>CM076581.1:497841669-498528448 GCA_034641835.2 Pinus albicaulis | reverse complement strand
TATGGTTCAGATCAAGACTTGTCGACAGTTGATTTCTGATTGCATGGAAGTTGTCTCTGATGAACTGAAACGAATCAAAATAAAAAGGCAAAGATCCTTCACTTACTTCAAAATTTGTTGCACTTTCCTCGTCATTTCCATAGCTGATATGCATCGGTTGATCACTGTACTTGAGCTGATGAAAGTGAACTTCCTCCTTCCACAAACTAGCTGCTGATTTTTCTACAAGATTATCTTATGTTTGGAGAACTTAATCATCATCATACTGATCAAACTGAGGCAAATCATCAGTATAAAACACATCATCAAGAATACATTTCATATCAACAGCTCTCTCTTCTCCAAGATGATCTATAAAACAATCATTATCAGATCTATGACAACTAGGATAAGAAACAAAATGTTTTGGATCAGCAACTTGTTCTTCTTCAATCAGTGAGCGATGAGCTTGAACATTATACTCATTCCTTGTGGTGATCTTTTGCATCATCTCTTCCACTGCACTTACCAACATGTCAAGCTTTACCTCTAGAGATTTCGATTCGTTCGGATCTATGTTTTTCATCTCTTCTTCTTTCAACCTTGCCCTTCGGATCAGTAAATGAGCCTCTACATCTACTGCACTATTCTGCATCTCTTCAAGTGTTGCAAGATTCCTTTCTCTCAGTTGAAACTCCATCTCCGAATCAAAGGCACCCGGGTAGTGCAAGAGAGCGGATCCAAGAGTAGGTCTTATATTAACTGGCATCGAATAATAAACTTGGTTAAATCTGGCAGAAAACTGTTGTACTGTCTCCCCTGGCTGTCTTTTCAGCTGGTTATACTCTTCTATAATCAAGAAAGGGTTCTGTCTAACCACCCACCTGTCGAGGAAAAATTTGACGAACTGCTGGAAATCTGAGATGCTCGCATCAGGCAAGGTTTTGAACCAACTCTTGACATTGCCTTGCAAAGAAAGAGCAAAAAGCCTAATACTGACATCCTCTTCATCAACTTCAAAAAGGTCAAGAAAAGACTCAAAATTCAGAACATGCCTCTCAGCAGTGATGTTGTCGTGTTCACCATCAAATCTTGGTAGATATAGATCATAATTTTTAGGGAAAGCATGGGATATAGGAGGTAAAATCAGAGGCTTGTATTGATCTAGAATTTTACAAGGTATAGGGGTATGTATAAATGCTGCAGAATCAGTCTTGGTCTCTTGAGGTTCATCAGTTTGAAGACAGTCATCACAAGATTCAGAAGAAAGGTCTTGATCAAGCTTAAAAGCATGCAAATCTTTGGTATTCACAATCTTCAAAGGGAAGGAATCAAATGCAGGCCGAGGATATTTTCTCAAACACAATATACTTTGCAAATCCTTCTTGACATTCTCAGGAAAAGAGAAGAAATAATTTATGACAAAGAACAAAATGTCTTGGATGAAATTCCAACTTGAATACCTGATCTTTCCATATTGTCCTTTCATGTTTCTACTGGTCAGGTTCATCCTCCAGTGGAGTCCTTGGATTTGATCTCGAAACTGATTTAGAGTCACCAGGTGAATGATTTCAGCCTTGCGGTGTCTGATCGTTGTCCACCATCAATAATCAAATCTGAACTTGATTAGATCTTACTAAGGAAACTAGATGTTTAGTTCATAAACTAGACCGGAGATTGACTGAAGCGTCATTCATCTACTTTCGCTAATGCAAAGCAAGAGCGTTTCGAAGGCTACCTGGCTAACTTCAGGCTCCGTCTGTAGTTTATAAAGCATACAACATAATTTTCGTCCCCAGTATGGTTTCCACTATGTTATTGCCTAAATCTACCTCAGGCTGAAGGAAGGCAGAGTCTAGGGTAACATCAAACCACGCTTAATCTGGTAGCTAGCCCTACCAGATCGGGAGAGGGCTCTCTCCTGGTCAATCTCAGCAAAATATGATCAGTGAGGCTTGAGATGACTTGAATAAAGGTTGATTTAAGGCTAGGTATATATGTAAGAGAGTTTTATTTGATTTTGAGAGTGTTTTTTGGATCAAAGGGAAAGGCAGATTTTGGGTATGGGAAATGATTAGTTTTGCAGAGAGCTGAATGGGGCAAGAAAGGAAATTGTTTTGATGCTTAAAATTTGAATGAAATGGATAGCTTAGACCGGTGATGAGTTGAAGATGGTAAGAGGCTTTCAGGAATCCTCTTCAAACAGTTGAAAACATAGAAAATTAAACAAAACTCAAGACAGAGCACTGCAAATCTAATGAATTCCACCTTTACTACTTGTTTGTTTAACTTAAGAAGAAATGAGAAGAAATATGATACACATGAAACATCAGTAAACTTACAATCATAGAGAGAAATACATCATCAAAACAAAGAGCCACATGGATCCCAAGGAGTGCTACAAACCCTGGTCTATTCCTTTGCCAAAATGCAGAGATGAAATGTACAATGAAGCTCAAAGCAATCCCAAGTGTCCAACCTCTGCTAATGACTGAAAAATTACAAGATATAGACAACACTAACTCATCCCCAGCCTCTAGTGTTCAAGATCAAAATTTTAGGAGCTGTTTCAACAAGATCTAAACTAAGAACTGGAAAATAGGCAGTGGAACAACTTGCCTCTATAAGATAGGAAACTGATTCATTCAGTTATAATTCACTTTTTGGTGAATGAATCTACTTACATGAGTGAAAATTTGTAAAAATTACATCAAAAGCCATGGAATTACATCAAGGTACATAAATATCTTTACATTTGGAGATAAAAAATTCAAACTGGCCAAAACTAGGCGAAAAACTGAGTTACTGAGTGAAAATTGAGCCAAAATCCCCAATGCGCGTCGCCTGAAATCTCTATGCGTCATGCCACTTTGGAGCTGATTTTTAGGGCCTTCCTAGAGTCAAAATTAAGCGCAGGATAGCTTGTTGGAAATCTAGGCCTTTCTACTTTCCAACTCAAGTGGAATTTATAAATTTGGTTGCCATTTGCCCCTCCAAAAATGAGTTTTCCAAACACTGCTTCCCGTGTGTCCAAAAAGTGGCAGAAAGGTCATTTTTAGGGTGTTTTTGACCCTTCCGGCAACCCAAAACTTGTCAAAATCTTTAGGTAATGGGTAGGCATGCATAAATTTTCATGAAAAATCCAAAAATACCAAGTTTTACCCAAGAGGAGCTCCCAATCATAAGCGCGCGCCAAGTGGCGCGACGCGTCAGGCAGGAAAATCTATGTTAAGGCCAAAAAATTCAAAATTGACAAAATGTGTCCCAAATTTCTTGAAATTTGGGCTGAATGTCCACCATCATGCGCTATGCTAGGCCAAAGAAGCTTCGGCCAAAATTTGGAGTCTATCATGCCTTTTGTGACGCTTTAATGCCCTCTTTAACTTTGCCTTCAGGATCTTGATTCGTGCCTTGCAAACATGATTTCTCCCCCAATAATGATTATTCATGTGCCTCAACATGTTCTTTTATTTTTTAGCCTTCTCCAACAACTTTTGGTCTCCTTGGTGCATGCAATTCGGTTGTAGAGTCACTGTCTCGGTCATAAGAGGAATCTGTCTCCATGTTTGCCAAAGTCTGTGTTACCTTAGATGAATATAAGGAGTTTGGTGTCTTTGGTTTTTTTTTTGCCAAATGTGTGATAATATGTGAGGGAATATGGAGGGAGAGGATAGGGAAGATGATGGGATATTTCCAAGTGAAATTTTCCAATTGAAGAGTTTAGGGACAGTCACTAGGTTTTTTGGGATGGCCTTGGGGGTTTGGAAAATTTGTAATTAGGATGGGACAATGGAAATTTGGGATAGGGAATGAGTGAACTTAGGGATATGAGGGATAGGGAAATGTGCTGATGGGACTAGAAAAATAGTGAGGAAACAAAAGGATGTGGGAGTTATGGCATAAGAACAAAACTCTAAACCCTAAGGAAACAATTCTTGAGCAAGAAAATAGGGTTTGAATTTTCTTCACCTATTGAAACACCATAAGCACTGATGGAAACTCATACATTGGAAATACGGAGATGTTAACTTAGTTGTGGAATGAAGAATTTTAAATTTTGGAGCTTTTGGAGGAAGATTTGAATTGATTTCAGGCTTTTTAGCCCAATGCACCGCGCCATTTCAATGCGTCGCGCCAGTTCATTTTTTACACTGCAGAGCGCTGCCCAATGCGTCGTGCTCACCCGATGCATCACACTTTTTTTCAGGAGACTTTTTGAGACCTTCCCGGTGTCTAAATTGGGCGCAAGATAGCTCATTTGAAATCTTGTTGAGTTTACTTTCCAACCCAACTGGAATTTTTCAATTTGGAGTTCATTTGCCCTGTCAAAAATCAAATCTCCCAAGACTGGTCAAAATGTGAAAAATAAGGCTGCCTCAAGGCAGAGTGCTGTTGCAGTCAACTTTTGAAGGTATTCATCAACTCCAAATTGAGCTCATGATAGCTCATTGGAAATATCTTTGTGTCTAGTTATCATTTGACTCATCAAGAAAGTCATTTGGCCAACCAAGCTAGGCGAAATATTGATTTTCCCAAGGTCACTTCAGAGGTGCATCAATTCTCCTGAGGCAACTATATTTTTGACATTTCTCTAAAACCATGATACCTGTGTAAAACGTGAAGGAGGTTTTTCTTCCTTGGCTTATTTTGGACAAAAACCTCTCTCATTTTTCCAAAATATATCTTTTATTTCTGAGAAACATCATTGGAGTAAAACCTATCCCGATGTGTGGAACAAGGGATTTGTCGAAATGAAGCGAAATGAAGGGGATAAGGGGCTTCTAAATTCTTGAGAAATTTTTGGGAAGTAGGGAGGGATGTTAGGAAGTAGGGGAAAGTGGAATTTCCAAGATTGAGGGAGGGGAAGGGGTCCAAAAGGGCAAAACACAGGCCTAGCCTAGAAAATTGCCAAGTTGTAGCAAGAAACTAGGGTTTGTGCGAAAATGAGGAATTTGGGGAATATCAGTGATGGGAAGTGTTTAATAAGGTACATTAAGGATAGGGAAAGGTGTATGAACAATAGGATACAAGTTTTTCTGATGATTTGACCATCCAAGAGAAATTACCTACAAAACCCTAGGAGAGGGAAATGAACCTTACCTAGGCACAACTGAAGCATGAACAAGGTGTAAAATGACCCAGTGGAACTTGGAATGATGATGAAAACCATCTGAATGATGGTACACTCAGCTGAATGGTGACATGGACCGAAATTTTGACAACTTTGAAAAGAGTGAAAACAAACCCTAGACCTAATACCTAGTGACCAAAGTTTGCTTGAAGACTCATTGAAATGAAAAAATTTGACCTTGACACCTTAAAATCACTTTGTGAGAGCATTTTTTATCACTGGAGGAAGGCTGCAAAGACTGGCACTAACATAACCGTTAATCAATGAACATGCACCATGAATAACAGGAAAACCAGAGAAATTATAAAACCCAACCATCCCGCTTGGTTTCAAACTTTACATATTTATCTCCGCTATAGATTTCTTTGATTTTTCAGGTCAAGCATATCAAATTCCCATTTTTATCCAGGTTCTCTTCATTCCAATTATGCTTCTACGCCAAGCTAACATGCAACTACAACTAATTTAATCAATCTGCGACCAAAATCAACCATGCCGCCCAAGAAAAAAGGTCAGGAACCCCCCTTTAATCCAATGATTCACCCTCTGATTGATCTCGATCATGTTAGCTTAGCTAAGAAGGATTTCAAGATTCAAAAAACACTCTGTGAGTTTTCTCTCTTCGATGTTTATTGTTGGTTAGAGGAAAATCTCATAGATGGTGTGGATGATCTCTGGTGGTGGGACACAAACCTACCCTACTATATCTTCCCTAAAACCCATAGTGCCCCTGAGTTCATTAGAAGGTGTTGTGCATGCTACATTCCTAACTAGAGAGTTGTAATTGCTCCAATAGGTGAAGTTATATTTACAATTACAACCCAATCCATCATCCAAATGATGCAGGGACCTTCAACCGAAAATACTACCCCATTCTCCTGAGAGACCCTCATAGACCTGTACCAGAAGATTGATTTTGATAAGAGAGCCTCAACCCTTTAGCTATTCTTCACTGAAAAGAATCCTTTGCCTAAGAAAAATCCCCCATATCCCTCATCTTTATTTCCCGAGAGAACCAATCAAATAGCCACAATCCTTGCATACCTGTACTATTCAAATCAGTGGATAGATGAGGCAATTAGAGGATTTTTTACTATATTGTCTACAAAATCCAAACCCTCAGTAATGTTTGATTTTAGCCAATTCTTGGCTGATAACATCCATTACTAGTTTACAAAATTTCATATTGAAGGGGTATTTAAATACACCTCTGTCATTATCTTTATGTTCTTATATTTTTAGGCAGAGAAATTTTAGTTTGAAATGAAGAAAATGGATGAAGATCGACATCCACAATATCTCATTTTTTGGACAACCTTACTGATGAAGGAGCAAGAAAAATTCAGTTATAAATAGTTTTGTGAGCTATTTCTACATCCTGCAATGATTATTCTGAATGACACAGTTGAGCTCAGAATAAGTGAAGAAATCAAGAGAATAATGCAGCTTTTAGACCAGGCCAGAACAACAGATTGGTATTTATACCAAAATTACATAGAATTGTGGGTATACGGGTGTGAATTACCAACCTATAAGCTGTTAGTACTCCACCAGATCTCTAAGGCTGAAGAAGAGATCCCAATAGAGGTAACCACAGACTAATATTTGGCTTTGTAGCTAGCCCTACCAAATGGGAGAGGGCTCTCTCCAAAAGGTCACAACAACAAGGGCTAGAGGAATTAAGGTTTTTAGGCTAGATAATGAGTGCAGGGGTTGTTTTGATTTGATTTGGTTTGGTTGGGTTTCACTTGATGAAAAAATTAGGTCAATGGAGCTAGGTTAGGGAAAATGAGATAGGGTTGCAGGGATTCAATGGGTAAAGGTAGGCATAAGGCTTAACACTTTAAGATGATTATGATGAGATGGTTTTGAGATTGATGAGAAGCTAGGAAGAGCATGGGAGATATATTCTTCCTAAATAGAGGAAAATGGAAAAATTATGACCACTTTCCCAAAACAGAGCATGAGCAAGCATGTGTTCCTCCTATCTAACTTGAAAGAGATCATACCATAGAGATGTAATGAACATGAATACAACACATTCTAACATATGAAACTGAAGAAAAAACAATTATAAATATCATACCACATGTATCCCAAAAAATAGTTGCAACTCTTCTTTATTAATTGGCCAAACTGAGTACAATAGTTTTCTTGATCAACAAGCTAACATCCAAATTGATTCCAACCATTTTTTCATGTAAATAAAGGGAATAAATAGACATCAAAACAACATTCAATCATCCTTAGGGGTCAAATCCATGAGGTGAGGAAGAGATCCACAAAATACTGAACTCAAAGCTGAAGTGTAGGATGGTCCAAGTGACTCATTCCTAATTACACTCAAACTAAATCATTTTGACTCAATGATAACTTTTACCCAATGAATGTACCCCTAGGTAACTAATACCAAGCATAATTACATTTACCATCGTTAATTACATAGGTAGAAAGATGATTTTCTAAAGAAGAGTCAAAATTTCAGAGAAATTTGAAAAAAATCAGCAAAATGGTTATTTGCGCCCTCCATTGTGCATTTGCGCCCTAACAGTGTCATTTGCACCCTCCATGTCCAGGGCCACTTTTGGATGACTTGCAGGTGTCCAAATCAGGCTCAAGATGGCTTGTTGGAAAGCCTTGCCTGTCCTTTTTCTGAATATGCATCAAGTTTCAAAAATGAAGGTTATTTTCTCCTTAAAAAATTCATTCTCCCAAGACTTTTATTTGCGCAATGCCTAGGTCAAAACAGGGGCATAAAGGTCGTTTTTAGGTGGTTTTTTGACCTTTTCACCTATCAAAACTGCAAACCAAGGCTGGAAACATGATTTTATATAATTCTTATGTATTTATGAATCCAGTGGTAGCTTTCTTTCCCTCAAAAAGTGCCCCAATAATTTGCATAGCGCCTAGGGCGTTGCGCAAATGACCAATTCTCTGCTAAATGTCTGTCCAAAAAAACTCAAAAATTTCCAGATTCTGCAAAAAAGTTTGAAAATGCCTCAAAATGGGTAGAATGTTTGATGATGATGTGGCTAGACTTGGAGGGAAGCCTCAGATAGTATGTCTAATTTCTTCTTCTTCTCCATGGTCAAATTTTCAATCTTTGCATTGGCTCTTTTGAGCTTGGCCATTGCAATTTTCTCGTTTAAGGCATGATGTTGAATTTCCTTCTCAATAGGTCATTGTCTTTGTTTGCCTTTACTAGTAGTTTATCCAAGTGTTGATTGGCTCTATCAAGCCATGGCTCCTTGTTTTCGCTGATCACTATAGCAAGGTGCTCATTTAGGGTTAACTGATCAACAAGCTCAACTTCCCTTTGTCCTTCTGATTTGTTTGGAGGTCGATGAATTGACTGGGGGAGCTTTGAAGATGATATTTTTGTCACTTAAACACGTTTCTAGGGCTTTCTAGGGCTACATTTCAGCGATAAATGTCATATGCTTTCCACAATATCAAGCACATTGTTCAGCCTTATCTGGATGACCTTCTAGCTCATTCAGCTAAGCGTAATGACCATCCTGATCATCTCCGTCAGATCTTTCTTCGCTGTCAACGCTATAACATCCAGCTAAATCCGCATAAGTGTGTCTTCTACGTTGACTCTGGTAGACTCTTAGGATTTATCGTTTCCAAACACGGGATTCGTATCGATCCACTCAAAGTTGAAGCTATCGTTAATATCCCCTCTCCATCCTCATTACATCATCTACAGAGTATGCAGGGGAAAGATAACTTCTTACATAGTTTTATACCTAACTATGCCGAAGTGGCTAAAGGATTTATGAGATTACTGAAGCAAGGCGTCCCATTCCTCTGGGATGGGATCGCCCAAAAGTCATTTGATGCACTAAAGACGTTTCTCGTTAATGCTCCTTTGTTGCATCCTCCAAATTATTATCGCGATTACTCCCTCTATTTGGCTGCTGCATTCAGCACGATTACCATGGTTTTGGTACAAGAAGATGATGATGGTTAGCATGTCATTTAATATCTGTCTCGTAACCTTCTTGATCTTGAAACGCAATATGCACATGTCGAGCAGTTGGTGTTGGCTGCTGTTCAAGTTGTTCAATTTTTTCGTCACTATAACATTCTATTGCATAGAGTGACTGTGATTTCTGACTGCAACCCTACGACTTATATATTGACTCGTCAATTGTTGGGGGGGCAAGTAATCAAAGTGGAATGTCATCCTCCAAGAATTTGACTTGGATTTCACCACTGCCAACTCGAAGAAGTCATTAGTCTTTGCCGATTCGATCTACTCTCTCCCTTTAGATTCTGCTCCATTTGGTTTCAAGGAATGCATTCCAGGCGACACGGTTTTTATGATTAGCACCCGCGATCCTTGGTACGGTGATATCATTGTATATATTCAGACTTATACCTTTTGATTTGAGTTGACGAAGGATTATTTCCGACGCATCCGTCATCAATCGCAACCCTATTGCATAGTCGGAGATACCCTCTACCGTATTAGAGTTGATTCCATTCTCCGCTAGTGTTTGATTCTCAAGGAGGCTGAGAAAGACTTGAATAATTGTCACATTGGTGCCAGTGCAGTCAAATGTCTGGTTATACTACTGCACAGAAAATTCTTCGTGCTGGGTATTTCTAGCCCACCATATTTAAAGACTGCATTATCGTTGTCTGTAAGTTCCATGATTGCTAGATCTATCAGCGCAAGATGCACGTCCCGCCTTCCCATCTCCACCCTTTCATTACTATTGGTCCCTTTGTGAAGTGGGGCATTGATTTTATGACGTGTAACCCTCACTCTGCCAGGGGGCATGCCTATATCATCGTAGCCGTTGACTGCTTCACCAAATGGGCTGAAGCAATGCCTACACTTACGGCTGACAGTAAGACAACATCACAGTTTCTATTCAATCATGTCATTTCTAGGTTTCATGTCCCTCAAGCCATTGTTACCGATCATGGTTCCCATTTTCGACATTACATGGTGGTGGAGTTGACTTCAAAGTTGGGTCTGTGTCACGACATCTCAACGTTGTACTATCCTTAGACCAATGGCTAGGTTGAAGTCATGAACAAAGTTCTTGTCACTATGCTTCAACGTACGATTGGGATGCACAAATCAAACTAGCATCACATGTTGTTTTCGGCTCTTTGGGCATACCGAACCTCAGTTAAGGATACGACCGGATGCACTCCATTTTAGCTTGTTTATGGTCTGGAAGCTACCCTTCTGATTGAATGTGAAATACCTTCACTCAAATTAAGTGTTGAATTGCTGCCAAATACTTCGCCAGAAAAAGAGCGTCTTATCTACTTAGAAATGCTAGATGAAACTCGTCACTTTGCTGCTTTGGTCATTGAAGCACAGAAAAAATGGGTCAAATATCATTTTGACTAGTCGGTTTCCCTTCGTTCCTTCATAGAAGGAGACCTCATCCTCCTATACGACCAAGCTCACAATAAGCTGGGGGCAGGAAAATTTCAACCCATGTGGCATGGGC
This sequence comes from Pinus albicaulis, assembly GCA_034641835.2. Taxonomy (NCBI): domain Eukaryota; kingdom Viridiplantae; phylum Streptophyta; class Pinopsida; order Pinales; family Pinaceae; genus Pinus; species Pinus albicaulis. The sequence continues at coordinate 498,517,858 of CM076581.1, read as the reverse complement.
CCTACATTGTTAAATGTGTTTTGCAGAATGGGGCTTATGAGTTTATTGATTACGAAGGTCGTCCTCTAGATCAGCTTAGTAATGGGTTGTATCTTAAAAAATACTATGCATGAGTCATTCGTGCATGTTTTGTGTACATATTTGTTCTTTTCATTTTTGTACATTTTTGGCTTGGTGTGCTTTGCGAGCGTTTTCTTGCTTATTGGATAGTTTCTTATTGTGCAGATGTCCATTACTCCTTATGTCGGTTTCGCGAATGGTGCTTATCGCAGTACCCGCATTGATGAATGCTGGAGATACTTTCCAGAGAGCAATGGATATTTATTTTTCTAATGAAATTGGGCATTTTATTGTGATTTATCTTGATGACATTACTGTCTATTCGAAAACTGATGAGGAACACTTGGCACATATAAGAAGAGTTTTTGAGAAATGTAGAAGGTTTGGCATCTCATTGAAGCCTAAGAAAACACTTTTTGGTCTTGATGAAGGAAATCTTCTTGGTCATATTATTTCTAAGGATGGTATTAGGATTAATCCCAGTAGGATTTAAGGTATACTTAAATCAGTCACCCAAGAAACCTTAAATAACTTCAGTCTTTTATTGGTAAAATCAATTTCCTAAGGAGATTCATTCCTAACCTTGCAGAAATTCTTAGAAACATATCCAACAGGCTTAAGACAGAGTCAGAAATCAAGTGGAATACTGATGCTAAATAATATTTTGATTTAGTCAAACATGCATTAACAACAGCTCTAGTGCTAATCAGCCCATATTTTACATAGTATTTTCTTTTTCCTCTAAACATACTATTGTAGCCATCCTATTGCAGAAAAACAATGAAGGATTTGAACAACATATTGCATTCTTTAGCAAAGCTTTAAGGGATGCTTCTTTGAAATACAACATTATGGAAAAATATGACTTTTCATTGGTCAAAGCAATAAAATATTTTAGATTTTATATTTTACATTCCCATATTATTGGTTATGTTCCTAATGTAGTGGTCAAAGAAATTTTAACACAAAATGTGCTGGATGGAAAGCGAGGCAAACTGATTGCCATCATTCTGGAATATGATTTAGAAATCAGACCCAGCAAATTGATCAAAGGACAAGGACTGGACAAACTTATGGTTGAGTCCAATTTTCAGGCATTAGATATCAATATTATTTGTTAATTGTATGATCAAGAGGAATACACGACTCCAAAAATTGATGAAGCATTCTTAAACTCTCCCTGGTATGCAGACCTTTTATATGTTTTATTTAACTTGAATGCTCCTCTTGGTCTGACAAAAAAAAAATCAAGATTTCTGAAATTGAAAGCAGTTAAATTTTTCTTTCTGGAAAATGTTTTATATTGGAAAGATATTGGGGGTATTTTACTCAAATGTTTGTTAAAGGATGATGCAGAAAAATTTGTGCAGGATTTCCATGCAGGTGATTGTGGTGGACACCTTTATTGGAAAACTACAACTAATAAAATCCTTAGAGATGGTTTTTATTGGCCAACTCTATTCCCTGACATTCATAGGATGGTAACTTCTTGTCAGAAATGCCAAATATTTTAAGGAAAGAGAAAGTTGTTGCCCCTGTCATTAAAGCCTATTTATGTGGAAAGTCCTTTCCAACAATGGGGCTTAGATTTCACTGGTGAAATTCATCCTCCCTCCTCTTCCCAGCATAAGTGGATTCTTACTGCCACATACTACTTTACAAAATGGACAGAAGTCATTCCTTCCAGAAATGCCAATGATTATGTCATTATTAAATTCCTCGAAACAAATATCCTATCTAGATTTGGTTTTCCTAGAAAACTCATCACTGATAATGTTGCAGCCTTCAAGTCCAAAAAATGGCTGATTTCTGTCATAAGTACCACATAACTTTGGGACATTCAACAAATTATTACCCTCAGGGTAATGGATTAGCTAAATCCTCAAATAAAATTTTGGTGAATATAATAAAAAATCTCTTGCAAGACAACAAGAAATCATGGCATAACAAGTTGGTCAATACAGTTTGGGCTGATAGACTTACAACCAAAAAATCAATTGGCATGTCTCAATACTAATTGGTCTATGGAATGGATGTAGTGTTTCCTTCCTCTTTAGGAGTTCCAGTCATGAATATCATTCAGGAAATACAAGCTAAACCAAATGATGTACAGAGAAGGATCAATCAAACTATTCAATTACAACAGTCCAGAGAAGAGGTCTATAACATGACCCAAGTTGTCAAGAAAATATTAAGAAGATTTTTTATAGAAGAACAAATGCTTATGATTTCAATTTAGGTGACAAAGTTTTGAAATGGGATTCTAGAAGAGAAGACAAAGGTAAACATGTAAAATTTTACAACCTTTGGCAAGGGTCATACATTATTGATGCTTTCAGAGGAAATAATGCATATTTCCTTAAGGAGCTAGATGGAACAGAGATACCTGGAGCTCCTGTCAATGGCAGGATGTTGAAGCATTACTTATCTTAAGAATATAGTCTAATCTTTCATCATTATAAATACCATAGTTTTGCAGTTTGTGATTTGGTTAACTCATTAACAAAGATTGAAGCCTGTGGAGAAGACCCTAAGCCTAGTTTGACGAGTTGTCATAAAACAGAAAAAGAAATCAGATGAAGAATTTGCAGAAAATGGAGTACTCAAGGCTACTAATCTTATATTCTTGACAATTCACTTGGAGAAGTTCCATCCCTAGCTGGAGCCACTATTAGGGTCCTATAAATTATAGGATCTCAAGGTGATTGAGTATTTTATAGTTTCAATTTCATATTGTACATGATTTTCAATATTCAAATGATTTCCAAAAAAATGGAAAAAGAAAAAGAGGGTATGTCAAAAAAATAAAAAAAATAAAAAGAAAAACCCACAAAAGAATAACATTGAAAGTGTTGCAAGTCAAAATGCCAGTGCTGATAGGTTAGTTTGTTCACTTCATAAAGTTTAAGCATGATTGAACAAGTTTGAATTTCTGTCAAATAGGTTAGAGAATAAAGACCTACCAAACAATTTAATCTTGGTAAGTCAGTAGATAGTTAGAAACAAAATTTATTCAACAATGTAATCTGAATCAATTGGAGAAATAAGGACTAGGATAGGATAGATTTTCGTTAAAAAATAAGAAGAAAGACAATCTAGGTCTGCTAGTTCAAATGCACCGTGCAAAGAAAAGACGAAAAAATATTAGGTTAAAAAGAAAGGGTAGGTTGTGGAAGAGAAGGTTATTTTGAGGAAAAAAATGAAAAAATTTGGGAAAAGCATGAAATACTATGTCCTAAGTGGCATAAGGGAGAAGTTTTATATGTTGAAAAACTTAAAATGATACATATCCTAAGTTTAAAAGTATTATGCATACGGATATATTCTGTAAATTATGCTTTTATTTCCCTATTTTCCTAGGTTTTTCACTATCTATAACTTCCTTTTCCTCATATTTCATCTTCCCTCGACCCCACCATTCACCTGTCACATCGACTTTATATTCTCTACACCTTCCTTATCATCTTGATCTTCATTATCTAATCGGACGGTCACAAGTACCTTTCGCCCCCCCCGCACCATCTGATCTTTATCGTCGAGTGGGGGGGGGGGGGGGGGGCGCTTTAAGTCAGGGTATTGGGAGAGGCCCCAACCCATATGTGGTGAGCACTCATGCTTTCGCACACACACCCCCCCCCCCACCAAACCCGCCTACTATGCTCCACCCCCTCCGAAAATTTGATTCTCTGATACCACAAACTGCCCTAGTAACTGTGACCGTTACTCCTCCTCATATCACCTCCCGCCACAGCATCCATTCGTTTCAAATCCAATCGGGTCTGATCCCACCCTAAATCAGTTTGTTAGTTAATTAATGAGTTTAATCGTTAATCAACGAACCCGCGCCATGAATAACTAGAAAAATAGAGAAATTATAAAACCCAACCATCCTGCCTGGTTTCAAAATTTACATATTTATCTTTGCTATAGATTTCTTTGGTTTTTTCGGGCTGAGCATATCAAATTCCCGTTTTTCTCCAGGTTATCTTCAATTCAATTATGCTTCTACGCCCAGCTAACCTCCAACTACAACTAATTCAAACAATCTGTGACCAAAATCAACCATGCCACCCAAGAAAAAAGTTCAGGAACCCCCCTTTAATCCAATGATTCACCCTTTGATTGATCTTGATCATGCTAGATTAGCTGAGAAATATTTCAAGATTCACAAAAAACTCTGTGAGTTTGACCTCTTCGACGTTTATTGTTGGTTAGAGGAAAATCTCATAAATGGTGTGGATGATCTCTGTCGGTGGGACACAAACCTACCCTACTATATCTTCCCTAAAACCCACAGTGCCCCTGAGTTCATTAGAAGGTGTTTTGCATGCTACATTCCTAACTAGAGAGCTGTAATTTCTCCAAGAGGAAAAGTTATATTTACAATTACAGCCCAATCCATCATCCAAATGATGCAGGGACCTTCAACCAAAAATACTACCCCATTCTCCCAAGAGGCCCTCATAGACCTATACTAGAAGATTTATTTTGATAAGAGAGCCTCAACCCTTGAGCTATTCCTCACTGAAAAGACTCCTTTGCCTAAGAAAAATCCCCTATATCCTTCATCTTTATTTCTTGAGAGAACCAATCAAATAGCCACAGTCCTTGCATACCTTCTAGGGTACTATTCAGATCAGTGGATAGATGAGGAAATTATAGGATTTTTTACTATATTTTCTACAAAATCCAAACCCTCAGTCATGTTTGATTTTAGCCAATTCTTGGCTGATAACATCCATTACTAGTTTACAAAATTTCATACTGAAGGAGTATTTAAATACACGCCTGTCATTATTTATATGTTCTTATATTTTTAGGCAGAGAAATTTCAGTTTGAAATGAAGAAAATGGATGAAGATCGACATCCACAGTCTGTCATTTTTTGGACAACCTTACTGATGAAGAAGCAAGAACAATTCAATTATAAACAATTTTTTGAGCTATTTCTACATCCTGCAATGAGTATTCTGAATGGCACAATTGAGCCTAGAATAAGAGAATAAATTAAGAGAATAATGCAGCTTTCAGACCAAACTAGAACAACATATTGGTATTTATACCAAAATTACACATAATTGTGGGTGTATGGGTGTGAATTACCACTCTATAAGCTGTTGGTACTCCACCAGATCTCTAAGGCTAAAGAAGAGATCCCAACAGAGGTAACCACAGACCAATATTTCGGCTTGGTAGCTAGCCCTACCAAATGGGTGAGGGCTCTCTCCAAAAGGTAAAAGCAACGAGGGCTAGAGGAATTAGGGGTTTTAGGCTAGATAATAAGTGTAGGGGTTGTTTTGATTTGATTTGGTTGGGTTTCACTGGATGAAAAAATTAGGTCAAGGGAGCTAGGTCAGGGCAAATGAGATAGGTTTGCAGGGATTCAATGGGGCAAGGTAGGAATAAGGCTTACCACTTTAAGATGATTGTGATGAGATGGTTTTGAGACTAATGATAATCTAGGAAGAGCATGGGAGATGTATTCTTCCTAAGTAGAGGAAAATGGACAAATTATGATCACTTTCCCAAAACAAAGCATGATCAAGCATGTGTTCCTCCTATCTAAATTGAAAGAGATCATACCATGGAGATGTAATGAACATGAATACAACAAATTCTAACATATGAAACTGAAGAAAAAAAATGATAAATATCATACCACATGTATCCCAAAAAATAGTTGCAACTCTTCTTTATTAATTGGCCAAGCTGAGCACAATAGTTTCCTTGATCAACAAGCTAACATCCAAATTGATTCCAACCCTTGATTAGTGTAAATAAAGGGACTAAATAGACATAAAAACAACATTCAATCATCCTTAGGCGTCGAATCCATGAGGTGAGAAAGAGATCCACAAAATACTGAACTGAAAGCTGAAGTGTAGGATGGTCCAAGTGACTCATTCCTAATTACACTCAAACTGATTCAATTTGACTCAATGATAAATTTTACCCAATGAATGTACCCCTAGGTAACTAATCCCAAGCATAATTACATTTACCATCATTAATTACATAGGTATAAAGATTATTTTCTGAATAAGAGTAAAAAATTTCAGAGAAATTTGAAAAAAATCAGCAAAATGGTCATTTGTGCCCTCCACTGTGCATTTGCGCCCTCCATGTTCAGGGCCACTTTTGGATGAATTTTAGGTGTCCAACTCAGGCTCAATATGGCTTGTTGGAAAGCATTGCCTGTCCTTTTTCTGAATATGTGTCAATTTTAAAAAATGAAGGTCATTTTCCCCCTCAAAAAGTCATTCTACCAAGTCTGGTATTTGTGCAACGCCTAGGTCAAAACAAGGGCAGAAAGGTCATTTTTAGGTGGTGTTTTGAACTTTTCACCTATCAAAAATGTAAACCAAGGCTGGAAACATGATTTTGTATAATTATTATGTATTTAGGAATCTAGTGGTAGCTTTCTTTCCCTCAAAAAGTTCCCCAATAATTTGCGTAGCGCCTAGGCGCTGCACAAATGACCAATTTTCTGCTAAATGTCTGTCCCAAAAAACTCAGAAATTTCCAGATTATGAAAAAAAGTTTGAAAATGCCTCAAAATGGGTAGAATGGTCAATGATGATGTGGCTAGGCTTGGAGAGAAGCCTCAACTAGTATTTCTAATTTCTTCTTCTCCTCCATGGTCAAATCTTAAATATTTGCATTGGCTCTTTTCAGCTTGGCCATTGCAATTTTCTCCTTTAAGGCATGGTGTTGAATTTCCTCCTCAATAGGTCATTCTCCTTGTTTGCCTTTGCTAGCAGCTTATCCAAGTGCTAATTGGCTCTATCAAGCCATGGCTTCCTGTTTTCACTAATCACTATAGTAAGGTGCTCATTTAGGGTTAGCTGATCAACAAGCTCAACTTCCCTTTTTCTTTCTAGAGCTAGAGCTCTTTTTAGCCCTCTAGTTCTAGGTCTCTTTCTTGGTACCTGTTCCTCTTCATCATCAAGAAAGCCATACTTCTCAAGTGTTTCATCTAGCATGGCTTTGGCCTTTTCAACCTCCCTTTGAGCAATGACATACTTAACCTCATCAATGACCTGTTTAGTCTTCAATTGCTCATTCTCTTGCTCAAAGAAGTTTATGACATATATGGCCCTGTGAATATTAGTTTGGAGCTCCTTAATCATGAAACCCTTACCTTTGATGGCTACATTAGTGATTTTTTCATTTTCATCCTCATCTAGGTGATCAAGCTGAAATTCTTCTATTGTTTCATGAAGATCCTCCTCATCATGACTCACTGCCTCAATTACCTTTTCTTTACCTTTGTCCACTTGATTTGTTGTAGAAGAAGGCATGGCCCCTCCCACTCTATGTGGAGAAAACACATGCCTGTGGCCTCTCTGGTAGGTTTTTGGCAATGGATCAACCTCAAACATACTAGCCCACTTAGGCTCAATGTCCTCAATCCTGCTAAGTGAGCCAATGTCATGATGAGATGGAGATGAAGGAGGTGAAGGGGACTGATTGGATGATGATGAGTGTGCTATGGGGTGAGATGGAGGGATGGAAGTGGATGGCTAAGATGATGAAAGGAAATTTTGTGCATGCTGAGTGGATGGCTCATTGAAAATATCATTATCTATGAAGGTACTCCATGCAATGTTTAGTTGATTAAGATGGTGGAGGACTATGATTTTTATGAGGGAATGACGAAATAGACTTGTCATTTTCTGTTCATACTCCTTTTTCTAGGAAATGTATCTCATCTTATCTATAATTTAGAAAAGGTAGTAGAGTATGTTAAGCATCCTTACCCTAGTGAAATACATTAAGATCCGGATGTGGTAGGAATAAAGCCTTGAAAATCTACCTTCACATGAAAAGTATTTCATAATTATCTTCATCCTTGGTGCATATCTGTCTAGGAGGTGAGAAAAATGAAAGAACCTCTTTGTCTAATTTTGGTGTCTTGGTTTTAAAAAGAAGTCAAAGTCATGTTTCTTCAAATTACCTTTCTTGAACCACTTCTCCCCAACATTTGGGATCTCGGTGGAAGCTGAAATGATAGCAGTTGATAGAGTAAAAGTGACACCAGCTAAAGTAACTTGGTTGTCATGGAGTCCATATATGAAAAGTCTTGTCAACATGGGATGGTGCTGGACCCTCTGAATTTTCTCACAAAAATAATAATAGCCAACATGTTTGAAGCATGTCAGTCAATGGAGAAGCCAAGAGTTCCCTAGTATTGGTAGTTTTAAGTTTGAGCACTCTTCCCCCTTTATGTGGCCTCCTCACCTCTGTTTCCTCTCCTTCACTGAATGATGTGTTTTCTTCCTCTGCTGCCATGGTGTTTTTTTCAAAGCGCTAGGGATTAAAAATGGGGAATGGGAAAGGGAAAATGAGGGAGATGTTTTCTAGGGAAGTGCGAAATGAGGGAGGGGATAGGGAGTAGTAATATGATGAAAGTTAGGATATGGATTTTGGGATTGGGAGCCTAGGTAGATGTAACACCTAGGGCTTAGAGTTTTGGGAGAAAGGTTTAGGAAAAGGGGATTTTGCAAATCAAGGGTTTGGGAATGGGATTTTATAAGTATAGGAAGGATCTAAAGGGTAAAGGAGTGAAATTTGGGAGTTTTCACAAGTGTAATGGGATACTAGGGTTTTTTACCAATTCAAACACCAAATTACAACATAAATTTTGACAAAAATTTAACACATAAACTTTGTGAATATGGTTTTAAATGGCATGAGCTCTTACTGATTTATTTGGAGGTCGATGAGTTGACTGGGGGAGCTTTGAAGATGATATTTTTGTCACTTAAACACATTTCTAAGGTTTTCTGGGGCTACATTTCAGCGAGCAATGTAATATGCTTTCCACGATATCAAGCACATTGTTCAGCCTTTTTTGGATGACCTTCTGGCTCATTTAGCTAAGCGTAAAGACCATCCTGATCATCTCCGTTATATATTTCTTCATTGTCAACGCTATAACATCTGGCTAAATCTACATATGTGCATCTTCTGCGTTGACTCTGGTAGACTCTTAGGGTTTATCATTTCCAAAGATGAGATTCGTCTCGATCCACTCAAATTTGAAGCTATAGTTAATCTGCCCTCTCCATCCTCATTACATCAGCTGAAGAGTCTACAGGGGAAAGCTAACTTCTTACATCTTTTTATACCTAACTATGTCGAAGTGGCTAAAGGATTTATGTGATTATTGAAGCAAGGCATCTAGTTCCTTTGGGATGAGATCAACCAAAAGTCCTTCAATGCACTAAAGACGTTGCTTGTCAATGCTCCTCTGTTGCATCCTCCAAATTATCATCGCAATTACTCCCTCTATTTGGTCGCTGCATTAAGCGCGATTGCCATGGTTTTGGTACAAGACGATGATGATGGTGACGAGCATGTAATTTACTATCTGTCTCGTAACCTTATCGATACTGAAACGTGATATGCACATGTTGAGAAGTTGGCGTTGGCTGTTGTTCAAGTTGTTAAACGTTTTTGTCACTACATTCTATTGCGTACAGTGACTATGATTTCTGACTGAAATCCTATGACTTATGTATTGACTCGTCAATTGCTGGAGGACAAGTACTCGAAGTGGATTGTCATCCTCCAAGAGTTCGACTTGGAGTTCACCACTACCAAGTCGAAGAAGTAATTAGTCTTTGCCAATTTGATCTGCTCTCTCCCTTCCGATTCTGCTCTATTTGGTTCCGAGGAATGCATTTTGGACGACACACTTTTTCTGATTAGCACCCTCGATCCTTGGTATGGTGATATCATTGTATATCTTCAAACTTATACCTTTCAATCTGAGTTGACGAAGGATGCTCGCTGACGCATCCATCATCAATCACAACCCTATTGCATAGTCGAAGATACACTCTACCACATCGGAGTTGATTCCATTCTCTGCTGGTGTCTGACTCTCGAGGAGGCTGAGAAAGCCTTGAATTATTGTCGCAGTGACGCTAGTGGCGGTCACATGTTTGGTTATGCTACTTCACAGAAAATTCTTTGTGTTGGGTATTTCTGGCCCACCATCATTAAAGACTGCATTATTGTTGTTCGTAAGTGCCATGATTTCCAGATCTATCAGCACAAGATGCGTGTACCACCTTCCCTTCTCCACCCTTTCATTACTATTGGTCCCTTTGTGAAGTGGGGCATTGATTTTATGACATGTAACCCTCACTCTGCCAAGGGGCATGCCTATATCATCGTAGCCATTGACTACTTCACCAAATGGGCTGAAGCAATTCCTACACTTACGGCTGAAAGTAAGAAAACATCACAGTTTCTATTCAATCATGTCATTTCTAGGTTTCGTGTCCCTCAAGCCATTGTTACCGGTCATGGTTCCCATTTTCGGTATTACATGGTGGTGGAGTTGACTTCAAAGTTGGGTCTGTGTCACGACATCTCAACGTTGTACTATCCTTAGACTAATGGCCAGGTTGAAGTCGTGAACAAAGTTCTCATCACTATTATTCAACGTACGATTGGGATGCACAAATCAAACTAGCATCACATGTTGTTTTCGGCTCTTTGGGCATACCGAACCTCAATTAAGGATACGACCGGATGCACTCCATTTCAGCTTGTTTATGGTCTGGAAGCTACCCTTCCTATTGAATGTGAAATACCTTCACTCAAATTAAGTGTTGAATTGTTGCCAAATAATTCGCCAGAAAAATAGCGTCTTATCTACTTAGAAAGGCTAGATGAAACTCGCCGCTTTGCTGCTCTGGTCATTGAAGCACATAAAAAATGGGTCAAAGATCATTTTTACTAGTTGGTTTCCCTTCGTTCCTTCATAGAAGGAGACCTCGTCCTCCTATACGACCAAGCTCACGATAAGCTGGGGGCAGGAAAATTTCAACCCATGTGGCATGGGCCCTACATTGTTAAACATGTTTTGCAGAATGGGGCTTATGAGTTTATTGATTACGAAGGTCATCCTCTAGATCAGCCTAGAAATGGGTTGTATCTTAAAAAATACTATGCATGAGTCATTCGTGCATGTTTTGTGTACATAGTTGTTCTTTTCATTTTTGTACATTTTTGGCTTGGTGTGCTTTGCGAGCGTTTTCTTGCTTATTGGATAGTTGCTTATTGTGCAGATGTCTATTACTTCTTATGTCGGTTTTGCGGATGGTGCTTCTCGCAGTACCCAGATTGATGAATGCTGGAGATACTTTCCAGAGAGCAATGGATATTTATTTTTCTAATGAAATTGGGCATTTTATTGTGATTTATCTTGATGACATTACTGTCTATTCGAAAATCGATGAGGAACAATTGGCACATCTAAGAAGAGTTTTTGAGAAATGTAGGAAGTTTGGCATCTCATTGAAGCCTAAGAAAACACTTTTTGGTCTTGATGAAGGAAAAATTCTTGGTCATATTATTTCTAAGGATGGTATTAGGATTGATCCTAGTAGGATTGAAGGTATACTTAAATTAGTCACCCAAGAAACCTTAAATAACTTCAGTGTTTTATTGGTAAAATAAATTTCCTAAGGATATTCATTCCTAACCTTTCATAACTTCTTAGAAACATAACTAACATGCTTAAGAAAGATTAAGAAATCAAGTGTAATATTGAAGCTAAACAATCTTTTGATTTAGTAAAACATGCATTAACAACAGATCTAGTGCTAATCAACCCAGATTTTACCAAAGATTTCATAATATTTTCTTTTGCCTCTGAACATACTATTGCAGCAGTCCTATTGCAGAAAAAAATGAAGAATTTTAACAGCCTATTACATTTTTTAGCAAAGCTTTAAGGGATGCTTATTTGAAATACAACATTATGGAAAAATCAGGCATTTGCAATGGTTAAAGCAACAAAATATTTTATATTTTATATTTTACATTCCCATATTATTGGTTATGTTCCTAATGCAGTGGTCAAAGACATTTTAACATAGAATGGGCTTGATGGAAAGCGACCATCATTTTGGAATACGATTTAGAAATCAGACCCATAAAATTGATCAAAGGACAAGGACTGGCCAAACTTATGGTTGAGTCTAGCTTTCAAGTATTAGATATCAATATGATTTGTTCATTAGATGATCAAGAGGAACAATGGAATCCACAAATTGATGAAGAATTCTTAAACTCTCCCTGGTATGTAGACCTTTTATATGTTTTATTTAACTTGAATGCCTCCTGGTCTGACAAAAACAAAATCAAGATTTCTGAAATTGAAAGCAGTTAAATTTTGTATTATAGAAAATGTATTATATTTGAAAGATGTTGGGGGTATTTTACTCATGACAGCTCAATGCCATACTATCCTTAGGCCAATGGCCAGGTTGAAGTCGTGAAGAAAGTTCTCCTCACTATGCTTCAGTGTATGATTGGGATGCACAAAGCAAACTGGCATCTCATGTTGTTTTCGGCTCTTTGGGCATACCGAACCTCAGTTAAGGATACGACCGGATGCACTCCATTTCAGCTTGTTTATGGTCTGGAAGCTACCCTTCCGATTGAATGTGAAATACCTTCACTCAAATTAAGTGTTGAATTGCTGCAAAATACTTCGCCAGAAAAAGAGCGTCTTATCTACTTAGAAAGGCTAGATGAAACTTGCCGCTTCGCTTCTCTTATCATTGAAGCACATAAAAAACAGGTCAAAGATCATTTTGACTAGTCGGTTTCCCTTCGTTCCTTCATATAAGGAGACCTCATCCTCCTATACAACCAAGCTCACGATAAGCTGGGGGCAGGAAAATTTCAACCCATGTGGCATGGGCCCTACATTGTTAAACGTGTTTTGCAGAATGGGGCTTATGAGTTTGTTGATTATGAAGGTCATCCTCTAGATCAGCCTAGAAATGGGTTGTATCTTAAAAAATACTATGCATGAGTCACTCATGCATGTTTTGTGTACATAGTTGTTCTTTTCATTTTTGTACATTTTTGGCTTGGTGTGCTTTGCGAGAAATTTCTTGCTTATTGGATAGTTGCTTATGTGCAGATGTCTATTACTCCTTATGTCGGTTTCGCGGATGGTGCTTCTCATAGTACCCAGATTGATGAATGCTGGAGATACTTTCCAGAGAGCATTGGATATTTATTTTTCTAATGAAATTGGGATTTTTATTGTGATTTATCTTGATGACATTACTGTCTATTTGAAAACTGATGAGGAACACTTGGCACATCTAAGAAGAGTTTTTGAGAAATTTAGAAAGTTTGGCATCTCATTGAAGCCTAAGAAAACACCTTTTGGTCTTGATGAAGGAAAAATTCTTGGTCATATTATTTCTAAGGATGGTATTAGGATTGATCCCAGTAGGATTGAAGGTATACTTAAATTAGTCACCCAAGAAACCTTAAATAACTTCAGTGTTTTGTTGGTAAAATAAATTTCCTAAGGATATTCATTCCTAACCTTGCATAACTTCTTAGAAACATAACCAACATGCTTAAGAAAGATTCAGAAATCAAGTGTAATATTGAAGCTAAACAATCTTTTGATTTAGTAAAACATGCATTAACAACAGCTCCAGTGCTAATCAACCCAGATTTTACCAAAGATTTCATAATATTTTCTTTTGCCTCTGAACATACTATTGCAGCCGTCCTATTGCAGAAAAAAAATGAAGAATTTTAACAGCCTATTACATTCTTTAGCAAAGCTTTAAGGGATGCTTCTTTGAAATACAACATTATGGAAAAATCAGGCCTTTGCAATGGTTAAAGCAATAAAATATTTTATATTTTATATTTTACATTCCCATATTATTGGTTATGTTCCTAATGCAGTGGTCAAAGAAATTTTAACATAGAATGGGCTTGATGGAAAGCGACCATCATTCTGGAATACGATTTAGAAATCAGACCCATCAAATTGATCAAAGGACAAGGACTGGCCAAACTTATGGTTGAGTCTAGCTTTCAAGCATTAGATATCAATATGATTTGTTCATTAGATGATCAAGAGGAACAAGGGAATCCACAAATTGATGAAGCATTCTTAAAATCTCCCTAGTATGTAGACCTTTTATATGTTTTATTTAACTTGAATGCTCCTCTTGGTCTAACAAAAACAAAATCAAGATTTCTGAAATTGAAAGCAGTTAAATTTTGCATTCTAGAAAATGTCTTATATTTGAAATATGTTAGGGGTATTTTACTCACGACAGCTCATTGCCATACTATCCTCAGGCCAATGGCCAGGTTGAAGTCGTGAACAAAGTTCTCGTCACTATGCTTCAATGTATGATTGGGATGCACAAATCAAACTGGCATCTCATGTTGTTTTCGGCTCTTTGGGCATACCGAACCTCAGTTAAGGATACAACCGGATGCACTCCATTTCAGCTTGTTTATGGTCTGGAAGCTACCCTTCCGATTGAATGTGAAATACTTTCACTCAAATTAAGTGTTGAATTGCTACCAAATACTTCACCAGAAAAAGAGCGTCTTATCTACTTAGAAAGGCTAGATGAAACTCGCCGCTTTGCTGCTCTTATCATTGAAGCACAGAAAAAATAGGTCAAAGATCATTTTGACTAGTCGATTTCCCTTTATTCCTTCATAGAAGGAGACCTCGTCCTCCTATACGACCAAGCTCACGATAAGCTGGGGGTAGGAAAATTTCAACCCATGTGGCATGGGCCCTACATTGTTAAACGTGTTTTGCAAAATGGGGCTTATGATTTTATTGATTACGAAGGTCATCCTCTAGATTTTCCTAGTAATGGGTTGTATCTTAAAAAATACTATGCATGAGTCATTCGTGCATGTTTTGTGTACATAGTTGTTCTTTTCATTTTTGTATATTTTTGTCTTGGTGTGCTTTGCGAGCGTTTTCTTGCTTATTGGATAGTTTCTTATTGTGCAGACGTCTATTACTCCTTATGTCGGTTTCACGGATGGTGCTTCTCGCAGTACCCAGATTGATGAATGCTGGAGATACTTTCCAGAGAGCAATGGATATTTATTTTTCTAATGAAATTGGGCATTTTATTGTGATTTATCTTGATGAAATTACTGTCTATTCGAAAACCAATGAGGAACACTTGGCACATATAAGAAGAGTTTTTGAGAAATGTAGAAAGTTTGGCATCTCATTGAAGCCTAAGAAAACACTTTTTGGTCTTGATGAAGGAAAAATTCTTGGTCATATTATTTCTAAGGATGGTATTAGGATTGATCCCAGTAGGATTGAAGGTATACTTAAATTAGTCACCCAAGAAACCTTAAATAACTTCAGTGTTTTATTGGTAAAATCAATTTCCTAAGGATATTCATTCCTAACCTTGCATAACTTCTTAGAAACATAACCAACATGCTTAAGAAAGATTCATAAATCAAGTGTAATATTGAAGCTAAACAATCTTTTGATTTAGTAAAACATGCATTAACAACAACTCCAGTGCTAATCAACCCAGATTTTACCAAAGATTTCATAATATTTTCTTTTGCCTCTGAACATACTATTGCAGCCGTCCTATTGTAGAAAAAAAATGAAGAATTTTAACAGCCTATTACATTCTTTAGCAAAACTTTAAGGGATGCTTCTTTGAAATACAACATTATGGAAAAATCAGGGCTTTGCAATGGTTAAAGCAATAAAATATTTTATATTTTATATTTTACATTCCCATATTATTGGTTATGTTCCTAATGCAGTGGTCAAAGACATTTTAACACAGAATGGGCTTGATGGAAAGCGACCATCTTTCTGGAATACGATTTAGAAATCAGACCCATCAAATTGATCAAAGGACAAGGACTGGCCAAACTTATGGTTGAGTCTAGCTTTCAAGCATTAGATATCAATATGATTTGTTCATTAGATGATCAAGAGGAGCAATGGAATCCACAAATTGATGAAGCATTCTTAAACTCTCCCTGGTATGTAGACCTTTTATATGTTTTATTTAACTTGAATGCTCCTCCTAGTCTGACAAAAACAAAATCAAGATTTCTGAAATTGAAAGCAGTTAAATTTTGCATTCTAGAAAATGTATTATATTTGAAAGATGTTGGGGGTATTTTACTCAAATTTTTTTTAAAGGATGATGCAGAAAAGGTTATGCAGGAGTTCCACGCAGGTGACTGTGGTGGACACCTTTATTGGAAAACTACAGTTAATAAAATCCTTAGAGCCGGTTTTTATTAGCCAACTCTATTCTATGACATTCATAGGATGGTAACTTCCTGTCATAAATGCCAAATATTTGAAGGAAAGAGAAAATTTTTTCCCCTTCCATTAAAGCCTATTTCTGTGGAAAGTCCTTTCCAACAATGGGGATTAGATTTCACTGGTGAAATTCATCCTCCCTCCCCTGCCGAGCATAAGTGGATTCTTACTGCCACATACTACTTCACCAAATGGATAGAAGTAATTCCTTCCAGAAATTCAATGAGTCTGTCATTCTTAAATTCCTTGAAACAAATATCTTTTCTAGATTTGGTTTTCCTAGAAAACTCATCAGTGATAATGTTGCAGCCTTCAAGTCCAAAAAATGGCTAATTTCTATCATAAGTACCACATAACTTTGGGACATTCAACAAATTATTACCCTAAGGGTAATGGATTATCTAAATCCTCAAATAAAATTTTGGTGAATATAATAAAAAATCTCTTGCAAGACAACAAGAAATCATGGCATAACAAGTTGGTCAATGAACTTTGGGCTGATAGACTTACTACCAAAAAAACAATTGGCATGTCTCCATACCAATTGGTCTATGGAATGGATGTAATGTTTCCTTCGTCTTTAGGGGCTCCAGTCATGAATATCATTCATGAAATACAAGCTAAACCAAATGATGTACAGAGAAGGATCAATCAAACTATTAAATTACAACATTCCAGAGAAGAGGTATATAACATGACCCAAGTTGTTCAAGAAAATATGAAGAAGATTTTTTATAGAAGAACAAAGGCTGATGATTTCAATTTAGGTGACAAAGTTTTGAAATGGGATTCTAGAAGAGAAGACAAAGGTAAACAAGGAAAATTTGACAAATTTTGGCAAGGGTCATACATTATTGATGCTTTCAGAGGAAATAATGCATATTTCCTTAAGGAGCTAGATGGAACAGAGATACCTGGAGGTCCTGTTAATGGTAGGATGTTGAAGCATTACTTCTCTTAAGAATATAGTCTGATCTTTCATCATTATAAATACCATAGTTTTTTAGTTTGTGATTTGGTTAACTCATTAACAAAGATTGAAGCCCGTGGAGAAGACCCTAAGCCTAGTTTGATGGGTTGCTATAAAATAGAAAAGGAAATCAGATGAAGACTTTGCAGAAAATGGAGTACTCAAGCCTACTAATCTTATGTTCTTGACACTTCACTTGGAGAAGTTCCATCCCCAGCCGGAGCCACTGTTAGGGTCTTACAAATTATAGGATCTCGAGGTGATTGACTGTTTTATAGTTGCAATTTCATATTGGACATGATTTTCAATATTCAAATTATTTCCAAAAAAATGGAAAAAGAAAAAGAGGGTATGTCAAAAAAAAAGAAAGAAAATAAAAATAAAAATCCACAAAAGAATAATATTGAAAGTGCTACAAGTCAAAATTCCACTACTGATAGGTTAGTTTGTTCAATTCATACAGTTTAAGCATGATTGAACAAGTTTGAATTTCTATCAAATAGGTTAGAGAATAAAGACCTACCGAACAATTTAATCTTGGTAAGTCAGTAGATAGTTAGAAACATAATTGATTCAACAATGTAATCTGAATCAATTGGAGAAATTAGGACTAGGATAGGATATATTTTCATTAAAAAAAGAAGAAGAAAGACAATCTAGGTCTGCTAGTTCAAATGCACCCTGCAAAGAAAAGAGGAAAAAATGTTAGGTTAAAAAGAAAGGGTAGGTTGTGGAAGAGAAGGTTATTTTGAGAAAAAACATTAAAAAATTTGGGAAAAGCATGAAATACTATGTCCTAAGTGGCATAAGGGAGACATTTTATATGTTGGAAAACTTAAAAGGATACATATCCTAAGTTTAAAAGTATTATGAATACGGAGATATTCTGGAAATTATACTTTTATTTCCCTATTTTCCTAAGTTTTTCACTCTCTATACATTCATTTTCCTCATATTTAATTTTTCCTTGACCCCACCATTCATCTGTCACATCGAATTTATATTCCCGACACCTTCCTTATCATCCTGGCCTCCATTATCTAATCGAACGGTCATAAGTACCTTCCCCCCCCCCGCGCACCATCTGAACTTTATCGTTGGGAGGGGGGGAGGGTCCAAAGTCAATGGTATTGGGAGAGGCCCCACCTCATATGTGGTGAGCGCACATGCTTTCGTACCCCCCCCACCAAACCCGCCTACCATGCTCCACTCCCTCCAAAAATCTGATTCTCCAATACCACAAACTTCCCTCCTAACTGTGACCATTACTCCTCCTCCTATCACCTCCCGCCACATCATTCATTCATTTCACATCCAATAAGCTCTTCTCCAATCCAAAATTAGTCTGCTAGTTAATTAATGAGTTTAACCGTTAATCAACGAACCCGCACCATGAATAACGGGAAAACCAGAGAAATTATAAAACCCAACCATCCCACCTGGTTTCAAACTTTACATATTTATCTCTGCTATAGATTTCTTTGGTTTTTTCAGGTCGATCATATCAAATTCCCATTTTTCTCTAGGTTCTCTTCAATCCAATTTTGCTTCTGCGTCTAGCTAAACTAAAACTACAACTAATTCAATCAGTCTGCGACCAAAATCAACCATGCTGCCTAAGAAAAAAGGTCAGGAACCCCCCTTTAATCCAATGATTCAGCCTTTGATTGATATCGATCATGTTAGCTTAGTTGAGAAGGATTTCAAGTTTCATGAAACACTCTATAAGTTTTACCTCTTCGACGTTTATTGTTGGTTAGAGAAAAAACTCATGGATGGAGTGGATGATCTCTACCGGTGGGACACAAACCTACGCTACTATATCTTCCGTAAAACCCACAGTGCCCTTGAGTTCATTAGAAGGTGTTGTGCATGCTACATTCCTAACCAGAGAGCTATAATTTCTCCAAGAGGTGAAGTTATATTTACAATTACAGCCCAATCCATCATCCAAATGATGCAGGGACCTTCAACTCAAAATACTACCCCATTCTCCCAAGAGGCCCTCATAGACATGTACCAGAAGATTGATTTTGATAAGAGAGCCTCAACCCTTGAGCTATTCCTCACTAAAAAGACTCATTTTCCTAAGAAAAATCCCCCATATCCCTCATATTTATTTCCTAAGAGAACCAATCAAATAGCCGCAGTCCTTGCATACCTTCTAGGGTACTATTCATATCAGTGGATAGATGAGGCAATTATAGGATTTTTGACTATATTGTCTACAAAATCCAAACCCTCATTCATGTTTGATTTTAGCCAATTCTTGGCTGATAACATCCATTACTAGTTTACAAAATTTCATACTCAAGGAGTATTTAAATACACCTTTGTCATTATCTATATGTTCTTATATTTTCAGGCAGAGAAATTTCAGTTTGAAACGAAGAAAATGGATGAAGATTGACATCCACAGTCTGTCATTTTTGGACAACCTTATTGATGAAGGAGCAAGAAAAATTTAGTTATAAACAGTTTGTTGAGCTATTTCTACATCCTGCAATGAGTATTCTGAATGGCACAATTGAGCCCAGAATAAGTGAAGAAATCAAGGGAATAATGCAGCTTTCAGACTAGGCCAGAACAATATATTGGTATTTATAAAAAAATTACACAGAATTGTGGGTATGTGGGTGTGAATTACCACCCTATAAGCTGTCAGCACTCCACCAGATCTCTAAGGCTAAAGAAGAGATCCCAACAAAGGTAACCACACACCAATCTTTCGGCTTGGTACCTATCCCTACCAAACAGGAGAGGGCTCTCTCCAAAAGGTCACAACAACGAGGTCTAGAGGAATTAGGTTTTTTAGGATAGATAATGAGTGCAGGGGTTGTTTTGATTTGATTTGGTTGGGTTTCACTGGATGAAAAAATTAGGTCAAGGGAGCTAGGTTAGGGCAAATGAGATAGGGTTGCAGGGATTCAATGGGGCAAGGTAGGCATAAGGCTTACCACTTTAAAATTATTGTGATGAGATGTTTTTGAGATTGATGAGAGCTAGGAAGAGCATGGGAGATGTATTCTTCCTAAATAGAGGAAAATGGACAAATTATGATCACTTTCCCAAAACAGAGCATGAGCAAGCATGTGTTCCTCCTATCTAACTTGAAAGAGATCATACCATATAGATGTAATGAATATGAATAAAACACATTCTAACATATGAAATTGAAGAAAAAACAATAAATATCATACCACATGTATCCCAAAAAATAGTTGCAACTATTCTTTATTAACTAGCCAAACTGAGTACAATAGTTTCCTTGATTAACAAGCTAACATCCAAATTGATTCCAACCCTTTCTTAGTGTAAATAAAGGGAATAAATAGACATAAAAACAACATTCAATCATCCTTAGGGGTCGAATCCATGAGGCGAGGAAGAGATCCACAAAATACTGAATTGAAAGCTGAAGTGTAGGATGGTCTAAGTGACTCATTCCTAATTACACTCAAACTGATTCATTTTGACTCAATGATAACTTTTACCCAATGAATGTACCCCTAGGTAACTAATCCCAAGAATAATTACATTTACCATCATTAATTACATAGGTAGAAAGATGATTTTCTGAAGAAGAGTAAAAAATTTTAGAGAAATTTGAAAAAAATCAGCAAAATGGTCATTTGTGCCCTCCACTTTGCATTTGCGCCTTGGCAGTGTCATTTGCGCCCTCCATGTTTAGGGCCACTTTTGGATGACTTGTAGGTGTCCATATCAGGCCCAAGATGTCTTGTTGGAAAGCCCTGCCTGTCCTTTTTCTGAATATGTGTCAAGTTTAAAAAATTAAGGTCATTTTCCCCCTCAAAAAGTCATTCTCCCAAGACTGGTATTTGTGCAATGCCTAGGTCAAAACAGGGGCAGAAAGGTCATTTTTAGGTGGTTTTTTTTACCTTTTCACCTATAAAACTACAAAACAAGGTTGGAAACATGATTTTCTATAATTATTATGTATTTAGGAATCCAGTGGTAGATTTATTTCCCTTAAAAAGTGCCCCAATCATTTGCGTAGCGCCTAGGGTGCTGCGCAAATGACCAATTTTCTGCTAAATGTCTGTCCAAAAAAACTCAGAAATTTCCAGATTCTGCAAAAAAGTTTGAAAATGCCTAAAAATGGGTAGAATGGTCGATGATTATGTGGTTAGGCTTGGAGGGAAGCCGCAGCTAGTATGCATAATTTCTTCTTCTCCTCCATGGTCAAATCTTCAATCTTTGCATTGGCTCTTTTGAGCTTGGCCATTGCAATTTTCTCCTTTAAGGCATGGTGTTGAATTTCCTCCTCAATAGGTCATTGTCTTTGTTTGCCTTTGCTAGTAGCTTATCCAAGTGTTGATTGGCTCTATCAAGCCATGGCTCCCTGTTTTCATTGATCACTATAGCAAGCTGCTCATTTAGGGTTAGCTGATCAGCAAGCTCAACTTCCCTTTGTCTTTCAAGAGCTAGAGCTCTTTTCTGCCCTCTAGTTCTAGGTATCTTTCTTGGTACTTGTTCCTCTTCATCATCAAGCAAGCCATACCTCTCAAGTATTTCATCTAGCATGGCTTTGGCCTTTTCAGCCTCCCTTTGAGCTGTGAAATACTTGACCTCATCAATGACCTGTTTAGTCTTTAATTTCTTATTCTCTTGCTCAAGGAAGTTTATGACATATATGGCCCTGTCAAGATTAGTTTGGAGCTTCTTAATCATGAAACCCTTACCTTTGATGGCTGCATTAGTGATTTTTTCATTTTCATCCTCATGTAGGTCAACAAGCTTAGATTCTTGTTATGTTTCATGAAGATCCTCCTCATCATGACTGATTGCCTCAATTACTTTTTCTTTACCTTTGTCCACTTGCTTTGTTGTAGAAGAAGGCATGGCCCCTTCCACTCTATGTAGATAAAACACATACTTGTGGCCTCTCTGGTAGTTTTTTGGCAATGACTCAACCTCAACCATAATAGCCCACTTAGGCTCAATGTCCTAAATCCTGCTAGGTGAGCCAATATCATGATGAGATGGAGATGAAGGAGGTGAAGGGGATTGATCAGATGATGATGAGTGTGCTATGGGCTGAGATGGAGGGATGGAAGTGGATGGCTGAGATGATGAAGGGACATTTTGTGCATGCTGAGTGGATGGCTCATTGAAAATATCATTAGCTATGAAGGTACTCCATGCAATGTTTAGTTGATTAAGATGGTGTATGACTATGATTTTTATGAGGGAATGATGGAATAGACTTGTCATTTTTTGTTCATACTCCTTTTTATGGGAAATGTATGTCATCTTATCTATACTTCAAAAAAGATAGTAGGGTATGCTAAGCATCCTTACCCTAGTGAAATACATCAAGATCTGGATGTGGTAGGAATAAAGCCTTGAAAATCTACCTTCACATGAAAAATATTTCATGATTATCTTCACCATTGGTGCATATCTGTCTAGGAGGTGAGAAAAAGGAAAGAACCTTTTTGTCTAATTTTGGTGTCTTGGTTTAAAAAAGAAGTCAAAGTCATGTTTCTTCAAATTACCTTTCTTGAACCACTTCTCCCCAACATTTGGGATCTCGGTGGTAGCTGAAAGGATATCAGTTGATAGAGTAAAAGTGACACCAACTATAGTAACTTGGCTGTCATGGAGTCTAGATATGAAAATTATTGTCAACGTGGGATGGTGTTGGACCCTCTAAATTTTTTCACAAAAGTAATAACAACAAACATGTTTGAAGCATGTCATAGTAAATGGAGAAGCCAAGAGTTTCCTACTGTTTGTAGGTTTAAGTCTGAGCACTCTTCCCCCTTTATGTGGCCTCCCCACCTTTGTTTCCTCACGTTCACTGAATGATGTGTTTTCTTCCTCTACTGCCATGGTGTTTTTTTCAAAGCCCTCGGGATTAGGAATGGGGAATGGGAAAGGGAAAATGAGGGAGATTTTTTCTAGGGAAGTGTGAAATGAGGGAGGGGATAGGGAGTAGTAATATGATGAAAGTTAGGATATGGATTTGGGGATTGGGAGCCGAGGTAGATGCAACAGCTAGGGCTTAGGGTTTTGGGAGAAAGGTTTAGGAAAAGGGGATTTTTCAAATCAGGAGTTTGGGAATGGGTTTTTATAAGTGTAGGAAGGATGTAAAGGGTAAATGAGTGAAATTTGGGAGTTTTCACAAGTGTAATGGGATACTAGGGTTTTTTACCAATTCAAACACCAAATTACAACATCAATTTTGACAACACTTTAACACATAAACTTTGTGAAAATGGTTTGAAATGGCATGAGCTCTTAATGATTTGTTTGGAGGTCGATAATTTGACTGGGGGGGCTTTGAAGATGATATTTTTGTCACTTAAACACGTTTCTAGGGCTTGCTAGTGATTTGCACCATCTGTCAAGCATTTTCACCCTCACCAAAGTGTTTGTTCCCTCAACAGAACATTTGCACCCTCGACTGAACATTTTCACCCTCGACTGAACATTTTCACCCTCGACTGAACATTTAAACCCCGCCTTCAGCATTTGTGCCCTGTCTTTAGTGTTTGCACCCTATCTTCAGGTTTTTTCACCAATTTTGCCCAAAAAATCAAAATTTTGATCTGTTTGAGTGCTTGCTTGATGTTTGGAGGAGATAAATAAATTTGAAATTATGTCAAAGAGTCATAAATACAAATGTGAATTTGAATTTGGATTGAAAAACCCACTTTTCTAATGTCTCATTTCACTTTTTTGAAAACATTTGCTAATTACCCTTTTCATTTTCTTTTTTCTTCTTTGCAGGATGATGTTGCTGTAGTTTGGCACTTTCCACTTTTAGTTTGGCACATGGAGTTTGAGTTGGAAGCTAGGGACAAAAATTATTACATATTATGAGCATAAAATTACATAAAAATTAGAAATAAATTACATCTCTGTTTTGAAATAAATTACATCTTGGTATGAAAATCATACTCTAAAACCAAAATTACAACTTTAAAAATGATATTTACATGCTGATAAATCCTCTGCAGATGATTGAGAAGGTTTTATTTGAGTCACTCTCATACCTTTTTTGGCCTTATTGGAATGAAATGATGTCTTCATGAACCTTGAAAAAGAAAACCTAATTGACCTAATGGGACCTTGGATGACTTGACTCCATGGTTGACTTTGAATGACATAATGACATAATAAAATGAGCTTTTAAGATTGTTTTATGCTCAACAAGACACGAAGGTGGGTCAAAAAATGTGAAATTTTGAGGGAGAGTGAGGTTTTATGACAAGGGCTACCATTAGTGAATCAATTCTTTTCATGACCTAATGGAATGATGAAAAATTTCTGAGTGGGACCCCTATAATGAATATCAAAGAGTGATTTTGATCACTGATGGCAGAATGCAAATTATGACACTAACATAAGCAACCAAAATTGCTCCCCATGAGGATTTTTTCCCTCGAATATATTAGATAAATGTTGAATGCAGATGAGGTGCATTTTGTCTCAGTGAAAAAGAAATCACAGTTCAGGATAAAGTCTGAGATATGGCCATTTATTTGCAACAACAGGGCAGTAGGAGAGGAGGCTGACAAGAAACTGAAAGAGATGAAGTTTGCTCCCAGTTTGACTTGGTCTTATGATCCCTTCGGGGTCATTTCTAAACTGAGGGTGTAGAATAATTCCACACCCTATATTCATACACAAATATCAGACATAGAGAAATTTAGGAATTCGACAAAGTGGGTAGAAAATACCTTGCAGGAGGCAGAGGAGCAAGCCATATCCACTTCAGGTTTACAAACACCTGTACCTTAGCAAAAGAAAATTAAATAAGACAAACAAGAAGCAACAGGAAAGAGACATAGGGAAGAGCAGTCACCTTCAGTGACTGATACTTCCAACAAAGAGTTCAAGATGAAGTATAGAAAAAGGGCCAGAATACATATGGACATTGATGAAGGTAAAGAGCAAGAGACCATAATTATTATCCTAGATACTCCAGGATCATCTCCAGTGGGAGGAAAGTCTATCACTTCTCCTAATACTTATACTTCTATCCTAAATCAGCAACAAGCCCTCCAAAAAACTTCATCTAGTGTTGCTTCAGGGGAAAGGGAGAAAACAATATTTGATACTTTCAGAGAGATCATGCTCAGGAATGAAATCCTGAAAAGAGCACTTACACTCAATTTTGGAAGTAGAGCTCTAGCTCACAAAGCAGACTGTTACCTGCGTTCGATTTAGAGAAGGGGAAGATGCATATGGAATTTTTAGAAGCTCAAATTGTGAAAACCATGGTAGCAGTAGACTGGAAGAAGTGTTCCTTTGAATTTAGCATCAAGGACATCCACCCCATCGACCAAATGGAAATGCACAAACAGACAGGAGAAATGATATCTTCCACCTTCACTAAGACAACCATGAATTTTTTTAAGATTCAAGTCTCCTTGGCAAATATATATTCTCATCTCAAGATGGAAAAGATCTATTCAATGTTTAAGGATACAAGGATCAAATACTTAGAAGATCTGGTGGTGAAGATAGGATATGACCCAGGCTGTGGAGGATATTATTAAGAAGAAAAATGTAGATATAGAAGCCTTGAATAAGCAACTAAATATGTCAGCTACAAAGGACCCTCTTACAAAAGAGATAGAAGAGACACATACCCAAAAATCTGACATGATGAAACTCATCATGGAGCAGACTGAGCAACTAAAAAAGATGGAGGTCAAAATGGAAAATATGGTCAAAGAGAAAGAACATGCTGCTAAGAATTCACTTGTTCCTTTATAGGTTTTACCCATTATAACCATTCCTGCATCAACAACTTCAAAAAATTGTACACGATATGTTGCAGATCAGCTTGCTAAATCAATGGAAAATATGTCATTGTAGTCAGAGGAAATCAAAAGATTGCAGAACCAACACAAGATTTTACAGGATCAGATGGTGAAAAATGAAATTGCTCATTCCACAGAGTCACAAAGATATCAGAAGTAGATAAAGAGTCTACAGAAATATCTAAAGGAGTCATCTACTGGAAACACATTGGGGAAAATCAAGGAAATCATATGGACCAACATCATTGAGTCCATGAATGAAATCTGGCCATATATCCAAATCATTTTTTATCAGAAGGACTTGATTGAGAAGGCCCATAAATCCATTTCAGATATAACTAAGAACCTGTGAGACATGACCAAGACAACAAACAAGATCATTAAGTTCTTGAATGCTAAAAATAAATATGAGCTTGATGATCTAGGAGTGCATGACAAAACTGAAACAATTCTGGAGGTGAAGAAAGTCCTTACACTAAGAAATTTGGTACAACAAATAGAGGAAAAGTGTAATGGAATAGAAATTGCAGTCAGCATATTCTTCAATAGAATTGAGCCATTAACTAAAAGGGGCATGCCTTCTCTGTTTGTCATCAATGACAAACTTATGGCCAGAGATGACTACATGAAGAAACTTAAAGAAATTGCTAAGGATACAAAAAAATTCTC
The DNA here is from genome assembly GCA_034641835.2 of Pinus albicaulis. NCBI lineage: Eukaryota > Viridiplantae > Streptophyta > Pinopsida > Pinales > Pinaceae > Pinus > Pinus albicaulis. The sequence goes on along the minus strand of CM076581.1, from coordinate 498,491,232 downwards.
AAATATTAAAGGTGCAATGAGAGGGAGAGCTTTCATGGAAGCTATGAGAAATGACGTTTACATACAACATGAGATAAAACACATTTTCATGGTCAAAACCACATTCTCTTGACACACAAAGGAGGATGAAATATATCGGAAAGCAAACAAAATTCTGCTCCCTGATGAAGATAGGTGAAAAAATTTGTGCGAAGATCAGTATGAGTGAAGAGTAGCCACAACCATCCACTACAGCCAACACAACAGGCCAGTGTAGTGACAGCTAGATCATGCCAAGAAACAGTTAGAACATGTAGAAATGGTTTCCGAGACAAAAGTTCCAGATGTCTACAATTTCTCAAACGACTCCACCTTTTTGGAGCATGTTTTATTTAATATAATTATGTTGTAATTAATAAGGAGATCGTATGTTTCAATATAGAATCCTTCATATATTTTGTTTAAATACTTTATGAATTCAAAGTATCAGGGGTTGGACTCTGATTATTGTAATTTTATCTTTTGAGCTGTGTACCTTTTTGAGCTTCTGATACATCAATAAAGAAGACCATTCACAGGATACTTGTGCTATATGTTACTGGTGATGTCTTTCCTTTTGTAATATTTGTTTCCACTGTGTTTCCTTACTGTGTTTTAAACTAATTGTAAAACAAAAAGTGAAGAAGTAAGATTTTTTATTGGAACACCTTATTTCTGGCTGTGTTTACAATATTTATGTTTTCTTCTAAAGTATGATTGAGAAATTCTTGAATGCAAGCTTTTCAATCACTACTGAAATCACTCATGCTTCATTTCATGGTTCATTTAAAATTAAAAATCCAGTAACTGTAACTAGCTTTCCTTATGATTGCTCTTTGAAAAAATTTGATGCAACACTTATGTTTTGTTTGACTCCATAGCCCAATGGAAAATAATTAACTTAAAAATATCACTTATCCAACCAACCCAACAATCAATCAAATAAAAAAACAAACAAACAATTCATCCATCATCATAACTGGCCTAATATCTATTAAGGAAACAAAGCTAAATTATACAGAGAGAGCCCTCTCTAAAGCTGGTAGGGCTAGATCCCAACTTTAAAAGTGGTTTGATGTTGTCCTATATAATTATTCTTTCCAATCTTAAAATTATAGAACGATAACATGAGGGAGGAATAATAGCAGATCTATAAAATATTGAAATAATTAAGGAATGGCTTGCACCTAAGAACATAGTCGACATAAGGTCATTCTTGGCACTTGTTAGATACTATAAAATATTAATAGAAGGATTTTCCAATATTTCTCATTCTATTACATCTTTACGAATGAAGGGAAATAAATTTGAGTGGGAACCAAAGTGTGATGAAGGCTTCCAATTGTTAAAAAATTGATCACCAATGCACCAATTTTTAATATTGCTAAATTAAATGATGAATTAGTGGTTTGTAAAATTTCTTGAAGAGAAGTATTGGTTGAAGTAATTACTCAAAATAGACACGTGATCTATTATGAATCCATGAAGCTTAAGGACTACGAAAATAATTATGTCACAACATACAATAATTCACGTGCTATAGATGTGGAGACATTACTGATTAGAGGCGGGGGTGGGGGGGGAGAGATTTCAAGTTAATATCAAACCACAATGTTTTGAAATATTTATTTGAACAACAAACTTTAAATACGAGGAAAACAATATGGCTAGAATTTCTCAGTAAATATGAATTTGATACTAAAAATTATTATAGGGAAGGAGAACATGTTTTTTGATGCACTCAATAGAAAATTAGATGCAATGCATGCTGAATTCATTGGTATATGAAAATCTAATTTGAGAAACAATTTTTTTGAGGTTGTTACCTCTGATGAGCATTATCTTCAAATCAAGGAAGGGTTATATCAAGAGAATGTATAGAAGAATTATGAGGGTTATATGTCTGAAGAGAATGGTCATATTATGCATAAAAACAAATTCTACATTCCATATAATTGTATATGAAGCTAGTTATAAAATAAATTCATAATGTTTCATATGCTAAATGTATCGGTTATTGGAAGACAACCACAACCATAAGAAATCAATATTTTGGCTAGAAATGAAGAAGAACATGGTTACTTATATAGTTAGGTACATGGAGTGTCAAATAGTAAAGGATAATCATAAACATCTAACATGTTTTCTACAACCATTATCAATTCTAGAGTGGTAATAGGAAGTTGTAACTATTGATTTCATTACCAAGTTTCCCAATACATCAAGGAAACTTGATTCAATAATGGTAGTAGTGTACAAGTTAACCAAAGTTTTTCATTTATTCTAGTTAATTTGTCTCATAAAGCAACTAATATAAAAAATCTTTACTTAAGGAGATTGTTTAATATACCTTGAAAATATTACAAAAAAGGTTATAGTGATTATTATTTAATAAAGAATAATCATGTATCAAGTAATCATTAATGTGTAATAATGATAAGTACTATCATTTTCCAAATACGTTTCCTGTCACCAACCATATGTGTTTTTATAAACATATATTGTACTCAATAAATCATGACTTGGATATATATTTTTGTAATAAATAATTTTTATTTGATATAGATTAGTGTATGTATTCACAATGTTCTCATGAAGTAAACTACCATGTTTACTTCAATTGGTATTAGATGAGTTGTTCCACTTGTTGATTTGTGTAGCATCGGAAAGTGCTATAAGCCCCAAATTTGGTGGATAGGCTTAGACACTAGTGTTCCAAAGAACCCAGAAACCGTTTGTAAAAATTCCACTCGATTAATGTTTTATTAAAATAATTAATTATTTTAATGGAGACCCTAAGTCTAAACATAGGAAATTAAATAATTAAAGGACATTAATAAAACAGAGTGAGAATAATCTAGAAAAGGCAGAGATCAAGTCATGTTATAATCTTAGCCATTGATTAGAGATCTAATCTCGGTCGTTGATTTCTCAATGAGAAGATTATAAAGGAAGGCTTGAGGGTCATTTGGAAAGACACACACGGAGTGAATCTTAAGATAAAATTCTTCTGATGGAGTAGTGCTTGGACGAAGATCAGATCTAAGTGATGCAGTGTAGTGAGGGGCAGAGTAGCATCCAAAGAGAAATATTTTCTCAGCCAGAGAATCATCAAAAAAGAGGTAGGAAGACGTCTAATAGAGAAGCTCAGAGCTAGTCAGGGTGATGTAGAGGTTGCGTAGAGCCAGTCAGGGTTGCGTAGAGGTTCAAAGGGTTTCTAAGATTCAGTCATCGGATCAGATCCAGAAGCTGAAAGATAGGGTGTGAGACTGGGAGGATCAGATCTGTGATTTTGGGAGTCAAATAAATGTGTTACTGGGGTGACGCAGTGCGTAGAGGAGGTGACATAGGGCCTACGTAGTCACTACGTAAAGGCTTCACAGATACCTCCAGAGGCAACTTTTCAAGTGACCGGATCAGTTGGATTTTCTAGTGATTGTGTGAGGTAAAACTCACAACTTATTTCTTCCAGTATTTCTCTCTCTAACTGAATAACCCTTGAGGTATTCAAATATGTATTCAAGATTTTCTACTTCTTAATAATACAAACCCTCAGATCTATTGCACACATTTTCCCGCATTGGGTTTTTCCGGGGACTTATGTCCAAAAATAATTGTGTCCTATGTGTGATTGATTTCTTGCTCAGTTTCCTTGTTTTGGAATCATATTTTATTCAGTGTAGGCTGCTTCAGTAGTTACTTCAATAATTCATGTCTAAATTAATTCTGTAAAAGTAATTTACATAATAGGAGAAGTACAGTTAGTTGTTACAGTAGGATTTCTAAGATTTTCAGATCTAGGAATTCTCACATGGTATCGGAGCATTTGATGTGAAATAGGAAGAGCAGATATGAATATGAAGTGAAGGAAAAACTACTACAGTAGCAACAGATCAAATACCCAGAGGGATTGCATAGATCTAGCTAGAGGGCTGAAGTCTTGAGGTTGTCTCTCTTTGAGTGAGTCGACAGGGAGGTTGGACTTCTGGTTTGAGATTTTGCTGAGGCAGAGGGAGTTGCGCAGAGCCTTCACGCAGAGCTAGAGAGGTGCAGTTTTTCTACAAGTAGTTTCCAGAGCAGAGAAGTGCAAGAAGAAAGAAAAGTCACATAACCGCGAATTCTTCCTCAGTGAGTTCCTAGCCGAGGAATTCAACATTTTTCCAGGATCTGAGTAGTAGATTCGGCTAGCAGATCTATGAGCTCTTGAAGGAGTGCGCAAGCTTTCCAAGGCTATGTAGAGGGGGAGAAAGAGGAAGTAGTTTGACAGTTTTTGGCTGAGATGGAAGCTCATGGCCTTCAAGATCAGGACTGGTTGGAGGGTTCCTCCAACTATGTAATCTAGAAGGAAAATATTATGTTCCTTCTAGATGAATTTGATCTCAAGATGTTCATGGAGAATGTGGTTGTTGTACCTACAGATCCGAATCAACTTAATAAGTACAAGTCCGATATGGCAAAGTGCAAGAGGCTAATCCTTGATGGTGTTAAGGATTACATAGTCTCACATTTAGCTGGCAAGAACACCGCCAGGGAGATGTGGGAAGCTTTGCCTTTGTTGTACGAAGAAACTTTTGAACAGCGGAAGATGTACTTGGAGCATAAGCTCCTTCTGATCCAAATGTAGAAGGGGGAGCACATTGCTTCATTCCTTATGCGGCTTCAGGAGATTCGAGACCAATTGGAAATCGTGGGATCCACTCCAACTACAACATCTATGGTGAGGCTAGCCCTTAACACGGTCATGAAGGAGTGGCAATTTTTTGTCCAAAGTATTTTGGGCAGGGCTACGCTTCCTAGTTGGGAGCATATGTGGGTAGCACTTCAGGAGGAATAGCTGAGGAGAGATCTAGTCAAGTGCAAGCCTGATGACAGTAGCAATAATAGATCAAAGACCATTAAGGGAATTTTGAGGTCTAAAATGGGCCTCCTAAGAAAACGATTAAATAATAGTGGAAATAATAAAATAAGATTTGATTACATCATCAAAATTTAGAGGGAAAGAAGAAAAAACTACTTTTTCAAATCATATTTTCAACTTATCTCCCAAAGTTTTTACTCAAATTTCGAGTGAGAGTAATCGTTGGATGAAAAATTTAATTACTCATCCAAGGAGTACCCATGTAGCGTACTTTCGATGGACCCTGCTACACTAAAAATGAGAAATACATGAAAAACGTGATTGCAATCACATTTTTTAATGTATTTCTAATTTTTCGTGTAGCACAGTCCATTGAAAGTATGCAGCATGGGTACTCATTGGATGAGGAATTAAATTTTTCATCCAATGAGTACTCCCATTTGAAATTTGAGTAAAACGTTTGGGAGATAAGTTAAAAATACGAGTTGAAAAAGTAGTTTTATTATTTTGTTATTTTTTAATCTTTTTACCCTTTTACTTAAAATATTGTGAATCATCCCCCTTGGTTGACATCATCATCTTGAATCCTATTGGTTCTTATAAATTTTATTTTGGTTGTACATTTTTCTTAGGAGGCCCATTTTAGACCTCAAAATTCCCCCAATGCTTTGGAGGAGGAGGAGAATGCAACCCTCACATCAAAAGGGAAACAAGGGAAACATAGACAAAAGAGAGATGCCTCAAAGATGAAATGATTCAGATGTGGTGAGATGAGCCACTTTGCATCACTGTGTCCTTTGAAGAAAAATGACAAGGATGAGAAGCATCATCCTACAGTTGCAACTGCAAATATCGAGTAGGATGAGTTTGCTATGAGTGCCCATTCTTCTCCTGGTAAGAAGTGGGGTGACATAGAGTTGTAGTTCACCTTGAAATTCAGTTGGGCAGGATCCTCGAGGAGCCCACCTCATGTATCATTACCTTTCTACGAAAGCCCATAATCAATAATAACGGGATGGAATAGTTTCAATGAGAGCCGAGGAGTGATGGAGACGACAATGCACTGGGTAGCAACGCTCATTTCTGGATCAAAGCAGTAGTAGCGTAGCAGTAGAAACACAGTGCACAAGAGTGCTGCACAGTGCATAGCAACAATGGAGGGACAACACAGTAGTTACCAATAATGAGAGTCTTCCGCACCAAGGTGCATCCACTGAACACTTGTTCAGTTTTGGGTGAGTTCAGTTGTTTCTCTCAACAGCTGAGCTGCAGTGCAGATGTAGTGTTAGTAGCATAGAAAATGAAACACTTGAGAGGGATTTGTAGTACAGATGCAGCAGTGGAAGTGGAAATTTCATGGGAAGCAGTGTAATGGAAACAACAACATAGTGGCTGATGGACAGCTTGTCAGACTTTAGCAGCACAGAGGATACTTCAGGGACAAAGCAATATGCAAAAGACATATTGTTACAAAACCTTCCTCGCTAAGAGGGAGTATTGATTTTTGTAGCATCAGAAAGTGCTATAAGACCCAAATTTAGTGGAGAGGCTTAGACATGAACGTGTATTCCAAAGAACCCAGAATATGTTTGTGAAAATTCCACTTAGTTAATGTTTTATTAAAATAATTTATTATTTTAATGGAGACCTTGAGTCTAAACTTAGGGAAATAAAATAATTAAAGGACATTAATAAAACATAGTGAGAATAATCTAGAAAAGGCGGAGATAAAGTCACGTTATAATATTAGCCGTTGATTTCTCAATGAGAAGAATATAAAGGAAGGCTTGAGGGTCATTTGGAAATACACACACAGAGTGAATCTTGAGATTTAATTCTTCTGACGGAGAAGTGATGAGACAGAGATCAGATCTAAGTGATTAAGTGGAGTGAGGGGCAGAGTAGCATCCAGAGATAAAGATTTTCTAAACCAAAGAATCATCAACAAATAGAGGCAGGAAGACTTTTGATAGAGCCAACATAGATCCAGTTAGGGTGATGCAGAGGTTGCGCAGAGGTTCAGAGGGTTTTTGAGATTCAACTGTTGGATCGGACCCAGAAGCTGGGAGCCGAGGTGTGGGACCAGGAGGCTCAGATCTATGATTCTGAGAGTCAGTTCGATCTGTTACTGGGGTAACGTAGTGCCTAGAGGAGGAGATGTAGGGCCTACATAGTCACTGCATAGAGGCTACACAGAGACCTATAGAGACAAATTTTCCAGTGACCAGATCGGTCAGATTTCCCAGTGATTATGTGAGGTGAAAATAAAAATTTATTTCTGCCAGTATTTCTCTCTGTAACTGAATAACCCTTGAGGTATTCAAAGACGTATTCAGTATTTTCTACTACTTAATAATACAAACCCTTAGATCCGTTGCATTGGTTTTCCTGGATTAGGTTTTCTGGGGACTTGTGTCCAAAAATAATTGTGTCCTATGTGTGATTGATTTCTTGCTCAGTTTCCTTGTTTCAGAATCATATTTTATTCAGTTTAGGCTGCTTTAGTAGTTACTTCAATAATTCATATCAGAATTAATTCTGTAAAAGTAATTTAGATAATAGGAGAAGTACACTCAGTTGTTGCAGTAGGATTCCTAAGATTATCAGACCTAGGAATTCTCACACCACTAATTTGTTGCCAAAAATTACTTTTCTAGTATAAATTCTAGCCTAGTAGCCCATCCTTCAAGGAATTATTGGAATAGAATCACTCTTAGAAATAAACAATCTACATCACATTTAAAAAATAAATAAAGAACCTCGGATGCGGGTGGTTAATTTCATGTGTACGTTGTATCTGTTTTGGAATGGCAAGTGGATTCACCACACTACCACCCAAACTCACGCGACGCTACTATTAACTCCTCTTACCATCCTCTGTTCACCTGCATTAATGCAGCACGTAGGCCAAGAATTTTCCGCTTCTATTCCAAGGATGGCATACTCCAGCCATTTCATTCCTGCTCTGAATCCTTTCCAATCCAGCTTCTCCCCTGTTGTTGCAGAGCCCAGCTCTCAAACTAACACTGGGAGACGCTGTTCCATTGATTTTTGTTTAGAAATTGAGCCTGGTATTCACATTTCGCAGAGCCCTCTTTGCAATTTGTGGCTCGATTTTCATACTGAGGCTTCCTCCACTCTGATAGCTCACCCTTCGTATACCCTTCAAACACCCCTGTTCTTGGATACTGCCACAGCTCTTGCCCATTCTGCCTCCAGTATTTCTACTATCCATAAGCTCCATTCTGCTCGGAGGAACATGCTGCGCCTTCACCAGCAAATGCGCTTCCGGAGAGGCAGTAGTCGTGGCCAATTATCAGGCCAGCCCTCCACGTCCATTAATGACTCTTCCTCCCCCTCTTCTGATAACTACAATGGTCGCTATCCTGCAACCAGAAGCGATCGAGGGCGAGGGAACCTTGGGCATTTTCAATTTGAGGTGGGCTCTCCCCATATCCCAGCCTCCCATGCCAACATCCCAACTCATTACCAAACTGCCCAACTTCGTTTTCCTTGATCTTTGAATAGGCATATTGTCATTGCTACCATCATTGTCGAGTTCAAGGAAGAGCCACCTTGTTCGGATGCTGAGAAGACAGGTGATGGTCAGGAGATAAGCACTATCAACAAGCAGGGCACTCCTCAAAGTGTAGTTATGAAGAGGAAAGTTCCTAGCTGCAGTGAGAACCAGGACACAAGACATGAAGCTAACCAGGGTTGCTCCAATTGAGGCTGCCTCAACGACAAAGCAGGCTGAGGACGATGATATGGATGCCTATGGGTGCCCAATTGTTGAAGAACCTCCCTCCACTTCTCATGACACCTAAACTGTTCAGAATTTTCTGGTTTTTTCTTTACAGTCTTTCGGCTAGGTTTAAATCTGTGTTCTTCCTGATATTTAGTCAATCACTTCTGAATTTTGGTCATGTGTTAATGTTCCAAGGCCAGTTTCCCCTATGTGGGCGGCATGTTTTGGTATGTCTGGTATGTTTTAACAGTCTTTATCTAGTATGTCTGGTATGTATGGTAAACAAACTTCATCTAGTTTTTCAGTGTGAGAATGCCTCATCTCTGGGAAAGTTCCGCTGAGGCCGGTGCCTCACTGTAATATTTTTGTTATATTAATAGATTTAGTCAAATTTAGAAATAAAAAATAAAAAATAAAGATAGAGTAAAGGAAGACGAAGAAAGAAAGAAATAAAAAGTTCTAGAAATAATTTCCATGCTCATGGTATATATATAAGGCTTGCAAAGCACACTAAGCTTTAACTCTCTCTTGGGCCAAGGTTTCGAAAGTTCTCATTGTGATTTTTGTCCTTAAAGGGCAAGGTATTGGTTTCTTTGTTGCTACTTCATTATCTCCTCATGATGTTTCCTATTTTTACCATGACAATCGATTAGGATAATAAGTCTTAGGCACTAGTAAATTCCTTACCTCCATGTGATGTCCCTTTAATTGTTCATTTTCACTTAGAAAAAAAACATAAAAACAATAAACAAAAATGTGAAATGAATAATTAATTTTTTAAAAAGGAGATAAAGGTAAAATTCATAACCATTGATGACATATGGTATTGACAATGGTAATTAGGTGCCATGGTATTTGAAAGAGGAAAAATGTAAATTTTTTTGATTATATCTCATTTGGGGTATGAATGAGTATTGATATTTTGTTAATTTTCCTGAGAGCTCTAGTAGCTTATGATGGGAGGGGGAAACCCTCATTATATTTCTAAGTTTCAGTGTTGAATTACACACTCTAGTTGGTGGCAGTTGGTTTCAGTGGTTGTAAAGCCACCCTAACAAATGTTTGATCCTATAAGGAGTTCAAAGTGGGCGAACACAAAGTAATATTATCCATCTAGTGAGTGGGTCGAGTTGTTGTGGTTAAGGAAGACCAAACTAATATTTCTAGAGAGGATGGAATATTCAAGACTCATTTGTCAAGGAGTTCAAGGAAAATACTTCTAGGAGTCTAAATAGGTTTTTCTTCAGATATTTATGTAAATTTCCTCTGAAATTTCCATTAATAAAATATTGTTGGAGTTGCAACATTTCATTTAATTTCTGAGTTTTACATTGAAAATGTAATTTAATTTGTCAGAAATTGATATTGTGCAAAAATTGTGCAACTTATTTTGTTATCTAGAAATAGAATTAATGAGATATTTTTTGAAGTAAATTCTTGAAGTTTTTAGTCAAATAAAGGGCTTATTTGAAAAAATATTTCTGAATCAACAAGAGAAACTGTCCACAAAAGTATTTGAAAGAATTGAAATTGCACCAAAAAAATTGAAGATTATAACAAAAAAATTGAAGAATCTAAAATGAATTTCACAAGAATGGTAGATCAGATTGAAGCATGGGCATCATCACTGGCGGTGAAGGAAAAAAAAAGTTACAAATATGTAGACGAAGAAGTAGTTGTGGAAGACAAAAAGATCAACTTTATTAGCACCATTGTTGAATAAAATCCCAACACCCATGTTGCAAATGCATGAGAGATAACTCTTGTAAATGAAGGTGAAGTTCATGATCAAAGTATCAAGGACAAGTTTGATGAAGTTGCACATATTGAAGAGAGATATGCGGCTTTAATGAATGATGGCTTACATTATAGCAGGATGTCAACAATATCACCAATCAAACAGGCACTTAACCGTGTTTTTATTTTTTATAGGTAGCAAAAAATCATTTGATTTTGAAGAGTGTTGATTCAGAATAAAATTTTTCTTAGAGCATATTTTTGAGACTTTGAATTTCTTATGTTTTAAGTATGGGAGTGAAAATGTGAAGTTGCGTTACACTTTTGTGAGAATCAGGGGTGGAAAATTCCTTTTTCGCGATAGTTCGATCGAAATTTTGAGAAAGTTCGGCCGAAATCATTCTACCGTTTAGATTGACGGCGTACTAACGGCGTGGGCAAACAGATTTTTGGCTGGAGATGGGAAAACCGACAACAATAGTTTGGCCGGACTATTAGTTCGACTGAAATTTTAAAATAGTTTGGTCGAACTCATATTTTATAAGTGTGTCACCCACGAATGGTTCTCATTTTCGCGCGTCTCTATTTGCATATTTTGTTTTTCACGGGTTTCTGTTCTGATTTTTGTTTCTATTCACATATTCAGTTTTTCGCGGGTTTCTGTTCTGATTTTATGTGGCGCTACTGCTGCTCTGTTGCTGATTTTGCGCCCGCGAATTGTTGCTCAGGAGTTGCGCTGAGTGAATTTCCAGGTAAGTAATTCAAAACAACCATTATATTAATTCAATATAAGTAAGTTTGCGATTTATTAGATGGTTTAATTCAAAAGAACCATTATATTAATTCAAAATTTTTTATTGGTCCATAATTTTTCAGTTGAAAAAAAAACCACTACTGTGTATTATTATTATGCCCCCTTTTCTTCTAGTAGCAATAATCATGGTTAAATGTATTATCGTTGGTTTGCCTCATGAATTGCTCTATTATTATTTTTTTATTGCATGTATGAAATTCCCCTACAATATTAGTATTTCTTTGAGCTTTGTTTCATTGTTTGCTTGAACTTAAGCACTACCTTATTGACTATCATATGCATTTAGATCTTTATTTTCCTTTTCCAAATGTATTTTTTTTATTATCTTCATGATCTACTCAAAACATTGTGATAAATATAGTCCTCCTGGAGAGATATGAAGAATGTGACGTTAATTCTTCTTCTGCAAATGAAGTTTAGCTTTTATAAGACCTACAACCAATTTCTACTTTAATACTTTAACCATTCACCATTTGTATACATTTAAATCTAGCATTCAAATATAACATAACATATATATAATTTTTCTTTCATAATACAAAGCTAAAGGATTTAGAGGAATAGTAGTGATGGAATGAAATGTAACATTGTAGTTTGATCCCATGTTGGCCTTGTTATCATAGAACCATTTTCATATTTACACAGATATCATAACTGATTAGTTATTAGACTACATATCTTCATATAGAACTTGCAAATAATATGGTGGAAATGTGGATCTCATGACTCTTCATGATTAATGCTTCTAGAAACCAAACATAATAATGTATTAGGAAATGCTCCTTTAGGCTTGGTGGAATTACCTTTGCTTTTTATTTCTCTCACACACACACACACACATATATATATATATGAAGAGATCCCATTTTCTTCTTTATTCATAGATCAAATGTCATTTAAATACAAGATTTATCATAATGTACAATGATTCATTCCATATTCATTTTTAGATTTAGGAGGAGCTTTTGAGAAAGTTATGATAATGCCAATAAAGAATGAGCTAGACTCAAAGCTAGTTTCATCTTCAACATCTATTAATTAGATATGAAAATTTATAATACTACTGTGTACATTTGAGAATATTTATTTATATTTTTATATAAATTATATATACATATGTACTTTTTTTTCATAAATATTTTCATTAAAAAATGAACCTTTAAATGATGAACCTAGTTAATGTTGCTTCTTCATGAAGAAGACTACTTGATCTTGCAATTTGATGATGGTCCCTTGTTATGCTTCTTGACTACTTCAAATTATTGACACAATCATATGCTTCTTGTCACTCTTTTTAATCCTTCATTATATTCTATTCTCCCCCTTAGATATTGTGTACTCTCCCACATAGATATTGCACTCAAATTCATATTCCTGTAATATTCTAGGCTCTTCTTTTGAAGTCAAATAAGTGACAATAATTTACAAGAACTATCCCTAATTTGTTTCTCACATATATTAAGAGATCCCATTTTATTTTTTATTCATAGATCTAATGTAATTTAAATACAATATTTATCATAATGTACAATGATTCATTCCATATTCATTTTTAGATTCAAGAGGAGCTTTTGAGAAAGTTATGATAATGCCAATAAATAATGAGCTAGACTCATCTTCAACATCTATTAATTAGATATGAAAATTTATAATACTACTATGTACGTTTGAGAATATTTATTTACATGTTTATATAAATTATATATACATATGTACTTTTTTTTTTTCATAAATATTTTCATTAAAAAATGAACCTTTAAATGATGAACTTAGTTAATGTTGCTTCTTCATGAAGAAGACTACTTGATCTTGCAATTTGATGATGGGCCTTTGTTATGCTTCTTGAATACTTCAAATTATTGACACAATCATATGCTTCTTGTTACTCTTTTTAATCCTTCCTTATATTGTATTCTCCCCCTTAGATATTGTGTACTCTCCCACATAGATATTGCACTCAATTTTATATTCTCTGTAATATTCTAGGCTCTTCTTTTGAAGTCAAATAAGTGACAATAATTTACAAGAACTATCCCTAATTTGTTTCTCACATATATGAAGAGATCCCATTTTCTTTTTTATTCATAGCTCAAATGTCATTTAAATACAAGATTTATCATAATGTATAATGATTCATTCCATATTCATTTTTAGATTCAGGAGGAGCTTTTGAGAAAGTTATGATAATGCCAACAAAAGATGAGCTAGACTCATCTTCAACATCTATTAATTAGATATGAAAATTTATAATACTATTGTGTACATTTGAGAATATTTATTTACATGTTTATATAAATTATATATACATATGTACTTTTTTTTTCATAAATATTTTCATTAAAAATGAACCTTTAAATGATGAACCTAGTTAATGTTGCTTCTTCATTAAGAAGACTACTTGATCTTGCAAATTGATGATGGTCCTTTGTTATGTTTCTTGACTACTTCAAATTATTGACATAATCATATGCTTCTTGTTACTCTTTTTAATCCTTCCTTATATTGTATTCTCCCCCTTAGATATTGTGCACTCTCCCACATAGATATTGCACTCAATTTCATATTCTCTGTAATATTCTAGGCTCTTCTTTTGAAGTCAAATAAGTGACAATAATTTAGAAGAACTATCCCTAATTTGTTTCTCACATATTCAAATGGTTCTCTAACAAGAGGCTTTGTGGGTATGTATTCCATCTTCACCATTTTCTCAAAGATTTGTTGTGTGAAGAAGTGGTACTTTATGATGATATGTTTAGTGATTGAAGGAAGTAGAATATTTTATTTTTGAAATTATTATTACACTTGTATTGAAACATTTAATAGATATAGGTTCACTGAAATTTACCTTAATATCTTGTAGAGCCCATTTCATCCAAAACACTTGTCTGCAAAAAGAAGTAACTACTATGTATTCCACTTCTACTCTAGATAGAGAAAGTAATGACTCTTTCTTGCTTAACCATGCAACCAAAGACTCTTCTAAGTAGAATTATACATTATCCAAGTAATGACTCTTTCTTGCTTAAACATGCAACCAAAGACTCTTCTAAGTAGAATTATACATTGTCCACTTGTACTTTTCATGTCATCCACACAAGCCTAGTTGAATCTCTCCATGTTGTCAATGCAAATTTCTCACCTTTTGGGTACTACAGTCCATTGTTTGTAGTCTATTTCAAGTATCTTAATATCTGTTTGTTGGTAATATATGACTCTGTTTAGTTTTTGATTGAAATATTCCAACTAATATAAATTCCAAAATTATATATAGTCTAAACCTTGTTATGTATATCAAGCTTCCTATCATATAGATGTAAAGGTTATGATCAACATCACCTCATTCATCATCCATCATCTGCACATAACTTCCATCCAATTGATATGGAGATTCACTTACGTCATTCATCATCCATCATCTGCGCACAACTTCCATCCAATTGATATGGAGATTCACTTAGGTTTATAGTATTCCATTTAAAATTTTCAACATATCTCTTAGGTTTTTATATTGAGAAATGGATATGCCTATTTAATTTTGTATAATTTATGGCTTGTAGCCCTAGGTAAAAGATAAGTTCTCCAATCATTCACATCTCGAATTCAAATTTCATATCTTCACCAAAATATTTTACTATATTTTACTAGATGATTTTTATTGATTCTAAACATAATATAATCCACATACATAAACACAATTAGTAATTCATCACCATGAGCCTTTATCCATATATTATTATTAGCCCCTTAAAACACATTTTTTAAGGTACTTGTCTAACTTAAATACTACCATGCTGGTGGTGGTTGTTTAAGTCCATATAGTTCCTTATTTAGCCTACAAACATATTTAGGATTATCTACCTCCTCCTTAAGTTATTTTTCTTAGCAAGTAGCTCTTCATCAAAATTTAAATCTATGCATTCCACAATCTTATGCACTCTTTTATTATAGCAAGAATATGCCTTACTTTTTGATAAATATCCCAAAAATATTCCCTCATGGGAACATCAAAGTTTCCTAAGTTTCATCATTACTTCTCATATAGAATTTAGTTCTGAAAAATTTAAATTGTTTGATTGAAGTTTCCTTAATGTTCCACAATTCCTACTTTATAATCAGATACATCAACTTTTTCAATAGTATTGATTTACGATTGAGACAAGTAAATCAATTTATATGGAAACACTACTTATATCTACTAATATTTTATCATGTAATCGTATCGACCTCTCATATTCACTATGCTCTAATTACATATTGACTTTACATATTTATAGGCCTAATAAGTGGTTACAGAAGATTCCAGAATATACTGAAACCAAAAGTGATTTGATAAAAACACATTAGCCAATAAACAAACCATTGAAACCAGAAGTGATTTGATACAAAATATACGTTTTAACCTTATATAGATAATTGTTTCAAATAGATTCTTAATTTAAAATGAAAAATATTCAATGTAAAACACATGCATTCTTATACACCCTTATGTCTATGTAAATTAGTTTGAGTGATTCCACGAGTCCTCTACACCCTTCATAGGGTATAATTGGGACATGTAGTGTTAACTTCTACAAGTTCTATAGGCAGAGTTTGTAAAGGGCCCGGTAGCCTCTAGATCTCATCTTTTATGAAAGGTGACATATCCAGTAAATGCCCCTATAGCCAATCTTTGGAATAGATCTAAATAGACGTTTTTCATTTTCATATCCATGGTCTCAAACAATGAGAGAGAGAAAAAATATTTTATATTCAACATGTAAAACACAAATTAGCCATAAAAGTTTCCCAGTGAAACCAAAAGTGATTTGATACAAAACATAGGTTTTAACCTAAGAGTAAATGCCCCTATAATCAATCTTTGGAATAGATATAAATATAAGTTTTTCATTTTCATATCCATGGTCTCAAACAATGAGAGAGAGAAAAAAACCTTTTATATTCAACATGTAAAACACAAATTAGCCATATCTCTTGAATATATCTAAATAGAAGTTTTTCATTTTCATATCCATGGTCTCAAACAACGAGAGAGAGAAAAAAGATTTTATATTCAACATGTAAAACACAAATTAGCCATAAAAGTTTCCCATTGAAACCAAAAGTGATTTGATCAAAACATAGGTTTTAACCTTATATAGTTTAATTGTTTCAAATAGATTTTTAATAAAATGAAAAATATTCAATGTAAAAAACATAGTATTTAGAGACAAAAAGTAATTTGATACAAAACATACAAGTTTTAACCAAGTATATAGTTAATTGTTTTGAAAATAGATTCTTAAGAAAATGAAAAATATTCAATGTAAAACACATGCATTCTTATGCATTCTTATACACCCTTATGTCTACGTAAAGTAGTTTGAGTGATTCCACGGGTCCTCTACACCCTTCATAGGGTATAGTTGGGACAGGTAGTGTTAACTTCTACAAGTTCTATAGGCAGAGTCTGTAAAGGGCCAGGTAGCCTCTGGATCTTATCTTTTATGAAAGGTGACATATCTAGTAAATGCCCCTATAGTCAATCTCTGGAATAGATCTAAATAGAAGTTTTTCATTTTCATATCCATGGTCTCAAACAATGAGAGAGAGAAAAAACCTTTTATATTCAACATTTAAAACACAAATTAGCCATAAATGTTTCCCATTGAAAACAAAAGTGATTTGATACAAAACATAGGTTTTAACCTTAGTAGATTCCCCTACAGTCAATCTCTGGAATAGATCTCCTACAGTCAATCTCTGGAATAGATCTAAATAGAAGTTTTTCATTTTCATATCCATGGTATCAAACAATGAGAGAGAGAAAAAAACCTTTTATAATCAACATGTAAAACACAAATTAGCCATATCTTTGGAATATATCTAAATAGAAGTTTTTCATTTTCATATCCATGGTCTCAAATAATGAGAGAGAGAAAAAACCTTTTATATTCAACATGTAAAACACAAATTAGCCATAAAAGTTTCCCATTGAAACCAAAAGTGATTTGATACAAAACATAGGTTTTAACCATAGTAAATGCCCCTATAGTCAATCTCTGGAATAGATCTAAATAGAAGTTTTTCATTTTCATATCCATGGTCTCAAACAATGAGAGAGAGAGAAAAAACCTTTTATATTCAACATGTAAAACACAAATTAGCCATATCTCTCGAATAGATCTAAATAGTAGTTTTACATTTTCATATCCATGGTCTCAAACAATGAGAGAGAGAAAAAACCTTTTATATTCAACATGTACAACACAAATTAGCCATAAAATTTTCCCATTGAAACCAAAAGCGATTTGATATAAAACATAGGTTTTAACCTAAGAGTAAATGCCCCTACAGTCAATCTCTGGAATAGATCTAATTAGAAGTTTTTCATTTTCATATCCATGGTCTCAAACAATGAGAGAGAGAAAAAAACCTTTTATATTCAACATGTAAAACAAAAATTAGCCATATCTCTCGAATAGATCTAAATAGAAGTTCTTCATTTTCATATCCATGGTCTCAAATAATGACCAGTCTCTTCGAAGTGCAGAGGGGTTCATTTGATATCTTCAAAATGCTTGTTTTATGCATGCCCCTGCACCGTCATGTTCTCCTTTTCCATGGCTAGTCTCAAAGAAATTCCAACAATGTTTAATGCAAGTTTTCTTCTGAAGACAACATAGCCAAAAGAATGATCGTGCATATTTGAATTGACCTGTGCATCTGTCTAACCATATCCAATGTTCATTGAATGTTATTGCACGATTTTTCAAGGAATCATAAATTTTTCCAAAACAATGTTGTACAAAATATGTATCATGTGTATGGTCGTCAATGATATAAAAGTGATATTCTTTAATAATATGTCGATTTTCACTGGTGCTTTCTATATGATCGACGTTTTGTTCAGCATGTCTATATAGAATATGGACAAGCATGGAGACTTGGTCAGAATGATAGTATTCACTCTGAATTTCTTTTTGTGGAACAAATGTATAGTTTTCTACAAAATAAATTAGTGACAAAATGCTCCCTGGTGGAAAAAATTCATGGGATTTTTTGAATTGCAAGTCTTTCCATTGAGCTCTATGGGAATGCTTGGTGTATTTGTAAATTTCTCCCTCAAACTTTCTCAAAAATTCTATCACAAAAATTTCTTCTTCTCGTAATTCAATTATTTTAACACTATTTGTACCTTGAATTGATGTATGGATATATTCATATCTCTTCCATTTCACTTTCATGTTGGACAATGATTGATCATTTATATTAGTACGATATTTGTTTTGAAATTTAGTCAAATTTCCACAATCATAGCATTTTTTACCACCAACACATTTCTTTTCATAAAATAGTTCATCGCTTTCTCTTTCACATAGAATTTGAGATATGAAATCACGGATAGTGGAAGGAGGAGGTGAATCCTTCCAAATTGTTCTACCAAAATCAAGGAATGTGTCATAATATAACTCAAATTCTACATGATAACGACAACAAAAAGTGTCGCGTACGGTGATAGGTTTTATATACCATGGTTTTTGTTGAACAAAAGAATTGATTGAAACATGAACTTCACGATTCTCTTCTTTGAATTTGTTGAACAACTCTATCTGAGTGGTTTCCAAGAAATGTTTTTCATGTTCTTCGTACTGATTTCGTGCTATTTTTCTTCGCATCACATGCCTTGCAGTTGGTGAAACATGCAAATTGTTCTTCCAACATTCATATATTATTTTTTTAACACTTTCTCCAAGTCTATCTTTGTTTTGTTTCCTACAAATAGCTCTCCAACAAGCGAGTTCATCATTTACATCTATTTACAGCCGAAATTTCCAATGTTTGTGCAAAGTTTTTCGCGAGGTTCCTAATGCTCATGCCATAGATTTTACCAAGCGATTGTCTTTAGTACTTGGTGAAACCACTGCCATATATATTGCTCTACGTATAGCTGAAACATTTTTCTGTTTAGATCTTCTAATTGAATTTATAGCACTATTTATATTTTGTATCACATTTTCCTTCATTTTTTTATCTTTGGTTGATTTTCGAATACCCAATAAAGTCGTAGCTTCTTTTAATTTCCTTAATGATAGGAGACCTTTCAACATTTGGGCTTGAACTGTCACCTTTTCCTTTATGAAATACTTCTCAAAAATGCGGTTAACACGATATCGTATATAATGGTCAGCTTTTTTATCTCCATATGTGTGAGTGTCAACATTTTCTAACATCTCATCATCGACATTGATTTCATCTGTACATATTTGAATGAATAGTACATAATAAGTTTACATATTCAATAAATAACTAAATTAATAAATATGTATAATTTCAATAATACGTGCATGTGTTCAACATATATATATATATATATATATATATATATATATATACATACCTTGTGATTCAATTTCTTCACTTGAATTTCTTTCAACATTTTCACCATCTTCAATCATTGGTTCAATATCTCTTTCACTTTCTCTTTCAAAATTTTGTATCTCATCATCAATGTTTTGAGGAATATATCTCTCTATTTACATTGCAAAATATTTTTCAAATTAGTTCATCAAATAAAAATTAAGCTTCACATTTTACACTAGGAAAATTTTAAATATATCAAAATCATAATATTTACATTTACATACCTGCTTCAACTTCAAGTTGAGGTTGATTTTCCCCTTCAATATTTGAGAGTGCTTCTATCTTTCTTTTGCGAGATTGTCTCGTCTCTTCTCTACATTCCTTAGGGTATCTTTTTCGATCATATTTCCTCGTACAATTCCTTTGATTTTCCATGATAATAGAGTATGAAGTTCAAAATTTTTCCTTCAAAAATTTAGACAAAAACTCAATTAAAAAAAACATCACACAAGATTTAATTTAAAAAAAAAACTCATTTTAAAATTTTTGCAAAAAATACATACTCCAATCCAAAACACTTACTTCAAAAAATTCGAGAAAAAAATGTCTTATAAAAATGAAACGAAGCTCAAAATATTTCCTTCCAAGTCTTAAAAAAAAATTTCATTTAAAAAGTTAGACAAAAACTCATTTTAAAAAATCATTATAAAAGATTTACTTCAACCCAAAACAAGTACTCTTAAAAAATGTCATTTCAAAAAATGCCTCCAAAAAATGTCCATTGAAAATTAATTCCAAATTCATAAAAAACGCCACTTTAAAAATATTTCAAAAAATATCACTTTAAAAAATACTTCCAAAAAATGTCCAAAAAATTTCCTTTCGAAATAAGCCCAAATCCATACCTTCAAAAATAATGAAAATTAAGCTCAAATCCATACTTTCAAAAAAAAAATGAAGTCCAAAAAACATCCAAAAAACTGTATCACATACCTCCAAGAAATGTCCTTTGAATGTACCTCCAAGAAAAGTCTTCAAAAATGTTTTTTGAATGTACCTCCAAGAAAATTCCTTAAACCTAAAACAATTCTTTGCAAAATCAGACCAAATGTACGAAAATATGCGAAAATAATGAATGTCTCCAAGAAATGTCCTTTGAAAGTACCTCCAAGAAAAGTTCTTAAACCCAGACCAAGACCTTTGCAAAATCATACCAAGACCTTTGTAAAATCAGACCAAATGTGTGAAAATATGCGAAAATAATGAATGATTCCGTGGCAATTTATATTGCCGCGAAATGTTTTTTTGGAGGGGCTCTGCAGTATTTTCCAGTCGACGGAAAGTTCGGTAAAATTTTGGCCGAAATTTTATGTCGTTAGACTAAACGTACACATTTTTTTTAAATGTTAGTGATATTCATGTCAATTTGAAAAGTGTTGATGCAGCATCAACCCCATTATTTTTGGCCTTATTTTTTACACTTTAAATTTTTTATTTTATTAATGTAAATAATTTTCATGTGGATTTTAAAAAGCATCAACATTTTTTTTAGGCATATTTTTGACACTTTAAATTTTCTTATGTCTTAAGTATGCACATTTATTTTAAAGTGTTGATTATTTAACCATTTTTCAAGTTGTCTTATTTATTTTCTTGTTTTTCGTCCTAAGATATTTGTTTTCTAAGGGTTTTCCAAACTTTTGTTTTTGTTTTTCTTTGCAATGTTTTTTTATAATGAAATTTTTAATTTTTTTGCAAAGTTAAAAAAATAATAATAATAAAATTAATATTTTGAGGTTAAGATTTTTATATATTTATATATTGTTAATTAATAAAATAATTTTCCCTAAAAATTAATAATTTTAAACACTCAATAAAAAATACATATTTTGCATATAGATAAATTTAAAAAAACAAGTATTCCGAGGCCTTTTCGCTAAAAATAACATATTAAATAAAGATTTTTATAAAAAAATTGAATAAAAAAATTGGAAAAATAACAAATTATATGAATTTTATATTCAAAGATGATGACATTTGAATTTTTTTTTCCAAAAAAATTGATCTAGATAAAATTTTAATTAAGAAAAACAAAAAAAATGTTTAAACAAGGGCTACATAGTAGCTATTACTTTCCATTTAGCTTAAATATATCTTAAACTAAAAAATATTAAAGACAAAGATTCCATCACAAAAATAAAACAACTAATAAAACATTGTATTGTTAAAATCACCAAAAATAAAAAAAAATATATATAATTAACTAATATTGTTTATATTAATATATGTGTGTGTGTGTGTGTTTTATTTTGATTAATATATATAATTTTTTATAAATAAAATTTTAATATAATAATAATTCATCTTAAATTGAAAATATGGAAAAAAAAAACTATAATTTATGAAAATGGAAATAATAGAAAAATGAAAATAAAATAAAATAAAATAACAAAAAATTAGTAACTGATTTTTTTTCAAAAAAATGTAATTTTATTTCATTAGTCGAGAACAAAATTACATTCTGTAGATACACATAACTATGTATTGCCTTTCAAAACTTTGATATTTTGATGAGATTTGTAAGTCTTCATTCAAAGTTCAAAAATCATTATTCTAGCATGTTACTATTGATTACATCAATGATATACAAAAAATATATTGTCCATATGTAAGTTGAGATGTACTGTAAAAAAAAAACTGAAAATATATCCAAAAAGTCTTTCCACAGAGTGGAATCCAAAGCTTTGTAAATCAACAAAGAGTTGTTAAATAACGCTGCATAAGAAGCTGGCTGCTGTTCAATTTATGAAGGGCCTGTGATAGTACTCCTCGGTTCGGCAAAAAAAAAAAAAAATTAGTAACTAATAGAAATGGGAGTTACTAAATAGTCCATAAAACCTAAACCAATCACTTTATAAACAAATGAATTTAAATAATAATAAAATGTTACAAAAAGTGAATTTAGAAATTTTTCGTGAATAAACTAATAAACATAAATTAAAAAATACAATAAAAACAAAATCATTAAAAACAAAAATAAAAACAAAAAAAGGAATTAAAAAAAAAATACAATTGCATTTAAACAAATCCATTAAAATTGAATAACAAAAAAAAATATTTTAATAAAAAATATTAAAAAAATAAACTAAAAAAATTAAAATATTAAATTATTAAAATATATATATATATATATATATATATAACATTAAAAAATTTTAAAAATAAAAAACACATACAAATGCTTCCCAGTTGTCCAAGGAGCCACAACCCAAGGCGAGAGAGCTATGACCTGTGACCCTTTCGACAGTTGGGGGGCTTGGTCAATTCTTGGAATTGACCAAGCATCCTTAGTCGCCCAAGAGGTCAGTGGCCAGGGTAGGGTTAGTCGTAGTTCGACAGGGGTTTACTTTTTTTTGGTTTGTTTTTTTTTTTAATATTTTTAAATGTTTTTTTCATTTGTTTTTTTTTTTATAATGTTTTTTTATTTTTTATTTTTTATTTTAATGATTTTATTTTATTTTTTAATGTTTTTTTAATTTGGTTTGTTTGTTTTTTTTTTATATATAATTAAACAATTATGTATTATTTATTTAATTTTTATTGTTAATTTTTAATTTTTTTTGGTTAAATTATGTTTTTTCTTTAATATTTTCATGTTTTTTCATTCATTTTATTATATTTTTTAATTTTTAGTTTTTTTTTCCTATAAGTTAATTTTGATTTTTTTTACATTTTTACATTTTTTGATTTTTTTATATTTTTTAATTTTGGTTTTTTTACATCTTTTGAGGTTAATTTTTTTTTGTCTTTTATTTATTATTTATTTATGTTTTAATATATATTGTTATTTTAAAAAAAAATTTGTTTTTTTTTTCTTTTCATGTTTTTTATTTTTGTATTTTTCATTTTTATTTATTTATATATTTAATTATTATTTTGTTTTATTTTGTTTTTTCCGCAGGGTTTGTGTTGACTAGCAATTTGACCCGAATATGTGTCAATTAGATAGTTGATTTTAAATTTTTCGTTATAATGGATTGAGTCTTCCCCACAATGTGTCAATTTCATGGTTGGTTTTTTAAGTTTTCATTACAATGGGTCAAGTTTGCCTACAATGTATGTCAATTTGATGATTGATTTTTAATTTTTTGTTGCAATGTGTCAAGTTGTCATAAACTAATATTTTAAAATAGCTACACTTTTAGTATTTAAAAAAGAAATTACACTTAGTATAATGACTCTTTCATTTTAAAAATTTGTTTAGTCATATAATTTTTTGATAATGTCATGGTTTAAATATGTTGAAAACTTAAGGTTTTTTATAGTCATGATCTTTGTTTTTTATTCCATGATTGAAAAATTATCAAAATTTTAAGGTTTTTCTATGTCATGATATTTTATCTTTACAGTTATGGTTGAAAATAGTTATAAGTATTTTATCTTTAACACCATAGCTGAAAATTGTTGGAATTTTAAGGTTTTTCAGAGACATGATATTTAATCTTTAATGCCATGCCTGAAAATCAGAGTCATGATATTTTATCTTTAATGTCATTGCCAAAAAATGTTGAAAATTTACCTCGGGAAAAAAAAATGTTATTCTAGCGTCGACATTTTTTGTTTCATGATGTTTTTTCCACAAAAAGAATTGGGTTTCATTGTCATTTTTAAAAAATGTTGAAAATTTACCCAAAAAAGAAAAGAAAATATTGAT
The DNA here is from genome assembly GCA_034641835.2 of Pinus albicaulis. NCBI lineage: Eukaryota > Viridiplantae > Streptophyta > Pinopsida > Pinales > Pinaceae > Pinus > Pinus albicaulis. The sequence goes on along the minus strand of CM076581.1, from coordinate 498,467,003 downwards.
GCAACATCAACGTTTTTTGTTTTCAGGTTGTTTTTTCATGTTTTTTTTTTGTTTTTTTGCTAGAGTTCTCATTTTGAGGTCACATTTCTCGTTTGATGGGTAACTTTGATTGTTTCGCAGGTGTGACAATGATGTTGGCTTTGGTTATGTTGGGGTGGTACAACAACTATATATTGGGCATTTTATTAGCAAATTTGGGATCTTCGTATTTTTATGCAAGCTCTAAATTGTTTGAGGGAAGCAATAATGGGAAGGGAGGACTATAATGTCCACTTCCAAGAAGATAGATTTAATTGTTCATTTTCATTTGGAGAGAAAAATAACATAAGAAAAAAACGAAAAAAAAGATGAAAAACTAATTTAAAAAAAAAGAGATAAAGAGAAGTTCACCATGGTAATTCAATACCCATGGTATTTGAAAGAGTAAAATTATAGAAAAGATGGATGAGTTCATTTGAGCTATAAATGAGTATTGATATTTTTTTAATTGTTGTGCCAACTCTAGTAGCTTAAAATGGGAGGGAGAAACCCTCATTATATTTCCCAGTTTCAGTGTTGAAATACTTATCCTAGTCGGTGACAACTGATCTTGATGATTGTCAAGCCACTCTAGTTAATTTTTTATCCTACAAGGAGTTCGAAATTGTCCAAAAAGGACTAATCTTATCCATCTAGCAAGTGGGCCAATTTGTCATGCTTAAGGAGGGTTGAATTAGTATCTCTGGAGAAGTCGAAATATTCGGGACTAAGTTGTGAAGGAGTTTAGGGAAAATACTTCTAGGAATCTAACCAAGTTTTGGTTAAGATATTTATTAAAATTTCCTCTTGAATTTCCATTAATAAAATATTGTTAAAGTTGAAATAGTTTATTTAATTTATGGATTTTACATTGCAAATTTAATTTAATTTAATTTGCTAGCCATTAATATTGTACAATTTCTTATTTAAAAAAAATAATAATAAGATATTTTTCAAAAATAAATTATTGAAATTTTTAATCAAATAAAATAAAAGAAAATTCCACTCCATTGACCTTCATATCCCCAATGCTAGCCTTTTCATCTACTTTGCATCCCTGGAAAGACATCTCCCTCTTCTTGAGCCCAAGGCTTTTCCATTCCCCATGTCCAAAAACTTCTTAGTCTACCCTATGTTCTGATTCCTCTAGCAACCATGAATCGATAACAAATCCTTATGGAATAAGTCTTATGTGTGAATAATATTTAATCTTTAAATTATGTCATTAGAAATGTAATGAAGTATACCCAGCATAAAAGTCTATTTATGATGGAAAGAAATGAGTGAAAATAAGGGTGGATGTTTAATGAAAAAAAAAATCAGAAAGATATTATGGAAAAAGTTAAGGATTAGTTTGAACCAAAAAAATATAATTTTATCTTAATTTTTATGATCACTCATCGTTATATATTGCGACCATTTGTACAATATAAACTACACAAGAAATTGGTTTTATAAAATAATTTCTCGGGTTTTGTTTTGGTATAAATTTGACAGTTAAATCAACAATTGTTATCAGAGAATGAGTTATGAGAATTTATGAAGCTTGTGAGAAGTTTAAAGTGTGAGTTTAAAATTCCTTGAATTTTCCTCAGTGTGGAGTTGTGTTGTGTTGTTGCGTGAAAAGCTTAAGAATTATGTACATGTGTTGAGAACTAAACAAATTGTGTTGTGAATATTTGAACCTGCATATGGTTTTGTTTATGCAGGACTAGCATTGTGGAAGTGTAATATCTGAGTGGAGAGTGAGGTCAAAGTGGGCGAGCCTTATTTACCAGTCTATAGGATATTTAATACCACTTAAAGTACCTTCGGTGTACGTAATTCGAAATTTGAAGTACATTCTACATCTGCGGATCGTCATGGGACAACCAATATTGATCATTTAATACACTCAGCCACAATCATACAAACCACCACATATGATTATTACGATTTTCGGTAGGTCCTCCCGAGGTATTTCCGGTAGTTTGGCTACCACCGCCTTCACCACCTCCAGGCACGCCACCACCAGACCGTACACCCATTTGAATTTAGAAACCTGCCAAAACCTGAGCTTGAACCCCGCCATTCCTATATTCCAAGCTAGTTTGAAATTTGAAATTGAAACGGCGCAGTAAATTTTCATTCTCTAAAGTTGAAGCTTCAGCCCAAGACGACTTCGCCCAGCCCATCGGGGGCCTATTGAGCATCCTCACGCAAGACGTGCAGTTGAAGCTTTCTTTCTCTTAGGCTCCCGACGGGGAACTGCAAAACATACACGTTGGAAGTTTCCAAACCAGGGTTTTAGATGAATTCTACACCGCCAAATTGAGGGATATTTTGGTGGAAGAAAAAAAAGGCATCATTGTTGAGCGAAAAAACTTAGCCATCATATATCCAAACCCCATGGCTGTGCTCGACGTAAAATGTTCCTTCAAGGATCCAGTATAGCAGCAAACAATGTATCCCAAAGAACAGATTCTGATCATCACTTGGCTTGACAACATTCGCGGATATCCCACGTCCGCCAGGCGCAATAATAGAGTGCGCACCGAGCAGGCCATCGCCGAGACTCATCAAACAACCAACATTGGATTTTCCTTAACAGGACTAATTATTCTTATGTGATTTGTGACTTTTTTAAGATGTTTAGAAAGAATAGCATTTAAATGGGACAAACAGGGGTTGATTTCATATCTTTCACCTTATTTGGTGTTGTAGTTCGTTGTACCTTTCAGCCTGCATTGTTTCTTTGGATTTAGAATATTTTCAATTTTTAATTTTCTGCATATCTTCATCTATTTAGTAATGGTCTGTCATCTTCCTGCGGACTTTGTTTATTCCATATATACCTACATATTCCCAGGATTATTTAATGATCTTTCGTTATCACTTTCATTTTTGTTTTAAGATAAAGGAAAATTCAGCCTCGTATATCTGTTTTCCCTAAATTTTACAAAACTGTCTTATCCTTGTTTTGCTAGGTGGGGTGCAACAAATATCAATCCATTTTAGGTGGTAAATCTGGGCGTCATGCTTTAGGATCAGTGAAAACCGATATGGAATGCGTCGAGATTCGAACTTGTGCCCTTTATTCTTTCTGTTAATCATATATATTCACTGATATCACCTCCATTACATTCGGAAGCGACTCAATGTATTCCTTCGAATTGTTCTGTTATTTAGTCTTTTCAAATATACCGATACCAAATGAAACCGATACCAATATTTGGAGAAAAATATCCGGTATGGCTGGTTTGGGAACGACCATGCCAGCTATGGTAAGTTGGAAAATTGAGAACAAAGATTTTTTATTATATAGTTGCGCTATGAAAATTGAGAACATATTGGAATTGTGTCTCAATACCAATTAATAAGCTAAGAAAATTGAGAACATCTCAATACCATGCCAAACCACATATTGGAATTGTGTCTATTTCAAGGTTTTTAGGGAGAATTATAAATCCTAAACCTAACAACTCTTTGTAGTATATTCAAGATTCAAAGTACAATGGGTTCACTTTGTTGGTATCATTTATGTTTCACATATTGAGTAATGCATGAAGAACAATATAATAGGTAGAGGAGGAAAGGTTACCTATGGGAGATTGTAGCATATTATATGTCACACATATCATTAAAACGAAGTTACTACAGTAATAATCAATAAAAAAAAAATCATTTAACTGTTAAACTTTGGGTATTAGTTTATATGGCGATCCTTGGCAAATATGAACACTTGACATTTAGCAATGTTTTGTTGTGATGTATTGTAATTGCGGTGTTCTCGAGTTGACTGACACGCATTGCTGTACGTTTTAATTACCACATATCTTTGACATAGCTTTGGTTTTATTATTATTAAAGATCTGGAGGCTTCGGTGATATTACAACTCAAATCCTGATTTATGTATGTGTATCAATGTTTATTGGTTCTTGGGATCCGGTAATGATTTAATGCCTCGGGATATTCATTTGTACCATCGATCCGAACCTGGCGAGCATTTGACCGTCGATGGCCATCCGGAACCGACGGTGCAGATTCGTTAGGGTTGGGTAATGCCTACCCCGCCCGTAACTGACTCTTCAGTCATTGCGATGCCTCGCCGGAACCTCTGGAGGCAGGGTCTGCGCCTTAGGGTTTCCTGTTCGGTTGCACAGTGGGTCGATGGGGGTTTCCTGCATACGAACAACAAGCCACACCGTAGTCTTGAAATTTTCCGCAAATCTTGTTCCGGCCGCCTTTCAGTCAAGTACGCGCATACCGACCGTGGATCGTGTGTTTAAAGTTCCCTGCCTCTTGGCCGATCGATTTCTCCAACTCCGTCCATTCTTCGTCCCGGATGCCCCAACTGCGTTTGCACAGGTAAAAGGTTTGCTTTTAACTTATTTGATTCGATTTAGCTTTCATCGATTCACCTTAGACTCCGTTCACTGATAATTTGGGGGTTTGTTGACAGGTGCAGAGTCAGTTTGATTGTCAGGTACATCTCCCTCCGCTCGGCTGCTACCTAAATTGCTAAACTTCGGCTTCAACAAACTAATGTCATCGTTCGTTTGCACAGGTATTAAACCCTTGCTATGGAATTTATGTACCCGAACCCAGTTCCAGTATTCATAGCTGAAGGCGTTGAGATTTTGGCAGGCGCCCAGGCTGCCTTGTCTTGTTAAATTTAGACTTTTATTATGACTATGGATGTACATAAATCTTTGCTATACCCGACCAGGGTTTCTGAAGTTCTTTATTTATCTAGGGTTTTGCTAAGGCTGTTGCCCCTCCGGCGCTTTATGCTACTTATGCTTCCTGCACTGTGGCGGGTTTATGAACACTGGCAGTTTCTTGTAGGCATGAATTTGTTATGTGCCATGGCTTGACGGGATTTTAATGATGTGTTGTTCATTATGACTTCAACGGATAATATTTACTGTATGGTGAATTTCTTTTCGTTTCTGAGCATATCTTCAGTTTCCAATCTATATTTTCCGGTGAATTTTCGTGAGGCGTTCTCTGGTGTTTATTGGTGCCTTCAGGCGCATACATATGGTACTTGTGGTTATTTGTTTCAGGCCCGTGCTGGTTCATGTATTTCTGGTTGAGTTATGCACTCTGTCACCCTGTACAATGTTCTATTTTATTGTTTTCTGAGAATGAATTGTTGACTCAGGCGAACCTCACTATACTGCTCCTCTCTTGTTTATATTAAACTGTATTAACAGTGTCCGGACCACTTAGTAGTCCGAGTTCTCCCAAGGAGAGAGACGACCAACCCAGAGGCCTGTTTTCCGCAGGCGCTATGGGTTAACGGTCTCCCTCGCCCATGATGCTAAGTAGGGATATTTTTTTCTTAGGGAGGAGGAAGGAAAACTTGTTTCTTCTTACCGTTTTATTCCTGTTCTAGTTTGTACAGGTCTTATTGTATATATTGGTTGCTTCGTTCATATGCATTAAGAACTCATTCATTTGGACTAACAACCCTGAACTATATGTTGTTACTGAATTAAAGAACAGTTTTATAAAGCATCTCTATGGTTATCTCCTGCTCTAATTTACATACTGTTCCTGAAATAAATGAACAGATCTGTCACGCTCTACAGTTTTCTCTTCTATCTATACATGTATATTTCCACTGGTATAATGAGCAGTTTCGTCAATTTTTAGTAGTTATCTTCTGTTCTAAGTTTCAATATATATATATAGTCACTGGATAAAGAAACAGTTCGGTCAATTTTCTACAGTTTACTCTCTGTTATAACTATAAGTATATATATACAGTCACTGAAATAAAAGATACAGTTCTGTCATTATTTTATTCTACTGTCTGTCTCCTGTTAAGCACAGGACAAATTTATAACCATCTAGTAGGTCTTAATGACAAGAAAACCAATAATTATCTTTCTGATAATACAACTACTAAAACAAAATCTACTCATCTGTCCCGAGATTCGAGTGTAGTAGTGTATATGCCTCCCTTCCACGAGTCAAGGATCACAATCCGTGCCTTCTCCCCGAGCTCAAGTCCGAGTTCGTTGTTAGTTGATGAAATTCGGAGGAGGTTCTCAAGATATCCGGGTCCATTACCTCCGACTCCAATGAAAATGAGGCATCGGGGAGTTCACGGACAATCCGGTCCGTAACTCCAACCTGTGCACATTCTGTTCGGAAAGAAAAATTGGGCCTCTGCTTCCGCAAATTCGCCGCAGTGTCCTTTTGCACGTATCCAACCCAAAACTTCCCTTGGAATGTTTTATTTATCCCAGAGTTTTGAATAACTGTGAAACTGTTTCTTCTAACTAATCACCAGATCTTGATTTTACTTTTAACCATCATTTACTTATGAAACCAATTTCACAATAAATCTTTATTAAAAATAAACATTTGATTTTTTTTCACATATTCTTATTTAAAAGAAATAACACAAATAATACAACTAACTCTTAGTTATTTGTTTCCACTTAAAATGGTGGTTACAGTTGTCCCCCCCTAAGGAGAACACCGTCCTCGGTGTTTCTATTCTCTTGCAGAAAAAAGCTCTGGATAAGCTTCACGGACGAAACTCTCGTCTTCCCAAGTGGCCTCCTCAGGTCCAAAGTGCTTCCACTGCACCTTAACCTGGGCGATGGCTCGTCTCCGGAGCATGATTTCCCTCCGGTCTATTATACTGTGAGGCTCGACCAGAAACTCTCCGTCCGGTTCTACCTGCACACAAAGAACTTATGTTATTTTTGTAGGTCTCTAACATCATATTATCATTTTAACCATCATGCATTCACTACCTGAATGTTTTTCCAATGGATTATGTGTCTAGGATCATGAACGTATCGTTTCAATAACGATACATGAAAGACATTATGCACCCGGATGTGGCTAGGAAGTGCTAAGCGATACGCCACCGGTCCCACTCTTTCCAATATTTGGAAAGGACCACAGAATCTAGGTGCTAGCTTTGCACAAGATGCCCATCTTAATGTGCTTTTCTTCGGTTTAATCCGGACATATACGTGATCTCCAACTTCATACTCACGGTACGATCTTTTCCTGTCCGCATACACCTTCTGTCTGTCTTGCGCTGCTTTCAAATTCTGTCGGATCTTCTTTACCTCCGCTTCCATTTCGGCTAACATATCTAGTCCCAACATAAGTTTAGTGTCTGGGCTGCTCCAATTAATGGGGGTTCTACACTGCCGTCCGTACAATGCCTCAAACGGACTCATCCTTAAGGATTCCTGATAACCATTATTGTACGCAAATTCTATCAAGTGTAAATACTCTTCCCATTTAACGGGTTGCTGCATAACGTACATCCTTAACATATCTTCCAGTATCTGGTTCACTCGCTCGGTTTGACCATCTGTTTGCGGATGGTATGCAGTACTGAAATGTACTTGCGTCCCTAAACCTGCAAACAGGGCCTTCCAGAAAGCGGATGTGAACTTCACATCTCTGTCCGAGATAACGGTCTTAGGAATGCCATGCAGCCGAAAAATTTCACGCATAAATAAGTCCGCTATCTGTACTGTCTTATAGGTGGATTGGACAGGTATAAAATGTGCTGATTTACTTAGCCGGTCCACTACTACCATTATAGAGTCATTTCCTCGTTTTGTTTTCGGTAGTCCAGTAATGAAATCTAATGAGATTACCTCCCATTTCCATTCAGGGATAGGTATGGGCTGCATTAATCCAGCAGGATGCCTATGCTCCACCTTCACTTGCTGGCACTCTAAACACTTATTCAGATAATTCGCTATATCCTTTCTCATACCGGACCAACAATAATCCTTTCGAATAGCAGTCAGCATCTTTTGATATCCTGGGTGTCCAGCATAATTGCTTCTATGATATTCATCTAGTATCATGGTTTTTAATTCCACCCTGTTTGGGATAACTATCCTCTTCTTGAAAACCAGCAACCCATCTTGGTTAATCTCATAATCTCCATGCTCACCTTGGCCTTCAGGTGTTTGTGTTTGCTGCCACAAGTACTTATACTCAGGATCCTTGTCAGCTTCCATCCTGATTTGATCCCGAAATCTGGTTTCAATTTGATTAACATACAACTCATAGATGCTGTGCACTCTTCTGCTTAATGCATCCGCGACCCTGTTCTCTTTTCCTTTTACATGTTGCAGATCGATATCAAACTCGCTCAAGAAAGCATTCCATCTCGCTTGTCGAGAATTTAAATCAGCTTGTTTGAAGTAGTTGGTTAGACTACTATGGTCAGTCCTTAATACAAATCTCTTTCCAAGTAGATAATGTCTCCATACTCGGAGAGCGTGCACCACTGCTGTCAGCTCTAAATCGTAAGCTGAATATTTCTGTTCATAATCCTTTAGCTTGCGAGATTCATACGCTATCACCTTTCCCTCTTGTGATAGTACAGCTCCAACTCCCTCCTTGCAGGCATCTGTACAAACCTCAAACTCCTTATCCGGGTCTGCCACACTTAATATAGGTGCAGTTGTCAATAACTGCTTCAGCCTTTCAAAACTGTCCTGACATTCCTTTGTCCATCTAAAAATCTTCCCTTTTCTCTGTAAGGAAGTAATGGGAAAAACTATCTTGGAAAACCCATTTATAAATCGCCGGTAGTACCCAGCGAGACCCATAAACGATCGTATGTCTGCTACGTTTTGTGGCACCTTCCACTCCATAATGGTCTTGATCTTCTCCGGGTCCACCGCTATACCCTCCTTAGATATCACATGTCCAAGATACTGTATTTCTTCTTTGAAGAAGTCGCATTTACTGAAATTTGCATATAGCTGGTGCTTCCTTAATAACTCTAGCACCATGCGCAAATGCTTCTGGTGTTCCTCTGCATTCTTGAAATAAATCAGTATATCATCAATGAAGATTAACACGAAATTGTCCAGGTAAGGATGGAAAACACTATGCATCAGTCTCATGAAAGTGGCTGGAGCATTAGTTAAACCAAAAGGCAATACCACGAATTCATAGTGGCCGTACCTTGTGCGAAAAGCAGTTTTGTGTATATCCTCATCCTTAATTCTGATCTGATGATAACCAGACCGCAAATCAATCTTCGAGAACACAGTAGCTCCCTTTACCTGATCGAACAGGTCATCTATACGGGGTAGGGGGTATCTGTTCTTAACAGTCAACTTGTTTAGCTGTCGGTAATCCATGCACATGCGCATGGTTCCATCCTTTTTCCTGACAAACAACACAGGTGCTCCCCAAGGTGACACGCTGGGTCTAATGTACCCTTTATCCAGCAATTCCTGAAGCTGCATTTTCAGCTCAGTCAACTCTGGCACACTCATACGGTAGGGAGTTCGCGAAATTGGTGAAGCTCCCGGCAGCAGTTCTATTGTAAAGTCAACCTCTCTTTTAGGTGGCAATCCCGGTATCTCTTCAGGAAATACATCTTTAAATTCCTGTATCACAGGTATATTTTCTAACATAACAGCCTTGTTCTTGGGTTCGAACAGCCCAACCTGTATGGCGTACATTTGGCATCCCTTCCTCATACATCTTGCCAACTGAGAAGCGGTAACTGGTCACAGATGTACAGGCTTCTTTAAGCCCTGAATCTCTTGGCGATTACCATTCTGATCTCTGTAGTAAACTATCTTTTCTTTGCAATCTATAAGAGTCCAATGTTTCTCCAACCAATCCATGCCCAACAAAACATCATAAGAGCCTAAGGGCAGAATATTTAAATCCACTGTCAACTGATGTCCGCCGACTTGCAGAGCACAATCTGTTATTTTAGCACTAACTCTTCTTTTAGCTCCTGTAGCTAACTGAACCAACCAGCTTTTCTTAAACTTTTGACTTGGTAGTTTACAGATTTCTACAAGTTTAGGACTTATATAACTCAGACTTGCGCCTGGGTCCACTAAAATAGAAATAGTTTGAGAAAAAAATTTACCTTCCAGTTCTATCATGGTGGGTTGGAAATCAGCCTGCCGATCCTCCAATGCAACGTGAATCCTCGGTATGCTTCTGGCAACGTCCCCCACCGTAGAGGCTTCCTGCAAATTATTCACTGTTTCAGCTTTTCCCCGTTGTGGGCAATCTCGATAGTAGTGCGCTGCCCCACAGCCCCAACATTGCAGAGATGGTCTCTGGTTTGGAGTTTGCTCTGGTCTATTTGAAGCTTCCACAGTTTTATCTTCACCTGGCCATCTAATCCTTTGATGGTTTCTGCCGAATTGCTTATTAATTGAATTCTTGGCTGAATTCCTGAAGTTACTGGTTTTTCCCTTTTTGAATCCAGCACTGTTCCTATTTTCCTTCTTTGCTGGCCATCCTTTTCCTTGATCTACCTTATTTTTTGCTTGCTGGTAGCACAACCTTGCCTTTCTGATAGCTTCATCCATCGTTCTAGGATTGAAAAATTCAATACGCTCCTTCATATGGGTGGGTAAACTACTCAGAAATCTCTGAACCTTGGCCTTTTCATCTCTTAGATACGGTACATAACGCAGTAACGATGTAAACTTGGTGATGAACTCGTCTATAGTCAACTGGCCCAGCCTTAAGTCATGAAAATCCCGAGCTTTTTCATCGTAGAAACGCTCCGTCAAATATTTGTCCTTAAAATACTGTTGGAACTTATCCCATGTTACGTCTTGATCTTCTATCCCCTTCACGTTCTTCACTTCTTCCCACCATAGGGTGGCTTTGTCCTTTAGCTGATAAATTGCGAATCGTGCCTTGAGACCACTGTCATAATCATACACTTGGAAGTACTTGTTCATATTTATCAACCAGGCCTCAGCTACCTCTTCTTTTTCTCCATCGAAGGTGGGTGGTTTAATCTTCCTAAATTCTCCATGTAATTCCACCTTCTGTCTTTTTCCTGCTTTCCGTTCTGTTCCATTTTCAGATTCTGCTTCATTAAGGTTTCTGTTCAAGGTATTGCGTTGGGACGGACTTTTTTCTTTTTGACTCACATCTTGCTCTTCAGTTTGCTGTTCATTTCCCTCTTGGTGTTCTCTATCAGCACTGGGATTTTCATTCCTGTGGTTTTGTTTATCAGACATGCTTTTTAAGATTCTTTCCTGCTCCTGCATCATTCTGGCGTTCTCCTGTCGTACCCTCTCCATCTCCTCCTGCAACTGTTGTACTGTATGCAATAAGATGCGGGTCTGCTGTTGTTGCTCTTCCATCAGCCGGTTTGACCGTTGGTGCTGTTCAATCCCCAACTGAACCCACATCTCAGGGTTGCCCCCTGGCGGAGGCTGCATGTCCCCAGCATTTCGCTGTGACTGTTGTGAAGGGGTCCGTCTCACTTGTCTTTCCATTTACTTGTTGGACTGTGCATAATTAACACACAGTTTGAACGTTAGTTGGCCCAATAGGGTCCCAACCTTGTAACAGGCTCTGATACCACTTGTCACACATATCATTAAAATGAAGTTACTACAGTAATAATCAATAAAAAAAAAATCATTTAACTGTTAAACTTTGGGTATTAGTTTATATGGCGGTCCTTGGCAAATATGAACACTTGACATTTAGCAATGTTTTGTTGTGATGTATTGTAATTGCGGTGTTCTCGAGTTGACTGACACGCATTGTTGTACGTTTTAATTACCACATATCTTTGACATAGCTTTGGTTTTATTATTATTAAAGATCTGGAGGCTTCAGTGATATTACAACTCAAATCCTGATTTATGTATGTGTATCAATGTTTATTGGTTCTTGGGATCCGGTAATGATTTAATGCCTCGGGATATCCGTTTGTACCATCGATCCGACCCTGGTGAGTATCTGGCCGTCGATGGCCATCTGGAACCGACGGTGCAGATTTGTTAGGGTTGGGTAATGCCTACCCCGCCCGTAACTGACTCTTCAGTCATTGCGATGCCTCGCCGGAACCTCTGGAGGCAAGGTCTGCGCCTTAGGGTTCCTGTTCGGTTGCACAGTTGGTCGATGGGGGTTTCCTGCATATGAACAGTTGGCTTGACACACCAGGTAGTCTTCGCAGCTTCGCAAATCTTGTTCCGGCTTTCCACTTGTGTCATACGCGCATACTGACTGTGGATTGTGTGTTTAAAGTTCCCCGTCTCGGCTGACCGATTCTCCAACTGTCCATTCTTCGTCCCGGATGCCCCAACTGCGTTTGCACAGGTAAAAGGTTTGCTTTTAACTTATTTGATTCGATTTAGCTTTCATCGATTCACCTTAGACTCCGTTCACTGATAATTTGGGGGTTTGTTGACAGGTGCAGAGTCAGTTTGATTGTCAGGTACATCTCCCTCCGCTCGGCTGCTACCTAAATTGCTAAACTTCGGCTTCAACAAACTAATGTCATCGTTCGTTTGCACAGGTATTTAACCCTTGCTATGGAATTTATGTACCCGAACCCAATTCTAGTATTCATAGCTGAAGGCGTTGAGATTTTGGCAGGCGCCCAGGCTGCCTTGCCTTGTTAAATTTAGACTTTTATTATGACTATGGATGTACATAAATCTTTGTTATACCCGACCAGGGTTTCTGAAGTTCTTTATTTATCTAGGGTTTTGCTAAGGCTGTTGCCCCTCCGGCGCTTTATGCTACTTACGCTTCCTGCACTGTGGCGGGTTTATGAACACTGGCAGTTTCTTGTAGGCATGAATTTGTTATGTGCCATGGCTTGACGGGATTTTAATGATGTGTTGTTCATTATGACTTCAATGGATAATATTTACTGTATGGTGAATTTCTTTTCGTTTCTGAGCATATCTTCGCCTAACGATATTTTCCTGAATTTTCGTGAGGCGTTCTCTGGTGTTTATTGGTGCCTTCAGGCGCATACATATGGTGCTTGTGGTTATTTGTTTCAGGCCCGTGATGGTTCATGTATTTCTGGTTGAATTATGCACTCTGTCACACTGTACAATGTTCTATTTTATTGTTTCTGAGAATGAATTGTTGACTCAGGCGAACCTCACTATATTGCTCCTCTCTTGTTTATATTAACTGTATTAACAGTGTCCGGACCACTTAATAGTCCGAGTTCTCCCAAGGAGAGAGACGACCAACCCAGAGGCCTGTTTCCGCAGGCGCTAAGGGTTAACGGTCTCCCTCGTCCATGATGCTAAGTAAGAATATTTTTCTCAGGGAGAAGGAAGGAAAAACTTGCTTCTTCTTACTGTTTTATTCCTGTTCTAGTTTGGTAATGTGTCTTATTGTATATATTGGTCAGCTCTTTTATATATGCATTAAGAACTCATTCATTTGGAACCACAACCCCGAACCATATGTTGTTACCGAATTAAAGAACAAGCTTTATAAAGCATCTCTATGGTTATCTCCTCGCTCTAATTTACATAATTGCCTCGAAATAAATGAAATGCATCCGTCACGCTCATGCGCTTTTCTTCTATCTATACATGTATATTTCCCACCGGTATAATGAGCGCTCGTCAATTTTCAAAGCAGCTTATCTTCTGTTTCTAAGTTTCAATATATATATATAGTCACTGGATAAAGAAACAATTCGGTCATTTTTCTACAAGCTTCATCTTCTTTTTATAACTATAAGTATATATATAATGGGGCCACCGAAATAAAAGATACATTTCTGTCATTATTATGATTCTTCTGTCTGTCCCCTGTTAAGCACAGGACAAATTTATAACCCTCTAGTAGGTCTTAATGACAAGTAACCCAGTGAATAATTTATCCGTTAAATCAACTACTAAAACCAAATCTACTCATCTGTCCCGAGATTCGAGTGAAGTGGTGTATGTGCCTCCCTTCCACGAGCTGGGCGATCACGTCCTGCAGCTCTCCCCCGAGCTCAAGTCTGAGTTCGTTGTTAGTTCAGAAATTTCTGGAGGAGGTTTCCAGGACGATCCGGTCCATTACCCTACGACTCCAGTGAAAACAGTAGCACTGGGGAGTTCACGGGACAATCCGGTCCAGAACTCCAACCCAGGGTATTATCTGTTCTGGAAAGGAACAGTCCTTGCTTCCAGTCCACAGAGTGTCTTTTGTGCACAGATCCAACCCAAAACTTTCCTTGGAATGTTTTATTTATTCCAGAGTTTTGCGTTAACTGTGAAACTGTTTTCTAACTAACATCATATCTTGATTTTACTTTTTACCAATCATTTACTTATGAAACTACTTCCACAGTAAATCTTTATTAAAATAAACATTTCATTTTGTTCACATATTCTTTTTTAAAATAAAATAACACAACAATACAACTAATCCTTAGTTATTTGTTTCCACTTAAAATGGTGGTTACATTATAGTTCAACAGATACATGGTATTCATATTGCTCTACATTTTAAATTTTATTAGTGTCACAACCACAGGTGCTCGACACGGTTATATGGTGTGCTTAGTGCACTGCGTTTCCTTGAGTGTGTCACACTAACATGTTTTAGAAGTCTCTAATGTAACACAATGTTACTCCACTTAGACTATGCCTCACAATATTTTACTCTTGTTAACGTATATATTATTATATTGCAAAATAAACCATACTAAACATTAATAATATAGTCAAATATACCACATGGCATGATTTAATTTGAAACAATAAACCAACCACATAAATCATATATATGCACACAAATAATATAGGGGAAGGGTCCTCTAACATATATATATATATATATATATATATATATATATATATATATATATATATATATATATATATATATATATATATATATATATATATTAATAAAAAAATATTATATCTTTATTTATATTTATATAATAAACTAATATTGTATTAACCACAATTTTTTTATTATAAGAATATTTAATGTAATGGAGAGTATTATGGAAAAAATAGAAAATATATCATTACAATTTTTTTAAGGAAAAAAAAATTATTTTAATTTTGTTTATATTTTGATATATTTGGTATGAATTTTAAAATTTAGAAGAGATTAAATTTTAATTTAAAATATGTTAATTAAGTTCACTAAACATAGAATAGGGAGCATTCTATTAAGGAAACTGGTTCAAAAGTTTGTGAGCAAAAACACAACTTCTCAAACAAAAAATAATTAAAGTACTTAAATTAAAATAATTTCAAAATTGTATAATTAAAAGGATAAATAAAAAAACTTGGGTGAAAAAAAAAAGTGTCAAACACTAGAGGTGCTTATGTTATGATTTGTGTTTTTACAATATTTTTATAAGTACATAATATTTTATGGTTATTTTTTTAGTTAAATAAATTGAGAAGTAATAAGAAGATAGAATTATAAAAATTTTAATTACTTTATTTAAAATTAGAAAAAAAGAGAGTAATATTTAGAGTAAGTAGGTCATGTATATAAAATTTGGTTTCTTAAATAATTAAGATAGCCATATAAATTAAATTACTAGTAAATATTGATAAGTGTCAATCTATTTTAAACTAGAAAAAAACTTACTTCATCATATATATCAAGTTGCTATAATTAAAAAAAAAAACATAAAAGTTAACTAAATTATAACTTTATTTAAAATAACAATAATTATTATTAATGATAAAAAAAAATAATATATATTAAAACATATATAGATAAATACAAACACACACAGATATATATATGTATATATATTCTTAGCCTTGGTCTCTTGTCAATACGACATATCCAAAAAAAAACTCATTTCATATAAAACTTTCATATGGTTTTTTTTTAAATATATAATTTAATTAAAATAGAAAAAAAAAAAAACATAACTACTTTGGAAATAAATCTTAGTATTTGATTTCTATAAACACTAAGAATATTCAAGAATATTCTCTATGGAGGTTAAATCCCTACCATCACCTAATAATTATTGATAATTAATTTAAAATTCTTGAAACCCTATTCTAAAATAGATATGCCTACACCATAACCAATAACGATAAGGCAACTTAATCCCTACCAATTAAGTTAGAAAATATTCTATAGGAAAATTTGTATAGTGATCAATAGACAAAAATAATTTCTTGCTCACCCACAAAAGCTTGCATAAATTTTAGTGTGTACTAACCACTACTAATTTATAGTTTTACTCCTACATAAGTACTAAGAAAAACATAAATAATGGTTGGAAGTAACTCCTAGTAAGTATATTTATTTGCATCTTATTCCTTTCCAATTTTTATGCAAAGACTTGCTTAAATTATGGTGGGAAGTAATTGATCATAAATATGTTATTGCTGTAAGTATCAACTATTTTCAAGTATAAAGTATTTTGTTTTCCTGTAGTGTAACTAATAGATAGAATAAGCTTCTCCCAACAATTTATTTTGTCAAATTTTATCCAAAATTTGGTAAATATTTTTAAGAATCATAAATTTAAGTTATTTAATTTGCAAAGTTGAAGTGCCCACTAGGTTTTTCATGGCATTGAATCTATTTATATATTCAAAAGTGCATTTTTTTAAACAAAAAATCAAAATTTTCTTAAAAATCGTATTGTTGGATTATGGCTATTAGTTAGACTACATTTTTTATTTTTGGATGATTTTTGTATAAATCTTAAGAAAATACTACACAAATATTCAAAGTCATGCATTAATATTGAAATAATATCCATAAATTATGGCTTAAAGTACATGAGCTAGTTATCCACTTGACATTATATTGTGTAAAGGTTGCAATAAGACCTTCAAACTATTGTTCAATCAAATGCTTGATTTTTTTAATAATATTGAAAAATAAATATTTATTAAATTCAAATTTAAATATTATAAGTTGCATTGTTTAATACTAAAATAATAGTGGGCAACACGAAAATGCGAGATGATTAAGAAAAATAACATAAAATAAAACATAAAATATATTTACAACAAATTTAAAAAGGTTATTTGATGTTGTTGTTTAGTATGCGATTCATAAGGTAACCTAATTTTTTTTTCCTTGACATAATATGTCACATAATAGTGCATAATAATGTTGGCAATTAGGGTGAAAGTGATGACTTTGATATTGTTTTGATTATATTTTTTTGTAGTTTTTAATGTAGCATGAAGTATTATGTTATGATATTTTTAGGGGTATTAATTAAATGTATATGAAAGTTCTTCCGCAATGAATTTATTGGTCTATTCATCTCAACACCATGTCAAACCACATATTGGAATTGTGTCTATTTCAAAAGGTTTATAGGGAGAATTATAATTCCTAAACATAACCATAACTCATATTATATTCAAGATTGAAAGAAGGAGAGTGGGTTCACTTATTTGGTATCATTTATGTTTCACATATTGAGTAATGCAAGAAGAATGATATAATAGGTAAAGGAGGAAACATTACCTATGGGAGATTGTAGTGTAGAAATTATATAACTTATGTGTTATATATCTAAGATTCTCCTGATCACACACTATTTTAACTTCATGCACAATACATAATCTATTCCACTATTGATCATCACATGTGGAAATTAAATCAATTGCAATGCACACATGAAACCATAAAAATTCACACACATTAACACAGTTGTTTAATGGGAAAGCCTGAAGCTAAAAACCCCAAATATCTGTATATAATATATGTCATAGAGATCATGTAACAATCCTCATACAAAGCTGATCATATCAAGCTCCCATTACAATACAATCGCTACACACTAATCAGGCTAGATCTTGCAAATCCATGCACCGATCTCTGCCACCTGCTAGCCTACCTCTACTGTGCAATCCCTGCTGAAGAATGGCTCTGAATGAACTCGAATTCAGCCAGCCTTACTCACACAATCCTCATTGGCATCTCCACTGAGTGTTTTATGCAATCAATGCATCACTATAGTCACAACTGATAGTCACACTTGCTCTTTCACCTACCTCTCCACTGGTCTCCACTGAAACTGTCCATGCACTGTAGTTAGCTGATGTATTCTTCGGTTGATTAATGAGTTATTATTTAGTGAATTAATTAACTAATTAATTCACACCACTCTCACTAGTGTATCAATCAGTTAGACTAGATACAACTAGTTCAACTGATTCTAACTGAGTTAAACTAAATACAACTCCACCAACTACTTCTATAACTCCAACAAACTCTGTCACATGAGTTCTAACTGAAGTCCTCATGCATTAGCTCTAGTAAACCCTCAGGAATAGCGTAATTCCTTATGTCAGCTGCTGTTCCACATCTGTGCAGTTAACTGAAGTGCTTCAAGAGAATAAAATAATGTTTAGAGTCCAAATATTATTAAGAGATAATAATATTCGACATATCCTATTTTTTATTTGTGATCTAAAAAATAGATTCCTTAATACTAAAAATAGAAGTCCATCTATTTTTCCAACTTGACCAACCATCCACAAATAACATCCTGCAACTCATAGAATATGATCAACATGTCTAAAAATAGACTTTGCGCCAAAAATAGCCTGCGGGCCCACTTAGTGAAGGCGACTCTTTTCACTAAGCTCATCATCTTGTGGAATCTCAACACTCCCTCTCAACAAGATAGGGATTATCTGCCACCCCGATCCTGTCTCTATGGTATTCAAATTTGTTCTTGGTGAGCGCCTTCGTCAGAATATCTGCATCCTGATCCTCCATAGGAATGTAAGAAAGCAACATGATCTTCTGTTGCACACAATCTCTGGTATGATGATACCAGATGTCAATATGTTTAGATCTATCATGAAATATTGGATTAACCGAGAGTTTAATGCAACTTTGATTATCACAATATATCACAGTAGGATCTAAGTGTGAACCGAACAACCCGACCAGGATCTTCCTCATCCATATAGCCTCGCATGCAGCCAAAATTGATGCCATGTACTCGGCCTATGCTGAACTGAGTGCCACGGATCTATGTTTCCTGCTGTACCAAGAAACTGTTGTAGACCCGATACTGAATATCCCTCCAGATGTGCTCTTTCTGTCCGTTGGGCTCCCTGCCCAATCTATCCGTGAAGCCATGCAGCTTCAACTCATCCGACTGTCTGTACCACAATCCATATCCCGATGTGCCCCTGAGATATCTTAGGACATGCTTGCCTACCTTCCAAAAGATCTTGGTAGGCTTAACCATAGCTTGTGAAAGCTGGTTAATAGCGTAGCATATGTTCGGTCGTGTATTGACTAGATACATGAGCGAACCAACCAACTGTCGATAAACAGTGGCATCCACTACCTCTGCCGATGTAGCATCCTCTTTCCTCCAACCACCAGGAAGAGGAGTGTTGATAGGCTTGCAGCCTTGCATGTTGAACTTCTTCAGTATCTCCCGGGCATACTTTCCTTGAGACACAAACAGTCCACCCTTCCACTGCTAAATTTCCAATCCCAGGAAATAATGAAGGAGGCCCAAGTCCTTCATCTCAAACTCCTTTGCAAGATCTGCCTTGCATGAGTGTATCAATAGTTCATCACCTATTAGTATCAAATCATCTACATAAAGTACAATGATCAACAACTTACCCTCCACCACAATCTGGTATAGGTTCGGATCCGCCTCACTCTTGGTGAATCCAAGTCCAGTGAAATAAATCTCTATCCATGTGTACCAAGCACGAGGTGCTTGTTTCAGCCCATACAACGCTCTTTTGAGCCTGCACACATGCGAATCGCTGCTGAAGATTTAGAATCCTTTAGGCTGCTCTATGTACACCTCCTCCTCAATGACTTTGTTGAGGAATGCAGTCTTCACATCCATCTGATGAATGTGCCTGTTGGGGTTCCCATGTTTTGGCCAGATTGGCAAGACCAAAAGATGAGACAACATCAAACCACTTTCAGACCTCAGGATCTAGCCCTCCTGGGTCCAGAGAGGGATCTCTCTATGATATGTCAAGGGTATATGTCTTTGAAGCTCAAAATTTAAGATGTTAAGCTAGTTATAGGCACAGGGTTTGTTTGTTTGATTGTTTTTTTGGTTGCTGGTCATCATGAAAGAAGGATTCAATGTAAGACAAGGATGAGCAAAGAGGATTTAGGTAGAGGTGAAGTATCCCAGGGAGCATTCAAGACCATTGGGCAATGGAGTCAGGAAAGGATTTGCTTGCTATTCAATATGCAGGCTTTCAGTTGGGCTAGTCATCTAAAACATTGGATCTTAAAGATGATAGTGTAGTATGGAATGGTAAGGGAGGAGGAAAAAATAAAGGTTTAGAACACAAAGTTAAAGACCTGAGATCAGAGAGAGACTTTGAACTCTCAATGCTTCGGCCTCTAGCTTTAGGGATCTTAGAAAGGCCAGCTGGTCATACAAGGATCCTAGTGGACAGGGCTATAGTGGACAGGGCTAACTCTAATCCCCAGTGTTCCCAAATCTTCCAGCTAAATCCTAACAAGCACATCTAAGAACAGATTCATTTAATTCATACATCAGCTAGCAAGCAATAACATCCACTACACTGGTTAAATCAACTGAAATCAATTCTCTGATAACACATTTAGTAGAAAAAATCAAAGGCAAGGAGAGCAGAAACATAGGGTACCTAACAAGGGTAAATCCTATGCCATATTTCTGATGCAAGCCAGTAGAAATGAAATGAAACGGAATGCAAGTTAAACACAAATACGCAGATAGAAAAACATCACCACTGCTTTAGATCAGGATCCAAAGAAATGTGCTTGTCATATTAAAAAGCAACACCAGTCAAGTACAACATTGCCAATACCTGGATACTCAGTTAGAAAAAATCTTCCTCAGCCTATCTTACAAATTTACATAGAGACTATGTCTCAAAAGAAACTGCTTGCAATTATCTGATAACTGATCAACAACCCTTACAATGAGTTTATTTCTGAATTTTATAGCTGAAAGATGAGCAGAGGAGGTAGGTGGAGAACTGAGTGTAGCATTAAACTCTAAAAAGGAAAGAGGGCCGAAGCCCATTCTATTTTAAATCCTGCGCATTTATCTCTGACACTCTTTGGTGAAAGAATGATCTTCTTTAGGCTTCCATTTACTCTAGTATGGCCCTGATGCACTATGGCTGCAGTACTCTATAGTACTTTTGGTGAATAAACAAAAAGGAAAATAAATGACAGTGAAGTGCACCATGCTGCATAACAAATGCTTTGGTGGCTTAGGACTGTGGTCAGGGCTGTATTTTCTTCAGGAACACAGTAAATAAAGGAAACAATATGGGAGCTTGGTCCTTTAGGGAAAGAACAATCTGCTGGTGTGAAACCCTGATAGTATTTTTTTCTATGCGTTGGGCCTTCCGTGTGGTCCATAATGTCTTTGATCTGGTACCTCTGCCTTCTAAATCCCTGAAAAGGTCCAAAATATTCTATTACGTGCCTTGAACTCTCTGTTGCTCCCGTATTGTCTTTATCGGTGAGATCTATGCTTTAATGGGTCTGGGGAAGATTTTCCAGAGTTTAGACTCTGTTCTTTAATGCGAGCCCTATCATATGTCTTTTCAGGCCCTTCTTCATGAGTTCGTCTCCTTGAAAATGGTATTTTCCTGTTTCTCTGTAACTTTATAGAGGTGTGAATCATGGTGGTTTTCCGCCGCTCATACCCTAAAAAAACACGCAGCTCTGTTATGGAATCCATGCATATGGGAGGATGGCTATGGAGGATGGAGAGAATGATAGCGCGGCGGTGATAAAACAGTGTTTTTAGATAAAATGATGGTGAATAATGCAGTGATATGGTGCACACAGCGACTAATAGGGTTTGGTGGAAAAATGCGCGTGGGCCGTTTGATCATGGTCTGGTGACGAAGATCGATGGTGGAGATTAAACAATGGGATGGTATATGAAATTGGGTGAAATACATTAAAATGAAAGAAAATGTAATAAAAACGATCATATGTGGTGGGACCTGGCATGGGTGGAGGGCGATTCATCCAGGACCGTCGGATCTCAGGAGGAGATCGACGGCTACAATTCAATCGGAGGGGAGAAATGGGAGGTTTAACAATCCGATGGACAATGGTGTGATTATATTGTGACCGTTGTATCTTGGGTTAAATGGACGGTCAGGATTGGATCGGGGAATCACAATCGCAAAGGGCGGACGGGGGTAGCATCTGAAAAATGCGATTGTGATTGAAACGGGAGAGCACGGGCCGTCGGATTAACAGGGGAATCAATAGCGGAGATTAGATCGGAAGATCGCAATCGGAGGGTGCAGCAAGACCTTTGCGATTACTATGGAGGCGGGGATGGGATTAGCGCTGAGCCATCCGATCCGAGTCTAGATTGACGATGGAGATTGTATCGGTGGGGAAAGGAAAAGGGTGATGGGACGCGATGCGATAAGATCTGGACCGTTGATCCTAGGGACGGATGGACCACTGTGATTCAGTCGGGGAATCGCAATCGGGGGGAACAAGAGTGGCACCATTTGAAAGTTTCGATTGCGATCGGAAGCGGGAGTGCGATTGGCGCAGGGCCGTCTGATCAAAACAGTAGATCAACGGTGGAGATCGCGGTGGAGGGCTTGAAGACCAAAATCAATCGCATCGGAGTTTTTCTGTTTAACAAAGGAATGCACTTCTCCGATCGTTGCGATTGCAATTAGTGCTGGAGTCCTTTGCGCCTGGTTCCGACGCCTGGGCATGTGGGGAAGTGGTTTGCGGGGCTAGCGGCAAAGGGGCTAGGCCCTTAATATAAGGTAGAAAATTGGGTTTTTGCCCATTTTTAACATTTTTCAAGGTTGGGAAAAGGTAACGATAGGGGAAAAAGGAGAAATTAGGCCGAACAAAGGGAACTCGTAGGATTTAAAGGGAATTTTGGGTATGATTTAGAGGGTAAAGGGGGTCTTAGAGGAAAAAAGGGGGGCTTTGACAAAGGGGAAAAAATGGTAAAATGGGACATTCTGCAGAGATACAAGGGGAAAATAAAGGCCTTTTGGAGCACATTTTTTTGCAATCAATGAGAATTATTGACTCCAGAACAATAGAGGGGAAGGATCAAAGAGCAGGGAACATGAAGAGGCTTCAAGGATGATGTGTTTTCAAGAGAAATGCATTCCTTGAAGGCTCATAAAACAAATTAGCCCCTTGCTTGCTTGTCAAGAAATTTATAGGGGGCTAACAGTGGCTCCACATGGGGATGGTGCCTTCTTGAAGGAGTCAAGAATCCATAAATGATATTTGGAGTAGGCCAGATGCCTGCTGCTTGAGCCACCTTTCTTCCTTGGTTTTCAGCTGCCACAGTTATGAAGACATCAATCAACAGAGGCATTCTCAAACAATCTACCTACCCAGACTACAATCCTAGCGTTTTTTCTTCTTCTAGGGTGCATTTGGACTAGCAGACCCTTTACATCATTTATTTTTATAAACAGAAAATAAACCTATTCTAAAACTACCCTTATCACTCCATTAGACCAAGTTAGACTGTTGGTCTCATATGTTTCTCTACCTAATCTAATATCTGTTGGAATTAAACTGTCCAGCAGATTTCTTCTCTACATTCTACAATAGAAATTTAAAAACAATCAAACTAGGATTAGACAGTCTAGTTTGTTGTGGATCCAAGGCATAAAGACAGTTTCACATGGACAGAAACTTGTAGGAAACTGGAAAAAAAACTTTGAAGGCTTGAAATCTGAAGTTTTGAAGTATCCTTCTTCCTTTGTGACTCAAGTTTTGAGCTTATTGGAGTCACTTTCTTTCTTCATTTCAGCTCTGATTTTGGGCTTGTTAGAGCTGATTCTTCTTTCTTCTTTGCTGGTCCAGGTTTTGGGCATGTTTGAACCAGCTATCTTTACTTTCTTTGGCTCAGGTTTTGATCATATTAGAGCCAATATTTGCACTTCAGAGGTTCATGTTTTGAGCATGTCTGAACCTCTCCTTTTATCTATTTTTTGGAACATTTTTTCTTTTTCTTGGAAACAAAATACTGCAATGGTATGTACAATGGAAATGGAAACTAGAAATTGGAAATTAGCAGAAGTAGTGTTTGAGCATCTTGCCATTCACAGGACCCCCAAACAACTCAGTACCATCTAACTCTTGTAGAAAAAGGCATTTGAACCCACAATGGCCTGGATGATGTAGGGACCTTGCCACAAACTATGAAACTTGCCGTGCTTTCCTTTGTCCTCTCTCCTTGAGTCCCACTTCAGAACTTTATCTCCAATTTTGAAATCAGAGGCCTTAGTTCTTTTGTCAAATAACTTCTTTCTATTTTCCTGAACTTTGATAGCTCTGTTATAGACCTCTTCCCTTGTTTGCTGGAGATGAATCGTTTGGTTTATCCTTCTCACCATACTATCTTCTTCTTTTTGTATCTCTTGAACAAGTTTAATCACTGGTATTCCAAGGCTGGTGGGAAACACTGCTTCTGTTCCATAGACAAGCTGGTATGGTGAAATGCCAATGGATTTCTTCGTTGTAAGCCTATCAGCCCACAAAGCATGCACTAACTTGTTATGCCATGACTTTTTGTTCTCTTCCAGCAGCTTTTTGATGATGATCACCAGGCTCTTGTTTGATGATTCAGCTAAACCATTACCTTGAGGGTAATAGGCAGTTGAATGACCGAGTGCTATTTGATACCTGTGGAAAAAATCAACCATTTTCTTGGATCCAAACGCAACAGCATTATCAGTGATTATTTTCCTTGGGCAACCAAACCGAGAGAGGATATGACCTTCTAGGAACCTAATGATGACTGAATCTGTGGCATTCCTAGTAGGTATGGCCTCTATCCACTTAGTGAAGTAGTCTGTGGCTGTTAAGATCCATTTGTGTTGTGCAAAAGAAATAGAATGATTTTCTCCTATGAAATCTAGGCCCCATTGCATAAAGGGACCTTCAACAATGATAGGTTGTAGAGGTAAGGGGAGGAGTTTTCTTTTGCCTTCAAAAATCTGGCATTTGTGGCAGGCAATTATCATCTTATGGATATCATTGAAGAGTGTAGGCCAATAGTAGCCAGCTCTGAGTATTTTGTTTGTAGTAGCCTTCCAGCTCAGGTGGCTTCCACACTCTCCTGCATGGAATTCTTGTTTAATCCTCTCTGCCTCATTTTCAGGCAAACATTTAAGCAATAGGCCATTTGGATTTTTCCAGTATAAGCAGTTATTCAATATGAAATAGCTTCTGGATTTTAGTTTTAGGAATATGGCCTTGGTCTTTGATAGTTCAGGAGGGGAATTGAGGTGTGTAAGCACATACAAAATGTCAGAATACCAAGGAGAGCTCTAAAAATTCTCCTCAACAGTGGGATCAGGTAATCCCTGCTACTCATCCAAGGTATCTACCATATTAATGTCAAGGGCTTGTAGATTTGATTCAACCATTAGTTGAGCTAGGCCTTGACCTTTGATTAGTTTGGTGGGTTTTATCTCAAGGTCGTATTCTAGAATCACAGCAATCCATTTTCCCCTCTTCCCATCTGGGTCTTGGGACAAGATGTCTTTAACCACTATATTTGGCACAGAGGCTATGGTGTGGGAATGCAGTATGTACACCCTAAATTCTTTCAAGGCCTTAATTAGAGCATAGGCCTATTTTTCCATTATGTTTTATTTCAAGGGTGCATCCCTGAGTGCTTTGCTAAAGAAAGAAATGGGTTGTTCTATTCCCTCTAGATTTTTCTGCAGTAGAACTGCAGCTATCGTATGCTTGGAGGCAAATTAAAAAATCAGGAAATCCTTCGAGAAATATGGGCTGATTAGGACAGGAGCCTGGGTGAGTGCAAGTTTAACCGATTCAAAAGATTTCTTAGCTTCAACAGTCCACTTAACTCCTACACCTTTCTTCAACATGTTATTTATATTTCTAAGGTGTTCAGCTAAGTTGGGAATAAACCTCCTGAGGAAGTTGATTTTCCCAATAAAGGACTGTAACTCCTTGATGTTTCTCGGGTGCGTGATTTGTAGTATTCCATCAACTCTTTGTGGGTCTATCCTAATCCCCTTCTCAGATATGATATGGCCAAGAAGTTTTCCTTCTTGCAGTCCAAATATAGTCTTTTTAGGATTCAGTGATAGACCAAACTTTCTACATTTTTCAAACACTCTTCTTAGGTGTTCTAGGTGTTCTTCCTCGATCTTGGAATAGAATGTTATGTCATCCAGGTAGATGAAAATGAAGTGATCTATTTCATCTGAAAAATATATTTCCATTGCTCTTTGGAAGGTTTCACCAGCGTTCATCAATCCAAAAGGAATCTTTACATACATAAAAGTGCCCCATGGAGTGGTAAAGGCTGTTTTGAGTTGGTCTTCTGGGATTACTAAGACTTGGTTGTAACCTGAAAAACCATCTAGTAGGGAGATCCTTTTAGAACCTACTACCCTTTGAAGAATATGTTCCATTTTGGGCAAAGGGTAATTGTCTTTGAGTGAGGCTCTATTGAGATTCCTGAAATCTATGCACAATCTGATCTCCCCTGTTTTCTTTCTCACAGCCACTAGGTTTGATACCCAATCATAGAACCTCACCAGCACAATTATACCTGCCTCATACATCTTCTTACTCTCTTTTTCCACAGCAGGCAATTGTTTTGGGTTTATTCTGCGAACTTTTTGTCTGAAGGGCTTCTGATTTTCTTTCAAGGGTATTTTATGCTGTATGATATTTGTGTCATAGGCCCTTAAGTCCTCATAACTCCAAGCAAACACATCAATGAATTCCTTGAATAGGTCAATGTATTTCTCTTTCATGTTTTCAGGCAGGGACTTAGCCAATTTGATCATCTTGGGTTTCTCTTCAGTGCCTATGTTGCATTCCTCCACATCAAAGTCTGCATGCTATATAGTGGGCTTTTTTGCTACATCATCAAAGTCAAAAAGGTCTTCTAAAGGTCCCAGAACCCGAGGTATGTTCTTATCTTTGGCCTGCCGCACCTCCACTTCTTCATTGTCTGCGTTTTCACATTTTTTCGTTTGGATTTCCAATCTATTCATCTAAAGTGTTTATTTCTATGTTACATGGTGTTTCTTCCTCATCTGAGGACTCTTCACTTAGGCAGCTACTGTCAGATTTAGAGTCTGAATCAGAAAATTCAAACTCATTTCTGCCTACCAGGAAATCTTCAATTTGTTTATCACCCTCAAAGACCTGTCAATATTTTTCATTTTTCGGTACTGCAGGTCTGAATTTGGTCTGAATGATGATCTGTTGGTCACTGGGAGGCTTATGATACGAACTAGCCATGCAGGCTAGTCCATTTGCAATTTCGTTCTGACCTCTAGGGACAAATGCCAGATTGTATTCCACAAAGGTTTTCAATAGATCCATAACGCCATTCCTGTATGCCCTTAGTCTAGGATGCTTTGTTGTATATTCACCATTCCCCTGTTTAATGATAAGCTCAGAGTCCCCATGCACAGTTATCTTACGGGCTCCTAATTTTCTCAACAGGTTTAAGCCTAGGATAAGAGCCTCGTACTCTGCAATGTTGTTTGTACATTTGAAGTGCATGTTACATGCATGGCTCTCTACGTAACCACTCTCTGTGTTATGTATCCACACTCCTGCCCTAGCAGTTCTCTTGGTGCATGACCCATCGAAATTCATTTCCCATAAGGTTTCATTCTCGGGTTTATCATCGTTTCGTTCTTGGTGTGGTGTATGTGTTTGTGAAGGGTGACTAATCAGCTGATGGCATTCTGTTTCTGGTTCACCTTGAGTTTTTGTTTCAGTGCACTGTTCAAAATTTTCTACGTCTTTCTCCTCCGAGCCTAGAGTAGCCATTATGTTAAAGTCCATGGGCTCTGTTTCCTTGTTTGTATCTCTATTTTTGGACTCTGACCCTTCTAAGGATTCATCATTACAAAGGATGAAGGAGTCAAGGTCGGTATGAACAGAATATAAAGGAGAGTTTTCAGGCTTTTCGGGGCTGCTGACCAGGAATTTCATTTGTTCCTCTTTGTATAGTCTTCTAAGTTGGCTAAAGATTGGGATTATGGCATAAGCCCCATCCATCTGCATTGTTCCTTGCAACTTGGCTCCCCATGATCTTGATAATAACATGCCATACTTGGGAGGCACATCTGCCACCACAACATCCATGACCATACATTTTGCTGGAATCTGGGTAAGGCTTACACATAAATATTTGATTAGGCCAAGACACTTTACCCTACTAGAATCAAATGAATATAAGTCTTGATAGGGACGGGTTATCTCTAGGCCTAATCTTTCCATTACTACTTTAGGCATCAGGTTGTGTGATGCCCTAGAATCATGCATTGCATTGTGGAGAATCTTATCATGGATATTAAGACTGATATAAAAAGGGGGCACTACCCCTTCCTGAAATTTTCCTTCTATCTTTGGACCAAACAGAAGGGCAGGTTGATCGTCACTCAGATTTACAGTGTCACTGTTCTCTCCTAAATTTAATGCTTTCAAAATTTGGGCCTTTATATATATCCTGAGTGGCCAGCTTAGAGAGTGGGACAAATATTTTAATTTTTGCAATCTCACTCTCCAAATTGAAAGTGGACTGACTCTTTGGAATGTTCAACTCTGTTTTGTTAGTCACCACCTTAGTGGCTGAATCAGTGTGCTGATTTTCACTATGTACAGTGTTAGAAACTGTTTTATCAGGAGTACTAACTGCAGTGTTAGTATTGCTTGTTGGTTGACCTTGTTTACCAGTGTTTTGGTTGTCTTTTTATTTGTTCTTCCTGGAACTCCCAGCTGCTGATTTGTTACTTTTAGCAGTTGCTTTAGAAGATCTCTCAGGTATTTTCTTGATGGTAACCTCAGAAGCTTTTGGTTTGGCAGTGTCTAGGATCTTTTTGCTTCTAATTTCATATTTTTCTCTGACCTGCATCATGGCATTTTCAAATCCTAACCTGTAATCTTCAGATTCTAACCATTCCTCATCCCAATACGAGGGTGAGGGGTGATCTTCTTCTATGTAGCAGTTGTGGATTGAATTTTCTATTTCAAACATGTTTATTGTGTTCCCCTCAGACTCTTCTATGATTCCCTCATCTTCATCTAAAATTTTTTCTTGGAATGGGGGAATAACTTGTTGATCTGATTCTTTTTGTCTGTTGGGGGTGGCATTGTTTCTTCTAAATTTCTGGTTCTGGTTATGGTTTTGATTTTTGTTTTGGTTACTAACTGTGACAACCATTTTTTCCATCATTTGTTGTAGCTTTTCCACATTTTTAGATAAACGGTCATAATTCAGATCAGATGTGGAAGTTACATTGTCATCTCTATATGTTACCCTTTTTTCAGTTCTCAATCTTGCTTTTTTCTCAATCATATTTGTATCTACACTCACTGCTCCTTTCTGCATGTCTTCCAATGTTCCAATGTGTTGTAATCCCTCTCCCTAAGCTAGTAGGCCATGTCAGCATCCAAACCTTCAGGGTATTTCACTAGGACCATACCTAGGGGAGGTTTCATGTGTGGAGGAAGAGCATTATAAACGCTGTTAAACCTTGTAGAGTAGTCCTGGACACTCTCTCCTACGTTTCTTTTCAGGTTCTTGTATTCTGATAGGATTTGGAGAGGGTTAGCCTTAGAAGGTAGGCCCTTAAACCATTTTTTCACATCACCTCCTAAGCTCTGGGCAAAGATTCTCATTTTGACTATTTCATCATCTATTTCCATGTAGTCGAAAGAATCTTCCATCCTATCTACATGGTGTTGGGCTATGGTAGACTCCTTTGCAGTGAAGTGTGGGATATTTGATTGATAATCATTTGGTAAGGGTACTAGAGGCTGGGGTAGAACCAGAGGTGCATACCAGGCTGCCATGATGATGTTTTGATGAGGTAAAGGGTTGGCTTGAGCAGCTGGTATATATATGACAGGGATGCTATGACCAACAGATGACTGATGAGCAGATATAGGATGACTGAGTTCCAAGTTTTGAATGAAGTGGATATCAGGAGGTGTAGATGGAGGGGTATATCTATCCCAAAGGTGTTTACCACTTTGAGGTGGTGAACCAGGAAGCTCAAGGTCTGGCTGGTTTAGGACACTGAAAGACCTAGTTCTTGGTAAGCTGTTTTGAGTGCCTAGGTCAAAAAATGGGTCAGATAGAGCTGTAAAGTCTTTTGGTGTAGAGTTGGCTCTATGGATGTGGTTGGAAATAGTTGATTGTTTAGGTGTAGGAGATCTCTTGAAGATGCTCTCAGGGTTGTCAACTATTTCAGGGGGGTTTGGGTTAGGATAAGCTCTTGTATGAATGGTTCTTGAAGCCGTAATGTTGTTTCTAACCAAGTAGCTTAACCCTACTTGTTACTTCCGTTATGGTTGATGTTGTTTTGGCTCTGGTCTCCCAGTGGAGTCTAATGTGAACCAAGATAATCAGCAGGCCTACTAATCACCAGTGGAGTCTTTGATCTTTAAGGAGATATGGAGTCGCCAGGTGGAAGGTTTAGGATGTTTCTGGAGGGTACACTGTCCACCACAATGCTTATGAGATGTCATTTTTCAAGGATATCTTCTAAACACAGCAAACTCTAACCAGATATTGACTGGGAGGGATTTTACCAGATATGTCACCTTTGAAAGAGTGTGAGATCTGGAGGCTACCTAGCCCTTTCCAGACTCTATCTAAGAGTGCAGGAGAAACACAACAAATGGTGTAGAGGTTGATATGTGAATAGGAGTGTTTAACTGCCAACCTAACCAGAGATTGCAGGTTTCTGAGGCTTCTTATGATGTAGTGAGGTGAGAAATACTCAGAATCTCCCTAGTGGAGTCGCCATTATGTTGGGGTTCCCATGTTTTGGCCAGATTGGGAAGACCAAAAGATGAGACAACATCAAACCACTTTCAGACCTCAGGATCTAGCCCTCTTGGGTCCAGAGAGGGATCTCTCTATGATATGTCAAGGGTATATGTCTTTGAAGCTCAAAATTTAAGATGTTAGGCTAGTTATAGGCACAGGGTTTGTTTGTTTGATTGTTTGTTTGGTTGCTGGTCATCAGGAAAGAAGGATTCAATGTAAGACAAGGATGAGCAAGGAGGATTTAGGCAGAGGTGAAGTATTCCAGGGAGCATTCAAGACCATTGGGCAATGGAGTCAGGAAAGGATTTGCTTGCTATTCAATATGCATGCTTTCAGTTGGGCTAGTCATCTAAAAAATTGGATCTTAAAGATGATAGTGTAGTATGGAATGGTAAGGGAGGAGGAAACAATAAAGGTTTAGAACACAAAGTTAAAGACCTGAGATCAGAGAGAGACTTTGAAATCTCAATGCTTCGGCCTCCAGCTTGAGGGATCTTAGAAAGGCTAGCTGTTCATACAAGGATCCTAGTGGACAGGGCTAGCTCTAATCCCCAGTGTTCCCAAATCTTCTAGCTAAATCCTAACAAGAACATCGAAGAACAGATTCATTTAATTCATACATCAGCTAGCAAGCAATAACATCCAGTACACTGGTTAAATCAACTGAAATCAATTCTTTGATAACACATTTAGTAGAAAACATCAAAGGCAAGGAGAGCAGAAACAAAGGGTACCTAACAAGGGTAAATCCTATGCCATATTTCTGATGCAAGCCAGTAGAAATGAAATGAAACGGAATACAAGTTAAACACAAATACACAGATAGAAAAACATCACCGCTGCTTTAGATCAGGATCCAAAGAAATGTGCTTGTCATATTAAAAGGCAACACCAGTCAAGCACAACATTGCCAATAGCTGGATACTTAGTTAGAAAACATTTTCCTCAGCCTATCTTACAACTTTACACAGAGACTATGTCTCAAAAGAAACTGCTTGCAATTCTCTGATAATTGATCAACAACCCTTACAATGAGTTTCTTTCTGAATTTTATAGCTAAAAGATGAGCAGAGGAGGTAGGTGGAGAACTGAGTGTAGCATTAAAATCTGAAAAGCAAAGAGGGCCAAAGCCCATTCTGTTTTAAATCCTGCGCATTTATCTCTGGCACTCTTTGGTGAAAGAATGATCTTCTTCAGGCTTCCATTTACTCCAGTATGGCCCTGATGCAATCTGGCTGTAGTACTCTGTAGTAATTTTGGTGAATAAACAAAAAGGAAAATAAATGACAGTGAAGTGCGCCATGCTGCATAACAAATGCTCTGGTGGCTTAGGACTGTGGTCAGGGCTGTATTTTCTTCAGGAACATGGTAAATAAAGGAAACAAGATGGGAGCTTGGTCCTTTAGGGAAAGAACAATCTGCTGGTGTGAAACCCTGATAGTATTGTTTTCTGTGCGTTGGGCCTTCCGTGTGGTCCATAATGTCTTTGATCTGGCACCTCTGCCTTCTAAATCCTTGAAAAGGCTCAAAATATTCTATTACATGCCTTGAACTCTCTGCTGCTCCCGTACTGTCTCTGTCGGTGAGATCTATGCTTTAATGGCTCCGGGGAATATTTTCAAGAGTTTAGACTCTGTTCTTTAATGCAAGCCCTGTCATATGTCTTTTCAGGCCCTTCTTCATGAGTTCGGCTCCTTAAAAATGGTCTTTTCCTGTTTCTCTGTAACTGTACAAAGGTTTGAATCATGGCGGTTTTCTGCCACTCGTACCCTGCAAAAACACGCAACTCTGTTATGGAATCCATGCATAGGGGAGGATGGCTATGGAGGATGGAGAGAAGGATAGCACGGAGGTGATAAAACGATGTTTTTAGATAAAACGATGGTGAATAATGCAATGATATGGTGCACACAACGACTAATAGGGTTTGGTGGAAAAATGCGCATGGATCATTTGATCATGGTCTGGTGACGAAGATCGACGAAAGAGATTAAACAGTGGGATGGTATATGAAATTGGGTGAAATACATTAAAATGAATGAAAATGTAATAAAAATGATCATATGTGGTGGGACTCGGCATGGGTGGAGGGAGATTCATCTAGGACCGTCAGATCTCAAGAGGAGATCGACGGCTACGATTCAATCTGAGGGGAGAAATGGGAGGTTTAGTAATCTGATGGACGATGTTGCGATTATATCGTGACCGTTGGATCTTGGGTTAAATGGACGGGCGAGATTGGATCAGGGAATCGCAATAGCAAAGGGTGGACGGGGGTAGCATCTAAAAAATGTGATTGCGATTGAAACAGGAGAGGGCGGGCCGTCAGATTGACAGGGGAATCAACGTCGGAGATTAGATCGGAAGATCGCAATCAGAGGGTGCAGCAAGACCTTTGCGATTGCTATGGAGGTGGGGATGCGATTAGCGCTGAGCCGTCCGATCCAGGTCTAGATCGACGGCGGATATTGTATCGACGGGGAAAGGAAAAGGGCGACGGGACGCGATGCGATAAGATCTAGACCGTTGATCCTCGGGACGGATGGACGCCTGTGATTCAGTCATGGAATCGCAATTGGGGGGAACAAGAGTGGCACCATTTGAAAGTTCCGATTGCGATTGGAAGTGGGAGTGTGATTGGCGCAGGGCCGTACGATCAAAACGGTAGATCAACGGTGGAGATCGTGGTGGAGGGCTTGAAGACCAAACTCAATCGCATCGGAGTTTTTTTGTTTAACAACGGAATGCACTTCTCCGATCGTTGCGATTGCGATTAGCGCTTGAGTCCTTTGTGCCTGGTTCCGGCGCCTGGGCATGTGGGGAAGTGGTTTGTGAGGCTGGCGGAAAAGGGGCTAGGCCCTTAATATAAGATAGAAAAGTGGGTTTTTGCCCATTTTAAACATTTTTCAAGGTTGGGAAAAGGTAACGATAGGGGAAAAAGGAGAAATTATGCCGAACAAAGGGAACTCGTAGGATTTAAAGGGAATTTTGGGTATGATTTAGAGGGTAAAGGGGGACTTAGAGGAAAAAAGTGGGGCTTTGACAAAGGGGAAAAAAGGGTAAAATGGGACATTCTGCAGGGATACAAGGGGCAAATAAAGGCCTTTTGGAGCGCAATTTTTTGCAATCAGTGAGACTTATTGACTCCAGAACAATAGAGGGGAAGGATCAAAGAGCAGGGAACATGAAGAGGCTTCAAGGATGATGTGTTTTCAAGAGAAATGCATTCCTTGAAGGCTCATAAAACAAATTAGCCCCTTTCTTTCTTGTCAAGAAATTTATAGGGGGCTAACATTGCCAACCTATCTACGTTGAGAGAGCAAGGATGGTTTGTATGGAAGAATACCTTGTGATAGGTGCAAAGGTTTCTTCATAGTCAATCCCCTCGATCTGTGAGAAGCCCCGGGAAAAAAATCTTGCCTTGTACTTCTCGACGCTCCAGTGAGCAGCTTGCTTCACTTTGTGGATCCATCTCAAACCTACCACTGATTTCCCTTCCGGCCTTGGGACAATCTCCCATGCACTGTTTCTGACAATCGAATCATACTCTTCCACCATGGCATCTACCCATGCAGGGTCCTCCACATCTTCCTCAAAAGAAGATGGTTCTGTCACGACACACTTGCTCATCAGAGCCATGTATCCAGTAAATCGGTCAGGTGACTGTCTCTGTCTGCGCTGTGATGTAGGTGCTCCTACATTTTGTGCTGCATCAAGATTCAGTTGCTTAGCTTCTGTAGTGCGCTTCTGCCCTCTGATGTTTGGTGCTACATGAGTGGTTTCTTCCACTGCATGAACCTCCTCTTGTGGATGATCCACATCCTGAGGCTCATCTTTAGGAACAAGTAGCTCCTCATTTGCATGCAAGTGTAGCTCCCTCTCAAGCGACAACTTCATGGCTTTCTCCTCATGAAATTTGATATCCTGTCGCACGACAATCATCCGATTGTCTGGAAAATACACATGATAATTGTGGGGTGTTTATGTGTACCCAAAAAATATCCCAACCTTTGCAGTCGGCTCCAGCTTCTTCCTGGCATCCTTCGTCACATGAATGTAAACAGGTGAGCCAAAAATCTTCAAATGAGAAATATCAGGCTTCTTACCAGAAAACACCTCTTTGAGTGTACTCATGCCAAGTACTCTATTAGGACAATGATTTTGTACATAAACCGCAGTGTTGCATGCTTCAGCCCACAAGTGTATGGGAAGGCCTTGATCATGCAACGTTGCCCGTGCAACACCCATGACCGTTCTGTTCTTTCTCTCCACGACCCCATTCTGCTGTGGGTTATGAGGCGCTATGAACTCTCTTTGAATTCCTTCTACACTGCAAAAGTCTTTGAATTTGCCAGAGATGTATTGACCACCATTATCACTCCTAAGAGCTTTCACTTGCTCCCCCGACTCTTTCTCAACCAGTGCCTTGAACTCACAGAACTTTGAGTATGTCTCGCTCTTCTTCTGCATGAAGAATATCCAACACTTACGAGAAAATTCATCAACAAATATCACATAATACCTGTGCTTTGTTGTCGAAGCTACTAAGAAAGGTCCACACACGTCTGTGTGAATTCTCTCAAGGATCGTCGTGGCGCGACTATCCTTCTCATGAAAAGTGGTCTTCACAAATTTTCCCAAAGTAAATCCCTTGCACTGATCTAACTGTGCAAGTGTACCCTTGGAAAGCCCGGTAGAAATTTGCTACAAAATTTTCAAAGCACCATGGTGAAGATGGCCCAATCTCCTGTGCCACAATTTTGCCTCATCCCGGCTCACCACTCCTTCTGCTTTTCCTGCCATTGATGCGCAGCCATCTAACTGCAATTGATAAAGGTTCTTAACTCAAACCCCTATCCTTCGGGTTTCACCAATTGTTTTACTGTGCAGGAAAGCCTTTCCCTTGCTAAAAACAACATCATATCCCTTGTCTTCCAACATCGCCACAGAGATCAGATTCTTCTTCAATCCTAGAACAT
Source organism: Pinus albicaulis (assembly GCA_034641835.2). NCBI lineage: Eukaryota > Viridiplantae > Streptophyta > Pinopsida > Pinales > Pinaceae > Pinus > Pinus albicaulis. The sequence goes on along the minus strand of CM076581.1, from coordinate 498,431,461 downwards.
GCATGACATCCCTCAATATGAAAGGTTTACCAGACTCCCTCTCAAAGGAAATGGTCCCAATACCAGTCGCACTGTATCTACCATCATCGCCCATCTCGATGTGCACTCCAAGATCCTTCTCATCTAGATCACTGAACAAATATTTGTCTCCGGTCATATGGAAAGACGCACCACTATCAAGAAACCACACTGATCCCATCACACTTGAAACCAAGCATGTGATCAAAGTGAAAATCCAGTTTCAACTCAACCGGCGAGGCTAAGGCCTATCTCCAAAGCAGGTATCCAAATACCTTTCTTATTTTTCTTCTTCTCGTGACAATTATGGCGTAATTTCCATGTTGGTGGTGAAACTGAAAGCACTTCACCTTGGACAAGTCCTGCTTCTTGCCTTTTGCACCGGATTGAGAAGGATTTTTCTTTCCCTTCCCTTTCCTTGCTTTGGCAGCCAAAGCACAATTTTCTTCATCTTCATTCTTCAATGCAGATCCATCCCTGGTACCTCGCCTTATCTCCTCTTGCACAAGATCCGACCAAAGTTGCTCCCATATCGGCAGTTTCTCCCGACCATTGACAGAGACCTCGTAGCTATTCCAACTCTTCGGAAGCCCAAGAAGAGCCAAGCTCATCAATTCCTCTTCATCTACAGTAAACCCCACACTTCCCAGCTCATCCCTACACTGGAAAAACTTCATGAGGTACTTGGGTATACTTTTTCCTTTCTCCATTTTTATTTTTTCGAGCTTGTCTTTAAGCATCAAATTCCTTAGGTTGCTTCTGCTTTGGAACAAGTCTGTCAAAGCTTTCCACATCAAGAATGGAGAAAATTTACCATGAAGGCTGGACACTATGTGATCCTTCACACCTTCCAAAAAAATCCTTCGACATTTTGCTGTCTTCTTTTGCCATGCGTCAAGTGCGACTACATCGCTAGAAGCAGGTTTTGGAATTTTTTCAGCTATGAACTCCTTCAACCCATTATCATCTAGCACCACCTCCATCCTATCCTTCCATGAAATATAATTCGAGCTGCCCTCAAGGGCATACTCCGTTGAAATACATTTCAATGAATGCTCAACTTCGACACCAAGAAAACACTGCAGCAAATTCGAATTCCACTAGCACAAAACTCAACCGCTTCAATAATTGCAATCTGCTCTGATCAATATCCCTCTGATACCATGTAGAAATTATATAAATTATGTGTTATATATCCAAGATTCTCCTGATCACACACTATTTTAACTTCATGCACAATACAAAATATATTCCACTATTGATCATCACATGCAGAAATTAAATCAATTGCAATGCACACATGAAACCATAAAAATTCACACACATTAACACAGCTGTTTAACGGGAAAGCCTGAAGCTAAAAGCCCCAAATATTTGTATATAATATATATCATAGAGATCATGTAAAAATCCTCATACAAAGCCGATCATATCAAGCTCTCAGTACAATACAATCGCTACACACTAATCAGGCTAGATCTTGCAAATCCATGCACCGATCTCTGCCACCTGCTAGCCTGCCTCTACTGCGCAATCCCTGCTAAAGAATGGCTCTGAATGAACTTGAATTCAAACATCCTTTCTCATGCAATCCTCATTGGCATCTCCACTGAGTGTTGGATGCAATCAATGCATCACTATAGTCACAACTAATAGTCACACTTGCTCTTTCACCTACCTCTCCACTGGTCTCCACTGAAACTGCCATGCACTGTAGTTAACTGATGTATTCTTCAGTTGATTAATGAGTTATTATTTAGTGAATTAATTAACTAATTAATTCACACCACTCCCACTAGTGTATCAATCAGTTAGACTAGATACAACTAGCTCAACTGAGTCTAACTGAGTTAAACTAAATACAACTCCACCAACTACTTCTATAACTCCACCAAACTCTGTCACATGAGTTCTAACCGAAGTCCTCATGCATTAGCTCCAGTAAACCCTCAGGAATAGCATAATTCATTATGTCAGCTGCTGTGCCACATCTGTGCACTTAACTGAAGTGCTCCAAGAGAATAAGATAATGTTTAGAGTCCAAATATTATTAAGAGCTAATAATATTCGACATATCTATTTTTAGACTGGCAATATAAAAATAGATTCTGCCCAATATGTCTAAAAATATAAGTCCATATATTTTTCCAACTTGACCAACCATCCACAAATAACATCCTGTAACTCATAGAATATGATCGACATGTCTAAAAATAGACTTTGCGCCAAAAATAGCCTGCAGGCCCACTTAGTGAAGGCGACTCTTTTGACTAAGCTCATCATCTTGTTGAATCTCAACATGCAGCATGTTATATTTCAACAAATACATGCTATTTTTATTGATCTCTATTTTTAATTTTATTAGTGTCGTAACCCCAGGGGCTCAACATGGTTATATGGTGTGCTTAATGCAGTGTGTTCCCTTGAGTGTTTGACACTAACATGTTTCACAACTTCCTAATATAACACAATGTTAGTCCACCTAGACTATGCCTCACAATATATTACTCTTGCTAACTTATATATTATTATATTTCAAAATCAACAATACAATACATTAATCATATGGTCACATCTACCATATAGCATGATTTGATTTGCAACAATAAACCAACTACATAAATCATATATATGCACACACATCATATAGGGGAAGCGTCTTCTAACATTCTCTTTATATAAAAATCACAAGTTTTCAATTGAGACAATGAATATGTCCTCATACAAATGCAATGCCAAAACCAAAAAACATAAGCCAAAAATCCATTCACTTGAATTACCACACTAATTAGGTGTCCTCTAACTGACCACACCCTGTTTTGGTTCGTCTTCCTTATCTCACTCAAGGGTCTATCCTATCACAAACTCACCTGAGATTCCTTCTTCATTCTCAAATTTGAATGTTTCTTTGCACTCCTTCTTCATCTCTCTTCATGACTTGTGACTTTCGAGTTATGTCCTTCATCATAAGCTCTCTTGTATATTTATATGACCTCCACTTGGTTCTCTTGAGCCTATAACCCTTCACCTTCAGTTAGCTCGGCTTATCTACTCAAGAATTTATCTTTTTGTGTTATGTGACTTCGATTTGGGCTATCTATCTCTACAACACTCGACTCATTCCACTTGGTCCACCCTTTCTTAGTCTAATCGCATTTGGTCCTTCCAGAATTGGTTCATCCAAACTCATGTCAAATCATTCCAACATGGTTTTGTGGTGTAATTATTGGTCATGTTGTGCCCTTGTGACACCCATGCGACCAAGCTGTTGTGATCTCTCCATAAGAAACCCTAAATCTCAATTTTGTGACACTTGAATTGGTATGCATTCACCCAACTCCTCTTTCTTTGCATTGTTTATGATAACATTATCACAAAAAGTGAAATGACAGTGTCACTCTTTAATTTTTATGTCAAAGAGGTATATTCCATGCACGCATGTCACGTTGATGAGACGTAGGTGCACCTTGGCAGCCCGGGGCCTGATATCCTTCCCCCACCATGAGTTATTTCCACCCTCGCAAACCCTAGGATTTCCAACTGATGCTTCCTCTCAAAATCCCTTAAATCCTTCACCCATATCAAAAGTGACTCGTAGGTCTCCCATCCATTCTCTTCTTCTGAAGCATTACTTCATTTGATGAATTACTCTCTCTTCTTTTTTTTGTTAATGCTCAAATTCTAAAAGCTCAGTATGTTCTCCTGTTCTAGTTCCAAGTGGTCAACGATCAAGGAAGCGACATGCAGTGGATCCACTCTACTTGGGTCAAATATATCCATCATTCCCTTCTTTAACCAACTAATATGAAGGAATAAATGATGTGTAGGTTTTAACCCTATACAGAAATTATATGCAAACGAATTCGTAAAACATAAAATAAATAATGGCGAGAGCATAAAACAAATATACACAAATATTTTCCCCTGGATCCCAAAAATGATAAGACTACTAGATTTATTTTTCATTATATTCCTTTCAATGTTACAACACATATATATACATGTTGAAGCATTCATAAACCCCAATCCATTAACCCTGGATTAGAACATAACCATAGTTCCTTTGACCGGATCTATAAAATACAATGGACATAAAAGCATCATGCCCAAAACCATGTGCAAAACCCATGAAAAAAACCATAGGTAGGTCTGCCCACCTAATATAGGGTCTGAGTCTTTTGAAAATGCACAGGAGATTTAACACGGATGCACCATGTTATACAAATCAAACATAGATATTTGGAATAGGTTACAACATTTTTTCAAGCTTAAGGAAATCAATACCAGGATTCAAATTGCGAAGCAAAAATGTGAGCCTATACATGGTAATTTCATCACTCTACTAACACCATAATGCCAAGCTGAAAAGGTAGAAATTGTAGCGTTAGGAAGGAGAATTAACCAATAGGGAATATAACAGTATTAGCTTTCTCAAAAATTCGTACTATTGTAGGATGAAAAAATGAAATCACTGATGACATTGCTACAAAACTGACCACAACATTCACCAAGTAATTATAGACAAATAAAATAGTCTTAGCTCTTCTTATACCTATCAAAGTTACAAAAACAATTTTTATTTGGGTAGAGGAAGCAAATCCCACCATGTTGACATCCAAACAAACATTTGAGCAATTTTTGAAGAAAAATACAGAGGTCTTCCCTTTTCTTGGTGTAGAAACATGCTAGAGTGATGGAAATTGCACATATATGGAGGCTGCGCTTATACAGTGGCTAAAGTTGCGCATAAATTATGTATATTCACATCTTCCATATATGCATAGCTTCTGTATATGCGCATCTACCGTATACGTGCAACTTCCAAATATGTGCATATACAGAAGCTACACATATACAACTTCATATGGAAGTTGTGCAAAACTTAATTCATTGTATAGGCACAATTTCCGTATATTCACATATTTTTTATATGTGTATATCTTCTGTATATGCGCAAAAAAATATGTGCATATACAGAATTTGCGCATATAAGAAAATTTTTCATATACATAAATTGCGCATATATGGAGGTTGCACATAAACAAAAGCTGAAGTTGCACATAAATTATGTATATGAACATCTTCCATATATGTACAAATTCTGTATATATGCATATACCGTATATGCGTAACTTCCATAAATGTATATATATGAAAGCTATATACAACTTCCATATATGTGCATAAATACGGAAGCTACACATATACAACTTCTGTATATGCACATATATGGAAGTTGTGTATATAAAGTAGATGCACATATTTAGAATCCATGCATATGGAAGATGCACATATGCATAATTTATGCTCTGTATATGTACAACTTCAACCTCTGTATATAAGCAACCTCCGTATATGCGCAAATTTTGTATATGTGCATATATGTTTGCGCATATACGGAAGATATGAGCATATACAGAAGATGCGCGTATATGGAAGTTGTGCCTATACAAAGAGTGAATATTTTCACAACTTCCGTATGAAGTTGTATATGCGTAGCTTCTGTATATGAACATATATGCAAGTTGCACATATACGGTAGATGCACATATACAGAAGCTAGGCATATACGTAAAATTTTCATATAAATAATTTATGCACAACTTTAGCCACTATATAAGCACAACCTTCATATATATGAAGACTCTGTATATGTGAAATTGATCTGTATGAGATCTTAATGAAAATTTGCTTGAGGATTTGTAAATTGCAAGTGTTACAAATGAGTTTTTGTGAGCTTTTATGTTAAATTTGAAACACATAAAACATGAAAATAAACTCTGAAATATGCAGAAACAACAGAAAAATACACCATAAACTAATCACAACATAGAAAATGATGAAGGAGTTCCCTCCTCCTGGGCTACGTCTCCTTGGTCCAGGTTCCAATGGCTTAGCCCTCTTTCATTATGCTCAAAATGGTGATTACATACATTTACAGTGCTCAAATAGCTTCAAAACATGTTCCATCAGCTTTAGCATACCCAAAAAAGCATGTATAGCCTCTTTTTGCTCCAAAATTGGTCAAAAAATGAAGAAGCTATGAGCCTCCCAGGTTTTGCTGCTAACCACACCACAAATTCCCCAAAATCAGGACTAGTTCTACAATTTCACCCTGAATTCAGTTAACCGAGCAACATTTTCGGGACATTTTCAGGCGAAATTGTCAGATCATTGAAATTCTTAATAACACCTAAAATCTGCATTTTTAAACCATAATAATATGGTCGATTAGAAATTTTTTTTAATAAAAAATTTTGTGGTTACCCTAACCGCTGACAGTCAGGGTGGTAGCGGTCACATGGGTTACGGTGGCAGTTTGGGCGGGCAGTTATGGCCTAGCCCTTGGCTCCGATGTAAAGGTTGTATGCAATGTAATATGTGGGTGGGTGTGGGTGGAGGGGGGGGGGGTGGGTGGTCAGGGTTACCCCTAAACTCTGTTGATGTCAACTTTAAATATGTTTTCGAATTCATAGTTTAGTAAGAAGTATTGTAGCCCGACACGTTAGGTGGTGCACTGTTTGGAAAGTGATCACTATTTCAAATCCCATGCGGTGTAGTTTGGCCTTCAAACATAATTTTGATGGCACCCGTGTTGCCACGTGGTAGCCTTCCGTTGGGCCACATGGCAACATATGGTTGGCCACCAACCAACCAACCAAATTCAACCAAACCAGAGCCAATTAGGTTCAGACAAGTGTCGAGGCAAGATTTACCTAAAAAAAATAACTTTCGACCAACCAGAAGAGACCACGTGGCATCCTGCCACTGGCCCAAAACACACAGTCGGTTGTCATTTTTTTGAAATTTGTATGTTTGGTAAAACGAAAAAAACGCGTTTCCAAGAGCATACGATGTCGGTTTTCTACGAAATGAGTTGCGTCAGATTAAGAAATACGATATCTACGCAATCATTTAGGTTCCACACCATTCAAAAAACTTTCATTTTTGAGCACTTGATCAACAATTTCCATATTTGCGGAATTTCTATATATGTGCAACTTCCGTATATGCACATATCTGTTTGTGTATATACGGAAGATATGAACATATAAAAAATATGCAGAAGATGCGCATATACAAAATTTCTGCCTATACAAAGGCTAAAGTTCTACACAATTCCATATATATGCATATCTTTCCTATATGTGCACATCTTTCGTATATGTGAAAATTTTGTATATATGCATATCTTATGTATATGTGCATATAAAGCTGAAGAGAGAGAGGGAATAATGAGACAGATTATGGATGAAGTATACAAAAAAGTTTTGGGTGTCCCAATTTATATCGAGACTCTTGGAGAGGAGAAGATGTTACAAATCGATAAAAAAATATAGGGGATGAAGACCAAAGTCAAGGCATTGTAGTTCCAAATGAATCCCGCTATCATATCGGAGGAAGTGGAGAGATGAGAAAAGGTATAGATAACCTTTGAGTCTTTTGAAAATGTACAGGAGATTTAACATGGATGCACCATGTTATATAAAGCCAACATAGATATTTGGAATAGGTTATAACATATTTCCAAGGTTAAGGAAATCAATAACAGGATTCAAATTACGAAGCAAAAAAGTGAGTGTAGTATATACATGGTATTTTCATCACTCTACTAGCACCATAATGTTGAGCTATAATGGTAGAAACTTTAGCATCGGGTAGGAAAATTAACCAATAAAGAATAGAACAGTATTAGCTTTCTCAGAAATTTGTACTGTTGTAAGATGAAGAAATGAAATCAATGATGACTTTGCTTCAGAACTGACCACAACATTCAAGTAGAGTAAAATAATAACCATAAAATATTATGTAGTTATAAAAATATTATAAAAGCACAAATCATAACATAAGTATCTCTTGTGTTTTGACACTTTTTGCACTCATTTTTTTTTTATCCTTTTAATTATACAATTTTTAAATCATTTTAATTTACATAGTTTAATTATTTTTTGTTTGCTAAGTTGTGTGAGTTTTGAGATAATTGCTTGCTTAACTTTTGACTTGAAAAATAGTGATCCAACTACATCTAAGCTATCAAAATCAATCATGGATTGCACCCAGCCTTGGTCACACCATTCCTAATCATGGATTTTTGCTCACAAAGTTTTGAACAAGTAACCTTAACACCATAAAATGCTTCACCCTGTCATTATCTATATCTCATAAACTTAATTTACATATTTTAAATTAAAAATTAATCTTTTACATATATTAAAATTCATACCAAATATATATCTATATCTCATAAACTTAATTTACATATTTAAATTAAAAATTAATCTTTTATATATATTAAAATTCATACCAAATATATTAAATTGTAAAGTAACATTAAAAAACCTCTTTTGTTAGAAAAAATGTAATGATATACTTTTGTATATTTTCTATAATATTTTTCATTACATCAAATATTTTTATAAAAAAATTGCGCCTTAATACAATATTGATTGATTTATTATATAAATATAAATAAAAAGATAATATTTTTTTATTATAAATTTATTTTACATATTTAGATGTAGATATTAATTAAATTTTATTATATAATAAAAATAAATTTAATCCTTCAACCTATATAATTTAAAAAAATTTATAAATTCATTAAAAAATTTATAAATTCATATTTAATTAAAACCTAAAAAACTTGTAATTATAAATATTTTATCCCATTTATCTACCCTTTAAAATTTAAGTTTTAGTTGAGATATGCATACAAGCTTTGCCCTATGAAATTAACAAGCTAAGAACATTTCCTCAGGTGCCATTTCACAATTCTATTTATCATTAAACCGTATGCCATCCTAAATAATATGAGTGAATGTTTTCCAAGAATTTGATGAAACAATTTGTATAATAAAAAATCTTTGTTCTCAATTTTACAACTTACCATAGCTGGCGTGGTTGTTCCCAAACCAGGCATACTGAAGATTTTTCTCCAACCTAAGAACATCTCCTCCACTGAAATTTCACAATTCTATCTATCATTAAACCCTATACCATCTTAGATAGTTTAAGCTAACGTTTTGGAGAATTTGAGAGAACAATTTATATAATAAAAAATATTTGTTCTCAATTTTTCAACTTACCATAACTAGCCTGGTCGTTCCCAAACTAGGCATACTGAAGATTTTTCTCCAAAAATTGGTATCCGTAAATTTGAAAAGGTGATACTAGTGAATATATATAATTAATGGGATGAATAAATGGCACAAGTTCGAATCTCGAAGCAGTCCATATTGATTTTCACTGGGGTGAATAAAAGGCACATGTTAGAATCTCTACGTAGTCCATATTGATTTTCACTGGGGTGAATAAAGGCCACAAGTTCTAATCTCGACGTAGTCTGATATCTGTTTCACCCACCCGACCAAACAAGGATAAGACAATTTTGTAAAAAATTAGGGAAAGAAGATATACGATGTTGTATTTTCCTCTATCTTAAAATGAAAGCTATAAATAAAGGTCATTAAATAATGCTGGGAATATGTAGATATAGATGGAATAAACAAAGTTTGCAGGAACATATCATTGCTAAATAGATAAAGATCTGCAGAAAATTAAAACTTGAAAATCTTCGAAATCCAAAGAAACAATGCAGTTTGAAAGGTACAACTAACTACAACACAAAAAAAGTGAAAGATCTGAACTCAATCCCTGTTTGTCCCTTTTAAATATTATTTTTTATAAACATCTTAAAAAATTCACAAATCCCATAAAAATAATTCATCATGTTAAGGAAAATCTAGATGTTGGTTGTTTGATGAGTCTTCGCAATGGCCTTCTCTATGCGCACTCTATTATTGCGCCTGACGAACGTGGGATATCTGCGGATGCTGTTAGGCCAAGGGATGATCAAAATATGTTTTTTGGGATACATTGTTTGCTGATATATGATGGCTAAGATTTTTAGCTCAACAATGATGCCTTTGTCTTCTTCCACCTAAATATCCTTCAATTTGGCGGTGTAGAATTCATCTAAAACCATGGTTTGGCAGCTTCCAACGTGTATGTTTTACAGTTCCACATCGAGAGCCTAAGAGCAAGAAAGCTTCAACTGCACCTCTTGTGCGAGGACGCCCAATAGGCCCCCGATGGGCTAGGCGAAGTCGTCTTGGGCTGAAGCTTCAACTTTAGTGAATGAAAATGTACCACCTGGTTCTTCAAGATGACGTGCTGTTTCAATTTAAAATTTAAAATTTCAAACTAGCTTGGAATATAGGAATGGCAGGGTTCAAGCTTGGGTTTTGGTGGGTTTCTAAATTCAAATGGGCATACGGTTTGGTGGTGGCGCGCCTAGAGGTGGTGAAGGCGGAGGTAGCCGACTGACCGGAAATACCTCAGGAGGAGCTGCTGGAAATCGTAATAATCATATGCGGTGGTTTGTATGATCGCCCCTTTTTTTTGTAATCTTAGGTATATCCTTCCCATTTTCTATTAATTTAAAAACTAGGTAACAAAGATACAAAAATTAGACCTCAACCTGCCCGAAGGAAACCAGGTCTGTTCGCCATTTGAGTGAAATGTATGTCAACCAAAACATAAACAACCTTAATAACCTGTACAAAGTTTGACGATACTTGATATCTAAGTTTGTGAATAATAAAATTTACATAAAATAAAACTAGCCGCTAAAAAAGAAGTATTGATATCACTAATCATCTTCTGATTCCACTGGGGCATGATATTTAGTGCTGGAACCAGGGATTTCAACCTATTGCAATGCTTTTATATCCTTCTCCATCCTACCTAGTCTAGCATACTGATGCAGTTGACGGAGGTTGATTTCTTGAATATTTCTGTTGATATCTGCCATGGTGGACCCTAACTTTGATTCAACTATGTCATGAGTCGACATAACAACTTTTTCCAGCAAACATTTTATTAGCCAATAAGTTCGAATTGAATGTTGGAATAGAGAAATACGCCCATGGGTATGCCCTGGATCAACAATTACATTATGTAGATCTTCAAATGCCATATCATCCTCTTCATCCATATTGTTTATGACTTCTGTTTCCCATCCATAAATATGAGATTTAATAGAACAGGGAATTTCTTTTGCGAATGTTTGAATTATCAGTTTCGTGAGTTGTTTTGTTGACTTCCTGCTTCTTTTTGCTGGCTGAGGAGAGATAGGTTGTTTTCCTTTATCTCCATTAGGCTTCCTGCCTCTAGTTTTCTTTACCATCCTATCAAAAACAATAAGAGGCACTCTTGATACCAGCATCCAAGAAACAATTCCATGACATATGCATATCAGAAAAAATAGAAAGAAAAAAATTTGATAAGCAGACGGACAGACCATTCCCCTTACCCATTCTAACAACAGCACCAACTATCTTTACCGGAAGGCAAAAAATTAAAACGAAACAGATAAACCCAAGTATAGAACTACGAAGACCTGGAACAACCTAAATGTTCAACCCACAAAGAACCCTCTTCCAGTGAGAGCCCGTAGCATCCCAAAGCCAGATTGTTAACCAAGGCCAGACCCAAAAGCAAAAACAGTCAACCATACCCAATTCCAAGATTTTTCCAACCCATGAAACTGGTAAAAGAAAGCCCTAAGCAAAGGCGCAGTAAGATAAACAACGCTCACAATCACAGGGAAATGCGCGACAGTCTTATAAGTATCCCGCATTCTCTTCTTATAATTATTCTGCATTCTCTCCAATTTCTGAACAGAGTCACATGCAACTTCCAAGCTCAAAACAGAAATAGAATGAAGACTATCCTATGAACAAATTCCAATGCTTACAGAACTCCAACAACAACATCCTTCCCAGAACTGAACAAAACAACTTTTATACAAAAAGTCTAAAAATACCATGACTATTTTCTGCATGCGACGGAATTATGAAACCTTCAGCGTTTGCATAGAGAGGATAAAGGATAATACATACCAAGTATCCACTCGCAAAGGCAACCAACGTCTTCGACTCTGTCTTCCCAGGGACACGTAACCAACTTCACTGAAAAACCAGAATATTAAAAAACTTACCATACCGCATCTTTTAACATTCCTCCGACACTTTCCCCAAAGGTCGCGTGACATGCTCGCTAGATTAACCAGTTGTTTACCGCATAATATAAAGGCCATTTATTACATCATATTGGAGATGTCTTATCTACTCCCCTGCCAAGCCACCACGGGCACCGTTTGCATGTGAAGGCTACGTTGGTGTCCGACCTCCACACTCAGCAAGACTCTTCTGCCCACATTGTCACTTGGCCCCTCGTACACATTACCACTTGGCTCCCTCGTACGCCACCCCAATCGGGAATTGTATGATCGTCCCTAAATGTATTAAATGATCAATATTTCTTGCCCCATGCCCATTCATGATGATCCACAGATGTACAGTGTACTTCTGCCTGACCATGCAGACACCGAAGGTACTCTTAAGGGTATTAAATATCCTATAAACTGATAAATAAGGCTCGTCGGTCAAAGTGTAGAAGCCCTGAGTGATCTACGAAGAGCGTGTGGTGTAATATGTCTACGTGAAGCAGTGTGATTTTTAAATAAAAATTTGTTTCAAATCAAAGTTCTTGGTCATGCAGAATCGCTGGCTACAATGGCACATTGTTAATTACTGAGCATAGGTCAGCACATCAAGCACATTTATTGGGATTGCAAAACGAATTCAACTTCAGAAATGAGGAGAAAGTACATCACAATTGTTGTTGCTTGCTACTTGGTGTAAATACCGGCATAATAGATAGGGCTTTGCCCAGATTTATTACGTTGATAGGCGTATCCCCCTATTGGAAGGAGCATATTTTGTGATTAGGCTAATTAATCTTTTTGATCTGATGGTCTAGATTGAAAGATGCCGGTATATTCTGGTCGTCGCCACTAAATCAATGGATGAAATTCAAAAAAATAACTTCCTTGCATATCTAAATCACGTGTTTAAACCATACTTAAATTAATTTTTTACAAAACATGATTAAAAATTTACTGTGCCATTTGTTGACCGCCACCTATCAAGATTAACCAGTGATGGTTCAAATTAAAATGACACCTGTTTGATTGTTAAAATTCTCAATTAAACGTCTGCCTGCCACCTATAAACGTGGAAACCACTGAAGGATTCGATCGGTTGATGTTCTTTATGCATGCGTCCAACTCATCTGCCGAGCATTTAAGAGAAGCGAAATTCAATATCCAGCTCATCCACTGTCATGACGATTAAGGTGAAGGGTTGATGTTCTTTATGCATGCGTCCAACTCATCCGCTGAGCGTTTAAGAGAAGCGGAATTCAATATCCAGCTCATCCATTGTCATGACGATTAAGGTGGCGGGTTGATGTTCTTTATGCATGCGTCCAACTCCTCTGTCGAGCGTTTAAGAGAAGCAGAATTCAATATCCAGCTCATCCACTGTCATGATGATTAAGGTGACCGGTTGATTTTCTTTATGCATGCGTCCAACTCATCTGCCGAGCGTTTAAGAGAAGCGGAATTCAATATGAAAGGCCCGCCTTGATGCATTCAGGATTACTGTGTGTTGGATTTTTTTTTTTTTACAGAGTATCGTGGGGCGCAGGCTGCGAACAGGAAGAACGGCTCTAGGGTCTGGCTCAAGGGTGATTTTGAAGGGAACACTCCAGCTCGGCTCCGACTCTCAGTGTGCAAGAGATTTTTAGAGGTATTTCCTCTTCCTTTACTTTAATATTTTACATTAATACAATGCGATATCTTGAATGTTGTCTGTCTGTCTGTGTGCGATATCAAAACCAAAACTAATACGAAGCTAGAGAATGACATACTTGAATAATAATTGCAGCCTTACTTTGCCGTCGAAATCGATATTCATTACGAGCAGCCATTGCTCGAAATACTGTCTGGACAATAATAGCTGACAACCGAAGTTTAACATAGGTTCTTCGGGCTTGATGCCCACACAGATGTTTTTTTATTTGTATTGCAGCAGCCTCCCTCTTCATGTGTTCAAAAAGCTTACGTGCAAGCTTGCCTACAAAGGTTAATGAATGAGAAACAAATGAGCTTCTAGTGATTCATGCAAAATTGATAATTGAAGATAGATAAAACAGAATAAACGATAAATGGAGATATTGACAAAAAGGAACAAGTAGCCCATTTCAAACCATAGAACAAAGATCATAGATTTTGAAGTAGACAAGAACAAAATACCTCTCCATAAAGCTTGGAAAAGAACTGCAACCTTGCGCATGGCAACAATTTCTCTCTCAGCCAGATGTGTGCGAACTTGGTGCTGGATGGGTCTCGCGGCCTGTCCCAATATTTCAATTCTTCGAGCATCTAACTCAGCCATCTGTCCAGCTCTTAGGAAAACCTTTGTTTTCCCTATCTGAAAATTTATAACATTTTATTAGACAAATTACTTCAAAATTATATCTGAACTCATCTCGGCAAATTCCTTATACAAACCTGATAACCTTTGAGACCCATTTTTTCACAAATCTGGTCACATGCAGTTCTTTCATCATCATAGCTGCAGCCAATTAAACAAGTTAGAACTGTAAGAGTGAATCCTAAAATGTTTCCTCTATCATTTTTAAAACGCAACATTGAAATCTTAAAATAAATTTTATAGAAATCTTTAAAAAAATAATTCTATTATTTTCCAAACAAATTTGAAACCACATTCCCATTCCCATTCCTATCTCGTATTTTTTTATCCATTATGATCAGACGTTATTCGTATGAGTTTTCATCGTTGGAAAATGATAAAGCCTTTTCCTCTTCCTTTTATAGCTGATGATCACAATATTACACGATTTCATTATATATAGATATTTTTCCTCCTATTTTCAATTTTTTTTTTTGTATCTGGTTTAGGAACGCTTTTGTTAACCAAATGAAGATAAAATGAAAATTTCTCTTTTTCGGTCAATTATGATGTCACCGCAGTTTACATTGTACAACCGTTTTTGTTAAAAAAATGAGGATAAATTGACTATTAACCAAACCAAATTCACATTTATCGTTTTCACTCGGGTCCCCCAGTTTCACACAATACGTGTGCGACGGAAAAGCTGTGCAACTTACCTCACGTTGAAATTTCGCAAAAGACACTTCCAAAAGGAAACATGAATTCTGAAAAACATAAATTTCTTCTTTCTCTTACTTGGCTAACCCAGATTTCTGATCAAAATGTTTAAAAAGTCGAGATCTGGTATTTTTCATGAGGGGTGTCATTTTTATATACGCTAACATTTTGAATGGCAAAAGACACTTCACAAAGCAACATTAGTTGACTATGGTTTATTATGGTTGAGTTTTGTTACTTATATTTTATTTTTGTTGACAAAGGTTATATTTTGTTGGTTATTTTTTAATATTATAAATATCGTTTCTAAAACATGTTCCTATGTTGACTTTTGTTGGATATGGTTCACTAATCTATTTTTTATTTGGAAAAGATGATGCTCATGTTGACTAGAGTTTAGTTTTCTTTGGATTTGTAAGGGATATAGTAAGGGGGCTGACCTACTATTAATATTAATATTAATATTGATATTGTTAAATATATAATAATAATTTTATTGTTATTATAAAAAATATACTAATGTTATTGTATTTCAATTATAATTAATAATACTAATAATAACTAAAATTGCCATAAATGAAATAAATCTATATTAATTATAATATTAAAATAATATTAATAAATATTTAATAATAAAAAATAATATAAATATAAAAATAATTAATACAATAAAAAATTATTATCATTAGAAAAAATAATAATAGTGATTAATCTATATTATTATAGTTAGTTTATTTTTTTTATTATTATCAACTTAATATTAATTATTATTACTGCAAATATTATTTAATTATTTAGTAATTTTTCCAAGCTCACTATACTTTTGGCATCTTAAAATGCCAGAAAGGTGAGTATCACAACAAATATTATGATGTAAAAGATCTACTATGAAACTCATAGTAATAATTATATAATAATAATATTACAAAGATAACTAGTTTAATAAATTATTCTTATTTTAAATTATTTATATTATTATTATTATTTTGCAATAATAGTAGTAGTAGTAGCAAACCATGACACCAACCACTCAAAAACTACTTTTTTTAAAACACTAAACCCTTGTGGATTCAACACACATGGTGATTAACTTAGGTCTATGCCCATGTTTACTATTGTTGACTATGTTTGAGAGCAGTAAAATATTGTAATAAAATTTGCAAAATATGACGTCTGGATTGGCTATGGTAGATTTTGTTGTCTATATTTAACTATGCTTGACATTTGTTAACTATGCTTGATTCATGTACATATAATTTCCGAAAAATGATGCCTAAGTCGACTATTGTTAACTATAATTGGCTTTTATTGACTATGGTTAACTTTAGTTGACTATGGTTGATTATTGTTGAGTTTTGTTACTTATATTTTATTTTTGTTGGCAAAGGTTATATTTTGTTGGTTATTTTTTAATATTATAAATATCGTTTCTAAAACATGTTCCCATGTTGACTTTTGTTGGATATGGTTCACTAATCTATTTTTTATTTGGAAAAGATGATGCTCATGTTGACTAGAGTTTAGTTTTCTTTGGATTTGTAAGGGATATAGTAAGGAGGCTGACCTACTATTAATATCAATATTAATATTGATATTGTTAAATATATAATAATAATTTTATTGTTATTATAAAAAATATACTAATATTATTGTATTTCAATTATAATTAATAATACTAATAATAACTAAAATTGCCATAAATGAAATAAGTCTATATTAATTATAATATTAAAATAATATTAATAAATATTTAATAATAAAAAATAATATAAATATAAAAATAATTAATACAATAAAAAAATATTGTCATTAGAAAAAATAATAATAGTGATTAATCTATATTATTATAGTTAGTTTATTTTTTTATTATTATCAACTTAATATTAATTATTATTACTGCAAATATTATTTAATTATTTAGTAATTTTTCCAATCTCACTATACTTTTGGCATCTTAAACTGCTAGGAGTGAGTATTACAACAAATATTATGATGTAAAAGATCTAATATTAAACTCATAGTAATAATTATATAATAATAATATTACAAAGATAACTAGTTTAATAAATTATTCTTATTTTAAATTTTATATTATTATTATTATTTTGCAATAATAGTAGTAGTAGTAGCAAACCATGACACCAACCACTCAAAAACTACTTTTTTTAAAACACTAAACCCTTGTGGATTCAACACACATGGTGATTAACTTAGGTCTATGCCCATGTTTACTATTGTTGACTATGTTTGAGAGCAGTAAAATATTGTAATAAAATTTTCAAAATATGACGTCTAGATTGACTATGGTAGATTTTGTTGTCTATATTTAACTATGCTTGACATTTCTTAACTATGCTTGATTCATGTACATATAATTTCCGAAAAATGATGCCTAAGTCGACTATTGTTAACTATAATTGGCTTTTATTGACTATGGTTAACTTTAGTTGACTGTGGTTGATTATTGTTGAGTTTTGTTACTTATTTTTTATTTTTGTTGACAAAGGTTATATTTTGTTGGTTATTTTTTAATATTATAAATATCGTTTCTAAAACATGTTCCCATGTTGACTTTTGTTGGATATGGTTCACTAATCTATTTTTTATTTGGAAAAGATGATGCTCATGTTGGATAGAGTTTAGTTTTCTTTGGATTTGTAAGGGATATAGTAAGGGGGCTGACCTACTATTAATATTAATATTAATATTAATATTGATATTGTTAAATATATAATAATAATTTTATTGTTATTATAAAAAATATACTAATATTATTGTATTTCAATTATAATTAATAATACTAATACTAACTAAAATTGCCATAAATGAAATAAATCTATATTAATTATAATATTAAAATAATATTAATAAATATTTAAAAATAAAAAATAATATAAATATAAAAATAATTAATACAATAAATAATTATTATTATTAGAAAAAATAATAATAGTGATTAATCTATATTATTATAGTTAGTTTATTTTTTTTTATTATAATCAACTTAATATTAATTATTATTACTGCAAATATTATTTAATTATTTAGTAATTTTTCCAAGCTCACTATAATTTTGGCATCTTAGAAGGCTAGGAAGGTGAGTATTACAACAAATATTATGATGTAAAAGATCTAATATTAAACTCATAGTAATAATTATATAATAATAATATTACAAAAATAACTAGTTTAATAAATTATTATTATTTTAAATTATTATTATTATTATTATTATTTTGCAATAGTAGTAGTAGTAGTGGTGGTGGTAGTTATGGTATATTATTTAATTATTTAAGAATTTTTTTTTTAATTGAATAATTTTTAAATTATGGTATATTATTTAATTCAATATATCATTAATTATTATATATTAGTATTATTGTTAATTATTTAATAATATTATTAATTGATAATAGCAATAATATTAAATTAATAACCATATTTTTAATATTTTTTGGGAAAAAATAATATAGATTACACCTCCCATATTGGAGGAGGAACTTATTGTTCTTGTCGGTCATATCGTTTTATACATTATGTATATGTGCATGTTACTATATTTGTAGATGGAAAATTGCTTTTCTATATTGCTTATTCTATTCACCATTAATTGAAAGTTGTTTTGTTGATATCACGTCTGTTTTCTTTTATGTTAGGTGATTTCCTTGTTTTATGATGGATCCAGCTATTTGGAGTTGTATTCCATTTGAAATTCTTGAGATTGTCTTCCTTTGGCTCCCTTTATCGGTTGTGATAAAGTTTAGCACTGTTTGTCAGCAATGGAAAACTGTTTTGCAAAATCCTTGTTTCTTATTGCATTGCAAGCATATATGTACAAATGAATTTGGATTTATGGTTCCTTTCGTCAATGATGAAGACAATTATTTTGCTGCTGAATACCTTAATCAAAATGGGCGGATATCTCGTTTTCATTTGCGATTCATAGATTCAAGATACAAGGTGAAGTCTACTATTGGACCAATGGTGGTTTTATCCTTACCAACAAAATTCTCCCATTCACAAAACTATTTTGTGATGAATCCATTTACAAAGGCCTTAAAAAACATTGGGCGAATACGAATTGGAGACTGGGGATTCTTTTCGTTATTGGAGAATGTCAGCAGCAAAAAATATGACTGGGTTGTTCTAAAACATATCTATGATAGAATTCAGTCTAAATTTTATGTACAGTAGTCTTTATAGGGTTTGGCGAAGGGCTAATCTTCCATTTGGTGGCACCTCACCCCCTCAAAATGGAGTGTTTTATAGAAGTAAATTGTTTTGGCTTTACCTCGACACAGAGTATGAAGATTATCCTCGATATGGGTATACAATCTACTGGTTTGATGTGATAAAAAACGACTGGGGATTTTCATTTGTTCCAATCACTGACATTCAGTGTATGTCATTGGCAGTATGCAAGAATGAGTTGATATGTCTTATCAATGACGGCTCCACTTCTGTGTGGTCAATTGAAGAAATAGATAATTTTCAATTTGGTCACTCGTGTAGTGAACGAAGAACTGATTACTTTGAGGATGATTGGGGCTTTAGATGGAAGCTGTTGGAAGAAATGTCTATAGATATAAATATGAAATGTCCTGGTTATCTTCCTCTTCGAACAATCCAAGGTGTGGTTCTTATGTGCAAATGCAGTGAAGTTCCTTTCGTGTTATATGACATGATGGTTGGCCTTTGCTTCCCAATAGATATTGATAATTCAACTAATCAACAAATGAATGGATTTTGGTCTCCAACGTTGTAGGATTGCAACGATTTGATCGAGTCTGGAAATGTCTTTGCAATTGCTCCGCGTATGGATTTTATAGATGAGATTCCACCATTATATGTGGACATGGAGTCTTAGGCTATTAGCCATTTTGTATTCTCTCTGTCGTCGTGGAAATTTTTTTTTTTTTTTTTTTACTTTGCATACTTTTGGGTATGTATGCTAGGACTATGGATATTTATATGGCTCCATTCTGAGGGGGTGTCTTCTATATGTGTATGTAATGGATGCTGGATATTAAATTCCATTGCAATTTGCTCGAAAAATATTTATTTTTTTTGTCCCGTTTAGTCCTCTTAATTGCATTTGAATGTGTTTGGATGTTATCCATTTCTCTCTGTTTCTATAATTGTAATTACTGTGACTTATTCTATGCATGGTGTTTCCATCAGTTTTTTTTCATTGATTCTCAAACAATGTTATATCTTTAGGTTTTTTTGATGGTATATAGTTCCAAATATTTAGATATATTTCAAATTCATATAGTTCTTTAGAATTTTGTTCCATTTATTTGGGTTCCCCATTACAGTTATAATATGATACAAGAAATTTAATCCTTTTTTGTTTTGGCCATTTGAAAAAATCCATTTTTCTTTTCAGCCATTTGGTTGGAAAAATAACGTGAACGATTTTAATTTGTTTTGTGGGTGGAAAAAAAATGTGTTCCTTTTTCATCCTTTTCTGTTAATTTATATTGGATATATTATATCTGTTCCATGTTTACTCTTCTATAACAAATATGTTATTATTTTTTGTAGACATGTCGTCTGAAGGTACAAGCAAACGTACAAGAAAAAAGGAATAAGTCGCCTGCATCGCGTGACAAGTCTAATGAAAGTCGTCGTTTACGGTATCAACAAAATAAGGACACAATAAATGAGCATAGAAGAGCTAAATATCATAGAAGAACGACTGAAACAACTCTTCAAGAGGATTTTATGGTTCCTCCTAGGTATCGTACTATGGATGATATCATGGAAAGAACATTTCCGCTTGGTAGTTAGTTTCTAGAATATGCTCCTCGTCAGCATAATTTTGTTTTTCAACGCTCTCCTGAAAATTTTCATAATATTGAGGAAACATCTCGCAATAGGGAGGAACATCATATTCATAACGTGGATGCAAATGTTCACCCTAACCCTTCTGTCTCTGCAATTTCATCTTGTGAGAAAGGCCAAAGGTTGAAAAATATCCATGGTGGAGGGAATGATGACATTGTATGTGGTGACTTGGAGATAGTTTGATTGGCCATTTGTTTGATAATATGGATCCAGCTGGTCGAAACATTGTCTCTTCCAATCTCCCTTCTGAAAATAATGTTGTGCGACGAACAGAAACAGTCATCCCTGATAGCAGTTCGCGTGGAACAATGGAGGTAATCCAATGATATCTTTACAGTTGATGCAATAGTGGTTGTTTTATTACATTCCTCTATTTACATTTCTTTAGTGATAAGGTATTTTATTCTCTTGGAGTAGGATACACCTCATTTTAATAGAGGTCTAGAAATTTTCTCCCCGCATCTTCCATCTCTTAATATGAGATTTGAATATGAAGCACATCATATCCTTCCACTACATTGTCCTCGAGAATCAAATCGACAAACTAATGTTAATGTTCAATGTGTTTGATTTGATTTTTCTTTATTTGAATTTTTGGTGCATATTTTGTTTTTCTTCAAACAGGACACAACTCATTTCAATAGAGGCATACAAATTAACTTCGTAGATGTTCCATCTACTGATGTTATAATTGAAGAGGAACCATCGCATAGCGTTCATCCAGATCGCCAACAAAATGTAAATGTTGAATGCATTTGATATTTTCCTCCTTTTTTTCATTTATTGTTAATTGTAAAATTAGAAATCTATCTTTTTTCGACATTTATTTTTATAAAATATTTTAATTCGTTTTAACAGGAAAAAACTAATTTGAATGGAGGCGTCGAAACTAACTCGCCAAATGTTCAATCTACTGATGTTAGAAGTGAAGAGAAACCATCTCGTACACTTCATCGACATCGCCAAACAAATGTAAATATTGAATGAATTTATTTATTTTTTCCATTTTTTCAATTCTAATTATTTGGACATTCAATTTAAAAAAAAATTATGCTAAAGAAACCTTTGCAAACTCTCAGGTTCCAGAAATGCAGACTACAGATTTGGAAACGCCATGTCATAGATTTGTTCCACATGTTTCAAATTTGGGGAGGGAGTCTCGTGGTGCTGAAAATCAAATAAATCTTAGAAGAAATTATACTCTTCCACATCATTATCCACATGCTCCAACCAATACAAATCATATTTATTTTGATGAAAATATGATTGCAGTGCATAAAATATTTCAAGAAAAGCTAGATAGCTTATCAGTTGTCCAAATGTGCCACATCTGCAAAGAATCATATCCTGGAATCCACGTTTTGAGAGATGCTGAAGGACCTGTTTGCAGACGATGTAAGAATGAAGGAGGTTCAGATCGTTTTTGTGGCTATAATAACATGGATCCTGGCGATCAACCTCATATTTTAAGAGTTCTTACTCAAGTTGAAGAAATGTTAATAGCACGTGTAAATCCTGTTTTGCAAGTGACACATACTCAAGGTGGGCAATATAAGTATAGCGGACACAAAATTAGCTTTCCCCAAGATATTTCAACAATTGCACAAAGTCTTCCGCGCCATGTTGAAGATCTTGAATTTCTAATTGTGAGGAGACATGGTGCTCAGTCTAAACATTATGAATGTTGTGTAAAAAGATCCCGCGTTATGGATGCATTGCATTTCAAAATTGAATGTGATCCATATTATCGAGATGTTGTAATTGACTATGATTCAGTGAATGCTCTGCCCGAAAGATCAATAGATGTCTCCTCCAGGCTTAAATTTGTTGATTGTGACATTGCAGAATCTGAGTTCAGTGCAGCTAATAATGAAGGGTTTCCTCTTAACCATTTTCACTCTCATCCTTCATGTTTTATTGCTTGCCTACCCAACGAACGGAGAGAGGTGGAAGAAATTAGAGCATTTCTTGATAATGTTGATTCTTCAGATGTTGATGAAATCGATTGGCCCAGTATTGGAACGTCTCCAGTGAATAAATATAATACTGAGGGGTTATTGGATATGGAATTCCCCACATTGTTCCCCACTGGTGCTGCTGATTGGTTGCAACCACGCATTTTTACTATTGAACTTCATGAGTATGCATTGCATCTTCTTAGATACTATGATCAGAGGTTTGGAAGCCATCCTCACTTCCGATATTTCCCGTTGAACATGATAATGAGGCATCGTAGCCAAGCAACTGCTTCAGTTTTTGTGAAGAAAAATTTACATGATAACCCACCGACAACAATTGATGAGTTGCGTCAGCAACTTTCTGATTTACCAAATAATAGGTTGGCTGAGCATCTTATGCGGTTTGGGTCTTCTCTAAGAGGTACAAGGGCATACTGGACTAAATGTTGAGCTGAATTGACTGACATGATTACTCAGTTGGGATGTCCATCTTTGTTCTTTACTTTGAGTGCAGCTGACACAAAGTGGCCAGAGCTGCATAGCCTCATGCCTGCACCGTCACATTCTCGTTCCTTAAATGAGCATCGTATGAAGGTTGAAAATGTTATCCAGTACCCTCATATTGTTGCCACATTTATGCACCATAGATTCAATATATTTCGAGAGGAAGTTATCCAAAAATATCTTAAAGCTAAAGACTTCTGGTACAGGTCTGTTTTCTTGAATTTATTTTCTATTCATTGTCAATTTCTTATTGATTTTCCATTTATATTTTTCATATTAGCTCTGTGTTCATTTTTTCCAGATATGAGTGGCAATATAGAGGTTCAGCACATATCCATGGTTTCCTATGGTTGCAAGGAGCTCCTGACATGGAAAGACTTGATTGGTCAAATGATTGTGATTTGCAACATGCAAAGAGATTCTTTGAAAATTATGTAACTGCATGGAATCCACGTGAAATACATCGTCGCAATATAATGGTTCCAAGAAGTCTCAATGATGACCCTTGCCTACTGAATACTGATCAGATTTTCTCTTGCAATCCTCATAATGATTATGAAGAATCGTTGAACCGTGTCCAAAGGCACACAAAGTGTAGCGTAGATTCTTGTTTGCGCAAAAAGGGCACTATTCTCGCTTGTCGGTACAATGCCCCATGGGATCTTTCTGAGGAATCAAGATTGTTCATAGATGATCAAGGAAGAAAAAAATATGACCCAGCAAGAAATGATGATAGGCTCAATGTACATAACATTGACCTTCTAACAATGTGGCGTGCAAATGTTGATTGCCAACCAGTGCTTTCTCGGCATGCTGTCCTGAAATATATTGCTAAGTATGCATCAAAAGCAGAGAGAAGGTCTGAAATCTATCATGATATGTTAACTAGAATTTCAGATTCTTTTGCCTTTGAGGATCATGCTTTATGTGCTTACAGGAGGTTTCTTGCAGAAACAGTCGTTGAACGCGACATTGGAGCACAAGAAACATGTCATATGTTGCTTAAGCTGCCTCTTGTTGTGTGTAGTCGACAATTTGTTTCCTTAAATGTTGGAAGAAAGGTGTTAAGGAAAATTTCAAGGGATGGCCTGCACTGTTCATCTGAAAATACATTTGTTCAAAATTATCAGAAGAGACCTTCTTTCCTTGACCATCTATCTTTGATAGAAACAAAAAGATCTTGGACCTATGTGAGCAGCCGTAAAAAAGATCCATGGAGGCCAAGAGATGCTCATGCAATTGTTCGGGTGTGGCCACGGTTTTATTCTGTTCCTGGTGAGGATTCAGAGGAATTTGAAATGTTTTGCTTGTCAGAATTGCTCTTGTACAAGCCGTTTCATGACATTTCTTTAGAGATTGGGCTTTCAACTGAAATTATTGTTGAAAACTGGAGGAATTTCCGATATCGAGCTTGGCATGTTGATCGAAATCCATCAATTGATGAAAATATTGAAGATGGAGAAGATGGTGATTTTGCTAACCAGGAAATGAATCTTGAAGATGATTTTCAAGAGTGGCAACTTTTCTCTCACTTGGTTCCACCAAATAGTGTCAATGTTTCTGATCTTCACACCCTTGGTCGAAGGGATTTTGATATATCCTTTGACTGGCAAGGTACAACTATTTCTGATGATGTGGCCGAAGAAGCTATTAATTTTATAAGGAATGCAATATCAAGGGGTGATGTTGGTGACCTTTCAAATAGAACATTTTTCTCTCCAGATTCATTGGCAGAAAAACAATGACTTGCTTTTGAAATCATTTTAAGGCATTCTGTTGAATATGAGATTCGTGAAGCTCTTCTTATGATTATTCAAGGCACTGCAGGCACTGGCAAGTCTTTCCTTATCCATTGTATTTCTGAGGCTCTTTCTAATCTGTCAAGTAATGGGAAAAGTCCTTTGCTTCTTCTTGCCCCAATAGGAATAGCTGCTTTCAATATACATGCAAAAACAATACACTCTGCTTTGAAAATCCCAATTAGAGATATGTAACCACTACAGGGTCAATCATTGGCACTATTCCAAGAGGAAATGAGGCACATTCGATATATATTGATTGATGAAATGAGATTTTTAGGATCAAGGTTGTTCACGCAAATAGATGCTCGATTACGAGAAGCATTTCTAGATAAAAAGAATTTTCCTTTTGGTGGTAGATCCGTGATCCTTGTGGGTGACCTTGGCCAGCTACCTCCTGTGAGAGATAAGCCTTTGTATGCAGGTAATACAGCAGGGAAAGTCTTATGGAAAAAATTCAACACTGTTGTCACTCTTGACACAATATTTCGCCAACAAGGGAGCAATGAGAAACAATCTTGTTTTCGTCGAGTCCTCAATAACATAAGAAACGCAGAACCTGTTCTTGATGATTGGGAGTTTCTTATGTCACGGGCTGATATCAGGTTGCATCCTAGAGAAAGGGATTTATTTAATGCAGCAGTTCACATGTTTCCAACAAATAATTTGGTCTCCTTCCATAACAGACATATGTTGAAATCATTAAATTCTCCAATTGCATGATGTATTGCTGTGACTTCAAGACGTTCAGAAATCAGTGGTGCCGATGATGATCAACTGGACCGTGAAGTTTTGTTGTGTCGTGGCCAGCGTGTTATGTTGACATGTAATTTGTGGGTTGAAGCTGGCTTGGTGAATGGTGCACTTGGGTATGTGAAGGAAATATTTTATATGCCCAACTCTAAGCCACCTAAGCTTCCAATGTTCACAACTGTTATTTTTGATAAGTATGTTGGTGTTCCGTTTGATGCAAGCAATCCAAACATTGTGCCTATCACACCAGTGATAAGAGGAAATCGAAAACAAATTCCTTTAAAGATGGCATGGGCTCTTACAATTCACAAGTCACAAGGTTTGACTTTAGAGCGAGCATCAATTGATATCGGGAATAGAGAAAAACAAGGCCTGACCTTCACAGCCATATCAAGAGTGAAATCAATAGATGTTTTGCGCATTGCACCGCCTTTCTCTTATCAGCGTTATGCCAAGATGAATAATAGTGCGTATGTTACAATTAGGAAGAAAGAAGAGGAGAGATTGAAGTCCATATCGCTATGATATGCAACTATTAATATAATAATAATGCTTTTGATATATTAATGACATGTCTACATTCATCAAATTCATAGTAGTATTTTGGATTGTTGTTTACATCGTTTTTTCTGTTCTTTAATTTTCTTGTTTTTATAATGTCGTTTTTTGTTATTTTTCTTACAATGAACCATTCACAGGTAGAAAACTAGTTACACGAGCCAGCCATTAAAAATCAAGATGGAATTCCATATCACTGTCACATGTGGCTAATAGTATTCTGACATATTTATAAAATGTTTTATAATTTTTTTTATTATCGTCTCTTTTTTCATTTAGTATAGGAATTCTTTTGATGTATTAATTAAATGAATACATTCATGAGATGCAATATAGTAATATATGAGAAATTCCATACATCGTTTTTCGTGTTGTTCAATATACCTCCATTTTTTAGTCGCTATTGTTCTTTTGTTTATAGTAAACCATTCAGACATATACAGCCAGTTATATTAGCCAATCATTAAATTCAAGATTGAAGTCCATATCCCTATTACATGAAACTAAAAATATTTATCAATGTGGTTTGCTAAATGTGTTGTGGTTTGGTTCAATGACAATATATTTATATTTGTTAATAATATTAGACTACAATTAATATATACATTGACATTAATTTAGATACAAATATTGAATTACTAACATTATTAATATTTCATTATAAACATTGAGTTTAGAATTTTGTGCTTTCTTGTTGATTATTGTAATATGGGTCATATCACACATTTATTTTTATCACTCTTTTCATGTGTGCAGTATGTATTTCTAATGACGTTTATAGCATCACGTTTTTAAGATTCAGTTTTTTCAAAACAATAGAAACGGGGTGTTATATATATATATATATATATATATATATATGCCTAGATGTTTCTATCTCTTTCTGTATAAATTTTTATTTTGTCATTTTCCTTTCAAATGCAGGTATGGATAATAATGATGGGATCTATTATAATCAAGCGGTGGCAAATATTTCTAGACTCATCAGTCTTGTTTCTTACATTCGGAACAAGCTAGATAGAAAACATGGGTTCCATCCTACTTTTATTGATGAGCATCTTCGTGTGCTTGATGAAATGAAAATGAATGTGAAATACCTGTTGCATGTGCACATGAGGGAGGTTGGGAGAAAAACAAGAAGGGATTGGTTGGAAAGCGTTAAGTATCGTGATCATTATCCTGTTGATTTGAATTGGTGTTCCTTTTTTGGTCGGTCTGGTTGTGTTCTTGAAGAGGCTATTTGACAAATGGCATTTGATGGACTGTTTTGAGTCCATTTTTGTGGTGGGATTTCTTTATGTAAAGACAACAAAAAACATATGTTAATTTCAGTGTTTTTTTTTTGTTTCACTGATGGCGGAATTG
Source organism: Pinus albicaulis (assembly GCA_034641835.2). Taxonomy (NCBI): domain Eukaryota; kingdom Viridiplantae; phylum Streptophyta; class Pinopsida; order Pinales; family Pinaceae; genus Pinus; species Pinus albicaulis. The sequence continues at coordinate 498,403,615 of CM076581.1, read as the reverse complement.
AGTAACATTTTAGTTTGTTTATTTATTCAGTTTTTGATGTTCAATTTTTATAATATTAATGGTCCCTTTGCTTTATTGATGTTTTATGATTATACTGTTAATATTTCACTGTATTTGTTGATCAATTGGGTTTATAACATTGATTCCTTGATTTTTCGGATTCTTTCGGTTTGTAATAATATTCCATTCACATTATTAAATTCAAATATTGGGGTTTTTATATTAGTCCTGGAGTTTAATACTAATGCATTGTCCAATTTCACATTATGAAAAACACTCACTCAACTTAATATAAACAGAAGGGACTATTGGTATAACTTATGTTTTTAATAATGTTCCCTTGAGTTCATGAATTCCTTTGGTTTATAATATTAAAGCCTTGGGTTTATTATATATTTTTGTTTATATTATTAATAGTCCCTCCACTTTATTAATCTCTTCATAAATATAATGTGGTTGTGATACTAATGTTCGACTAAATTTTTGTTCCCTTCGCGTTATTGGTCCCTTGGGTTATTAATATTTTTCGCTTCGGTTCACCAGTTCCTTTGTTTTCTAATATTGGACCGTTGGGTTTTTACTTCTTTTGGTTTATAATACTTTTTTAATCGCTTAGGTTTGTTAATATTTTTTATTTCTATTGCTCATTTGTTGGGTAATGTTTTTCCCTTGGTTCACCAATTCCTTTAGGTTTGTTAGTTCTTTTGGTTTATAATATGAATAATCGATTAATGTCATCCCTGATCAAACGTCAGACTCTCACAAATATTGTCTCCATATGAAAATCACCCATGGCCAGCCATGGTCATAGTTGGTCCTTTGGTTTATAATTTTTTGGGTAATGGTTGTCCCTTGGGTTCACCAATTCCTTTGGTTTATAATATTAAACCCTTGGATTTATTATTTTTTTTGGTTTATAATATGAATAATCGATCAATGTCATCCATGATCAAATGTCACATTCTGACAAACATTGTATCAATATGAAAATCACCCATGGCCAACCATGGTCATACTTGGCCCAATGTCGCATTGCGACAACAATTGTCTCAATGTTTAAATCAATTCCCTTGGGTTCACCAATTCCTTTGGTTTATAATATTAAACCCTTGGGTTTATTAGTTTTTTTGGTTTATAATATGAATAATCGATCAATGTCATCCATCATCAAATTGTTTGAATATGAAATCAGCCATAGCCAACCATGGTCATACTTGGTCCAACGTCGCATTGTGACAACAATTGTCTGAATGTTTAAATGAATTCCCTTGGGTTCACCAATTCCTTTGGTTTATAATTTGTTGGGTAATGGTTTTCCCTTGGGTTCACCAATTCCTTTGGTTTATAATATTAAACCCTTGGGTTTATTAGTTCTTTTGGTTTGTAATATAAATAGTCGATCAATGTCATCCATGATCAAATGTCACATTCTAACAAACATTGTCTCAATATGAAAATCACCCATGGCCAACCATGGTCATAGTTGGTCAAACGTCGCATTTTGACAACAATTGTCTCAATGTTTAAATCAATTCCCTTGGGTTCACCAATTCCTTTGGTTTATAATTTGTTGGGTAATGGTTTTCCCTTGGGTTCACCAATTCCTTTGGTTTATAATATTAAACCCTTAGGTTTTATTAATCTCTACTGTTTTTAATATTTCCCTTACCCTTATTGATCCCTTAGGTTTTTAATATTTGTTGGGTAATGGTTTTCCCTTGGGTTCACCAATTCTTTTGGTTTATAATATGAAACCCTTGGGTTTATTAGTTATTTTGGTTTCTAATATGAAGAATCGATCAATGTCATCCACGATCAAATGTCACATTCTGAAAAACATTGTTTGAATATGAATATCACCCATGGCCAACCATGGTCATAGTTGGTCGAACGTCGCATTGTGACAACAATTGTCTCAATATTTAAATCAATTCCCTTGGGTTCACCAATTCCTTTGGTTTATAATATTAAACCCTTGGGGTTATTAGTTATTTTGGTTTATAATATGAATAATTGATCAATGTCATCCATGATCAAATGTCGCATTGTGACAACAATGGTCTCAATGTTTAAATCAATTCCCTTGGGTTCACCAATTCCTTTTGGTTTATAATTTGTTGGGTAATGGTTGTCCCTTGGGTTCACCAATTCCTTTGGTTTATAATATTAAACTCTTGTGTTTATTAGTTCTTTTGGTTTATAATATGAATAATCGATCAATGTCATCCATGATCAAATGTCACATTCTGACAAATATTGTCTCAATATGAAAATCACCCATGGCCAACCCTGGTCATAGTTGGTCCAACGTTGCATTGTGACAACAATTCTCTCAATGTTTAAATCAATTCCCTTGGGTTCACCAATTTCTTTTGGTTTATAATTTGTTGGGTGATGGTTGTCCCTTGGGTTCACCAATTCCTTTGGTTTATAATATTAAACCCTTGGGTTTATTAGTTCTTTCGGTTTATAATATGAATAATTGATCAATTTCATCCATGATCAAATGTCACATTCTGACAAAGATTGTCTCAATATGAAAATCACCCATGGCCAACCTTGGTCATAGTTGGTCCATCGTCGCATTGTGACAACAATTGTCTCAATGTTTAAATCAATTCCCTTGGGTTCACCAATTCCTTTGGTTTATAATTTTTTGGGTAATGGTTTTCCCTTGGGTTCATCAATTGATTTGGTTTATAGTATTAAACTCTTGGGTTTTATTAATCTCTATTGTTTTTAATATTGCCCTTAGCCTTATTGATCCCTCAGGTTTTTAATATTTATCCCTTGGGTCCACTAACTCCTTTGGTTTATAATACTAAACCCTTGGGTTTATTAGTTCTTTTGGTTTATAATGTTAATCACACATTCGGTTTATTACTCTCTTGAGTTTAAAATACTAATTCTCAGGGTTTGTTAATTTCTTAGATTTTTCAGTTTAAAATATTAATTGTTAGGGTTTATTAATCTTTATTGTTTATAATATTCATCCATTAGGTTTATGATATTTATCCCTTGGGTTCGCTGATTCCTTTGCTTTATAACATTTAACCCTTGGGTTTATTAGTTCTTTTGGTTTATAATGTTAATAATCTCATTGGTTTATTAATATCTTATGTTTAAAATACTGATTCTTATGGATTATTAATTTATTAGGTTTTTTAGTTTAAAATATCAATTCTTACGGTTTATTAATCTCTTGTGTTTTTAATATTAATCCCTTATGTTTATAATATTTATCCCTTGGGTTCACCAATTCCTATGGTTTATAATATTTAAACTTTTGGTTTATGATGACATTGGGTTTGTATTATTAATTATCCCTTGGGTTTATTAATATCTTCACTTTAAAATATTAATTGTTAGAGTTTATTAATCTCTTAGGTTTTTTGTTTTTAAATATTGTTTCACATGGTTTATTACTCTCTTCAGTTTAATATTATTAATATATTAATATATATTATAAATAAATATTCAAATATTTATTAATAATGATTATTAGTAATATTATAATAATATTATTAATAAATTAACCAACTATGATATAATATATATTATTAGTTCTTTTGATTTATTAATAATATAACCATCTATGATATTAATATATAAATAAATATTAAAATATTATATATTATTTATATTATTTTTATATTAATAAATATTATATATATTTCAAGTTAATTTATAGTATGTATATAGTTAATATTATTAATATATTAATAAATATTTTTAATATATATTATTAATATTTATTATAATATTAATAATATATATAGAATATTTTTGTATATATTAATAATATTATAATATTACTAATAATCATTATAAATAAATATTCAAATATTTATTAATAATGATTATTAGTAATATTATAATATTATTAATATATATTATTAATAAATATTCAAATATTTATTAATAATGATTATTAGTAATATTATAATATTATTAATATATATTATTAATAATATAAACAACTATGATATAATATATATTATTAATATACTATTAGTTCTTTTGGTTTATTAATAATATATCCATCTATGATATTAATATATAAATAAATATTAAATTATTATATTTATTAATATTATTTTTATATTAATATATATTATATATATTTCAAGTTAATTTATAGTATGTTTATGGTTAATATTTTTAATATATATTATTAATACGTATTATAATATTATTAATATATATTTTTGTGATTTTAATCATAATTAATATATTTAATATATTAATATTCTTATTAATCTATAATATATATATTTCAAGTTAATATAATAAAATTATTATATAGAATATTTATTTATTGATATATAAATTAATGTGATGGGTAGTGGATATAAGCCTATCGGCGTATATCAACCACATTGGTAAATGTGGTTGTAAATCTATTTTATATACGCCTATCGGCGTATATCAACCACATTAGTAAATATAATGTGGTTGTGCTAGTTGAATACCTAGAATTGAAATTAGGTCTCTCATTTGGGACGTGGGGAGTCATTTTCAAGTGTATGTGACGTAGCTATTTCAAGTTAGTTAGCCTGGGGTCAAAAACGGATGTGATAAAAAGCAGAGAGATGACGACATAATTTCTCTCTGGTTGCGATAGCCTGAGAGCGACTATTCTGTGAAAAACTATCTGGTGATAGTTTTAGTTAAAAACAATGGTGAGAAATATGCACGGTTTCTTAGGTTTTAGAGGTAGAGGAACTGCGCGTATCACTGGTAAGTTGATATTTTATGTTGGCCGGTTTCAATTTTCAATTATTTTGTAGAGTCGTATTGTTTGTATTTTGTATTTTTTTTTTCAAAAGAAAAAACACTTTCATTTAAAAAAAAATAAAAAAAAAATTCATGTTCATGGATTTTTCCTCGGATTCACCCTAACCCAAATTATTTCTCATCATTTTTACAATTTCCATCATATGCTTTGTTTTTTAATTTATGCCTTTTTGAATTTCTCTATTTCTATATATTTCAGCACATATAAACATTCTTTAATGATCCTCATATGTCTACAAAAATATATATTTGATAATACAAATACTAATCACTAGATAGAGGAGTTATCTATATTATTCTCTCAAATTCTAATTGTTTTGGAACGAAGAAAAATATCCATTTTCGAAGACATAAATTAATCATATATGGATCAACACTGCACTGGTCTTTGGACAAAATGTCAGCCACTTGATTTTTCTCTTTGTAGATGTGATTAAAGGATATCCTTTTAAAATCCTTTATCAACATCCTAATCATGTTCATCGAGATCAAGAGCGTTAAAGAGTCAAAAGAATTTTTCTTATTAATCCAATCAATAATCACCTTAGAATTGCCATAGACATCGATCTCATCTATGGCCAGCCACCTGGAACACAAAAGGACCACCCACAAAGCAAGAAGTTCCACTCTAGTGCTTGTACCTTTTCCACTATACCAACTAAAGTAATATAAATCACCATGCATCAATACAATATATATTATAATATCACATACCTCAAAAGAAGAGGCCACATCAAAAAAACCTATTAGGTATTTATCCTAGATTTCCTTTAAACAACAACTTTTTTTTTGGAACCTTCTCCATCGATGGGCATATCTCCATATAGTATGTTGAAACCTTTATACATGAACTCCTCACATCTTGCACAAAATGATCAAATATGCAAGCTTTTCTAGCTCTCCAAATGCCCTACATTACATAAAAAGGGAAGGCTTTGAATTCCTTATACTCCAAGAACCATTGAGAAAGGAATTCTCTAATGGATTGTTGAAAATGTAACTAGTGTCGGTCTTCATAATGAAATCCAAATGTACTATTGTCAAAATTATTATATTAATTTATCATGATCACTATTATTATTTCTAGTTCTAGTCAAAGCATGTTCTTCATGGATATAGGGTTTATTGAGCCAAAAGAAAAATTGATTGAGTCAAAGAAATGTATTTGAGTCAAAGTCCCATTTGGACATCTTGTAAGAAAAAAAAAAAAAATTCTTCAGTAAAAAAGAGTCAAAATTTCCTCCAAAAACCAAGACGACCTAGAATCGGCAACTATTTGACCTCCTTGATGCGTATATATAGAGGGAAACTCGACCACTTTGGGGATCAATCACACACTCATCAATCACATTGATTTTTGTGCCAAGGCAAGAAGAAAAACTAGTGAAGTCAAAGGAGAGAGAAGGAGGTCAGAGGAGAGAGAAGAATTCATTTTTGCACTAATTTTTTTCACACATGTGAGTTCTTTTTGTAGTTTTCTAAGGTTGCTACAAGTCAGAAATTTTATGGATTGACCATAATTCAGAGATTTGACCAGCGTTGACTTTTGTTGACTATGTCTTGTTGGAGATGGCTTGGAGGAGGGTTGACTTGAGTCTGTGTGGCAATCTTGGTCTTGGTATTAGGTCCTGGATATCTCACTTTGATCTTATTCTATAAGAAGATGGTTTTTTGGGTTTTCCCCCTTGTGGGGTTTTGCCCTAGCTTGGAGCCTAATTTCTTATGTTCTTTATATCTAGTGATCTTCATGTTTTGTAATTGATTGATGAAAGAAATCTAAATTTAATAAGAATCCAATAAAAATTCACAAGTAATTATCAAGTTAAGAGAAATCAGCCCTAATCTGTAAGCATGTTTAGTGTTTGTAGATTTCTGTGGGGTTGATCTTAGTTCCGAGATATCGAAAATTGCTCCACAGTGGACATTTTTTCTTGTCGACATGGTATCAGAGCTGAGGTGAAGGAAAGGAATATTGAATATCACATATTGTTGGCCCTTATTTGAAGACTTCTTAAAGATATCATTGCAGCATTTACAAGACAGAAGAAGAATATTTGATGCAGCAATCATCATTCATTTTTGAAGAAGATCATTCCTTCTTAAAGACACTTTTTTCGACATTCTCTCTTCTTTGACAAGTAAGTACTCCTATAAACTCTATGTCTCATCCTCTCTGAAAATTGGCATTGATCAAAATATGAAGTACATATGTGAGCTCAATAAACCTATGATATTATTTGTTGAACCAAAATATTATGGATGGGACCGAACTCAAGTAGATCATCTCTATAATTAAAAGATCGAGACATTTCTAACTGATATTTGTAGTTTTGATGACAAATTTGGGTTCTACAATATGGAAACATTTCAAGCCTAATCCATGTATCATCTCAAGGGTTAAAAAAATCCTGTAAAATAAGCTCTCTCATAACCTTTACAAGACTCTAAAGAAATCTGAGTTATCTGTAGTTTTCCATTCAAGTCAAAGTCATATCTATCTCTATGCAAATACAGACACTACAAAGGCACCATATGCGAAGAAAAAGACATGTGAAACTTTTATAGAAGCATACAAACATCCTATTACATAAAGACATTTGTGACCTATCTCTCAACAGGACCGAACTTATTTGTGACATTATTTTTGCAAAAAGAGATTCGAATTAGTGGATAAATATGATAGAAGAGCCAAAGTTTGTGGTTGGAGGGTTGAAAGTATATACACTCTGAGATAGGAATCCATATTTGTGAATGAAGGTCAAAAAATATGTGTATAATATTTGTAGTAAAGAAGTCAATTATTGTGCATAAAGACTATCATCATTGGGTAACAAGGCACCACCTATTGGTTCCAACGAGAAATTAAAACAAAGTGAAACCAAAACAAAAACAACATTTCAGGACTTGACCCTTCTCAGTGGCCTCGTCCACCTTCGCCATACAACAACCGAGTAGTCGGACTACCTTCTCACCATACAATAACTGCAGGACCCATGACAGCACCTGCCATTACCGCTTGCCTCATCGTTCCCACTGCAACGCTCCTTAAATTCATGGGGAACAACTCCAAGCAGAATATATACATTTCATCAAAGGATATACACACTACCATGATCCCCATAGTTTCGACCAACATCTGCACTGAGCCACTCATTACAGAGAACTTCGGTGACAGTGTGCAAGAAATGTAGCATAAACCTGCTTGATAACAGCTGTATTACACACATTTATACATGAATTAGTCTCAAGATAGGAAATCTATCTTGGACACACAATAATGTGGTTGAGATATTCTCTCAACCACACACTAAAATATGAATAAATATAGTTTTAGCTACTTCCTATAATGTAGGAACAAACTCCTTATATAGAGAGTCACAACCAACGAGAAGTATGAATTACATATTTCAACATCCTCCCTTAATGACTGCTTGTCATGATATTGATTCACAAAATCTAGTCGTGGTCAATCATAAGAAAAAAAGGATATGTCAATGTCCATATAAAGGAACAACCATCCACTAGAATGCATGGGTACCAACCGCTACAACTATTGGTCTTATAGGATGTCCTTCACATACATGGTTTTGTCAACCATTATCACTGCATACATGTACCTGTATCAAAATAATGTGTCTGTGATTCATATCTACCACCACCGGGCAAATCCCATGTGCAGAACCGCCAAAAAATGTGTCTGCGACTCAGATCTACCACCACAAGGAAAATCCCATGTGCAGAACTGATAATAATGTCTGCGACTCAGATCCACCACAAAAGAGCAAATTCCATGTGCAGAACTGCCAAAAAGAGAGAGATCAACACCTTTCTAAGCCAAATATTCACGCCCAAATAACAGTGCTTAACAATCGCGCTGATTGTGCCTTTCGAGGCGACTGTTAGATAGAAAAACACGCCAACCCTCCTGTGCTCAGAAACAACAATATCTGAGACTTGTGAGTGAGGTGTTTACTGCAGTCCACCTACTCCTGTGTGCACTCAAGGAACCTATAGCCACTAAGGTTCTGTAGCCACTAGGGCTCGCCACTAAGGCTCTGTAGCCACAAAGGGTCTGTATGTGGTTTTCGGTTCACCACAAATCATCACTTTAAAGTGATAAAAGATGGTTTCTGGCTGACCATAAACCATTGCAAGGTGGTTTTGAGATTACCATGAATTTTACACAAGGCTTACATTCCATACTCCAACTTTAAGATTTTCCAGGTACATAACATGACCACTACAAAAAACACCTAGACTTGCTTACCATTAAACTGTGTGACTCATCATCAAGAGTCTATTCCAAAAAAAAAACTCACAAAAAGCACACACAAACTTGATTGTCTATCCTCCTTTGCCGCTCACCATACCATTCACCTCCATGAACACTACACCATTCATATGCTGGAACACACCATTACTTTGGATTCATACTTTTGATTTTTTGGTATCTTCATTTTACTTTGGCAAGCTGGTCTTGGTCTCCATGTTTTACCTGTCATCAATTAGAGTTGCGAATTCTAACAAAATGACATCATATTGAGGTCGCAAATCTCAATATTTATACAAATTTCCAAAACTTATCCACATTTACCCATACCAAATAAAAAGAATACAAAATGACAATATAAGTACAAGCGATAACCATGACAGTGATGCAATATACATGAAGAGAAACTGACACACACATGCCACGCCATTCACTACTATGGACAGACCGCCCTAAATTTCAGTTCACCAGAACACTGCCCACACTATTGTTGTGGTCAGATCCAAGATCATACACTTCACGTTGTCTTCGATCTGATCCCTATTAGATCGTTGACAACTAATCAATCCACGTTGCTTTACGAATAGGCACAAGCAACACCCTTTCACCTGCTTGCTAGTTTACATTTCGACAAGGAGTAATTAACCTCCACCGCTCAGGCACTCAGCCTTGAGGAGATACAATGTAGCCACCAAGGCTCAACTCAGCCACCAAGGCTTATCACAGCCATGAAGGTTCAACACAGCGACAAAGGCTCAACACAAAACAACAAATCTTCCAACCTGAAAATTTCCTTGTTCAACTCGAGCATGTGAGTGAAGCCACCATCGATTGGTTCCAATGAGAAATTAAAACAAAGTGAAACCAAAACAAAAACAACATTTCAGGACTCGGCCCTTCTCAGTGGCCTTGTCCACCTTATCGCCATACAACAACCGAGTATTCGGACTGCCTTCTCACCATACAACAATCGCATGACCCATGACAACACCTGCCATTACTGCTTGCCTCATCGTTCCCACTGCAGCGCTCCTTACATTCATGGGGAACAACTCTAAGCAGAATATATACATTTCATCAAAGGATATACACACTACCATGAACCCCATAGTTTCGACCAACATCTGCACCGAGCCACTCATTACAGAGAACTCTGGTGACAATGTGCAGGTAATGCAGCATAAACCTGCTTGATAACCGCTGTGAGTTCTTGGATCTCTACAGTTGGATCGTCAAACACTGATGTCCTTTTGGTCGGTGCCTCTTTAAAGGAAAACAAAAAATCATTGAATGTTCGCTGATTCGGAACCGCCGTTAGCTTAAATCCCTCTCCGTTCCGCTGGAAATCGAGTGCTGCAACCTTCTTGTTTGCTATCCGTTCACCTCAAAGTTCCTCAAATCCTCTTCAAATGCGTTGACCCTCTTGCAATCCTCATGGTAGTTCTTCTCCACAGCTACAGGCTTCACGGTGTTCCGTCCTCCTATGTCCACCTTCTCGGCGTAAAGCTCAATTGTTCACCTTCTCGTTGTTTCTGAATAGGAAATTGCACGATCCTTCATGCTGACAAGTTTTTCCACCACGTTCTAAGCTTTTCAATATGCACGAGCTAAGATTTGTTGTAAAGCCATCGGGCTAATAAATCTAGTAATAGGGAGTCCCCTTTTTGCTGCAGGTGTAAATGTATCGAATTTGATGTACCAAGCACCAGATATACCATCTACTAAACCGTTGATTATGTTTCCAGTAATACAAACATTCCGCATAACCTCCTCTGCAACGTCTTTATCAATTGCCTCCAATGCTGCGAGGGCATTGTTCTGGATCTGGATTGGGCCTCTGTACTCACCTTCTCATCTGATAGCGCTCACATAGATCGGAAGCTTTCCACAGCTTCTACACAAGGGCAGATCAACTCTCGATCTCCAATAAATTGAACAGTGGTCCACTTTCGGCTTCAAAAAAAATATTTGTTACTCCCGCTCGGGTCTGGTCTCCAGAAAAACCCTTATCTCTTGATTTCTGTGGCTCTGCTCTTGACGTTAATCGACCAGCGGATTGTCTAGCAGGAGGCAGACGGTGACTCCACAATATTCTTTGCAACTTTGGAAACGTTGCACATCTCACGGTAAATGCACCAAATATCCACAGATGCACCAAATCATGTGTTATTCCGAACATCTCATGCCCAATTAACAGCACGCCGGCTTAGATCTGGCTCCGATCGAGCAGATCGCTTAGAAAAATCGCGACTCTTGATCGACAAACAAATATTAAAAACTAAAACAAAAATTATACTTTTTCTCTTATTTCTCTCCGCCCACGAGGGGCCAAGGTCCAGGCTTTTATGGCTCTGATACTAAGATAAAATATCAATCTACAAACTATATTATTAATCAAAAGTATTACACACATTTATACATGAATTAGTCTCAAGATAAGAAATCTATCTTGAACACAATAAAACCACACACTAAATTAGGAATAAATATAGTTCTAGCTACTTCCTATAATGTAGGAATAGACTCTTTATATAGAGAGTCACAACTAGCCACAAGTAGAAATTACATATTTCAACAAGCATAACCAAATTCGAAGATTATTCTAGCATTTGAAACAAGCCCTTACATGTATTACATTTGCATTTCTTATTTGGATCCAAAACAACAGACTAGCCCACTTACTCTTAGAAAGTGAAATATGAAGTAATCTATCTAGTACAAAGAATATCTTGGAGCCATTATAAAGTATTATATAAAATAAGATATATGTAATGTCTTTATTGATGAGGGAAAGTTCTTCTATAGCATTCAAATTTCTAAGGAATCCCGTGAAGAAATCCAAATTACCTACAAAGTCCAAACCATAAAGAGGCCTCAAAATTTTATGTCTAAGAAGTTATATCTGAGACAAGTTCAAGGCTTATAGCCTATTCATTAGAGAACATAACATACAAGCCATCCATGTCTTCAACGTACGAAGGAGAATAAAAGGACCCATGTACCGTCGCACAAATAAAGAAAGAAAGACAAGAACTTAAAGATCCGGAGCATGTCACCTTACGGTAGTGGATTAACTCTAAATAAAAAAGATTGAGACTTCTCAAGGATCAAGCATCAAGTCTCAAACCTAAAGCAATGAAGAATAAGACAAAAAAAACTTGAAGCAATATCTATGTCGAAACTTGATTCAATACAAGCAAGGAACGTGACAATAATTTTGAAGATATAAGGCCCATATATGTGGTTTTTACTATTTAGCTTAGCTTGAAGAAAGAAGGACTGGCATCAATCTTCAAATTCTTGAAGACCATATGAAGACCCGGTTGCAGTAGTGTATGGAAATAATTGAATAAATCCAAATTCATAGTTTGCCCGTCTTTTCAAGCAGCTACGTTATCACTCTTCCAACACATAAAAGAAGAACCTACTACATCAATGAAGCCGGCCTATCTATGAAGCCAAGACAAAGCTAGCAGCCCAAAGTAATCTAGACCGAGATGTTGGAGCTCTATGAAATAACTGTGACATTAACATTTGAAGCTCATGTCTATGATACTAGCATTTGTAGCAGAAGATGACTCGACCTGAAAATAAACCTAAAGCCAAATACCCTAAGGATATGTACTATTGAAGTATGAAGCATGCACTAGCTTTGCAAGCAAATTAGTTTTCATTTCTTATAGCAGTTAGAGCAGAAACTACAATTGCGATTGACGTGTAGAAGATTTTTGGATTCCCAAAGTAATTATGAACATCTAGAAGAAGCATTAAAAAAATCTACATGGAAGGAACACTCAGTTACATTTCATCATTAAGATCGGGAAGCAGTCATTACCTGTATTTACAATCAAGATCTACTAGTAGCTACTAGTAGCACCACATATTAGAATCAAGGTCATTATGTAGCAATATAGAAGTCTTTCCAAGTAACAATCTAGCAATACCACCCAAGTTTAGCATTTGAATGGAAGAGTCAAGAGAATGTAGCATAAGTATATTCTACTAAGTAGCATTGAAGCAATCTAGAAGTATAAAAGTATGAGGATAGTCAAGAAGCAACATGGAAGCATTTCTCATCACAAAAAAAAGGAAGCTCATTATTCATGGACATCATCTTTAAAGAATGCTAAAGTAGTAGTTTGTTCAAAATAATTCAACTAAATGACAACATGAAAGGAAGAAGTATATCTATCTTAGAAAAGGTTCTTCATTAGACATCTAGAAAAGGACTCATATATTTTGAGGGAGTTGAAGGAAGAATATGATGAATAAAATACAGTTGGGCTGAAATTCAGTAGCATAACATGTTGGAAGGAAATTCAAGTCATTAAGACTCTCTTTGATGGTTAACTGATAGTCTATTACAAACATCACTATCCTTGGTCTAACAACTGAACACATCATTGGCAGAACTTAAATAGGAAGGAAGTAATGTTCACCTCAGAGGGAGCTAGCAGTAGAAATTGGCATAAAATATCCTGATGAGACGACACTTTTGGAAACTATGATAATGATATTCATATTTTTTGAAATATGGAACACTTTGATTGATTTGACAGTTATTGTTTCTGGTAGAGATATTACTAATGATTGGAAGCATAATTATTTGCATAATTATCATTATAAGCATAATGATAATTATGCTTATCATTTTGGATCCCTTCTTATGAGAATATTTCAATTTTAAAGTATCATGTTGTGTCATTATGAATACCTCCCTAGTTAAGAGGGAGTGTTGAAAATGTAACTAGTGTCAGTCTTCATAATGAAATTCAAATGTACTATTGATAAAATTATTATATTCATTTATTATAATCACTTTTCTATTTCTAATCAATGCATGTTATTCATGCTTATAGGGCTTATTGAGTCAAAAGGAAAAAATATTATGAGTCAAAGTCCCAATTGGACTTCTTGTAAGAAAAAGAAAATTATTTTTCTTGAGTCAAAAAGAGTCAAAATTTCCTCCACAGACCATGTTGGCCCTCTTGGACAAGTCAACCTAGAAGAGGTAGTTATTCGACCTCATGGATGTGTATTTATAGAGGGCAACCTAACCACTTTTGGGATCAATCACTTAATCATCAATCACATCGATTAATGTGATACGACAAGAAGAAAAACCAGCAAAGTCAAAGGAGAGAGAAGACGAATTGATTTTTTACATAATTATATTCTCACATGAAAGTTATTTCTGTGTATTTCTGAGGCTATTACAAGGCCGAAATTTCGGGGCCCGAAATTTTAGGGATTGAACAGAATTCAAATATTTGACTAGCGTTGGCTTTTGTTGACTATGAATTGTTGGAGATGGCTTGGAGAATGTTTGACTTGAGTCTGTGTGGCAGTCTTGGTCTTGGGCTTAGGTCTTAGATGTCTCACTTTGATATGATTCTATAAGAAGAGGTTTTCTTGGTTTTTTCCCCTTGTGGGGTGTTGCCTTGGCTTGGAGTATAATTTCTTGTGTTCTTTGTCTCTTGTGATCTTCATGTTTTGTACATTTTTTATAATTGCTTAATGAACGAAATATAAATTTTATAAGAATCCAATAAACATTCACACGTAATTATCGAGTTAAGAGAAATCAACCCTAATATATAAGCATATTGATTTATCAACGTGGATGACCTATCTCAGGAGGCCCTTATATTAAGAACTTGAAGGACCCTGTTCCAAACAGAGGCCATGAATGGACACAAAATAAAAAAGTGATCCACATCTTCTGTATTTTCACAACATATTTCGCATCTACCAGGATATTGAAATATTTTTTTACACAAATTTTTCCACGTGTGGATCTTGTTGTGGACCACCAACCAGATAAAACACTTCAAATTCTTAGGGTGTCCCATTTACACCTTTGGAACCATATAGAAGATTGAACAACATCACGACCCTCAATGATGATTTATTATACATCTTTAATAAAATATTCCCTTTAACATAATCACCATTCCATGAATTAGAAATATTTTTAGGTCTAAAATGGGCTTCCTAATGAATATTATAAAATAATAATGTAAATAATGAAATAAGATTATATTGCATCATCAAATTTTAGAGGGAAAACATAAATACTATTTTTTCAACTTATCTCCCTATGGTTTTACTCAAATTTCGAGCGGGGCACTCGTTGGGTGCATAATTTAATTTCTCATCTAAGGAGTACCCATATTGCATACTTTCGATGGACCTCACTACATGAAAAAGCATCATGTTTTTTCATGTATTTTTTATTTTCCGTGTATCAGGGTCCATCGAAAATATGCAATATGGATACTCAGATGAGAAATTAAATTATGCATCCAACGAGTGCCCCGCTCAAAATTTGATTAAAATTGTATGGAGATAAGTTGAAAATACGACTAGAAAATGTATTTTTTTTTATTTTTTTTATTTTTTTCATTTTTACTCTAAACATGGTGAATCATTCCCCATGGTTGAAATCATTTTGAATCCTTTTGGTTCTTATAAGGTTGATTTTGGTTGTACATTTTTTAGGCCCATTTTAGACCTCAAAATTTCTCTGATGTCAACAAATCCTCCTTTGTCCCCATAGTGATACCTACGAGACTCAATTATAGGGAATATTATTTCTATTCTTCTGCTAATTAAATCAACAAGCCAATTTTCCTGGCCTCTGGCCAAGATTTTGAAACCAAAACAATACCTCTATCCACATAAATATCATTCAGAAAGATAAGGCCCTGATTATGTAAATGTAAAATGAATGGAAAAGACAAATAATGGTTTCTACCCATACCTTTAATTGCAACCAATTAAATATCCACCCCCATCCTTGTTCCTACCTCCCATCTCATATTTCCAAGAAGTCAATGTTTTAACTTCATGATGCTCCTCCAAGATAGAGAAGACACTTTTTTCTTTGGAGCCCCCTTTTTGATCCAACTAACCAACTCATTGTTTTTGAGGTATTTTTATTTAATAATTTGCTTCCATAGACCCACTCCATATAATGCCCTCTAAAGATTCTTTAACAACAAAGCCGTGTTAAGGCATTCTAAATCTTTGATGCCCCATCCACCTGAATCCACCTATCTAGACAAATACCCAAGGCACACAAGTTGGAATTTCCTGGTATTTCTTGGACTAACCCACAATAATTTTTTTATAATAGAGTTGATCTACTTTATGGTCTCTTTCAGCAACTTATACATGTGCATCCAATATATGGATATGCTTTGAAGCTTTGACTTGATCAAGACTAGTCTACCCCATAGTGATATCCATTTATGGGACCACGAAGCCAACTTATTCTCAAATTTATTAATGATCCAATCCCAATATCTAATCTCATATCTAGTCAGTTTAATAAAAAACCAAAGATATCTAAAACCTCCTTCCAATAATACTCACTGAACATAAAAAAATAGCAATCTCCTTCAACGAATAATACTTAGAATCAGATGAGATTAATACTGGTTTTTCCTTACTCATAATAAATCTCGATGATTCCAAAAAACATGAAAGAATTTGATGAAATTTTTTCAATTCTATGACCAAGGCTTTCCTAATCAGACGAACATCATCTACGAACATCAAATGTGAGAGATGAATTTTCGTAGACAATGTACATCCAAAGATGTTACCCCTAGAATGAGCCACCATAATCCTTCTGCTTAATCCATCAATAACAAGAAAAAATAAGAGAGGAGATAAGGCACATCCCTATCTGAGGCCTTTGGATGCTTTGAAGAAATCAACAGGAATTCCATTAATGATAATAGCAAAGTTCACCGTTGAAATGCATGCCATAATCTATTCTACCATCACTGTGCCAAAACCTATGGTACGAAGGATCAACCTTAGCAGTTCCCAGTCCACACCATTGTATGGTTTGATTAAGTCGATATTCATGAGGCATACCCCCAAAATGACAGGTATTAATTGTGTGAATTCACCCTTGAGTAATGGTGACTACATCATGGATTTTCCTTTGTTCTAAAAAAACAAATTTCTCTGAAGTAACATGCTTTCACAATATTAGCTTAATCCTATTTGCTATGATTTTATAGATCAATTTGTAAATCATATTACAAATTGAAATAGGGAGTTAATCTGCAAAGAAATAGGGTTTGAAATATTATAAATAAGAGCTATGAAGGGAATGTTTACTGAGCCAGAAATCAAGCAAAGGCAGTATGATTCCTCAACCATAGCAAATAGATCATCGAGCATAATATCTTCGAAGTGTAAGAAGAGCTCCATAGAACACCCATATGGTCCTGGAATCTTGTCCCTTGCTAAAGTTTTTAGAACCTCTAGAACCTCTTTCTTGGTGACCGACCTCCCCATATGTTTTTTTTCTCCTCACCAACCATGCTAGGAAAGAGATTGATGAACTCTAACTACTTATCATAAGGTACCCCTTCTGTTTCTCTATATATTTGACTGAAATATCATACCACTTCATTTTGGATCTCCTTTTGTGAAGTGTAGGACATTACCTCTCCATCTATGATATTCCAAATAACATTTTTCTTCCTCATGAGGGATGCTTGATTATGAAATAAATAAAATTTTTTGTCTCCTTCCACCACCCATGACACCATACTCTTAATACACCATTCATCCTCTCGTGTCTTCAAAATTTGGTTATTTATTTCTTAAAAAACAATAAGTTTTTTTTTTTTTTTTTTTTGTAGTGGCAGAGAAGTATCCCAGATCCCTCGGGTCTTATAGAGAATTTATTCTCAAATCAATTGATATCAATTCCTACACCAGGTCATTTTTCTTATCCCTGGCCCATATTTTGACAACTTTATTTAGATCTTTGATCTTATAACATACAAAATCCATACATGAAACACTAATCTTTGGATGAGAATAGAGACAAGAATCTCTCACCAAAAATTAAATATCTTTCTCCTTTAGCCAAAAATGGCTAAACTTAGAAGGGAAAGTGTTCCTCAAAATATCCCTTGTCCATTCCAAAAAGATTGGATTATGGTTAGATAATAAAGATGACAGGTCTAGGATGTCAAATTCTTCAAACCCCCAACCATATTGATTTTTACAATGAAATGGTCCAATCTTTTAGAAATACCCTCTGATCCTAATCACTCGTTCCTCCATGTAGGGCCAATAACGACAAGCCTAGTATCCATCAAAGATTTTTGTGCAAATAGATCCTTAAAAAAGAACCCCATTTTTTCCTCCTTTTCATTTTGGCCCCAAACCTTATCCTTTTCCATTGTGATATTGAGGTCTCTTCCATGGTTAGTGAACTAATTTCCATTAATCCATTGTCTTCTATGTCGCCCTAGAACTACTCTCTATCGAAGAAAGGGGCATAAATATTAAGGAGTTGAAGGAGAACATTAGACCCTCTTTGATAACCTATTAAAATGATGTTTGCAATAGAATTAAAGGCTCTGAATTTAATAAAATTATGATCTCACATATTGAATATTCCTCCTGACAGACCGAAGGTGTTGGTCATGCATATATACCATCGAGGAAATATCTTAAGATAATAATCCCAAGAAATTCCCTACAAATCATACTCTCTTGGAATAGAACAAAATTCAGTTTATAAATCGAGATCATGCTACTAAGATACCTTCTTTTCAGGGAAAATCCGAACCCCCTCACATTTAAGGACATGACAATCACCTAGGAAGATCCTCCACAGGAACATTCCCTCTAAGGGCCTGAGTGTCAGAAAATGTAACATCTAAATGCCCAAATTTTATACAAGCAATATCATTTAAAGGAGAATTAGAATCCTCCAAGTACTCTTGAAAAGATGATGGAAGATCAAAAGGGACTATGAAAACATTCATGAATTTCTTATATTTGATCCCTTTTTTCTTATTGGTTGTGATTTTATTCCGGGAATTAGGTCTCACAAAAACCTTCTCCGCGTCAAAAAGTCATTTTTGATTGTAAGAGGCTCTAATGCATTCAACTTATCCCAAGTAAGGTTTATTAATTCCACATCCTCAAAAAAATGAGAGGGGGATAATCTTGAAGGTGCATTAAATTTGATAGGTGTAGGAATTTACAGGGTAAGTTACTTAGATCAAGAACCAAAGGTCACCGCTCACAAACAGATCACAAATCAGTACACCAGTATAATCACATGGTTAAAACCCTCAAAGAGGGAAACAATCCATGACTTGAGCCAACGCGGCCACTTCAGGAAATTTATTAATATAAAAGGAAAAGTTACATATGTTTATCTCATAAACAGTTACACGAAAAATGACCCTCCATGCTCTTTAAATAGAGATCATGGACCAATCGGGTGTTAAGCCACGGATCAAGTTTCGTTAATACCGAGGTGAGAGATAGCCGTCAGATCACTACAAATCGTGACCGTCAGATTATAAGTTACAAATGTACATGGTAAAGAAACGCACTTTACCTAACTCTACACTAGACTAAGTCATTCTTAACTATTTCCTATGTGTCAGAATATCCTAACATCCCCCCTTAAGAACAACCTGGGATAGGATTGAAGGATTTACAAAGGTGACACAAAAGGAGCCTATTTCCTATGTGTCAAAATATCCTAACATCCCCCCTTAAGAAGAAATTGGGATAGGATTGAAGGATTTACAAAAGTGACACAATAGGAGAAGGAAGGAGGAATTAGAGCCTATCTCCCCTTAATGACAACTTTCCTGAACTCCAAACATGGATCGAAGTTTAGTAAACTTCTCTTCTGTGAGAGCCTTCGTAAAGATATCGGCTAGTTGATCATTGGTTGGACAGTATTGCACTTCAAGAACACGATCATGAATGAGATTTCTGAAGAAGTGTATGTGGAGTTCAATGTGTTTCATACACTGATGCTGAAATGGATCTTTACATAGCTGTATGGCACTCTAATTATCACACCAAAGTGTAATTGGATGCTACTGGTAGAGACCAAATTTAGACAGAATCTGACGAAGCCACATGGCTTCCTTGCTGGCTTCAACTGCACCACGATACTATGCTTCTACTGAAGAAAGAGAGATGGCACTTTGTTTCTTACAAGACCAAGTAATAGGTCCTGAACCAAGAGTGAATACATATCCTACAGTAGACTTTCGATCATTAGGGTCACCAACCCAATCAAAATCAATGAAACCAATCAACAATGGGGATGCTCCTGCACTGTAATGAATCCCAAACTGAACTGTACCTTGAATATATCGAAGTATTCTTTTGGCTGCTTTCCGGTGACTTTCATGAGGTTGGTGCATAAACCGAGTGACAAGATCAACGACAAAGGAGAGGTCAGGATGGGTATGGGTTAGATACAGAAGTTTACCAACAAGTTGACGATATAAGGTAGCATCAACTTCAAGGGTAGTACATTTGACTAAAATCTTGACTCCAGACTGAAAGGGAGAAGGGGCTGGCTTACAGTCTTCCATGTGAAATTGGTGTAGAAGATCACAAGCATACTTGGACTGAGAGAAGGTAATGCCTTCCTTGGATTGCAAGACTTGACGACCAAGGAAATAATGCAAGTGTCATAAGTCTGTCATTTCAAACTTCTTTTTGAGTAGAATTCACATGGTTTACATGGTTTGGATCACTACTAGTAAGGATAAGCTCATCAACATAAAGAACAAGGATGGTGAAGGACTTACCCACTTTCTTGGTGTAGACAGTGTTGTCAGAATGACACCTAGAAAAGCCATTATCTAAGAGAAATCTATCCATTTTGGCATACCAAGCCCGATGAGCTTGTTTGAGACCATAGAGAGACTTCCTAAGGTGACAAACAAGGCTGGAGTCTTTTTGGATAAATCCAGGGGGTTGTTCCATGTAGATTTCTTCATGCAAATCTCCATGTAAGAAGGCGGATTTAACATCCATCTGATGGACTTCCCATTTAAAAGAGGCATCAAGGGAAAGAACAAGGAGGATAGAATTCATTTTGGCAACAGGGGAGAAGGTTTCAGTATAGTCAATGCCTTCAACTTGTGAAAATCCTTTAGCAACAAGATGAGGTTTATGTCTATCCACTTTTCCATCTAGTCCAAACTTTGTTTTGTAAACCCATCTGCATCTGACAAGTTTTATTCCTTTTGGAAGAGGAACAAGATCTCAAGTATCGTTTGCCAATAAGGAACGATACTCTTAATTCATAGCCTCATCCCAATCTGGATGACCGAAGGCTTCTTCAAAGGTTTCTGGATCAAGTTTTTCTGGAACCTGAGCCAATAAGGAAGAGGCTCTTTCGAATTGAGAATGTGTACGTCGTCGATCAGCAGGGTCACCTGCAAGAGAACCTGCTGCATCCCGAGTAGAGCGGACCCATCTTGGAAGCAGTGGAGTATAAGGAACAATTTCAATAGGTGGAGGAGGATTTTCATCCTCACTGTCTTCATTTGAACTAGAATGAATGCTATTAAAAATAGAAGAGAGAGAGAGAGAGGTGGCACATATGCCGAATGAGGCTCGTAGGCCAAAGGTGGCACACCTGCCGAATTAGGCTCACAGGCCAATATATTTTCATCAAATTTTACATCTCTTATAATGATTATATTTTTGGATTTTGGTTGAAGAAGTCTATATCCTTTGACATCTTCAGAATATCCAACAAAAATGCATTTTTCACTCTTAGGTTCTAAGGCTTTATGTTTCACATTTGGAATATGGGCCCAAGCATCACTTCCAAAAACATGAAAGTGACTTACATCTGGTTTGATTGAGCTCCAAGTTTCTTCTGGAATTATATTCTTTAAAACCTTAGTAGGAGTGTGATTTACTATGTAATTTTCACAGTTAATGGCTTCTACCCAAAAATTGAGACCAAGTCCTTTAGATTGAAGCATACAATTAGCCATTTCTTTTAAGGTGCGATTCTTCCTTTCAGTTACACCATTTTGTTGTGGAGTATATGGAATAGTATGTTGCAATTGAATGCCATGCTCAGTGCAAAAGTTGATAAATGTTTTGTTAACATATTCTCTGCCATTGTCTGATCTTAACTTAAGAATTTGATGTCTAGATTGTTTCTCAACAAAGGGCTTAAAGGCCAAGAACATGTTAAAAACTTCACTCTTGAGTTTTAAAAAATATACCCAAGTGCGTTTGGAAAAATCATCAATGAAAGTTAAGAAGTACTTGCAACCAGAGAAAGAAACAACAGGAAGTGGACCACATAAATCACTGTGCACAAGCTGCAAAGGGGTTTAAGCATGCCAAGAGGAACGTTTTTCAAAACTATCCCGATGATGTTTTCCGAGTACACATATGGAGCAAACACCATCTCGGCAAGATACCATAGGAAGGCCCGTCACCATATTTTGTTACATAGAGTTTGAAGAGAGATATAGTTTAAGTGACCAGATCGCTCATGCCAAAGTTTGCTCACGTCATCATTATGAGCAACAAAAATAGAGGGAAGAAATGATGACCCAAAGTTGTCAAACTTATGCAACGTTGTGGAATAATAAACAATGCCAGTAGCTAAAATATTTTTAGGATCATTAAGGTCCTTGATTACAACATAATGAGATGAGAATTCTACTATTTTCCCTTCACCTCAATGAGTTATCTGATAAACAGATAAAAGGTTGCATGACAACATAGGAACACACAGTACATCATTAAACTGACCATTATCGAGATGAATGGTTCCAGATCCTACAACACTAAGAGATCTATCATCACCAACATAAATATGTTTGGTGTTACAATCATTTAAAGAAGAAAACATGGATTTATTTTTAGCCATGTGGTAAGAAGGTCTAGAATCAATGAGCCACTCATGAAAAGGAGAAGAAGAAGATACATTTAATGCATAACAAGATCTTGATGCTTGACAAACACAAACAGAAAGTGCCATGCCTGAAGATCAAGGTGAAGAGTGCTCCAAATTGATGTTGTGCTTCTTCATTGCTGCTTCTAAGGCTTCCATCTTCTTCAAACATTTGGAATCTATATGGCCATCCCGATTGCAAAAGTTGCAATGTCTATCTGTCTTCTTCCCTTTGTTTTGATTTGCCTTATTATTTTGGCGATTTGATTTTTCAGTTTGCGGCTGAAATTGCTTAGGGCCCTTGTTTAGTTTAGGACCATATTTTTTAGGATACTGCTTCTTGGGATTCTTTTGATATGGTTGTTGTTGGGCTACTAAGGCTTTCTTAGAATCGTTTCCAGCAGTAATAAGACCAAGGTGTAAAAGTTTTTCTTGTTCTCTTATCAAAGAATCACAAAAGGCATCAAAAGAGGGATTCTTGTAGGTGTTTCCTGAATAAATGATGGCTTCTCTGGTGGAATGGAAGGAGGAAACAAATATAGAGTATGCAGGGCCAAGCTTAGCAAGAATGCAATAGATGAGGCTACCATCGTCCTTTTTGATCTTACAACCTTCTAAAAGAATTCCGAGGGTCTTAAATTTAGACAAAAAATATTCAATGGAGGAGAAATTATTGGGGTCCAAAGTAAGCAACTCATTTTCAAGCTGGTGGGCCCTGATTTGATTTTGAATGCCAAAAATAGTTTTTAGCTTTTCCAGGGCTTCATCAGGGGTGTCAATGTCAAGGATATGAAATCGAAGATCTTGAGAAATGGATATTCCTATCAACCCTCGTGCTTGATCTTGTTTATTTTCCCATTTGGTAGCTTTATCATCATCGGAAGGTTTAGTTTCTTGTCCTATGGCTATTATATAAATCCCTTTACTTCTAAGTATATCTACCATGTGAGGTAGCCATTGTTAATAATTGGTGCTGTTAAGAATAACCGAGCATGCACTTTCCATTTAAAAAACAAAATAAGCCGAGAAAAGCTAAAAATAATTTCTCCAATGGAAATATTTTGAAAAATTAGGCCGTTTAAAAAAAAACGGCTCGAAAAACGGTTTTCGGATGAAGAAGTTATGCCTTTTGCAAAATCTGAGTTGTAGATGCGGAATAGTTACGGGAACAGAATGAAGTGCGACTTTAAAAAAAAAATTCCGCCCCTTTTAACAATTTTTTTTTACAAAAGAAGCTTGAGAAGGAGACTTGAACCCAAGACCTCTATTCTCATAAACTAACCCCTCACCAAGTGAGATAGTAAAAGGATCACGTTATTGCATGAAATGAGGAAGGGGGGTTTGTATTTTTTTTTTTTTTGTGCTCTTTGGTGTGCGTGCCTTTCCCTACACAAAAAAACACAAAAAATGAGCAAAAAAAACGAAATGCAAAGCCTTACGGTAGAATGTTAGATTTTCGGTTAGCTTTATTGGCAACTATCACTTTTTCCACTATTTCTGGTTTTCCGAGATTGCACAAAGATGCGGGGAAAGAGCATACATAGCAAAAAAAATCCCTTTTTCCTGTTTCTGATTTTCCGAGATCACACGCAGCGCACAGAAAAGAGCATACACAAAAAAAGGGTATAGATCCGACAAATAAATAAAACCTAAAAACTGAAAATGAAAAGAGGGAACCGAAATAACCAGAACTATTAACAAATATAATTGCAAAATAGATGCTTTATACCTCCAGATCTAAACTGTTATAACTTGGGCAGCCATAAACCTTTTCACATGAAACGAAAAGAATTCCTCACTATAACAAATGCTTTGGACACAACCGAGCAGTTCTCCAAGCCCAAAAATGTTCAGAAATAGTATATCTACAAAATGGAATTCGCATGCAGTCAAATCGGCTTTGGATTTTGCTCAACAACGGACGCGACCCTCAAAATATATTTGATACCATGTAGGAATTTACAGGGTAAGTTCCTTAGATCAAGAACCAAAGGTCACCACTCACAAACAGATCACAAATCAGTACACCAGTATAATCACGTGGTTAAAACCCTCAAAGAGGGAAACAGTCCATGGCCTGAGCCAACGCAGCCACTTCAGGCAATTTATTAATATAAAAGGAAAAGTTACATATGTTTATCTCATAAACGGTTACAGGAAAAATGACCCTCCATGATCTTTAAATAGAGATCGTTGACCAAACAGGTGTTAAGCCACATATCAAGTGTCGTTAATACCGAGGTGAGAGATAACCGTCGGATCACTACAAATCGTGACCGTCGGATTATAAGTTACAAATATACATGGTAAAGAAACACACTTTACCTAACTCTACACTAGACTAAGTTATTCTTAACTATTTCCTATGTGTCGGAATATCCTAACAATAGGAGAAGAGAAAAAAATTTCCTTCAAATTATGGACACTTTCCACCCTATCCCCATCATTCCTGACAGGTGAGGGCTATGTTGGTTTTTTATATCATCGGATGTGTTCTAAGTCTCAAACTTTGTGGAGAGGCTTAGACACATGCATTACAAATAACCCAGAAATCGTTTTGGGAAATTCCATCCAGAAATAGTTTTATAAGAAAAAATAATTATTTTTAATGAGGACCCTAAGTTTAAGTTAGGAAATTAAAATAATTAATCAGTATTAATGTAAAATGTGGGTGAATATTCTAGATAAATAAGATCATGTCTAATATAATCTTGGTTGTTGTTTGAAGATCTAATCTCGGTCATTCATTTGTCAACGAGAATGCTATAAAGGAATACTTGAGGGTCATTTCTAATATACACCAAAAGGATCAAGTGATCGAATTTTCTAACGAACCAGTGCTTGGAAGAAAACTTAGATCTAAGTGATTCTTCAGCACAGTTGAGGGGCAGAGACAGTTTTGGCAGGAGGATCTTCTCTGGGCCAACGATCAGTAGCAAAGAGGCAGAGGAAGATGAAGAGGAGGTTGTGCAGAGCCCAAAGTGAGTGACACAACACCTAGAAGGGGTGATGCAGGGCCACGCAGGCCCCGTGCAGAGGAAACACAGTTATTCAAGATAAAGTTCGATTTGAGCTCTGAGGGTTGGATCAGTTTTCTAGAAGGGTTGAAATATCACACAGAAGGGGTGACGCAGTTCTAGATCTGACCCCACATAGGCCTACATAGCTACTGCGCAGAGGAAGCGCAAAGGGAGCTAGGGCTTTGTCACTTCAGCTACCAGATCAGCTGGGACTTACAAAGTGAGGTATACTCACTATATTTTTCTTTGTCAGTATTTCTCTATAATTGAATCATCCAGAGAGACATTCAAAGTTGTATCCAGAATAAATGTTTCTTAATAATAAAACCCTCAGATCTACTGCACCGATTTTCCCAAATTGGGTTTTTTTGGGGATTTTTGTCCAAAAATAATGGTGTACTGTGTGTGCATTATTTTTCTTGCTTAGTTTCTATTTTCACAAATTTATTTAATGGACGAAGGCTACTTCGATAACTGCTTTGATATTTTAAGAAGTAATATTTTAATAGCTTGTTAAATCGGATTTACAAGTAGGAGAATTAGTTCAACTTGTTGCAGTAGGGATTCCAGATCTAGATCTTGGAATTTTCACATGGTATCATAGCGTGTATTGTGAAACAAGAAGAGCAGATCCAACGCTGATTCGGAGGCCGAAGAGCTGTAGAAAGTAATAATTCGAATCCGCTTAGGGATTGTGCAGTCCAAGCCAGGAGGGCTGAAAATTCCGGGAAGGTATCTCTCTGAGTGCGTCGACAGAGGTAAGATTTCCATATAAGAAATTTTCCAAGGTAGAGGGAGTAGCGCAGAGCCTCAATGAAGAGCTGGTGGGATGCATTTTCTGTAGGCAAATTTTGATTTTTCCGGACATAAAGTGTTAGAAGAGGAAGAAGCAGCACAGCGAGGGAATTCTCTTCCTCGGAGAGTTCCTAGCCGAGGAATTTTAGTTTTTCCAAGATATGAGTAACAAAGTGAGCAGATATAGGGAATAGATTTGCAAGCTCCACAAAGAGTGTGTAAGCCTATCTAGTGTTGCGCAGAGGGGGAAGAAGAGGAGAAAATTCGACATTTTTGACGGCCATGGTAGCTCACGGGCTTAGACATCAGGATCGATTGGAGGAAGCCTCCAACTACGTGATCTGGAAGGCAAGGATCACTTGAATTCTAGATGAATACGATCTTAAGCTCTTCATGATGAACACGGTCGTTGTCCATACAGATCCAGATTAGTTGAAGTAGTATAAGGCAGATATGGCAAAGGAAAAAACACTACTCCTTGATGGAGTCAAGGATCACATTGTGTCCCATATAGTTGGCAAAGATACTACCAGGCATATGTGGGAAGCCTTGGCCACACTATATGAGGGATCTTATGAGCAACGGAAGATGTACCTTGAGTAACAACTGAGGATGGCACAAATGCGGAAATGGGAGTGTATTTTTCCATTCCTGTCGAGGCTTCAGAAGATTCATGACCAACTTGCAGTATTAGGGTCTACCCCTTCTCCTACAACGATGGTGATACTGGCATTAAATGCAGTCACTAATGATTGGCAAGTATTTTTCCAGATCATCTTGGGTAGAGCAACCTTGCCAGGCTGGGAATAGATGTGGGATGTTCTTCAGCAGGAAGAGCTAAGGAGATACTTGGTCATGTGAAAACTTGGCTGTAGCAGTGGCAGTGGATCAAACGTCAAGTAGTAGGAGGAAGAAAATGTAGCCCTTGCATCCAAAGGGCAACAGGAGCAGCGGTGACATAAGAAAGAAATCTCGAAGATCAAGTGCTTCAAGTGTGGTTAACTTGGTCACTACGCTTCCCAGTGTCCTTTGAAGCAAAAGGAGAAGTATGAGAAGCATAATCTAAAGGTTGTGACTGCGAATATCAATGCAGATGAGTACACCATGAGTTCCCATGCATCTCTAGGAGGGAGATGGGGCAACATTGAGTTGTAGTTCAGCAGAGCTGCAGTTGGGTAGGATCCTTGAGGAGTCCACCTCTTGGATCATACCTTGCTATGGGTGCCCAGGATCAACAGTAGCTACTAGCAGACTGGACGAGTCTTCAGTTGGTGCAAAGGAGTGCATAAATGACATATGCAGTAGTTAGCAGTGTTAACGTTTAAGCAGCGTAGAGTAGAGTTGCAGCAGCAGAGAGGGACATAATGTAGAAAAGCAACAACATAGTGCTTTAGAGGTACAACGTGGGACTAGCAACAATCATTGTTTTAGCATCAAGATGCATCCCAAACACTTGTTCAGATTCATGGATGTTTTTTTCAGTTGCTTATCTCAGCAGTTGAGTTGTAGTGTAGTGTTAGCAGTGGCAGTGATAGCAGTAGATGCAATGTTTGAGAGGGAGTTGTTGTACGGATGCAGTGTTGATTGTGGTAGGGTCAGTAGGAGTACAATGCAACAACATCGCAGTAATTGATGGGGAGCATCTTAGACATCATCAACGCAGAGGGGGATGCTTCAGAGTCAGAGTAGTGTGCAACATGGAATATCTATTAGAGCACATTCCTCGCTAAGAGGGAGTTTTAATTTTTGGTAGCATCGGATGTGATCTAAGTATCAAACTTTATGGAGATGATTAGACACATGCATGAAAAATAACCCAGAAATCGTTTTGTAAATTCCACCTAGAAACAATTTTATAATAAAAAATTATTGTTTCTAATGAGGACCCTAAGTCTAACTTAGGAAATTAAAATAATTAATCAACATTAATGTAAACTATGGGTGAATCTTCTAGATAAAGTAGATCAAGTCTAATATAATCTTAGCAGTTGATTGTATATCTCATCTCGGTCTTTGATTTGTCAACGAGAAGGCTATAAAGGAATACTTGAGGGTCATTTGTAGTATACATAGAAAGGATCAAGTGATCGAATTTTCTAATGCTCGAATAAAAACTTCGATCTAAGTGATTCTTTAGCACAGTTGAGGGGAAGATACAGTTTTGGCAGGAGGATATTCTACGGGCCAAGGATTAGCAGTAGAGAGGTAGAGGAAGATGAAGAGGAGGTTGCACAAATCATAGAGTGAGTGACACAACACCCATAAGAGGTGACACAGGGCCATGCAGGGCCCATGCAAAGGAAATGTAGTTCCTCAAGTAGAAAGTTTGATTTCAGCTGGGGAAATCCAGATCTCAGTCGAGAGGGCTAGAGAAATTTTCCGTAAGGGCTAAAAGATCATGCAGAAGGGGTGACGCAGTTCCAGATCTGACCCCACACAGGCCTACACAGCTACTACGCAGAGGCAATACAGAGGGAGCTGGGGTTTCATTAGTTCAACTACCAAATCAACCAGGACTTGCAGAGTGAGGTATACTCACTATATTTTAAATTGCCAAAATTTATCTGTAACTGAATCATCTGGAGAGACATTCAAAGTTGTATCCAGAATAAATGTTTCTTAATAATAAAACCCTTAGATATGTTTCATTGGTTTTCTCGCATTGGGTTTTTTTGGGGACTTTTGTCCAAAAATAACGGTGTCCTGTGTGTGCATTATTTTTCTTGCTTAGTTTCTATTTCCACAAATGAATTTTAATGGGTGAAGGCTGCTTCAATAGTTGCTTCAATATTTTAATAACTTGTTAAATCAGATTTATAAGTAGGAGAAGTAGTTTATCCTGTTGCAGTAGGGATTCCAGATCTAGATCTTGAAACCAAAAAAGTAGAATCCAAAATATTAGCCCTCATAATATGGTTGTGAAATTTCAATTTGGAAAAGACCTCTCCACTAGAACGATATATTTCGACCTCTTTATTGAAATGTCAAATTACACCATCAATAATAATGGAAATAGAAAATTGTTATCATATGGAACCAGAATATGGTTGTTAGCAGTGAGTTGATGTTTATCCATACTCACACCATATTGGAAGTGATTATCCTTACCACCATGGAAACAACCCTCATGTCGACCAAAATCAAATATACCAGGGAAATCTGCCATGAGGTGTCCAGTGAAGTGACAACAAAGGAACCTGAAGGGGACCCTCCAATAGTCTAGGCACTATAGGAAATAAAAATTCCCCCAAATGATATCAATCTCCACTGGAAATCCACCATAGTAGTCCATATCGATTAAGACCCATGCAATACTTTTATCGACTAATTTTAGTTTTTCCAAGATATGAGTAACAAAGTGAGTAGATATAGGGAATAGATTTGCAAGCTCCACAAAGAGTGTGTAAGCCTGTCTAGTGTTGCGCAGAGGGGGAAGAAGAGGAGAAAATTCGACATTTTTGATGGCCATGGTAGCTCACGGGCTTAGACATCAGGATCGATTGGCGGGAGCCTCCAACTACATGATCTGGAAGGCAAGGATCACTTGAATTCAATATGAATACGATCTTAAGCTCTTCATGATGAACACAGTCATTTTCCATACAGATCCAGATTAGTTGAAGTAGTATAAGGCAGATATGGCGAAGGAAAAAATGCTACTCCTTGATGGAGTCAAGGATCACATTGTGTCCCATATAGTTGGCAAAGATACTACCAAGCAGATGTGGGAAGCCTTGGCCACACTATATGAGGGATCTTATGAGCAGCGGAAGATGTACCTTGAGTAACAACTGGGGATGGCACAAATGCGGAAATGGGAGTGTATTGTTCCATTCCTGTCGAGGCTTCAGAAGATTCATGACCAACTTGTAGTAGTAGGGTCTACCCCTTCTCCTACAACGATGGTGATATTGGCATTAAATGCAGTTACTAGCGATTGGAAAGTATTTGTCCAGATCATCTTGGGTAGAGCAACCTTGCCAGGCTGGGAATAGATGTGGGATGTTCTTCAGCAAGAAGAGCTAAGGAGATACTTGGTCAAGTGAAAACTTGGTTGTAGCAGTGGCAGTGGATCAAACGTCAAGTAGTAGGAGGAATAAAATGTAGCCCTTGCATCCAAAGGGCAGCAGGAGCAGCGGCGACATAAGAAAGAAATCTCGAAGGTCAAGTGCTTCAAGTGTGGTTAACTTGGTCACTACGCTTCATAGTGTCATTTGAAGCAAAAGGAGAAGTATGAGAAGCATAATCTGAAGGCTGCGACTGCGAATATCGATGCAGTTGAGTACACCATGAGTTCCCATGCATCTCTAGGAGAGAGATGGGGCAACATTGAGTTGTAGTTCAGCAGAGATGCAGTTGGGTAGGATCCTTGAGGAGTCCACCTCTTGGATCATACCTTGATATGGGTGCCCAAGATCAATAGTAGCTACTAGCAGACTGGACGAGTCTTCAGTTGGTGCAGAGGAGTGCATAAATGACATATGCAGTAGTTAGCAGTGTTAACGTCTAAGCAGCGTAGAGTAGAGTTGCAGCAGCAGAGAGGGACATAATGCAGAGAAGCAACAACATAATGCTTTAGAGGTACAACGTGGGACTAGCAACAATCATTGTTTTAGCATCAAGATGCATCCCAAACACTTGTTCAGATTCATGGATGTTTTTTTCAGTTGCTTATCTCAGCAGTTGAGTTGTAGTGTAGTGTTAGCAGTGGCAGTGCTAGCAGTAGATGCAATGTTTGAGAGGGAGTTGTTGTATGGATGCAGTGTTGATTGTGGTAGGGTTAGTAGTAGTACAATGTAGCAACATCGCAGTAATTGATGGGGAGCATGTCAGACATCATCAATGCAGAGGGGGATGCTTCAGAGTCAGAGTAGTGTGAAACATGGAATATCTGTTAGAGCACATTCCTCGCTAAGAGGGAGTTTTAATTTTTGTTAGCATCGGATGTGATCTAAGTATCAAACTTTATGGAGATGATTAGACACATGCATGAAAAATAACCCAGAAATCGTTTTGTAAATTCCACCTAGAAACAATTTTATAATAAAAAATTATTGTTTCTAATGAGGACCCTAAGTCTAACTTAGGAAATTAAAATAATTAATCAACATTAATGTAAACTATGGGTGAATCTTCTAGATAAAGTAGATCAAGTCTAATATAATCTTAGCAGTTGATTGTATATCTCATCTCGGTTGTTGATTTGTCAACAAGAAGGATATAAAGGAATACTTGAGGGTCATTTGTAGTATACATAGAAAGGATCAAGTGATCGAATTTTCTAATGCTCGAATAAAAACTTTGATCTAAGTGATTCTTTAGCACAGTTGAGGGGAAGATACAGTTTTGGCAGGAGGATATTCTACGGGCCAAGGATTAGCAGTAGAGAGGTAGAGGAAGATGAAGAGGAGGTTGCACAGATCATAGAGTGAGTGACACAACACCCATAAGAGGTGACACAGGGCCATGTAGGGCCCACGCAGAGGCAACGTAGTTCCTCAAGCAGAAAGTCTGATTTCAGCTGGGGAAATCTAGATCTCAGTCGAGAGGGCTAGAGAAATTTTCCGTAAGGGCTAAAAGATCATGCAGAAGGGGTGATGCAGTTCCAAATCTGACCCCACACAGGCCTATACAGCTACTATGCAGAGGCAATACAGAGGGAGTTGGGGTTTCATTAGTTCAACTACCAAATCAACCGGGACTTGCAGAGTGAGGTATACTCACTATATTTTTAATTGCTAAAATTTCTCTGTAACTGAATCATCTGGAGAGACATTCAAAGTTGTATCCAGAATAAATGTTTCTTAATAATAAAACCCTTAGATATGTTTCACTGGTTTTCTCGCATTGGGTTTTTTTGGGGACTTTTGTCCAAAAATAACGGTGTCCTGTGTGTGCATTATTTTTCTTGCTTAGTTTCTATTTCCAAAAATGCATTTTAATGGGTGAAGGCTGCTTCAATAGTTGCTTCAATATTTTAAGAAGTAATATTTTAATAACTTGTTAAATCAGATTTATAAGTAGGAGAAGTAGTTTATCCTGTTGCAGT
Source organism: Pinus albicaulis (assembly GCA_034641835.2). Lineage (NCBI taxonomy): Eukaryota > Viridiplantae > Streptophyta > Pinopsida > Pinales > Pinaceae > Pinus > Pinus albicaulis. The sequence goes on along the minus strand of CM076581.1, from coordinate 498,370,955 downwards.
AGGGATTCCAGATCTAGATCTTGAAACCAAAAAAGTAGAATCCAAAATATTAGCCCTCATAATATGGTTGTGAAATTTCAATTTGGAAAATACCTCTCCACTAGAACGATATATTTCGACCTCTTTATTGAAATGTCAAATTACACCATCAATAATAATGGAAATAGAAAATTGTTATCATATGGAACTAGAATATGGTTGTTAGCAGTGAGTCGATGTTTATCCATACTCGCACCATATTGGAAGTTCTTATCCCGACCACCATGGAAACAACCCTCATGTCGACCAAAATCAAATATACCAGGTAAATCTGCCATGAGGTGTCCAGTGACGTGACAACAAAGGAACCTGAAGGGGACCCTCCAATAGTCTAGGCACTATAGGAAATAAAAATTCCCCCAAATGATATCAATCTCCACTGGAAATCCACCATAGTAGTCCATATTGACTAAGACCCATGAAATCCTTTTATCGAGGCCTCCCAGACTCCCTTCTACAAGGAACTAAAATTTACCAATTATGTTGCTTGTAGTTGAAATGGCCTCTTTATCCCACAACTCCAAAGGAAAACCTAGAAATTTCACCCACCTAATATTGTGCTTGGGAACTTCCTTCAATGGATTAAAGCCAACATGCCAATGTTGGAGCGAAAGGAAACCCCTTTCTTTGACCCATGGAATGGTAACCATACGGGCCACGTCCTCAGTGCACAGAAAATGAAATGAGAACAATTAATTAAATAAAACACTCATCTTTGGCCTATACATCATAAGAGGAATCCAACTCTATTTCATCCATGCCTTAATTTGTTCCCCCAACATCTTGGTGAATTCCCACCTACCAATTAGCGCCCTCTACTTCAATCCCTCCATTTTATCGCAGAAGGTGTCCACCCCGAGCACCAGACTCTGAATCTTGTTGGATGACTTGATAGACTTGTTTTGACTAGGACCTTTGTTCCGACCCGAAATACTATTCCCACCAGACTCTAAAGGAGAACCCTCCTACAGAGAATCATCCTGAATGTCCACTCCCTCTCTCATGTCTGGCTACTCCTTTGTTATGACCTTATTGTGACTTACTTCACACTTGCATCTTCTCACACAATAACCTCAACCAAATCCTCCTTCCCAGGAGATAATTCATGAAAAAAACTCTTTTCGAGTGCCATCGACTAAATTATATCCCCGCTAAATAGTTAACCAAACCATTAGAATTTAGTGAAACCATCGAAAAATAAACCAGAAAACCACTATATGGACATCGAGAATTTATTCCAATTGTCAGGAGAAAATAAAAAATAATAGATCTTTGTGATCACACCCTTCCGATTGCCCACCCCATATTCCACGAAGGATAGGAGAAAAGCATGGGAATTGGATAATCAACACAATACACACATTCAGGGATCAAAAAAGGAAGAAACCCCACACCGACTTCACATAGTTTCCACCTCAAACCATGTGGCCAACATGCATGACGCCTCTTAAGAAAAAACACCCCTATGATATAAATTCAATATAAAAATCCACCCTACCACCTCAAATGAAATGTATATTCTATATCACCTCGATAAGAACAACAAATCCCCTGGATGATCCAAAAATCCTTATATCTAGAAAATTCATAAATATGTAGTAAATTCCATTCATATATCAATACACATCATAGCCATGAGCTAGGAATACTCCATTAATAATCCACAAACCTAGAATATCATCTACAATTTGAAAAAATTCTCATTGAAAACGTGGAAAATCCAATCACAACGGTTGTGAAGAAAAACAACAAACCCAATGGCCAAACACTATGTAGGAGAAGCCAGACACATATCCTCCTTAAAAAAAAAAAGACCATTATGACCTCAAGATATCCTACATAATTGGCCTTAAACATAGCAGCGTACTACTTGATTAATCACCATTTGCATGAATGAATAAAGCCAATATGGAGCAACTCAATATGGGCTCCAGAAAATTAAACTAGGCACTCTAAAAGCACAATTTGACACATAACCACCAATCATGTACCAGATACACCACTAGCCTAAAACTCCCTTAGTATTGGCCCAACACCATTGAAAACCAATAAGAAGCAATCTCGAGAAACTCAAACTGGCCTGCAGAAATCATACCATACACTAGCTAGAAGGATATCAATCATGTTGGAATACATGACTATGGACTACCAAATACAAGTACCACACCATCCAATGAAAATACTACCATATGATATATTCATGAACCATGGCACATGATTATTGTCATTTCAAAAATCACTAGATGGAAGTATCAAAAGCCCTTGAAGGACCAAACTATGTCGAGCATCACTGTAAAGTTAACACTAAATTGTGCACCATGAGAAACAAATCTATAAACCTGACCACACAAATCCAAGATAAACCTTTATATAGGAACAACATAACAAAAATGAATCTCATAACATTACTACAGAAATTTCCAAGGATAGAATCATTTTATCATAGAAGAAGTAGATGCAGGTCATTTATCAAACCACCACATGGCCTCCAACCTAATCTCTAAGGCACAAAATTCACATCCTCCTCAAATCCTCCATCTGGGTCTAAACTCTCTCACCAGTCACATGAAGAAAAAATCTTTCCATCACCAACGCCAACTGCACCACACTAATACCAACAACATATGAAACTCATCTCCCCCACCAAACTACTATTCCATGCTACCAATTTGCACAGGAAGATCTGCTATCTACTTTTCATAGCAACATAATATTATTGAATGGTCCCAACGTGGTTGTCACTTTCTCATTTTGACACTTTGTTTTTTGAGATTATGGATCCACTGGGGTAAGAAGTATGGGTTTCATATTTGTATGAGTAACCCTAGTGGGAATTATGATGTTCCCGTGGAATAAAATTGATGAAAACATGCCCATAAGAAGGCACTACCGTTATTGGTTTGTTGAAGGAGGATTTTCTTGGAAGAATTTTGTGCTTAGCAAGCCTGTGTGGGCTTATGGAAAATAGCTAGAGGAGATGTTATTGTTTGTTTCTTGAGTATTAAAAAATCTAGTTGTTTTAGTGTTGCATTAAAATCATGTCCTTTGGTGGGGAACATCCAACCACATTTTTTATGAGTAGTAGCATTTATGTTTCATGGAATTTATTGGTTATCACCAGTGTCCCAATTGATGTGGAGCAAGGAATAAAGTTGTTGATGCGACTACTATTGTGAGATATGTGTTGTAAATTCTTGATAATGTCAATCCTTACATAATATAAACATAGTTTATCCATAGCTCATTTTTTTATTTTAACAGTGAGAAACCTATCATAACTTAGTTGTCAAACTAGCAATGGGGACAACTATCATTGGTTGCTATCCATGAATGAAGTCTGACCCATCACTATTATTTAAGGAAAACCACACCACCTAGAATTTCCCGTTGGTGGTTTGTAAGGGGGTAGGATTTCACTCCTGTGAGATGCCTCTGGATCTTGGGTCATTAACTTGCTTCCTTATGTCTGAGGAAGATGAGCTCTTATCTAATCATAAACATTTTTAGGGCATACCATAGGCCCAATCCATGGACCATTGTTGCAATTGAATATTCTATAGAATTAATGATAATATTTGAAATCCATGAAAGATATGTATTTCCAGGTGCATTCAAAAGTTGGGATATGTCTACAGAGACGTTGGTCTAGTTCTCAAAACCCTAGGTTTTCATTGTAATGCATTGAATTTGGTTTTTTCTAGTTTCAAAAATTTCACATTGTATATGTGGATTTATAATATGTATTGTTGTAACTTTAAGTCAAAATATATGAATCTTTATTGGGTCTAACATATGTAAAATGTGAAATGTCAAGTTATGTATAAACCGACTTAGATCCATCTTAAATTTGAATCTAAAAAGTGTTGAGAGGGATCAAATCGCTTGAGATGTAAACCTATTTTAGAGTGAAAAGAGATTTTATCCCTCTTGTTGCTTGGTATATCCATAATCAGAAGATGGATCTAGGCTTACTTAATTTCCCCTTTAAATAGGCTATATTCCACATGAATACCATGGGTCTATACCATGGGTTCTCATAAACCTGGAATTTACAAATCACTGATAGCTTGACCAAGTCAATTTTATGTTAGCTACCCAACAGAAATTAACAAAAATAATAATATTAATAACATAGAAATTTTATTATTATTATTATTATTTTGAAGTTATTTTTATTTTAACGTAGAGTTATTTTTATTTTATTTGGATCGAATCAAAATGTTTACATGACATTACAACATTTCTACTATAATGGGATGGAGAGCACATCTTAGCACAAATATTTAAGATTAAAGTATTTAGCATGTCAAGTTAAAATTAGAATTAAAAGTTTCCTTGGTGACGTCATGGTCGAAAGTTTTAAAAATTGAGTAAACAAGTAACTAAGAGTCATGAGTTATGAAAAGGTCAATTTGAAAATATGAAATTGAAGTCGAAAGGTCAATGCTAAGTTTGAGTATGTAATGGGGCTCTTTGCAAGTATATAGAGAGTTAAAATCAAAATTGATGTTAGTGAGTTAAAAGTCAAAGTATTCATAGGGAGTGTTGATATGTGAGCTAAATATTGAATGAATGAAAGTCATGGAGCATGTTAAAAGTTTGTATGATGATGAAAAGTTAAATTCATGGTTGAATAAGTAATTGATGTATCATAAAAAAAGGGTACATTTTTGGTGTTACCCTACATGCAAAAAAGTTTAAATTATGAGAGTTGAGAGTGTGGAGTCAAAGTTAGAATCATGTTAAAATCAAAGGTCAAATTAATGTTTAAATAATGTCATTAGTGAATAAATTAAGTTTATGAATCTAGTGTCATAGGTGCCTTGTTGGATGGAGACGTCTCTCTTACAAGAAACAATTTATGAAAATACCTTAAAAGATTCAATTAGAGGAATTTTGAGGTCTAAAATGAGCTTCCTAAGGAAAATAATAAAATAATAGATAAACTAATAAAACAAGAGTTATGAAATTTTAAAGAAAAATAAAACAAATTTTTTTATATTGTATTTTCAACTTATATCCTTGTACGTTCACTCAAATGTCACACTCAATTGATGTGGAATTAAATTCCACATCCAATGAGTACCAACTTTGCATACTTTTGAGGACTCATTGAAAAAATTGAAAATGCATGACACACTTTTTTCATGTATTTTCACTTTTTTTCAATGTGGGTCTACTTAGGAGTATGCAATGTATATATTTGTTGGATGGAATTTAATTCCACATCCAATGGGTGTCTACACTTGAATTTTGAGTAAACCTATAAGAAGATACGCTAAAAATACAATTAAAAAAAGTAGCTTATTATTTTCCTCCAAAATATTCTCCCCTAGGTATGACATCATCATATTGAAACCTAATGGTTCTTTTAAAGTTAGTTTTTTCATTACATTTATTATTTTGAAACCTATTTTTTACCTCAAAATTCCCCTAATGAAAGAATATTTATGCAACAAGATGAAAAAGGAGATGACAAAAGAAGAAGAAGAAGAAGAGGACAAATAAGACTCCATGAATGAAGCAAAAACATGAAGAGAGAAGCAGACTTCATGAAAAAAGAAGATGAGAGAGAAAAGTGCAAGTAGGACACAAAAATAAGATGTTGTAGAAATAAGATGATGACAGAGAGAATGGACCACTGGACTTGAGAAGGAACGAAAAGTATAAAGCAAAATGCCACGGTGAAAGGCCAAAAGTTTGATGTAGTAGGAATGAAGTAATTGAAGAGAAACAACCAAAAAAGAAGGTGAGAGAAGTGAAAGAAGAAGGAAAAGGAAGATGAAGATACAATATGGGGGCATGAATCAAGGTAAATAATAGTATCATGTGTTCATAATTGAATTGAGATAAAGACACAACAGATGATGAAATTATCATTAGAAATTTTGAATCTTCCCTAAGATTATTCGATGAGGATTTTATTTTATTTTTTATTTTTATTTTATTTTATATGGAAAAGAAAGGGAAAAACAGGCCTAAATATAAATTAAATTTACTTGAGTTGATGTGATGTAATCCCATTGAGGAAAGTCTACCCCCATTGAAGAGAAAATGGCATTGAATAGCCGCTTATCATGAAAGAGGAAGCGATGTTGAATAACCAATTATGATTGTTCTAAGAGAGGAAGGTTTATGGTGGAAAGAAGCCACTTGATGTGATGTGGCAAGAAGAAGCCACTTGAAAATTAGATGGTTACAGGAAATGCAAGAAAACCCAAGGTAAGGTTATGAGTAAGTGAGAAAACTCAGGTTGATGAATGATGTTGAATATGTAGTGGGAGTTGAATATAGAGGTATATTGATCCTTGTATGAGAAAATTTTTCTTAGAGAACAGATGGATATAGTGATTAGTGACCCATGTATTTTGGTGGATGGAAACTTTTCTATATGGGCTTAAAAAAATAAATTATTTATAATTTTTTAAAGAAAAAGAAAGGAAACTATTTTTTTTATTAGATTATCAACTTATATCCTTGTAAGTTTACTCAAATTTCAAGTGTAGAGACTCATTTGAGGTAGAATTAAATTCTACATCCAATGAATACCCACTTTACATACTTTCGAGGGCTCATTGAAAAAAAATGAAATTCATGACACTCTTTTTTCATGTATTTTCATTTTTTTTTTTATGTGGGTCTACTTAGAAGTATGCAGAGTGGATACTCGTTGGATTTGGAATTTAATTTCACATCCAATGGATGTCTACAATTGACATTTGAGTAAACCTATAAGAATATAAGGGAAAAATACATTTAAGAAAGTATTTTTTATTATTCCCCCCCACAAAGTATTCTCCCCTAGGGATGACATCATCATCTTGAAATCTATTGGTTCTTTTAAAGTTAATTTTGTTAGTACATTTATTGTTTTTAAACCCATTTTTTACCTCAAAATTCCCTTAATGAAAGCAATATTTATGCAAGAATATGACAAAATAAATGGTAAAATAAGAAGAATAAGAAGAAGACAAAGAAGACTTAATGAATGAAGCAAAAAGATGACAAGAGAAACAAAATCCATGGAAAAAGAATATGAGAGATAAAGGTGCAAGTAGGGTGAAGAAAGAATATGTTGTAGAAAGAAGATGATGAAAAAGAGAATGGACCCCTGGACTTGAGAAGGAAAAAAATTACAAAGTAAAATGTTGTAGTGAAAATCCAAAAGTTTGATGCAGTAGGAATAAAGCAACAAAAGAGAAACAACCAAAAAAGAAGGCGAGTGAAGTGAAAGAAGAAGGAAAAGGAAGATGAAGATACAAGCTAGTGGACATGAAGCAAGGTAAATAATAGTATCATGTTTTTAGAATTGAATTAAGATGAATACATAGTAGATCAATGAAATCGTCACTAGAAATTTTGAATCATCCCTAAAATTATTCAATGAGGAAAATTTTGTATTTGATATGGAAAGGAAAGGGCTAGATAGGCCCAAATAGAAATTAAATGTACTTGAGTTGATTTCATGTAAGACCAATGTGGCAAGTCTACCCCTATTGAAGAGACAATTGTGTTGAATTACCACTTGTCATGAAAGAGCAAGCATTGTTGAATAACCACTAGTTATTGTTGTGAGAGAGGAAGGTTTTTGGTGGCGAGAAGCCACTTGATGTGATGTGGTAAGAAGAAGCCACATGAAATTTTGATGGTTACAGGTAATCCAAGAAAATCTAGGGTAAGGTTACAAGTCATGGAGAAAACCCAGGTTGATTAATGATGTTGAATATGTAGGGGAGTTGAATACAAAGATATGTTGTTGAGGCATGTACGAGAAAAAATTTCTTGGAGAGATGACAAATACAACGATTAGTTACCCATGCATTCTAGTGGATGGTAATTATTTTATATGGACTTAAAAAAAATTATTTATGTTTTGTAGGTACAATATGAAAGTGATGATAAAGGAATATGAAAGTGAAATACTAAAAATGAAAAGTGAAAAATATTGAAGATGGAGACGGGACCATTTCAGGGGATAACTAAAGATAAAGAATTCACATGTACCCGTTAAGGAGGAGTATGATGGAATAACTACTAATTATGAATAATATTTAATATTTAAAATATGTAATGAGAAATGAAATAAAGTAGACCAAGCATAACCGTTTATGTATGGTTGAGAGATTGAGAGGAAGGAGTGAAAATAAGGATGGATATTTAATAAGACAATCATGGAGATGTTGTTGAGGAAGTTGAGGAATTGGTTTGAATCAAAAAATATATTTTTTCATAGTTTATATGGTCACCCCTCATTATATATTGTGACCATTTGTACAACACAAACTACACACAGTATTTTTGGTTTTATAGTATAATTTCCTCTTTGGGGTTTATTGTGTAAATTTACTACGATCCTTCATTAATGGTTGTTAATGCCAACATGCCCATAGTTGTAAAGGAGGAGGAGGCCATGGTACCATGGTTGGCTCCAAGGAACAATAACAAGTAGATTCTTGTCCCAAAAAGTACTAGATCCATACCATAATTCATGATGTGGAAGAATAGCTTCACCATGAAAGTCAAGGGATTCTTGACTCCAAGGTAATGGAAAAAGTCACTCTTTGGGTCCTAGAAATTGGCAACTCGCAAGGGTATCAAAACCATTACCTTTATATTGTAGGTTTATAGTAGCATGTGAAGCTATTGATGGGCCTTTTAATTACCTTTCCAATTGTTCCAAAAGACAACCAAAAGTCTCTACATTTAATTATTAATCGAGGTTCATATGTAACTTGCAAATTGTCATGCACCATCTATGTTAGTACAATTTGTAATTGTAGTATTCTAATTTAAAATCACAAGAAAATATATTGAGATGTTTTCTCAAATCATTACAAGAAATGCACACCACACTTGCAATAAAAACCACTCTTATAGGAAAGTAAGAGCAAACTTTGCAATAAGTAAACACACTTGTAGGAAAGTAAACATACTTGTAGAAATGTAAACACACTGGCAGTAAAAGGTGATTTGTTTAGGTGTTTTAGATCATCTTGAATTTTTTAACAAAAATGCACATGAAATGCAATAACTAACAAATATGTAGCAAACAAAAGCTATAAGAGATTCAAACCAGGTTGTGCTATAAAGAAGCACACCATAAAGGAAATTTCAATTATTGGAAAATAGGGTAAAGTGAAAAAGTAAATATGAGAACAAAGCAATTAGTTAAATATGAAAAACATAGTACTATAATGTTAAATGCAGAGTCCCAACAATGTGAGATGTTTAAACTAATATTTAAGCTAATGTTATAATTGTACATGAATTGCATCAATAACCAAATCACGTGTTATAGTTGTAAGAGTTTCAATTTTGTATACATTCAAGAGCTGCAACACTATCTAATTAACAAGATCAAATATCAGACTCGCAGCATTGTGTAATTAAAAAAATCAGAGTTGTAAAAATGTGTAAATAACATGATCACAGTTGCAACAATATGATAAATTGAGGAATTATTAGAAATAACGAAATGCAATTAGAACTAGAACTACACTACAATATACAGGTAGTACCTAGCTGGGGAGGGGGGGAATCTCCTTAGACGAGAACTGGTTTAAGGAACAACAATGTGTTATTTAATCAACACACAATTAATTCAAACTAGAACAAAATAGGAACTTATATTGTATAAATTATATTACAAGGACATACTAGTTGAGTCTCTCTAAATTCTAGATTTCAGATTCTAAGTGATTCCCTTATTCATATTTTTTTGTTCTACTTATACAAATGCCTAAATTATATTAATAGTTTGATGGATAGTTATGAAAATATTACTATTCCATCTAGTTACAATGAATTCCTTCAAGAGATATAATGTTGGGAAAATGTTAACTTAATCAGTTGTGTGTAACAACCGAGTCATGCTTTTCTTGTCGAGTGACCAATTTTCCTTATCACTTTCCTGCATTTGAAGATTGGTTGGTTGACTAATAAGGATTATGTATTGGTAATAATTTTTTGGTTTAGATGATGTGCTATAAAAATTGTCCATAGTTACAATAGTGGTCACTAGAATTAGAGTTACGACAATTGTTTCTGGAGTGAGTTGTAGCGATGCCATTGGGGAGAGTTGAAGCAACGATGAGTTGCAGTGAAATTGTTATCATCTTATAGTTGCAACAGGAGTGTTAGTGCCTTTTTTGGCTTGAGGGGTCCTGACCCAGGTTCAGAGGTTAAGGTTTTCCAACAAACCCCTATACTACTAGCCCTTTCGTCAATGACCTACTTGCGCAAGCCAAGGTCTCACCCAAAGTAGTATGGGAGGGTGCTGGAACCAGGTTCCCGCACCTTGAGAGAGAGTAGTTAATTTGAGGCAGATCGGGGTTATATATTACTAGGTTCGCATAGAATGAGTCTATTCACAGCTCTCTTAACAGTGTAATTAGCATATAACCATAACAAAGCTATCAGACCTAATCAGTACATTCACATCCACGTGCACATCACCAAATACCATCATAGAGCACTATAATCGTAGCCAATATAAAATCACAGATATACTCATGCCAATTCCATAACACAAATATATTCGCAGCTTAAATAAATATCACAGATGCACTTCAACAGTAAACACAACCAATTCAGATAACACATAGATACTTCAACAATACTTGGCATTCATTAATATCAAAGATCTACTTACAACCCAAACACAGCCTGCGCACATAGCCTAGCGGGGTCCGCACACAACAATATTGAAGATCTCCGCGCACACAACCAGCAGGAGTCCTTACCCAAAACAACCCAAACAGATCTTAACAGTTTGCTCATAGCATCAAGCTATCGACTTACTTACTTACTAGACCCAACTATTTATCTATTTATAATATCATAGCCTTCGTTATCCTATGGTCCACAAACCATGGTTTACGGACCCTAGAGCTACCCTTTTACCCATTACAAAACATTAGGGGCTTTGACCCACCCCAAAACCCCTACACAGGACCGACTATTAAAAAATTATACAAAAAATTAGGTTAGGGAACCCTATTTCAACAGGCCCCCAACACAATCTTGTGACTCGTCCCGAGTCACTGCGGCTGTGGGGTCTGCATCTTCACTTGAAGTTGCTTGATCGCATTGACCAGTGGGGGCAGCACTCCTTCGTTCTACGCAGTATAATTTTGAGCAATCTCCACCAACACCGGCAAATTTGGACCTTCTGTAGCAGTAGTGACGCTCTCCAAAGTCTGTTTTAGCTTCTTTATTGTGATATCAACGTACCAAGAGAGCTTGAGGGCTTCATCGGCCTAAGGCTTAAGGTGGTCGCTGAGAACCCTCTTCTTGTGGCAGAGATCTTCAATGCCATCTCTAAGTTGGTGGCGGGTACGCAGTCGTGCCAAACGTTGAGCGAGGATCAAGGATGACATAGTAGCCTCGAGTTGTTCAAAATATTCCTCCTTCTAGTGCAGTTCTTGAGTAAAATCTCATAGGAGGAGGTCACACTGCACCTTAGACCATAGTTTCATAGCTATCTCCAACAGCTCTGCGCCCTGAGAAATCTAAGCTATGATAGTATTGGTGGCCTCGGTTACTAGCGTGGCTCACTAGGCTCTTACCTAAGGTGGATTTTTTGGCTGCAACTTGGCCTGTAAAGTTGCAATATGCTATTCCATCTCTGTCTTCACAGCCTGAGTCTCAGTCCTCTAAGCCTTTAGCGTTGCAACAAGCCCCTCAATCTTGGCTTGGGGGGTGGCAGAAACCAAGATATCCTCAATGACATCTACGCAGAGCCTACTGATTAGGTGTTCCAACTTTGTCTGCTGTGTGGTGGCGAGGGTGTATGAAGCCTATGCCTGGGACACTTCAATGATCTTCTCCACAATCGTCTACTCAGTTGTACTGAGATGTTGGTGCACCCGACAGTCTCTGTGTTGAATTTCTTCAAAAAGGGATGCGTGGGGGACCTGCAATGGTTCATGTGGGAGTCGGGCTAGATCCAATTTTACCTCTGCACAGGCTTGGACTTGCGCTCCTAAGTTGGGTGGGCTCAGAATGAGGGCTACGCCTAGCAGAGGGCAGATGCAGCTTTCTGTTGTAATGATCAATGCGTTGCTTGTTGCTGGGGCTGGCCTTGCCTGAATCATACTCATTTTTAGGGTGTCATTCTTGAGCTTTAAAGCTTGGAGCTCAGACTGGAGTCTAGTGACTATGGGCTTTTGTTGCTCTTCCAGAGCTAGCCATTTATCTTCTGCGGTGAGGGTGACGCATCTGTGATCTACTCCAGGCCCTCTTCTGTCAAAGTAACTCCTGTGTCTCGTTCCGGCCATTGAGCTCGTTGCTTCTTCCATGGTCCTTTAATAGGGTCACCAGTCTATTTCGTACCTCAAGGGGAGTCAGCACCTCTCACATCCAAACCCTTCGTGCCAAGATCCTACTGTGAATCCTTCTGTGATTTTGAGTCCACTCCCTTCCCAGTACTCTTGCCCTATCCTTCAGTCTCTTTGGTGGTGCTGGGCAGAGTGACCTTTGTGGTGTTCATACCTACAGTGTCATGCATACCTGATTTGAAGCCTAATTTCCAATGTGGAGGCCAAGTAGAAATAAGGCGATCAACCTCCTCATAAGGGACCATATACGAGACTGATACCCATGCTGGATCCTTGCGGCCCCTGATCTGTACATTGTGCATTGTTGCTTGAAATGCTGCGATGCTCTTTTTCTTGTCATAAATTGTTGGTGACTAGTGTGGCTGGAAGTGAATAATAGCTACAAGCCCACTCTGAAATAGGACCCAGAAGACCTTATTATATTCAATTCACTTTTCATCCTTTGAATCCCACAGATTCGCAGACCGTGCCCTTTGCACATATCTGAGTCTAGCTCGGGGAGGACCGAATATTTTGGGGCTTCCCATGCAACCAACGTGATGAGGAGCAGCAACCAGGAGTAATAGAAGGCCCTTCCATGATCCTGGGCTTCGCGCACGTTGTCCAAAAATTCAGTGCACAGGAACTGGGACCAGTTGAAGCAGACCCACTTTTCGTAGTAGCCGGCCAACTGGACTACATAAGAAGGGACTGTGGCAACCTAGAATTTGTGCATCATCTTGCATGCTAACAACAAGGTGCCCATGCGTGGACCAGGGTCGCTAATAGTGTTGATCATGAACCCCCTAATGTTCCGTTCAACGTGATAATCCTCACGCACCTTATCAGCGATCTGTTTTTCATATTTCTTCCCAAAACATTCCATGGGATTCATCCCTTTCATGGGTAGACCAGTGATATGGTGAATGAGCGTTGCATCTATGGGAATGCGGTCCTGAATCCATAAGCAGTCTTCATGGACCAGAGCGAGCAACCGTCGCACAATCCTGTTAGTGATATTGTAGTGGCCAAAATGAGGCATCCGCAGCAGTTTAATAACCTAGACCTAGCTAATCCACTTGCCCATGGCATAGGGACTACCTTTAGTACATCATCATCTAATACCCTCTCCAGATACAATTCCGGTGCTAGTTCGGGGAAGGCCTCCAGGTTTGCTAGGTCATGATCATTGAACTTGACCATGTGGAGCTTGCCAAAGGAGTCTCCAATGATGGGGACCTCACCTGGAATTAGAGGCATCTGCAGATAGGCGTGCATCCCATCGAAATTCTTGGGCGTGTGAACCGAGGGCCTACGAGGCTACACATAGTGTGGCAACCAGCTTATTGGTTCAGCGATCCGGGCCTCTTCCTTAGTAGACAAAGGTCTCTTTAATGGGTTGGGCGAACGCGCTTGTGGCATTGTTTGTGGGGATTTCACATTCTGAGGGGAAGTACACGGCTTCACCCTAGCCCACTTCGCAGGTTTCCCCGGCCCTTGCTCCTGGCCTTTTCCCTTCCCCTTCTGCTTTCCCTTGCTCAGTGTGGACATAACCTCCTCAGCTTTAGGGGTGTCTTCCAGTACTTCCTCAGATTATTTCTCCGTCGAGGCCACTGTTTGGGAAGATTCAACGGGATTATTTGTAGTCATTCTTGTGCAAAAAATGAACTCAGGGTTTCTACTATCAGAGGGGGAAGCATGCTCAAACATGAACAAAGCACAATAGTCATAGAATTTCGCAAAGCAAAAAATACTCAAGATAAATGGAACCCTCTTCTGAGCTATCCTTCTGCATTTATAGCCTTGGAGATCAACCAATGGTTGGGTGAGGCTTATCAGAAACTTACCATCAAGTAAACGGAAAAAAATCTTCGGAAATCGTCTCATTAATTGCCGGTCGCCCGCTCCTTTCAATAGTAAAATTTGATTTTTACCCAGTTTTAGTATTCCAACGGCTAGTTTTTGCAGCTATAGATTACTCCTGCGCTTCCATTGCACCTCATGTGCTCTGAGCGCACCCCTACACTCCCAGCGCACCTCTCTGTGCTTCCAGACCTGCGATTGATACCTGCACGTACCACGGTCCTGCCTGCGTTTGTCCTCATGCTTGTGCGTATTTCGCCCCATACAGCTACTCCAACCATATATTTATTTGATCTGATATGGTTTGAGCCGGCTGCCATTGACATATCCTGGTACCATATCACTATGCAAGGTGGCTAACCGGACCGCTCCTCTGTTAGTAATTTCCTTTACCATATAGGGACCTAGCCAGTGCTGACGAAACTTCCTTGGGTGTTTTGCAAACTGGATATCGTATAGTAGGACCAATTATCCCTTTGCAAATGTATTTTTCCGAATATTTCGATCATGCCATGCCTTATCCCGGGCCTTTTGAACTTGCTGATGGAAGTTAGCTATGAAACGATATTCCTCCAAGGCCACAAGCTGCACTAACCGCTCCTCCATGATATCAGGCTTTGCCAGGTTGGTAAAGGCTGCGATGCGTAGGCTAGGAACATTATACTCCATGGGAATAATGGCCTCCTTGTCATAAACCATCCGAAACGGTGTTTTCCCAGTCAACTTCTTACAGGTGGTTTGATAGGCCCAAAGGACTGACGGGATGCACACCAAGGAAAATTTTAAGAAACCGCCCAAATTTATATGTATAATAAATGGTCAAATCCCCATTGTATATAGAAAAATGTATAGGCTATTTTTTCATTAATATAATATACATATATAATTTTTTGGCGAATCTTTCACTAAATTATAAAATTTTCTTAAATTTGGCGAATTTCTCACTAGGTTATAAAGTATTGAATATGATTGATTAATCTTCTAAAAAAATAGAAAACATTGTAAAATATTAGTGATTCATTACCAATGTATAGAAACGTATGTAATAATAAGAAAAATATTTATTTAAAAACTATGATATACAATTTTCCATGTTTTGGAAAGGAAAAATCACGGGTGATGTTACTCTAGGTTCTTGTTATACACTATTGAAATTATTTTTTCATATTTTTATTATGTTTTACCACAAATGTCTTATCACATCCCAAGGGGAAATTAATTGGAAAGGCACCACCAAAGGCATGTGATGTTGAACCAAATAAATTCTTTTGTTCAAACTTGGTTTTTACGCATCTAGATAACCCTGCCATATTCTATATATTTCATATTCTATAGGCTTCACATGAAAATAAGGTCTATGAATAGCTATATCAAAATCATGAATATTTACATAAAATTATTTTGTTTTCTTATACATCACTTTTCTAAAAGGTAGATACTTCTCTAATTCCTCAAGTTCAAATAAACCAACAACTTTAAATATTGTGTTTCATCATAATATGTAGGGTTTTCACCTACTTTGGATCATACCTATTGTACTCATTGTTACAATTTATTCCGCAGTTAACAACTATAATAATGTTGACTTGGTAAAATATTATTTGAAATCGTACAAAATAAAAAATGAGAATGAGTGGAAGATGAATATGCATTGAAACTTAATTTCCTACATGATGAAAAAAGGTAATAACACAAAATCATTAAAAATATAATATGGGTGAGTTAAGAAAATCTAACACAAATATAAAAAATAATCTATGCATGTTCATTACTTGGAATAATATGTCACAAAACAATGATCATCAAGGGGCTTTTCAATTTGAAATAATACTACACTAAACAATCTATCGTTCTCAACTAATTACATGTGATGTTCTTTTTTTATTGGTATCAAAGTATAATTTCATTAGATGAATGTCCTTCTCATGATAATATGAATTCTAAGATGAACACATAGGATCCTAGTGCATAGACCATTTTTTTATTCACTTAACTGAGCATATCTCATTTTCCTCTCTTAACAAACAATAAGTATTTTTAAAGAAAATATAAAATAAAATAGTAGATTCTAAAAGGTGAATATTCTTTTGTGACACCACAGTGTGAGAGGAAACAAAAATAAAAATAAAATAAAACATATACTTCGATAATCAAATATATAAAGAAAAATATAATAATTATGGAAAACATATTGAATTCCTAGATAATAAGTGAAGTCATATATTACTCCTAATACGATATTAGTCTCAATTGAACATGACAAAAAACAAACAAGATATATGTTTACTCAAAAAAGGTCTTTAACTTTAACAGAACCCCTTAAATCAATAAAATAAGATGAAACAAATCATGCCTTAACAAAAGGATCAATTAAACATGAAATAAAAAGTAGAAGAATTTAAGAGATCATAATTTTTAACCAAAATAAACCCAAAATTTTCAAACTTGGAAAAATGATCCAAATGTAACAAACAAAAAAACCATTAAGAATGACCAAGATATTAGAGCTAAAAAAAAAAAAAAAAAAACTCATCTAATTGAAATGAACTCATTATTGCTTAGTAAAAGCCTTGTTAAAGTATTTATTTATCCTTTAATACAAGGACACTACCTATGTCAAAATATAGATCCTCACCTCATAAAATTATTGCTTCATTTTCTATCACATACAAGAAAGGGATAACGTAATAGTTAATTATCAAGACATCAATCTTAAAAAACATTGCAGCAAGGAAATATGGATTCAATGTTACAATAAAGAATAGAAAGTATAGGACATGTTATTACCTCAAATGTAATGTCAAATTGGCATATATTATTAGTAATGTTGTTGTGATAAATAATTTAAAACCTGCACCAAAAATAGAGGAACAACAAATTTAATCAAATAAAAGGAATCACCTCATTTGTACTATTCCATTCAATTTTTCTTACACAACCTATGGAACATGTATACCAAAATAAGTGTCCTTTGTGACTTCATATATATTGGAATAGATAAAATATTGTGATATATCAATTTTCCACTTCTCAATTTCATCATCATTTGCTTCATTCTGAACAAAATCCTTTCCACATGAACAGTAATTTTGATCCTCCAAAATATCATGTTTCATATCAATTTTATTAAAGAAGTTTGTTGTATTGTCTTCACCCCTTCTATCACAATATGATCGCCAAAGAGCTAGTGCTCTTTCATATGGAAAATAGTTAATGTCATACTTTGTTACATATAATTTTAGGCATATATCCATATGTTTATCAATTTTGTTCCTCAAATTTGACTTCAAATATGATAGTGCACTAAACATCCTCTCATCCTCTACTGATCACAAAATCATGGTTTGACACAAATATTCTAATTTGAAATATTAGGATATGTTTTCTTGTAAGTATTAGCTAGCATCTAAAATATTCCATAATCTTGTTATCGCACCATATTCTAGTGGATTCTCCAAAACATGAAATTGTTTCCACATTGTTTTAGTAAATCGCATGGATTGTTGAAACAATTTTGATGAATCTAAAATACCTTGAATTTAAAAATAATAATTTTAATATTTTAATCCATATTTTAATATTTTTTTGAAACCTTTAATTAGTTTATAAATATTTGTCTTCGTTGGCTTCTTAATAATCTATGCCTCAATTTTTTCCGAAGGTATATTTTATTCTTTATATTATTTAAAGATCTTTTCCATTCCTTGGAACCCATTTTCTTATTTCATGGTTAACTCCTTTTTTTAACCTTTATATTCTTTTTTCATTACTAAACCCACCTCATATATTTTTTTTTTTTCTTCCTTGATGATGGGTGGAGTGTCCACCCGAAACATTGGACATTTCAAATATTGACACATAGTTTATTCCAAAAAAAAATCTCAACGATGGTTGAAAATGTTGATGATCAAGTAGCCTATGATATAAAACCTTGTGAAAGGGATAAAGATGATAGGATGCTTGTCAAGAGCTTGATTAAGGGATCATCTAAGTTCCCACGAGACATTAAATGATCAGTTAACATCAGGAATGCTGAAGGAAACTATCCAAATATGAAAATTAATCATGCAAATATATATGACTTGTAATGATTGGAGTAAGAATTACTTTATGCATACTTTATATATTCATTTATTTGTTTATGATTGAATGCATGTATGATAATGATACCTAGGTTGGATATGATGAATGAAGAAGCTTTTGGTATGACAAGATTTTTATAATCCTTTTGATTCAACCATGAATTAGTATCTCATAATTGATTCACTTATAATGAGTGAATGGGTAACAAAATCATGTTATGAATTTTTATAACACATTATAATGAATTCCAATAGAGCTAATGTGTGAGACCATATTGTTGATGGATATGGAAGGATATAGTACTACAAAAATTTCCACTTGTCTCCTTGCTTATATTTCCATTGTAGACTATAACCTTTTGGAAAATAGTGAGGAGCACCTATAAAGGAGAGGATTCCTAAGGTAATATATAGTAGAGAAAGGAATTTCCTTGTAGTATGTTCGAGGTACATATGGGGGGTGACTAGATGATGTGTTGAGGTATTGGTTAGACCTTTCAATTGATGATGGTGGAATACATGATATAGAAATGTATGATTTTAAAATCAAGCGACAGGGATGGATTGCGTTGATGTGATCATGAGTATCGACACATCGGTTTATTGGAATAAATATTTAGTTTCATCTTCTAATGGTAGGTATGCTAAGTAACACAAATTGAAACATATTTCCATTTAATTGAGTATGATTAACAACTAAAAATGATTGAATTATTAGTTTGTTAATATTATTCTGAGAACACCTCATGGATGGTAGTAAATATTGAAAGAAAGGATTATACGCATAGATAATCACTTTTATTTGGTTGATTAAAAAATTTAGGTTGTAGGTGGAATGGTCTCAAATATGAAAATGAATGTAATTCTGTAAGAAATATTAGGTACTATGCTAAGAGCCAAACACCATGAGAAGGAATACCATACTTATGAAATTTATGAATTAGACTTGGAATTTATAAGTTGTATTTTATATATATATATATATATATATATATATTTTATGTGTATGATACATGATAGATGATGGCTATTGAAGATGGAAAACCTTGAAGGAAGGTCATTGTTATGACAAATGAACCTTGTATTGTTATAACATGACTATATATATATATATATATATATATAGAGAGAGAGAGAGAGAGAGAGAGAGATCATTTCATATTTGATTGAGAATATAGATAAAAAAATAAAATTCTTATTACATTATCTCATATATAAATATATGTATATTGATAATAATTTTTTTGGATTAATTATAAATCTAAATATAAATAAATTACACTTTTATTTTATTTTTTATAATTATAAATAAGTGGATAGTCTGAATCTCACTCAATGTACTTATTAAATTATATTATCAAAATTACAATAAAATAATTTACTCTAATATCAATTTTAAAATGAAAAAACCTAATATCAATTTTAAAATAAGAAAAAAATGTTTTAAAACATTGCATGGTTATATAAATTTCTAGAAAAAAAATTAAAAAAATACAATAATTATCAATTTTAAAATAAGGAAAAAAACGTTTTAAAACATTACATTGGTTATACAAGTTACTAGAAAAATAAAATAAAATAATTGAAAGGAAAGTAAATTGATACATGATTTTCTTACCGCATACCCTCATTAATTAAATAATCTATCATGAGTCCAATTTCATATTCTTAATGTTGCCCCAAAAAATCATTTAAAATCGTCCACTTCCTGCATATATAGCTATTGAAACTTCTTAATTTTGGTTGATTTGGGGTTTTTATTATCTTTTAGTAAGGAAATATAAAGAAGTATGGCACCTCATTCCTTCCCTCCACCCATAGATGTCAAATCTCGAAGTTCGCCATAGGATAATTGGTCGGGCTTTCCTAATACTGGATCTCCACATATTAGAAGTTCAGAGTGAAGAAATGAAGCAAATGTATTTCCTCACTAGAGACCAACCCAAAAGCATAAGAAGCTTCAGGAAGAATCCAACCCAAAAGCATAAGAAGCTTCAGGAAGAACCCAACCCAAAAGCATAAGAAGCTTCAGGAAGAATTATGCGCAAAATGAGTATGTACTAACCCTACTCCAGATGAGGTCAAAGATATTGTGAGTTTACTCAAACCCTACAGAGATGTGGGAGAAAAGAGTGTTTTTTTATTGATTTCAAAGCACTCACTGCAGCAAGAGATGGAAATAAAAAAAAATTCCGTGCAGGAGTCTTCTCAATATGAGAAGGAATTCACAAAGCTCTCTTTGGGGCTACCCTGCACCCCTTCAACCCTTGGTAAAATCTACATTGTTTGTTTATGTTTCTCAATAATTTTAACTATTTTCCTAACAAATTCTTATTTTGTGGCATTATCTGTGTTCAGCGCCAACCTACAACATTGCTTGCGAGACTTCGATGAATATAGCTACATTTTTATCTCAAGTAAGTATATTATCGATTCTCAATTTCTATGATTTGGATATTAATAGGGAAATATTTTGTTAAATGCATAAGAAAGCGATCCAAGTTGTTTTCAAAGGGATTTGAGCATAACTCATTTCAGGTTTCGAAATGTTCTCGAAATTTTGATGGATATGCACAAAGTTAAACATTTAACAATTAACTTTGTTCATATCTATCGGATTACCAAAATATTGAAAAAACTACAATTAAAATGAAAATCCAAGTCAATTAATTGGCTAGGCTAGTTCTTCTTTATTAGATTTCCAACCTATTCAAGAAATGCAATGAGCCTTCAGTGTTAAAAGTTAAATCAAATATTTTCTTTTGTTACATAATTTTCCTCTTCACCAACGCTAAAAATAAAGGGAGGTGATGGATAAATCACTCTTAGTACTGCAGATATTTAGATAAAAGGAAGGTGGTGAAGGCTCAGATAATTAAAGCTATCTCATTTTTTCCTTATTCAGTGAATCTTTAGTATACAGCTATTCAGAGATTATGTATTATCATAGATATGTTGTGTAACTGGACAACTTCGTTACTGAATTTATGCCTACGTTTGATTCTGTAATAACTTATATCTCTTGTGTAACTGGACAACTTCGTTATTGAGTTTATGCCTATGTTTGATCCTGCAGTAACTAGGAAGTTTTGTATGCAATCTTGAAACATTTGTCGAGTAATTCTTTTAAATTTAAGAATGTGTCCGTAGGAATGATAATGTTTTTTTATTGGAAGGACAATGTGGCATTCCTTCCCATGTTGGTTATCAAATTAGGTAGAAGTGGCGAAAACCTCAAACAAGGTTAGTTTTTTGAAACTCAGTGTCCTTTTGTGATTGTATTATTTTGTTTTTTTTATAAGATTAAGGTTATGCGTTAAAAGTATTATATATTTTCCTTACAAATTTTAGTGGAATTGTTTAAAATATTTTTTCTTTTATTTTTGAAATTTTTTCAGATAAATTTATATGTGGGATTGAGGTTATATTTTATTTGAATTAAAAGAAACCTGTGTGTTAATTTTGAACCCATAATTTAATTTTTTTGTTTTAATTTATTTATGATAAAATCGCTTTTTAGTTTTTGAGTAATTTTTTTTGGAATTGTACAATCTAGCTTTGTATGTATTTAAAGATACATTTCAAGAAATGAAAAATAGCTAGAATTGTATTTCATAATTTTCAAAAAAATATACATGTGTAGAATCGTCATTTCCTTACTTTTTATGGAAATGTTTTCATAATTTTCATAAAAATAAATAAAATTATAAAATAATTAGAGATCATTTACTTACTTCTCAAGAAAATGTTTTCATACTTAATTAAATGAAACCAAGAATAAAGTAAAAAAAGGTTAATAACACCACCTAGACTTATTCTGAAATTGTGAAGGTTTAAAATCTGTGGCTTCAGGGGTTAAATTTGACGGGTCCTCCTACCCATAATAGAACTTTTTTATGATGATCTCATTTTTAAACAACCCTTCATATCACTTTTAGCATTTCCTTTTACGAGTTTCATCTAAGTTAAAAGTAAAAAAAAAAACACAATACATACCTACAAATATTGAAGCCAATGCAGTTAAAATTTGAAGATATTAGGGTGAAAAACAACGTGCCATTGCTAATAATAAATTTCCAAAGTTTCATTTTTAATTAGATTTATTTTTTAGAAAATATAACATTTTTGTTTAAATTTCAATAAGATTTTTCTAAAATGATGTTGAACGTGTTGATATTAGATATTGTCAATAAGGGATTAAAATGAAAGTAAAGGTCACTTGAACTTACTGAAGTTAAGATGAATCCTTTCCCAAAGAAGAGTCTGCTACTCATGAGGCTCAGTTAAAGGAGGAGTCTCATCTTGCAGGAATTCCATGGAGGAAGGACAATATTCCATGAAATTGAACATTCTGAGAAAATTACAAGAATATTTTGTTAAAAAAATGTCTACCCTCGAGATATCAGAATTTTCCACAAATTATAGTGTTTTTTTTCTTTTCTAAGTAAGTCTAATTTATATTTATAAAAAGCATATTGTACATGGATTGTCTAGCCTCTGGAATTGCTGGACTAGCCAATTCCAGAGGCATTGTTATGCAAAAGATAAAAAATGTGACTACCCCAGAAGGGGAAACCAGCCAAATTAGTTCTATTACAGTTTCCCACCAGAGGGAAACCAACTTCATACAAAAACTGGAAAAAGAGTCCCAAACATGAAAAAACCTGAAGAATTAGGTGTCATTGCCCAGGGGAGGAGTCTCCTCCACAATGAGACACATGTACTCCTCGGTGTCCTCAGCATTCATGTCACGGGGCGCTGCATGTCCAGAAATGTTGGTAGTGTGTGCACTGCCTAGGCCGCCATCATCACCCGACCAGTCTTTGCTGTTGTTTTCACTACCAGTGTAGCCATTGTCTATGCTTTTGCTTCTAGAGGCTGGCACATCATGAACAATGGGGAGAGCAGCAGAGTTTTCGAAATGTGGCAAAGGCATCGAACTTGCAGTGGATTTTTTGTGCAATTTCTTAGGACAAAGGCTCTCTGCATTGTTATCTTCATCTTTAAAGCTTATGGAGATAGTGGAAGTAATACGAGGTCGGTCCAGGGTGCATGTGTAATGAAATTAAGAAGAATGGGCAGTCTCCAGGGAAGGCGGCATCTCTAAGTTAGGAAACGATGGGGAAGAATTGCTGGTGGGGAAGTGCAGAGGTGGGGGGGAAATGCGAACAGGAGTGAGGGAGAGAGATTGTCTCGTTGCCAATTCTCGGACTCTACCGCTGCAGGTAGCAAGGTAGCGCCCATAAGAGTCCTCCAACGAGGGAGAGGAAGAGTCAAAATGAATGGAAAGTGGAGGCCTAGACGCCCTGCCTCGACCACTGCCTCGACGGTAGCGCATGCGGTGGTGTCTGGGCATGGCGGTGCTAGTGGAGGCACAATTGAAAGGTTGAGTCCACTGGGCTGGGAGAGCAGAAGGCTAAGAAGCCAAGAGGGTAGAGGACGAAGGAGCCGAGTGAGCAGAGGACAGGGGTGGCTCAGAAACAAAATGCAAGCTACAATGAAGGCTGTGGGAGATGTGGAAGCTAGGAGCGAGGTCAATAAAAAAAGAGAGACTACATCACCTCCTTGTGGGCGTTCTAGAGCTCGGCTCTGAGACTACAGGGGGAAAAATACAGCTCGAGGGAAGAGGCAATGGAGGAGGGCTGCTACGCGAGGTCATTTTGAAGAATGGAGGAGTGCATCGACAGCCGAGCGAAGTAAATGAACTTCTGTGTGGGAAATTGGCTTGAATAAATTCACGTGGCTTGAGCCCATGCGTGGCCATGTGGCATGCCATGGGCTCACCATATTCCAGTAATCAATGGTCACACACATCCGGGATCCACACATTATAGTGTTGGAAAAATAGTCCAAGTGATTTTTAATTTGAAGCATTGATACAGAAAAATACAAAAATATTCTCACTGAGCTATAACTCACTTAGATTAAGAAGACAACTATTTATATAAACATCATCTTCAAATTCACACAATCCATAATGTAAATTGCCCTATTATCTTTAAATCTCTAGCTTAATGGAGAAATAAATTATTTATCCCTCCTAACAATATTTTAAAACAAAATATATAACATAAAAAACATAACATTAAAAAAATACCCACTTCGAAGCATCATCTAGACTTACAAAATGTGACTAATCCATTTTAACTTTGGATCCACCAAACCTCAAAAGGGTTCAATTTTTTTTTTCACTCAGTGAAAATAGGTTTGCGTCACAAGCTATTTGATATCTCTCTCGGCTTGGTAGACTCCTAAGTTAAGATGGATCTAGATTGGTTTAATTTTACCCTTTAAATATGTTATGTTCCACATGAATACCATGTGTTAATACCATGGGTAAATACCATGAAATTATTTTTATTTTAATGTTATTTTTATTATCATTTTTATTTTTCCGAGAGGGATCAAATCTCTTAAGATGCAAACCACTTTAGAGTGAAATGATATTTGATCCAATAGATTTAGAGTTAAGATGTATATAAGTTGTTTAATTCCCCCTCTCCCTTAAAATAAGGTGGGCTAACCTCTAGACCTAATTTTTTTATAGAATAAATTTGAGGCGATTTGAAATAAAATTTACTTTTTTTACCCTCTCCCTTAAAATAAGGTGGGCTAACCTCTAGACAAAATTTTTTCATAAAAAAATTTTGGGGCGATTTGAAATAATGAAATAATATACTATGATACAAAACATTCTCCCAATAAAAATTTAAAACCCTTTAATCTCGCCCATGGGAGAAAATTCACCCTTAAATTTTTCTATGATGCACACATCCCAATCACTGTGATCGACATTACAAACCTTGGTCAATGCCTGCTCCAAGATTTTATTAAGAGCTTCTACAGCTCCATTAGCCTATGGATGATACGGGGTGCTTTTCGCTTGGTGGATCCAAAATTCTTCAGTCAAGGCCTGTATTGTTTCATTAACAAAATGCATACCTCTATCGCTCATTAAGATCTTTGGGCAGCCAAATCTGGTTAGAATATGTTCAAAAATGAAGTGCACAGCGGTATTTGTAGTGCAATCCTTCACAGCTTGTGCTTCAGCCCATCTAGTTACATAATCAATTGCAGTGATGATGTAGCGCACACCTATCTTCTTTCCTGGCGGGTTGATGGGCCCCACGAAGTCTATGGCCCATTTGTCAAATTCTTGCAGGGGCATCTGCGGTTGTAGAGGAATTTTGTCTTTGCGCGATGGTCTTCCTGTCCTTTGGCAAGTGTCGCGGGCATTGCAATAGTCGTGAGAGTCGCTATGCAGTGTGGCCCACTATAGTCCAGTTCTATAAATCTTCTGCGCCATTTCTTTCCCTGCGTAGTGACCTTCTGATACGCCCCTGTGGGATTCTACTAAGATGGCATGCCTTTCATGCTCCAAAACATATCTTCGTAGCACCTCTTCAGCTTCCAGCTTATACAGATGGCCCGCGATGATGGTAAAATCCGTTGCGCAGGTTACCAACTCTTTCTTCTATTGTACCAAATACTCTGCAGGTGCCATCCCTGTAGTCAAGAAGTGAATGATGTCGGCGAAGTGCGCATCAAATACCTTAATAGCGAATATCTGCGCATCAGGTAGTCCTTCTTCTAGGTTGGTCAGCTCTTCACCACTTTCGATTCGGGATAAGTGGTTTGGCCCGACATTCAGTTTCCCTGGCTTCACGATAATCTCAAAGTCAGATCCTTGAAATAACAGTAGCCATCGGCAAATCTCCCCCCCCCCCCCCAACATAGGCTTATTCACTAGGTATTTCAAATTCGAGTGATATGTAAACATCTTGAAGTGCCCTCCTAATAGATAATTCCAGTATTTTTGCAAGGCGTATACCATGGCCAACCCATCGCGCTCAGTAGTGGAGAAGTTGCGCTCTACACTAGAGATTTTCCTACTAGTAAATGCAACTGGATGGTCAATATCTCCGTCCCTGGTCTGCGTAAGGACAACCCCCAGGGCGATCCTTGATGCATCTACGTGAACATGAAAAACCTTCTCCCAGTCAGGAAATATGATGATAGGTGCAGAGACCATCTTCTCCTTGAGTAGTTCGAAGCTCTTCTGACACTCCTCGTCCCAAAAAAATGAAACATCCTTCTTTAGTAATTTTTCCATAGGCTGTGATCAACGTGTACCCTTGAATGAACTTCCTGTAGTATCCTGTATGTCCGAGGATAGACTGCAGTTGTTTCCAAGTTGTAGGGACTGCCAGGTTGAGGATAACTGCGACTTTGGCAGGGTCAACCATCAATCCTTGTCAACATACTATGTGGCCTAGTAATATCCTAGAGTGTATGTAAAATATGTACTTCTTGATATTGAGGTAAATTTGGTGCTTTCTACAGGTATCCAACATCATGCGCAAGTTTGAGACGTGCTTCTTTACCAACCGGAATATAGTCTAGTCATCAAAATATACCTCCAAAAACTTGTGGATGAACTCCTTGAATACTATGACCACACCCGCGAAAAGATGGCAGGGGCATTCTTGAGCCCAAATGGCATGACAATGTACTGAAAAGATCCCCATTCAGTGGCGAACGCAGTTTTGCTGTGATCTTCAGGTGCAATCTTGATTTAATGGTAGCCTGAGAACCCGTTCGTGAATGAGTATGCTTCCTGCCCCCCCACGCTATCAAAGATTTCATCTGAGAATGGTGTAGGAAAGGGATCATGTAAACAGACATCATTCAATTTGCGCAGGTCAACACAGATCCATATGTCTCCCTTATTCCTTTTCTCCCGAACCACCATAGGAATTACCCAATTTTATTGTTTGACTTGTTGAGAATGCAACAAGATGATGGAGCTTAGTGAAAAGAAGTCGCCTTCACTAAGTGGGCCCACAGGCTATTTTTGGCGCAAAGTCTATTTTTAGACTATGTCTATTTTTAGACATATGGATCATGGTCTATGAGTTGCAAGATGCTATTTGTGGATGGTTGGTCAAGTTGGTAAAAATAGATGGACCTCTATTTTTAGACATATTAGGCGAAGTCTATTTTTAGACTGCCAGTCTAAAAATAGATCAGTCGAATATTATTAGATCTTAATAATATTTGGACTATAAACATTATCTTATCCTCTTGGAGCACTTCAGTTCGAGCTACGGATGTGGCACATGCAGCTGACAGAAGGAATTACGTTATTCCTAGGGGCTAGTTGAGCTATTGCATGGTTGCATTCAATTAGAACTCATGTGGCAGAGTTTGGTGGAGTTGATGAGACAGTTGATGGAGTTGTGTTCAGTTTAACTTAGTTGAACTAGTTGTATTTATTCTAACTGATAAATACACTAGTGATGAGTGGTGTGAATTAATTATTAATTAATTCACTAATTATTACCTCATAAATCAACTAAAGAATACATCAGTTAACTGCAATGCATGGACAGTTCAGTGGAGACCAGTGTTAGAGGTGGGTGAAAGGGTGAGTCTACTATCAGTTGTGACTATAGCTGTGCATGAGATTTGCACACAAATTGATTGAGATTTCCAATGAGGATTGCGCAGTACAAGCCAGTGGGATTCGAACTTGGATCTCATCATTATTCATCTTGGATTGCGCAGTAGAGGCAGGCAGACAGGTGGAAGAGATTTGAACTTGTGACTTGTTCATATCTGAGCTAGTTTGTGTGTAGCATGTGAGATAGTGTTGAGAGCTGTGAGGAGATTTGTGCTATGTATTGTTACATGTTCTCTATCATTATAATATACAGATAGTTGGGGGTTTTCAGCTGTAAGCTTTCCCCATTACATACTGTGTTATATGTGTGCTTGATTATGTTTTAATGTGCGCATGCGACTGCTTATATTTCCGCATATTGATGATCAATTGTAGAAGAGGTTATGTATTATGCATGAAGCTTAAATAGTGTGTAATCAGGATAATCTCGGTGAATAATTCAGCTATTATTCAAATTTCTACATGGTATCAGAGTGAAATTGATCATCGGATCTATTACAGTGATTACATTTTATTTCGGTAGACAGAGTCTGTACGAGGGCTAGGTAGCCTCTGGATCCATCCTTTCTTTGAAAGGTGATATATCCAGTAAATGCCCCTATAGTCGATCTCTGTGCTAGAAATAATTTGTTCTCACAGATTAGAAGTAGTTGAGTTTTGAGCTGGTGGAATTCGAATTTGCAGCAGTGTTTTCTTGGTGTCGAAGTCAAAATGTCTTTCAACGGATTGCGATTGGAGTATGCCCTTGAGGGCGGCTCGAATTATGTTGCATGGAAGGACAGGATGGAGGCAGTGTTAGATGACAACGGGCTGAAGGAGTTCATAGATGCTGAAGTCCCAAAGCCTACTGATGCTGCTCAAGTTGAGGCTTGGCAAAAGAAGACAGCAAAATGTCGAAGGATTCTGTTGGAGGGCGTGAAGGATCACATTGTATCCAGCCTGCATGGAAAAGATTCTCCATACTTGATGTGGAAAGCGTTAACAAATTTATTCCAAAGAAAGAGTGACCAGAGGAAGTTGGCACTCAAGGATAAACTCAGAAACATAAAGCTGGAGAAAGGCGACAGTATGCCCAAGTACCTCACGAAGTTCATCCAATGCAGGGATGAGTTGGGAAGTGTGGGGGTGACTGTAGATGATGAGGACTTGGTGAGCTTGGCTCTCCTTGGTCTTCCGAAGAGTTGGCATGCCTATCAGGATTCTGTCAATGGTCGGGAGAAATTGCCAGGATGGGAGCGACTTTGGTCGGATCTTGTGCAAGAGGAGATAAGGCGGAATACCAGGGACAGATCTTCATCAAAGGCATCCGATGAAGAAAATTGTGCTTTGGCTGCCAAAGAAAAGAAGGGGAAGAGCAAGAAAGCTTCTCATTCCGGTGCGAAAGGCAAGAAGCAGGACATGTCCAAGGTGAAGTGCTTTCACTGTCACCAGCACGGACATTATGCCACAAATTGTCCGCAAAAGAAGAAAAATAAGCATGCTGCTGGATCTGCAGCGGGAGAGGCCTTAGCCTCGCAGTTTGAGCTGGATTTTTCACTGATCACATGCTTGGTATCAAGTGTGATGGGTTCAGTTTGGTTCTTGGACAGTGGTGCATCTTTTCACATGACAGGAGATCGAGATTTGTTTACTGATCTGGATGAGAAAGATCTTGGAGTGCACATCGAGATGGGCGATGATGGTAGATACAGTGCGACCGGTATCGGTACCATTTCTTTTGAGAGGGAGTCTGGTAAACCCTTCGTATTGAAGGAAGTGATGCATGTTCCAGGATTGAAGAAGAATCTTATCTCTGTGGCGATGTTAGAAGACAAGGGATATGATGTTGTCTTCAGCAAGGGAAAGGCTTTCCTGCGCAGTAAGACAACTGGAGAAACCCGGAAGATAGGGGTTTGAGTCCAGAACCTTTATCAATTGCAAGTAGAAGGCTGCGCAACAATGGCATGCAAGGAAGAAGGAGTGGTGAGCCGGGATGATGGTGAGCTGTGGCACCGGAGATTGGGCCACCTTCACCATGGAGCTTTGAAGATACTGCAACAGATTTCTATTGGGCTTCCTAAGGGTACTCTTGCGCAGTCAGATCAGTGCAAGGGATGTACCCTGGGAAAATTTGTGAAAGCCACCTTTCACGAGAAGGATATTCGCGCCACGATGATCCTTGAGAGAATTCACACAGATGTGTGTGGACCTTTCTCAGTAGCTTCGACAGCAAAGCATAGGTACTATGTAATCTTTGTTGATGATTTTTCTCGGAAGTTCTGGATCTTCTTCATGCAGAAGAAGAGCGAGACATACTCAAAGTTCTGTGAGTTCAAGGTGCTAGTTGAGAAGGAATCGGGGAAGTAGGTGAAGGCTCTTAGGAGCGACAATGTTGGTGAATTCATCTCTGGCGAATTCAAGGACTTTTGCAGTGAAGAAGGAATTTGAAGAGAGCTCATAGCACATCATAACCCACAGCAGAACGGGGTTGCTGAGCGGAAGAAAAGAATGATCGTGGGTGCTGCACGGGCGATGTTGCATGATCAGGGCCTACCCATTCACTTGTGGGCGGAGGCATGCAATACTACAGTATATGTGCAAAATCGTTGTCCTCACAAGATACTTGGCATGAGTACACCCGAGGAGGTGTTTTCTGGTAAGAGGCATGATATTTCCCATTTGAGGATTTTTGGTTCACCTGTCTACATTCATGTGACGAAGGATGCCAGGAAGAAGCTGAAGCCAACCACAGAGGTTGGGATATTTGTGGGGTACACTGATACGCCCCACAACTATCATGTGTATTTTCCAGACAGTCGCAAGACTGTTGTGCGATGGGATATCAAATTTTAGGAGGAGAAAGCCATGAAGTGTTTGCTTGAGAGGGAGCCACACTTGCATGCAGATGAGGAGCTATTAGTTCCTAAGAATGAGCTTCAGGATGTGGATCAGCCACAAGAGGAAGTTCATGGAGTGGGAGAGACCACTCATGCAGCACCAACCATCAGAGGGCGGAAGCACACTACAGAAGCTGAGCGACTGGCTCAAGATGCAGAGAAGGTTGTAGGACCACCTACAGCACAGTGCAGATAGATATAGTCACCAGACCGGTACACTGGATACATGGCTCTTGTGAGCAAATGTGTCGTGACAGAGCCATCCTCTTTCGAGGAAGCTGTGGAGGACCCCGCATGGGTAGATGCCATGGTGGAAGAGTATGATTCGATTGTCAGAAACAGTGCATGGGAGATTGTCCCGAGACCGGAGGGGAAATCAGTGGTGGGTTCGAGATGGATCTACAAAGTGAAGCAGGCAGCTGACAGGAGTGTGGAGAAGTACAAGGCAAGATTTGTTTCCCGAGGATTTTCATAGATAGAGGGGATCGATTATGAGGAGACCTTTGCACCTGTCACAAGGTATTCTTCCATACCGACGATTCTTGCTCTCTCAGCTCAGATGGGGTGGCACATTCATCAGATGGATGTAAAGACTGCGTTCCTCAACGGAGTCATTGAGGAGAAGGTGTACATAGAGTAGCCCGAAGGTTTCAAGATCTTCAGTAGCGAGTCGCATGTGTGCAGGCTCAAGAGAGCGTTGTATGGGTTGAAACAAGCACCTCGTGCTTGGTACACACGGATAGACAGTTATTTCACCGGACTTGGATTCTCCAAGAGTGAGGCGGATCCTAACCTATACCAGATTGTGGTGGAGGGTAAGTTGCCGATCATTGTACTTTATGTAGATGATTTGATTTTGACAGGTGATGAGCTGTTGATACTCTCATGCAAGGAGGATCTTGCAAAAGAGTTTGAGATGAAGGACTTGGGCCTCCTTCATTATTTCCTGGGATTGGAAATTTGGCAGCGCAGTGATGGACTATTTGTTTCTCAAGGTAAGTATGCCCGGGAGATACTGGAGAAGTTCAACATGCATGGCTGCAAGCCTGTTGATACTCCTCTTCCTGGAGGTTGGAGGAAGGAGGATGCTACTTCAGCGGAGGTAGTGGATGCCACTGTCTATCGATAGTTGGTGGGGTCACTTATGTATCTGGTCAATACACGACCCGATATATGCTATGCAGTTAACCAGCTTTCGCAAGCTATGGTTAAGCCTACCAAGCTCTTTTGGAAGGCCGGCAAGCATGTATTGCGCTATATTAGAGGCACATCGGGATATGGTCTATGGTACAGACAGGAGGATGGAGCGAAGCTTTCTGGCTTCACTGATGCAGATTGGGCAAGGAGTCCAACGGACCAGAAGAGCACATCTGGAGGAGTTTTCAGCATTGGGTCGACAGCAGTTTCCTGGTACAGCAAGAAGCAGAGATCCGTGGCACTCAGTTCAGCAGAGGCCGAGTACATGGCAGCAAGCTTGGCTGCATGCGAGGCTATTTGGATGAGGAAGATCCTCGTCGGATTGTTCGGGTCACACTTGGAGCCTACTGTGATTTATTGTGATAACCAGAGTTGCATTAAACTCTCGGCTAATCTATTATTTCATGATAGATCCAAACACATCGACATCAGGTACCATCATATCAGAGATTGTGTGTAGCAGAGAATCATGTTACTTTCATATATTCCCACGGAGGATCAGGATGCTGACATCTTGACGAAGGCGCTCACCAGGAGCAAATTCGAATTCCACAGAGGTAGGATAGGGGTTGCAGATAATCCATATCTTTTTGAGAGGGAGTGTTGAAAATGCAACAAGATGATGGAGCTTAGTGAAATGAAGTCGCCTTCACTAAGTGGGCCCGCAGGCTATTTTTGGCGCAAAGTCTATTTTTTGACTATGTCTATTTTTAGACATATGGATCATGGTCTATGAGTTGCAGGATGCTATTTATGGATGATTGGTCAAGTTGGTAAAAATAGATGGACCTCTATTTTTAGATATTGGGCGAAGTCTATTTTTAGACTGCCAGTCTAAAAATAGATCAGTCGAATATTATTAGCTCTTAATAATATTTGGACTATAAACATTATCTTATCCTCTTGGAGCACTTCAGTTCGAGCTACGGATGTGGCACATGCAGCTGAAAGAAGGAATTACGCTATTCCTAGGGGTTATTTGAGCTATTTCATGGTTGACTTCAGTTAGAACTCATGTGGTAGAGTTTGGTGGAGTTGATGAGACAGTTGATGGAGTTGTGTTCATTTTAACTTAGTTGAACTAGTTGTATTTAGTCTAACTGATAAATACACTAGTGATGAGTGGTGTGAATTAATTATTAATTAATTCACTAATTATTAACTCATAAATCAACTAAAGAACACATCAGTTAACTGCAATGCATGGACAGTTCAGTGGAGACCAGTGTTAGAGGTGGGTGAAAGGGTGAGTCTACTATCAATTGTGACTATAGCTGTGCATGAGATTTGCACACACATTGATTGAGATTGCCAATGAGGATTGCGCAGTACAAGCTAGTGGGATTCGAACTTGGATCTCATCATTATTCATCTTGGATTGCGCAGTAGAGGCAGGCAGACTTGTAGAGGAGATTTGAACCTGTGACTTGTTCATCTTCCGTGCTAGTTTGTGTGTAGCATGTGAGATAGTGCTGAGAGTTGTGAGAGCTTTGTGCTATGTATTGTTACATGTTCTCTATCATTATAACATACAGATAGTTGGGGGTTTTCAGTTGTATGCTTTCCCCATTACGTACTGTGTTATATGTGTGCTTGATTATGTTTTAATGTGCGCATGCGACTGCTTCTATTTCCGCATATTGATGATCAATTGTAGAAGAGGTTATGTATTATGCATGAAGCTTAAATAGTGTGTAATCAGGATAATCTTGGTGAATAATTCAACTATTATTCAAATTTCTACACGACTGGTTCGATGATACCTGTGGCTATCATTTTGTCATGTTCTTCCCTTACTTTCTGCTTATACTTGGGGTTCAACCAATAAGGGAGTTGTTTCACAGGGCACACATATGGTTTTAAAGTAATGCGCATGACCCCTAGGTCCCCTATAATCTCTTTGAGTTTCGAGAATTTCATCATAAATAGGTCCTGGTATTCAGTGAGGAGTTCCATGACTCTTCCCATAGTATCATCATCCCAGTATTCCCCTATTTTAGCTAGCTTAGGTTGCTCCTCTATCCCAATGTTGACTTCTCACAACTTCAGAGGCTTAGTGACATCGACGGTCTATAGTGGGGGTCCAACAACTGCGTGCTCTCCCTCCAACTCCAGGATAGAGACATTTCATGGATATTCATCACCTTCCTCCATTGACAGATTGCGACAGTTGAAAATATCCTGCATCTGCGTCTCCCATGTTGGTGCCCCATGTGCTACATAAGGGTGTGATTCATCAAATGATAAGGCATCTATATCCTACAGAGCTTCGTTGAGTGCCTCTGTTCCACCTACCAAACTGAATGTCCCTAAAAATTCATCTCTCAGGGTCTCCCAGTGGTGGATGTGCTGGTGTAATTCTGCATCTAAATACCATGTGGTGGGGATTGGCCCCAAGGCATGAATGAATAGGTGGACCCATTCCTCTGTAGTTCTTTCACACCATTCCTCCATCCATGTGGACAAGTGCTCACGTGGGTCCCCTGGGCCAAGGAAAGTCTTTACGCACAGGTGAACCAGGGATTCAAACCGTAGGATCATCATCTCACGACACTCTTCCCAATCCTGGAACGTCTCCTTATGTGTGTCCCACCACTTCACAGGGGTTGCACGCATGGATAGATTAAGGGCCCACATCCTTTTCTCCCATGGGACTTCAGCTTCAAATGTTCGCAAAAAATCCGTAATACTACCAGAACCATCAAAGTAGGGAAGTTCTCTTACCTCTGAGGAGATACACCAGAAGTTCTTTGTGATCCTAAGACATCACAGCGCAGATAAATCATGTAACCGATTCTGCCAATTTTCTATCTCCCCGTCGGAGTCAGAGAAGCATTCACTGTCCTTTTCCCAGCAAAGCACACCATAAGTCATAGGGTTGATCCAATCATCATCCCGAGTGGTTAATTTATATATGTGATCCACATCCTCTTCTTCCCGCATTGGTTCTATATACCACTCTCCTTCCGCACGGTCTAGTGGGACTATCACCCTCGTACCCTCATTTTCAAACACCATGCTCCTTTTCTTTAGGTTGATAATGTCTCCCATGCCTATTTCCCAAACTAGTGCTAGGAGCTCAGGATGGGAGTCTACATCTTCCACAATCTGAATTACCTCAAAGTTGCCACGAACCTTAACTCCTGTGATATCTACCATAATATTTGACAGTCTCCCCAATGGTATGATCTTCTGTTGGTTGTCCATGTACAACTGGATAGTAGACCATTCCAACTTAGGCTCTCCCATCCACTGCCAAGTTTTCTTGGGTAGTACGTTCACATTTGATCCCAGGTCCAAAATAACTTGATCCATTTCATAGTCGCCAATCTGTGTTGTTAGCCACATTTCCCGACTAGTGCGTTTCTTATGCTTATAAATTTTGTGCACATCCTTACCTTCCATGGGAGGGGTAGTTCTTTCTGTGTAGCTATCTATTAGTGCTTGAATATTTTCTATTTCCTTCTGGTTGCGTAGCAGCTTCATACATGCATGTAGAAATGGTTTAACTTCGTTGTCTATTATTACGTTTTTTGGAGCCTTAGAAGTAGATACCTCATCCTTAGTAAAGTCTTTGCGAGCTACGACGAAGGTTTCTTTTTCCTTATATAGGTCCAAGATTTCTTGCTTGACAGCTTCTTTCCGGATAAGAGGTTCAACCACGACTTTATCCTCAGCTCCTCCAGTAGCTATGTCGCTGTGCATTATGACATTAATACTTGGTCCTTTATCTCACAGTTCCGCCTTAACCCTCTGCACATTCTACGTAGGTGTCTGCTATTTTTATTGCATTTTTTCTATCAGGACTGGACAATCTTCAATCACATGGTCCGGTTGTCAACAGTAACAGCAAGACTGTCATGCTGGGTTTTGACAATCCCTTGCAATGTGCCCTATTTATCCACAGTTGTAACAGATCAATTGACCTCTTCCCCGACCTGTGCCTCCACCCCTTCCCCCTCCCTCGCCCCTTGCTGGGGAGCCTCCACTACTTGTGGGAGATAATGGTGAAGAAAGGTCAGCCTGTACCCTATATATGTTTCCTCGGTCTATCATCAAGTCATGGGTATGACAATTATTCTCATCATGCCCCACAAAGGAGCATAATTGACACCATTTTTGCTTCAATTTGGGAACATAAGCCCCAAGACGGGGATAGTGTTTAGTATCGTGTAGCCTGGCAACACGACAATCGACGCACCATAACATCGGACCACTTGGCCCCGCAGCCTCCTTAGGGTGCAATGGGCTAGGTCCCCCAGCCTACATGTAATCTGCCAGCAGAGGACACTAATCCTTGGTATGAACGAACACTCTGCATCTTATGCATCATATGTCTAGACTAGCCTCTTTCCCTCGTTATTTTCGCAGATTCTGTATTTTAAGGTGTATTGCCTCCAGCTGTTCCTAGATTTGTTGTACTCCAAAATGGGCATCGTCTCTTGGCACAACCTCTAGTTTCATAGTAATCTCCAAGGCTTTCTCTTGTGTCTTAATCACATGCTGACCCATAGGTCCGCGTAGGTGAGGCAGTAGCATAGCAATAAACCATTCCTTGTGTTGCCTATCATCATAATGAAATCCTCCATCTTTGATAATGTTCTTTAACCACTGATCAACGTCCTAGAGAGACTCAGTGGGTCCTTGTCTAAAGTATTT
Organism: Pinus albicaulis; assembly: GCA_034641835.2. Classification (NCBI taxonomy): domain Eukaryota; kingdom Viridiplantae; phylum Streptophyta; class Pinopsida; order Pinales; family Pinaceae; genus Pinus; species Pinus albicaulis. The sequence goes on along the minus strand of CM076581.1, from coordinate 498,334,459 downwards.
TAGGTTAGTTACCAATTGCGAGTATGACTTAGGCTTTCGTAATTGTTGTTTTAAATCTATCTTAATCTCCTGAATAGATGGATCCGCATGTTTTCCTACGTATCCCATATACCAGTTCAAGGCCCTTCCTTCGAAGGCGAGGGATAGTTGCACTCTCTTTACAACATCAGTAGCCACATACTGCGTGGTCCATACTGATTTTGCTACAAACCAAAATCGGTCCATATCTTCATCTCCTACACCCTTGAAGGTGGGTAGCTTCATGTGTGTGGCCATATCTTCTTCTGGGGGTGGTGGAGGTGTGGGTGAGTTCTTACCCTTATGCTAACTTGAAGGTGGTGTAGCTGGAGGAATATTTATTTCATGCACAACCGATTCTATCAATGGGCTATAGACAGATCTATCTCCTTCTTGATTAGTTCAATATTACTCACCACTTTGTGTTGTACTCTCACTCATATCAGAGGTCATTCACTCAGTGTGGCTGCATAGAACGCCCTTTTCACACAGTAATATTTTGATTAACAATGGCATTGTTTTCAAGAAATTACCCCGGAACCCTTTGAAGAACCTCTGCTCTGCCTCAGAGTAGGATACGAACTGATCGACTGCGAATTCTGTCATGAATCCTCCTAGCACGCTATCCACCCAATGATCTACTATACGGGTGATCTTATTGTCAATCGTCTCCAGCTGTTGAATCAATTATGGTGTCCACTACATAACTTGATTGTCCTTCCAACACATATGGAATTCTCCGAGCCTTGCCAACCACTCCTGAAGCTTGTGTGCAAAGGTTACAAAGAAAATATCATAGACTTTGATGAATATGTACTTGTTTTTCCATTTATCAGCTGTCAACTTCATGTTGCGATTCTCTTTTACAGAAAATTCATGAATTTTTATTTCAAAACAATCTTCAATTTCCACCCTTTTAGGTCTCCAATGACCCCATGGCATTACCCGATCTCTCTCTCAAAATTCTCCTAGTCCCGGCAAGAGAACCATTTGATGGCTCGAGGGGTCCTAACCCAGGTTTGGAGGTTAAGGTTTGGCAACAAACCCCTATACTATTAGCCCTTTCGGCAATGACCTACTTGCACAGGACAAGGTCTCACTCGAAGTAGTATGGGAGGGTGCTGGAATCAGGTTTCTGCATCCTGAGAGAGAGTAGGTAATTCGAGGGAGATCAGGGTTATAGCTTACTAGGTTCGCATAGAATAAGTCTATTTGTAGCTCTCTTAACAGTGTAATCAAAATATAACCATAACAAAGCTATCAGATCTAATCAATACATTTGCATCCACATGCGCATCACCAAATACCACCACAGAGCATATACTCGTAGCCAATATCAGATCACAGGTATACTCATGCCAATTCTAGAACACATGTATATTCGAAGCTTAAATAAATATCACAAATGCGCTTCAGCAGTAAACACAACCAATTCAGATAACACGCTGATACTTCAATGATACTTCACATTAATTAATATCAAAGATCTACTTACAACCCAAACACAGCCCGCGCTTATAGCCTATAGGGTTCGCACATAGTAGGACTGAGGATCTCTGCGCACACAACCAGCAGGAGTCCTTACCTAAAACAACCCAAACAGATCTTAACAGTTCGCACGTAGCATCAGGCTATCGACTTACTTACTTACTAGACCCAACTATTTATCTATTTATAATATCGTAGCCTTTGCTATCCTATGGTCCGCAAACCATGGTTTTCCGACCCTAGAGCTACCCTTTTACCCATTACAAAACATTAAGGGCTTTGACCCACCCCAAAAACCCTACGCAAGACCAACTATTACAAAAGTATACAAAAAACACAGGTTAGGGAACCCTGTTCCAACAACTAGCATGAATGTCAACATCTCAGAGTCAGAATACTTCAAAACTATAAAAATACACTAGAATGGTTAGTTGTAGTATCTAGAAATAGGGAGTCCCAACACCTGCCAATATGGAGATGCAACACCTAGCAACTGGGATTTGTAGAACTTGGAAACCAAGAGTTGCAATACTTAGCAACAAAGAGTTATAGTAGTTGGAAATAAGGATTTTTAGTAGCCATCCATGGTGAGTTATAATGACTATCCATAGTGAGCTGCGTCACTTGTATCTTTCTCTTGTATGAAGGTACCTGTGCAGCTCGGCCTCCTGAATACTACTAGTTAGCATAGAAAGGTAATTATCTCCCTAAATTCATAATAATAAGCATTAAAATAAAATATTAGGATAATAATTGTACTTTGATCAAAATTCATTTAAATGGGAAAAAAGGTTGTTGGAATGAGATGAAAATTCAAAAAATATATGTAAAAAGGTCTTAGATGGGTGCTGTAAAGATGCCAAATCAGGCACCCGTAAAATCACCCTAGCAAAAAATGTTACATGTCCTTATGTAATCAACAATCAATATGATTCTTTGTGATAGTAGCATCCATGGAGGTCACTGATGTTGTAGTCCATCTCCCTTGACTCATGAACATGGTAATAACATTTAGTCTTCTAAAATATTAATTTGGAAGATCGATGACAAATTACAACCATGGGTATAGATTCCTCTTTTTGAGAGGACCAGTTTTGACTATTTAAGCACTGATTCTGGACAAAGGAAAGTGTATTTTTGAATTGAATCCCACAATGCCACATTAGATCAGGTCAACCCTAATGGGAAATTGGACACCCTTGGAAACCTATAAATACAAGTGACCTCAAGTTCATTTATATATCACCAAGAATATTATTCTTCTCTTCTTCATTGATTGGTTCACATAGGTCTAAGGTTGGGTCAATAAAATTGGTTCATACAGGTCCGGGATTATAGGGTCTAAAGCTCACGTGTGTTAGGTTTTTTGGTTTCTGGCTGCAGGCTTGACACATGCAATTTTTGGCTATAACAATAGGTAGGTAGGCACATTATTGTGATTGGAAGCTCTCAATGAAAAACACTTCTTCCTCTATGTGATTGGGCTCTAGGGTTGCAAATTGACATTTGACTGCAGTTGACCATATACATGAAAATTTGTCTCTGATTTGGATTGATGATGGGAACATATTTCTTATTGTTGTTAGGTTAATTTTCCTGGATAATTTTTCATTGGCTCATTGTACTCTCTGCTAAAATTTTTATGAATTTCAAATAAAAGAATACTTGCAAAGTATTTTCCCCTTAATGGGATTTTCCCTGGTCATTGACCGAAAATATGGTGTCTCTTTTTGATGTGTTGATTGTCTCCTTTGTCATTGTATTTATTGTTCTATCTTAAATTATCATTGATGATTTGAAATATTAATTATTGATGAAACATTACTAATTGAAGAATTGAATTGGGCTGCAATAATTGAAATGACATAGAGCAGTCTGAAATTTAACATGGTATCAGAGCTAAGGTGAAGGTCAAGCCAAAAAAGGAGAATAGAATTGAAGAGATTATCTTTGTAAAGTTGAACGAAACTATCTAATAAAGTCAATATGTCTTCATATTTCTTCAAGGAACATGAGAAATTGAGTGACTCATCTAACTTGCATGGAAAATCGAGTTGGAGATCATAGTTGATAACAATGATTTTTTAGAATTCATTCAAGGAAAAGTACTCGAGCCTCTGGAGAATGCCTCCATTGCTACTAAGAAAAAAAACAAGCAAGGTGAGTTAAAAGAAAAGAAAATTATAAATAATGGTTTATAATATAATTTACTTGCATATGTTGGAAATTTGAGGAAATATAAGGACATATATGATAAGATAGTTGGCATGTATGAAGTCAAAAATTTGAATGAAATCCTCTCCTTGAAATATCAACTCAAAGATATGAAGAAAAATAAAGGAGAGTCTATGAAATCCTACATTATGAGGATATCACGTCTTAGAGATCAATTGCAAAGAGTTGGGGAATATGTGCCTGATACGAAATTGGTGATTGTAACTCTTAGAGGTCTCCCTTCCACTTGGGAAGCCTTCATTACTTCCATAAGAAACAATAATACATTCCAATCATTTAATGAGAATTTTTGAAATCTCACTCAAGAAGAATCAAGGATGATATAAAGAGTCAGGATTTAAAAGCATGAAGAAGGAGATCCCACTGCATTTGTCACTCATAATAAGAAGAAGAAAGGAAAAGGAGGTCCATCAAATTCAAGGCAGAATCCTCCTTGAATCTCAAAGACAATGAGTGATATATAATCATCACACATTGAATGTTACAACTATCACAAGAAAGGTCATTATGCTCGAGATTTCCCCGAGAAGAACAAAGGTCCATGCTACAACAATAGAAGCAACAATAACATGTTTGATGATAGAAGAAGAAGAGATGACTGAAGGAATGATCACAATGGAAGATGTGGATGAAGAAGAAGCCTATGTTCCAAGTGATCATGAAGAAGACCATTTTCCTCAAAATAAGTCAAGATACTCCAAGTATGAAAGTAATGTTTGAAATCAATCTAAATACATTCTTTTTTATGTTCTCACTAGTTCGTCTCCCCTAGATTCGTGGAATAGTTGGTTGGTTGATAGTGGGGCCACTCATAATTTATTTTGGTATAAGGAAGTTCTCTCTATCTTGGTAGAGAGGGAGTCATATTTGAAAATTATTATTGGAGACAACTCCACTCATCCCGTTAAAGGATTTGGGTCCATAAAATTTCATTTTCATTTTCTAGAATTTGTTTTTCTCCATGATGTGATGTATGTGCCAGGATTGAAGAAGAATTGGATATCAATTTATGCTTTGGAAGATAAATATATGAGGGTTTCCTTCATCAAGGGAAATGTTCCTACTTAGCCTTTTGGAACTTCTATGAGAGATGCATTCACATTGGGAACTAAATTTAAAGGACTCTATAGAGTCTTTGGTAGAACTCTTCTAGCATTGGTCTATAATACTAATCACCTGAGTGAACTATGGAACTGAAGATTAGCCCATCTACATTATGATGCTCTTCCAAAATTGAAGAAATTGATATTTGGTATTCCTGATGTTCAAGCCCAACATTATGGAGTATATCTAGGTTGTGCTAGTGGAAATGAGGCAAGGGGACGATTCCCCTCTAGCGAGAACAAGACGAATGACATCCTCCAACTCATTCATTCTGATATATGTGGTTTGATTCCCGTACATTCTATTGGTGACCATATCTACTACATCCCCTTCATTGATGAATTCTCCAGAAATATGTGGATATATTATTCGAAGCACAAGGATGAAGCCTTCGAAATGTTCAAGGCATTCAAATATTTGGTCAAAAATCATTACAGGAGAAAACTAAGATCTTCAGGTATGAAAATGGTGGAGAGTACAATTCGAATGAGTTCATTGATTTTTACAAGAAGTAAGATATTAATAAAGAGATAATTGTGCCCTACAATCTCGGAAAAAGTATATGAAAAAAATAACAGGTCTATTTTTATGCAACCAACTCAAAGAACAGAAGAAAATATAGATCAATGACTTAAAAATTGTCCTCTTCGAGGGGGAATCTTCCTTTACATTATATAAATGGACAAGTATTGGATGATACAAATGATAATATCTCCTCGGCGTATATAGGATTTTAAGGGGTTACAATATAATCAGAGCGTACATAACAATAATAATGTAAGGGCAGAACAATAACAATAGTGGGCTTCTATGGAACACAACAATAACAACATGGGGGATACATAGGCACAACAATAACAACATGGGGGATACATTGGAACAATAATAACAATATGGGGCTACACTAAAAATAATAATAAGGGGAGTACAATAGTATTATAGGGACCTGACATGCCCCTCTCCTTCGAAAAAGTGTTGCCCTTAACACTTTAGTAGTTTCATATGCTTTTGTATAAAATTATCATCCTCCCATGTGGAATATTTTGTGGATAAGTTATTCCACTCAATGATACACTCTAAAATTAATTAATTTCATAGCTTTTGGATTCTTGTTTTCGTGACTTATTTAGGCTCAAATACCATCTTTCTTTCTTCGTCAAGTTTTGGAAACACTATTTGAACTAGGAGCTTGTCACTGATAACCTTCTTTAAGCATGAAACATGGAAAATTGGGTGTGCTTGAGATTACGCAGGAAGCTCCAAGTTTTATGCCATGGTACCAATATTTTGCAACACCTTGTAAGGACCATAGTAATTGGGTGATAATTTATTATCCTTCATAGCTTGCTTGATGGAAATTTGTTTGTATGGTTGTATCCGTAAAAATACCTAGTCACCTACATCAAACTTCTTTCACTACGATGTTGATTTTCCAGTTGTTTCATTCAATTCTGCGCCAGAGTGAGGTTATCCTTTAAGAGTTGGATGACTTGTTTTTGATGCTCGATGTGATATTCCACTTCTTGAACCTTAGATTTTTCTCTTAAATATGATGTAATGTATGGTGAATGATATCCATAAATTGCCATAAATGGGGTCATTTTTGCTGCAGTATGGAAGGAAGTGTTATACCACCATTCAACTAGAGGTAACCACTTGACCCATTGTGTTTGTTTATCAGATACAAAGCAATGAAGATATCCTTCCAAACATTTTTTCACTATCTTAGCTTGTTTTTCAAATTGAGGATGATAATATGAACTATGAGCTAATTGAGTACCAAGCCAAGAAAATAATTTCGTCCAAAAATTTCCAGTGAAAATGGGATCTTTGTCACAATATTTGGGTTTCCACGTAGCTTTTGAATTGTTTTCATAAATGCAATAGCAACTGTACTAGATTTAAAAGGATGACATAATTCACAAAACTATGCATACTTAGTAAGTCTATCAACTACCACCATGATGACATTCTTTCCTTCAAACTTGGGTAAACATATGATAAAATCCATTGAGACCTCCTCCCAATGATAAATTGGAATGGCTACATGTTGTAACAGACCCGAGGTATTAATTGTATCAACTTTATTTTGTTGGCAAACCAAACATTCTGCCACAAACTTCTGAATATTAGATTTAAGGCCATCCAAAAAAATTCCTTCTTGGCCCTTTGTTACATAGCATTTTGTCACCGTCCCTACAATCCCTCATCCTGTACATTGGAGGACTATTCCCATGACCTGTGAACAGTAAAATTTCTTGAAAACACCTTGATGGCATCCTTCTGCATAAGGGAAAGAATTCTCCTGGAGAACATTTCCTCAGAAAATTACTAAAAACATATGTTTGGGCATTGGCGCGAGCAGCCAGTTCACCACTCGCGACGACCTGGGAAATTTACACTAAGCCCACGCCACTTGGTGCTCTGTCCCTATGTATTGCTTGCGCCAAACCTATTTGGGAATGTTTTTTAAAAGTAAAAGGTGGAAGTTTGATTCTAACAACTTCAGAATGAATCATCAAAAATAGTTTGGGTTGTTTGGCTCTGGATCCCCATGTTTAGGAAGTGGTTTTCCACCTCTCATGGAACCTTCCTAAGAGATAGGACTCTCCCCCATGATTATAGGGATCCTAACCTCTCCTTCTCCCTCTACAAAATCCCACCCTCTCTATTTGCAACCTAGCTGAACATTTGGGAAGAAAACTATAGTTGAGTGACTATTGAGAGCAGAGCCAAGCAGAACCCCGTAAGAGAGAGAGCCTTGTCTAAATTCCTGACAAGCTTTGTGAGACACGCTCCGCTGGAAGCCCTGCCAAAGGAAGAACGTGACGTCAAAACTCGATTGTAATATTTCTTTCATATTTTAATATATGCTCGACTATGTCATTGGTTCCATCGTTGTATTGCTTATTTGTGTAATGCAATTTGATTCGATCTTTTCCGACTGATTGATAGTTACATGCTTGAATTATTACGTTGTATGTTATCACTTTTCTCTGCATATGTACAAGTGTCCGGACATGGTGAGCAAAAGGATTGTGATCTGTTAAGCTAGGAATGGGAAACAACACTTCTCCTTCGACAATAGTAGCATAGGACTTGAGGTAAGCTATCCATCATAGCTTTGTCTTTTGTAACTAGGAATCAATATCGTAGTGTGTTTTGTTTGTTGCTAGACCCACTCTTGGGCTAGTAGGATCGCCTCTGTCCACAGAGGGGATTTACCTCTCCAACACCCTTTGGTAAGTTTTTTAAAATCTCGAGTGCCCTCCTAAGGGGGAGGTGTGCAAATCCAAAAGAATATTTTTCTTGATTTGGGAATTCTTACAAAGATATAAGCGATATTTATACCATAGTGAATCATTTTTCCAGCTAAATGTATTATATGTACAGGGATCTTGTTGAAAATTTTGAATGAGTGTCCACACCTCTTCGTCATTCTTCCATTCATCCCTTGCCTCAGTTATCCAATCAGGTTGGATAATAGAAATGGCACAAAGAAATGCTTCCACATCCTCATCCTTTTTTGAGAGTGCATATCCAACAACTTTTTTCTTCCCTTTTTTATAGATGATTTCAAAGTCATAACCCAACATCTTTGTGACCCATTTTTTATACTCTTTTGAAGATAATATTTGTTCCAAAAGGTATTTAATACTATCATGATCTATTTTTACCTTGAAGTGTCTTCCCATTAGGTAACGTCTCCATTGCTTTAGTACATGTAGTATCTCCAGAAATTCCTTCTAATAAATAGTTTTGTGTAAATACTTTCCTTTGATTGGATTAATTTCAAAAGAAATGGATCTTCATTCCTGCATCAAAAAAACACCAATTTAATTTCTTGAGGCATCAAATTCCACAATAAAGGTTTTTGTGAAGTCGGCCGTAACTAAGACTGGTGCTTGGCTCATTTTCTCTTTAAGATGTTCAAAGGCCTTAGTTGCTTATGTAGTCCAAGGAAATGCATCTTTCTTCAGTAGTGTTGTTAGAGATGTTGATATTATCCAATAATTCTTAACAAAATTATGATAATAGCCTGTCAACCTGAGAAATTCTCAAAGTTGCTTTATGGTTGTGGGGATTTTCCATTCCTTAATGGCTTTAATTTTTTTAGGGTCTACCTTAACACCCTCATGAGATACAATATGATCCAAATATCTGACCTCATATACTCCAAAGAAACATTTGAAGGTTTTTTGCATATAATTTTTTCTCCTCCAATAGTTTGATCACCTTGTCAACATGTTGAACATGATCCTTCCAAGACTTGTTGTAGATTAGTATATCATCAAAAAATACTAACACAAATTTTCTAAGGAAGGGTTTGAAAATAGAATTCATAAAACCTTGAAATTTCAAAGGTGCATTGGTAAGGAAAAAAGGCATGACCAAAAATTCATAATGACCCTAATGATTTCTGAATGATTTTTTTTTCAGAATGTATTAAGTCTTCATTCTAATTGAATGATATATTGAATGACGATCCAACTCGATGAAGTAAATTTCTCCATGTAATTCATCCAACAATTTACAAATGATATGAATGGGAGATTTATCTTTAATAGTGAGTTCGTTGATCTCCCTATAATACATACACATACGCCATGATCCATCCTTCTTGTGCACCAATACTACTTGAGTAGAGAAATAAATTTGAGTAGGTTGAATTATACCATCCTCTAGCATTTCTGCAACCATACGTTTAATTTAACTATTTTTGGCATAGGTATATCTATAAGTTATGATGTTTGGAGGAACACTTCCTGGAATCAAATGAATATCATGATCGTGACCACAAATAGGTGGGAGTCCTTTGGGAGTCTCAAATACCTTAGAATGATTGTCCAAGACTTTTTGGAGATATGGAGAAATAAATGATTTTGATGTTTAAACCTCTAGTGAGCATAATTGTGAAATTACGCCCTATATTTATTTCTTAAGAAGTTTTGACATGCCATTAGGGCTGATTATCTTTCATAGTTTCCCTGTGATACCCCTTAATTTAACTTCCTTTCCTTCCAAAAAAAAATTCAAGAAAATTTCTTGAAGTTAAAAGCTATTGTCCCCAAATATTGTAACCATTGGACTCCTATTACAAAATCAACACCACCCATTGGAATGGAAAGCATTGGAATATTAAGTAAATATTCCCCTATAGTTAGCTTGATATTATGGAACTTTCCAGATCAATTTATAGTTCCTCCATTTGCAACCATCACTTGACACTCTGGTGTTGGATATAGGAATTAATTCAATTCCTTGGCTATCTTACAATGAATAAAATTATAAGCAATACCTGAATCAATCAAAACTATTACCATTTTATTCTTGATATATCATTCTATCTTGAGAGTTTGAGGACTATTAATTCCTGCCAAGGCATTGCAAGATATGGTCGGATTCGTTTATTCTTTCTTCGGGTTTGATTCTTGGTGTATATCCTCCTATTTTGATGTTTATTGTTCCATTTCTTCCTCTTATTCACAATATATGTAGAATAATTTCTTCTAAGCACACTCATGACCTTTAGTGTAATTGCTATCACAACTGTAACAAAGCCCTTTTTCTATTTTTTCCTTCAATTTTTGTGGTGTCAATCTTGTAGGATGTGGGAAGATAGGAGTAGCAACACTTCCATATTCATAGTTGTGAGTGGTAGAATTCCTTGTTGCCATAATTTTTCCTTCATTTTTTCTTGCTACCCTGAATTCCTTCTCTAATGAATTAGGTTCCCAAAGACGAACCTCATGTTGGATGTTATCCTTCAAATTACCTATGAATAAATAAATCCTATGCTCCTCTGGAATATCAGTTACCGTGATATTCAATTTTTGGAAGTCCTCAATGTGCTCCACCATTGAACCCTTTTGTTTGAGATTTATTAATTGGCTAAAGAAGGTTTTTTTATTTTTATCATCATAATGTGCTATCATTTCCTCCAAAATAAATTTCCCATGTGAAAAGTGGTTTACGAGGACAAAGCCATTGATACCATATAAAATATTTGATTTCTAAATATAAATATGTAATGTGTACCTTTTTTGTGTGTTTCACATCATGGAGATCAAAATATTACTCCATCTGTAGTATCCATGTTACTAGATCCTTTCCATCAAACTTCCTCATATCGATCTTTGGAATGTGGTGGTTCTTAAACCCAACATTGGAGTATCTAAAATCATAATTCATATTCCTTTTGTCCTCATCATGATTTTCATGGATTACCTTGTCACCACTGGGAAGCCTTTCTTCTAGAAACTTTGCCAAACAACCCTTCTGTCTTGATATTCATCATTGCTTCCATGTATACTTTTAAACCGTCATTCAAAAATCCCATGTCCCTTTTTATACCATCTATATTAACTCCCATGCCAATTTTTATACCATCTATATTAACATTCATCATGGCTTCCAATTAATTTTTTTTTATTTTTTGCGAGAGCGAACTTTGTTTCACTTGGTCTCTTAAATTTGATATATCATGTTGCATTTATTCCTCTTCTTCTTGCGCCATAGAATATATTTCTGGTTGTTTAGAAGGCATGTACATTTTTTTGTTTCAAGGAATTTTGGAATCAAACAATGATATATATGCTTCATTATGCGCCTTGAATCACTTCAAACTTCTTTTTCAAACAAAAGTTATGCAAAATTTAAAAAAATACACACCTTTTTCTTGCTTTTTAGGAACTTGATATTTAAACTATTGTATCTCTATAATTTTGGATCTCCAAGATTGGAATTTTGTCCTTTGGTAACCCTATGAGTCTTCTTTCCAACCCCATAGGTTAGACCGAGATTGGATTCTTCAAGAAATAGTTATTCCATGATTATAGATTGGTTCAGTAGAGAGAACTTCTACATAGTTCCACATTTCATTATTTCAACCTTTAGAATCGAAAATGATACCCAATAAAACTAAATTCCATGCACTTTTAGTCACTTTTTACAAAATTCAAATCCAATGCTCAGAGATAAAGTTATGATGATTTTCCCTAGGTCACCTATTTGAGATGGAATTCTTGAGTCTGCAAAAAAAACCCTAACTTACTCGAATCATATCTCAAAAAATATATTGAAACAAGATTTGAAATTCATATAATAATTTCAACAATATTTCAGCTCCATGTGGTTTCAATTTCATCTTCTGAAGCCCTGTAGAAACAAAGTTATAGCAAAAATTACAATATGACCTGTTTGAAGAAGTGAAACCCTAGAATCCAAAGCTCTGATACTAGATGTTATGAAATCAACTCAAAGTACAAAAGAAAAGATAGATCAACGACTTAAAAATTGTCCTCTTCAAGGGGGAAACCTCTTTTACATTACATAAATGAACAATTCTTAGATGATACAATTGATAAGACCTCCTTGGTATATATAGGAGTCTAAGGGGTCGCAATATAATCAAATCCTACATAAAAATAATAGTGTAAGGGAAAAACAATAACAATAGTGGGCTTCTATGGGGCATGTTGGACCTGTTTCCCATAGGCAGTCCTTGGCTGCAAAAACTACAGCACGAAACCAACTCAACCAGATTTATGTTCAAGTTGGCCCTTGAACCAGAGGGGGCTCCCTCAGTTGTTACAAGGCTTTTTTTAACACTATTCACTTGTCAATGAACAATGTCCTTTGAAGCAAAATGGCTAGATTTATAGTTTTAATTGGGGGTGGTTGGCGATCAATGAAAATCCCTAATCATTGTTAAATACCTCTCTCATAGGGTCCCTTCTGAACGTGTCAGCTTCCAGCCTAACATAATGACTTGATTTGTATAAGAATTTGACAGAAGAATGTAAGGATATTCCTAATTATTATGCAACCAGACTAACTACTTAAAAACTAGGGAGATCTGGATGAGTGTAGAATATTTCTACAGCCCAACAAAACACATTTAAGAGAAGATAGAAGGGCAAACAATAATCAGTTCAAAGTAGAGATGACTCAGAAAAACAATCCAATATACTAATTATTTCAATGATTACTAATTTAGAAGAGATTTAGAGAGATTAAAATTCAATATATTCTTACCCAGGTCTTCTATGCAAATATGAAACATGTGCAGAAAATAGATATGGAAATACTGGAAAAACGTACTAGAAACACAAAATTCTGTCAAAAAATGGAGCCAGAAGGCTTTCATTATAAATCTAATAAGAGAAGCTATTTCAAAGTGTAGATTCTTGGCATCAAAATCCCACCCTTTTTTATTACAAAATTAAATAATATATAGACAAAATCTCTCCTAGCTATTACAAACTTTCAGGAATAAAATCATGAACACCATACTAAAAATAAATGATATCACTTAATTAGTTGCCAGAAATTTGAAACTGTTGCAAGTATCTTGTCTTGAAATCTAGAGTTGTTTCACTAGAGTTGATATTCTACCTTGATTTATTGAACTACTCGAGTCAAATTCCTTGGAATTGAATTTGGAATATTCTGCCACTTGTCTCCTTTCTCAATATCAATTTTTCCACCTAAACATCAATGGTCACACAACACTTTTTCTTTTTCCTTTTGGTATTTTCAAAGGACATAAGGCTAATGTATCACTATACTTTGATGTTGCACCTGCAATGTCTCCCTGTTGTCTTTTTAGTTTTCCTTTAAACATATTTATTGAAGATAAATAACATAAGATATTTTCAATAATATCAACAGTAGAATCATCTTCAATTCTTCCTGGAGTGCCAAAACTTTAGATTGTGTTCTCATGCTCCTTTAAATAACAACAATTTTATCACTCTTGTTTCTTTCAGGTAGTTAACCTATTAGTCAAATCTAAAACAAATGGGAAGCTATGATGATATTCTTCATTACTTTCAGAAAAAACCCCTTTCAACCACACTTCGAATTGTTTTATTTTTATAAAAATAATATATTTTAAATCAAAATTAATATATAAAAATAATAAACCATTCAAAAGAATAATAAATATATCCCTCAGCATTTAGCTTAGTGAAAAATTGACAATTTCTCACCGAAAAATTTTAATTTCGGTGTACCAAAATATGTTACAACAGGGAAAAACAATAAAAACATGGGGGATACATGGACACAACAATAAAAACATGGGGGATACATGGGTACAACAATAAAAATAGGGGGATACCCTAAAAATAAGAATAAGGGGAATACACTAGTATTATAGGGACCTAACATTTATTGTAGAAGCCACTTGTGCCATGTTCCATGATATAAAAATTGCCAAAGTTCCTTTGGGGAGAAGCAACGAATACTATCGTGTATGCTCAAAATAGGGTTCTTCATCAAGAATTGGAAAACAAGACCCCGGAAGAAGTGTTCATAGGGGTCAATCTCAATGTTAGCCATCTTCATATCTTTGGCTGCCCTGTATATTTCCACGTGCCGAAGGACACAAGAAACAAGTTGGAATCCACGGGAAGAAAATGTATGTTTGTTAGATATTGTGAAAATTATATGCATTTAGAATATATATTCTTCGTCAAAGGAAGGTTGAAATTAGTAGGGAAGTAATTGTTTATGAAGATGTTGCCCTTGTGAAAGTGTTTTCGGTGTGACAATGACCCTCCAAAATTTTTTCCTATGTCAGTTTTGGAGCCTACGCTAACTATAGTTTCAAGCCTCCTTGTGTCATCATGTGGTTTGATTTTATATTTGTATGTTTTCTCCTAGTGCCACATCCTCCTAATTTGATGTGCCTCAAGCATTGTCACTTAACCATTAGAATAATTTGAGTTAGTGAATGTATGTATAAGTGAACTAACAATATTTCTTGACTTATAAACTTTCCTTCTCGCCATGCGCACACTAAAAAACGCACATTAAAGTGGAAAATCAAGAAAAAAGTAATAAATCTCTCACAAAATCCAAAAGTGCACTTTGAGTTGATGAAGACATACACTTGAGGTGAGCGCACTCCTTCAGGCTGAAGAAGTGCGCCCTACATGGGCACATTCATTCAAGTTGAACAAGCGCACCCTATCTGGGCACAATCCTTCGTGTCAAAGACATGCAACTTGTTCAGATTCATTCATGAGTCAACTTGTTGCATGAGGGGGCACTACTAGAAAATAAGAAACGTCTTAACTCCTTCTTAACTAATCCTTTCATGCGATGATAAGTGGATCCCATGCATGAACCAATTTTTCATGTTAATTTCACTAAATAAACTCATTTAATCATTCTTCCATAATCATTTCATATGATTTGAGTGCACAACTAGAGAATCAAGAAGCTCTTCATCAACCGGTGCAGCAAGTAAGTTTGCATGCTCAATATTTCATTGTTTTTTATGCTTTCAATGCCAAATATTGGATTGCTTGTTGTCGATATCTATTTTTTTTTTCAATTTGTTTGTTTTCATTTTTGTTGAATCTCCATCTTGTAAATTCTAATTCACTATCACATGCAATATAATTTTCACATTCTTGAAACCCCTCATCTTCCACCATGCATGCAACAACAACTATAAATCCTTGCAGGCCCTTCTCTTTCTCATCTTACCGTAGAATTATGTTGTTTGAAATTGTTTCTGAGATCTTTTTAGGAAGAGCACACTTCTTGAGCTCGAAGCTTCTTCAGCCTCGAAAAATACACCATGTGTGACCAAGTTCTCTTCCTAAGTGCATCAGTGCATCATGAAGGCACGAAGCCTTTCCCTTTGACCCTTTAGAGTTCTATAGAGCTCCCTCTTTTCCTTGCCACATCACTGCCACATCATCGCCACGTCACTACCACATCATTGCCATGTCACTTCCATGTCATCACCATGTCACTTCCACATCATCTCAAATCGACCCATCGCAATATCCATCTTTTAACCATATTGCAATGTTTACGATTTTACGATTTCAAAAATCGCTACGAATACCTTATCACATGTCACAAGATTTAGCTCATAGCAATAACAAGGTTCCTCTTATCATAGGTTACATCACAATTATCTTGTGATAACATATAAATATAAAATCACCTCTAGCGATGTGTGCTAACAATCTTATGCCCGAATGTGATACAATCTGGATCGTCCATTCTCCTACTTTATGTTTGCGATATGATCTCAACTGTCCATCTCTAAACCTTCAACCTGGTTTTTTGACTTGACCCATGCGTTCATGACTTTCTCCATTTGTAGAACACGTTCATTACTTATCTTAGCACGTTCATGATTCTGCCCAGTCATGCATGACTCGACCCATCACGTTCACGACTTGATTCAATACGTTCACAACTTGACCTGAGCTTGTTGCCTTTACTGCCTTTGCTCTTTTGCTACCTTTGCTTCCTTTGCTCCTTCATAAAGATTCTAATGCTACTCCTTGCCTTTTTACTACTCTCTACTCCTTTTCCTTAATGATAATTTTGGTGTTGATCCATTCCTCTTTGTTGCTCCTCTGCCTTGCTCCTTTTCCTCTAATGCTGCTCCTCTACCTCTCTTTTACTCTTTGCTGCTCCTATGCCTCTCTTTTAGGCTTATCCACTTAAATGTTGCCTTATTTGCCTTATTTCTCCTTTATACTCCAACAGATCCTGATTTGCTTCTTTTTTCTCAATGATAATTCTGGTGCTACTCGTTTCTGCTCCTTTTCCATCAATGAAAATATTTCCAATAGTCTCCCCCTTTGGCATTGATGGCAACACTTCCTCCAACACTTCCTCCCCCTTTCATTCTGAGAAGTGTTTATCTTCCTCTGCTTTCTTTTCCTCCCCCTTTGACATCAATGGATAAGGGTTACACCTTTTTCTAGTGTATTTTCAATCATTGCCTTATTAGAGTTCTGCATAAGAATTCTTCATTATGTCCACATACCTGGATGGGACTCCTGCTCCATTTGGTGCATAAGCATTGTTGGGAGAACACTTTGGGAATCATTGAACTTTTATGTATATACATAGTAAGTTGATACCATCCCAAAGCACAAACTCCTTGCACTTGTATAGTGCTGAAAGTGATGATAAGGACACTCCATAGAACAAACTGTACCAGACTTATATAATCAGAAATGCATCGTTGGAATAATACTAAAATACTGAAAATGCTTCATATGATATATAAAGTCTATTCTAAATATACTTCAGTCTATATTATGATCTTCATCTAAGATACATTTCTGTTGATGAAGATTGTAGATGTAATATGTCTTCTTTTGCAATACACATATGCAGTACATATCTATTCAAATATGATGATGCCAATATATCTTTTGTAGCTATGGTTCACCTTTACTGCCAGATTACACAATGATTTCGTTGCAGATTAAAGGATGTATTTGCACAGAACTTGTTTCATAGGCCATCCACTCATACTTTCTTATAATGGATTCTCAAATTCACCCACATACCACTGTTACATAACTTTTAGGAGTAACACATGCTTAAGGAAGACTAATAGTTAGAGCTTGATATATTTGATCTCTGCAATATACACTTATGCCAAAAGTGTCTATGCATCCAACGCCATGAGATAATATGATACCCATTGATAATTCATGCGGTAATTTCACTTCGGCTCACACAGAAAACCATAGTTACGATACCCTTCATACTCTTAGTTATTTGCATTGAGCTCTCCATTGTTCTCAACAATGCTAAAAAATATATAGAATCTGATTCTGACATCATTAACCTTTTGTATTGGTGGATATGTGGGATTAATCAGTTTTTTTATCACAATGAATTTTAGGAATAACTTTTCAATTTATTTAATTAGAGTCTCAAAGATAGACTGTTCACAGTTTTATCACTCATTTATCTTCTTACCTCCAAAACAAAAACATGCCCAACTTCAACACAAGCTCAACACATTAGTAATGCTTGCTCCAATACCAACGTTGCTCCAACAATAATGCTTGGGTGCTTCCTAGAGAAGCTCCTCTTTGATTTCAGTATAAGCATCCTTCATCCAATTCTTTTTTTATTAAATGAATATACACAACAAATCCATCATACTTCAAAAACTTTAACTGTTCTATCACCGTGTTCTTCGGGAACCATCTTCAGTTTTTCTACTTGAAGTTTCATCAGACATACTTCAACAAGCTTATGGATGACTTAAGAAAGAGGCCTTGAAAGTATATCAATATTGACTTTAAAAGTCATACATTCATATCCAAAAGTACGTGATTCTTCAGCGCTCAATATAACACATCAACAGACATAATATAATGATGCTTTGACATTTTACTGACCTTTCCATGCTTTGATAACGCAGCTTGACATTCTCCAGCATTTGCAACTAGAAGATACTTTTCACTAATCAGAGCAACCAGATCTTAATCCACACATATTATAATGCTGATAACGCTGGGACTAATTCATTGATGTATTTATGCGATACCACCAACATGATGCATACCATAATATTCCGATCCCAAGGACCTGTATCATACCACTGCTCCAATAATAACACATGGGATGGATATTTATAATGATATAATGATAATAAAATTTTCTTATTCATCCTTATTAAAAGGATTTTGTTTCATTATCAATACTTGCAGTGAGACACACAGTGTAAGAATCCTCTTGGTTTCCAAGTTCATGATTGATGTTCCCTTTACCACCATGGCTGCTTGCTACTTTCTCTTATTCCATCAACCTGATGGCTATTGACTGCTTCAGGTGTCCTTCCTCTATAGTTCTCTGCCTGAGGAATTTTCCTTTCCCTTCCTGAACTTTTAGCTGTTATTATTCCAAGTAGCTCTTATTTGAAAAATCTTATGGGTACCTTTTATGAAATGCTCTCCCCATGGGATGTTGGTTATTTTCTATCACTGACTATATATTTGCATTGATTCCCGGAGAAGATCCCCTTGAGCCTGTGATGGATTCATAATTCCATTAAAGTAATAGGCTCCCCATTTTTATTCTTCTTCCATACTTTGTTGGGGTTCCTCATAATGTCTGCATTTCTTTTTTATTCACAGTTTGGTCTAATTTTATTTGGTTCCATCATCTTCCTAGAGTCCTTTAATGTATATGGTAGTCTGCAGTCATTTTATTTGTGTCTAAGCTTGTGGCACACATAACATCTTATTTTACCTAGGTACGTTTGAGCTGATGTATAACATTTTGTGCTCCTTTTTTAACATAATTTACATTCAACAAGTTTATGTCCAAATTCATTGGATGCATAACAGTAGCCATGGAAATTAATTGTGTACCTAGTGATAAATTGTCCTTTCCATTTTCTTGCTTGAGGGGGTCTTCTCATTTGCTGTATCTTTTGCTCGTTAAACTTGATTTGGTTCGTCTTACAATGTGCTGCTATATGTCCAGGTCTATGGATGTTAAAACATGTAATACTTCTCACAAGAGGAAAGAACCTCCTTTGAGATCTTTCAAACTTGTTCAATTCATCTTCCATAACAATTAAGCTTTTTTCAACTGCTTGATTCTTCCTCCCATTCCTTGTCTCTTGATGTTGTTGATTTTTTATTTACACTTCAAGTTCTTGCTGGATTTTTCTTCAGTGGATCATTTTTGAGCTGCTTCACCATCCATTTCAATTTCTTCCTTCTCTAATTTATTCATGGAGGCAATCTCATCTCCGAGCTTCTTACACAAACTGATCCTTTCTTCTATCAGTCTTCTAGCTAAAATAATCTTAGATTGATGAGAGTTATCATTTTCCTTGATTATAGCTTTCAAAAAAGTGATATCCTTGTTGCCCTCTACCTTGGACTTACTGGTTTCTCCTTTATAGCCTATCCCAACCTTTATAAGAGGAGATCCTTGAGCATTTAGTATCTTGTCCAACTGTCTAGAGCTTTTCATTTAAGGAATATTCATAGTTAATTCAATTTGGGCCTTCTCTGATTTATTCCTTAGGATTACCACTTCTTCTTCGAGCTTTTAATGCTCCTGATTTTTCTCCTCTATTTCCCTTTTCAGAATATCCTCTATTTTCCTTGATTCTATAATATTCCAAAAATTTAGCCTCCAAGCTAAATGGAATTTTATAGTTGTTTTATCACTAGGTCGGTAAATAAATGGGTGGGGAGGCCCATAAGTCTCTTGAGCAGCAATAAAAACACTTCAAGTGTGAAAGGAGACCTTTGTAGCAGCTAAATAAATCTCCTCCAAGTGTGAACAAGGTTTGGATCATGTTGATTCAGTTAACTTTGACCAAGTCAACAACGCTGATAAGGAGGAGTGGAGATTAATTAGAGAATAATGCAGTTTTGGAGGGAGATGGATCTCATGGAGGAAATGACCTAATTGAGTGGGTCCAAGGGCAAGAAAGCTCACATTCTATTTAAGAAAGAGGATGGAAACCATTTTAGCTCATGTTCTAGATTATCATTTGATATTGGTCTGTTTAGACTTTTGCTTCCTCTTACTGTTTAGCAGGGTTACTGTGTTGTTTAGCACAAGGGTGTTCCTGATCGGGAATCCCACCTCTTCCATTGAGAAGCTCTTGGAGGATTTTGCACTATACTTCCACAATCAGGCATTTTTCCAAGCTTCAGTATCATGCACAACACAATTCTATTTAGAGTTGTGTTGTGTTACAAGGGTGTAGCAGTGGAGGAGAGAAATCTCCATTTTCTCAGCTTATTTTCTAGTGAGGGGACCAACCCTTCACCTATTGAGTTGATTGGGTGTTTTTGAAGCTGATAGATCATTCCTTTAGCTCCATATTAGTAGTCATTCCCAGGAAGTGCGTAAGTCAGGCAACAGAAATGTAGTGGGCAACTCAAAAAAGGCCGAAAATCCAAAATTAAAATCTGGCCAAACCATTTCTGGGTTTTTATGGGTTTTATAAGTACAGTCTATGGTTAAAAGAAAATATAATTTTGAGCACTATAACAGCCTTCTACACATGGTTCTTCTCCTCAATAGCAGTAGTTTCTAGCAGCAGTAGCAGTAACAACACAACATTTCCAGTGCTTGGTTTCTTTATGTATTTCAACCTCCTTGTGGCTTGAGTGCATTCCTTTTGGAGAAATATGTAATTTCATTTTCTGTTATATATAATGATATGGCTCCATTGTTTTCTACTCATAGATTATGATGTCTTAATGGAATTTCAAGTTGCAACATATTTCCAGCATTTTCCAAATTTTAGTGCTATGTTCTTGTTTTGATTTATTTGGAATGACACATATGTGCTATATTCCTGTCTTTTCCATTTTGGAATATTACAATGGTATCAAAGCATAATCTTGGCTCAGCTTGTGGAACTCAGCCATTATGCTATCAAGAGAAGAAGGAGAAGAGAATATGTACAGAAAAGAGAAGACTCCATTATGTGGAGGAAAGAGGGAGGAAAGGATTTCAAAGCTTCTTCCAAAATCTATGCAGAGCATCAAAGAAGATCTTAAGAAGATGAGAGGGGAGATAGAATCTCCAAAGAAGTTTGAATCTAGAGCCAGATCTAGATTTGCACATGATAGGTGTGAGCATGTAGCTACACCCTATTATGCACAACATAATCAAATTCCTAGATCTATCATCAGAGGGATGGAAGAAGGAGGAATGCCTTAGAGGGAAACTCTTAGTGATTTTATTCAGGAATATGAGTCTCAAACTGAAAGGTTTAGAGATCATATCACTTTTCAGGAGTTCTGCAAGATCAAGGTGGAGAGGAGCAGGCAACATGACATGGATAGATTTACTCTATCTACTTTTGATGGATCACCAACATGTTTAGCCAAAGCTTGGGTGGAGGAGTTACACACCTATTTGCAGTAGCTCCAAGTTTCTGAGGATAAAGCCATCAGAGTAGCAGCGCTGCACTTTGAAGGTAAGGCCTATGCTTGGTGGATTTTTGAGTCATTTTCATTGAAAAATGCTATTATTTCTTCTTATGCAAATTTCACTAAGAGATTAGTGGAGAGGTTTGATGGAAGACATTCTAAAACACTTGTGGTAGGTCCAAACAAACCAAAACTTGTGCATGGGTTGGAAGAACCTGAAAACTCAAAACCACTTTAGAAAACTATTGGAGAAACCCACATCTTGCATAACACCTTGCTAAAGGCAAGATTTCTGTCTCATATCTTTGGACAAAAAGGCATGAAGGTTCCCTTTTCAAAAGAGGATCCTCTTATTGAGCAGTTACCTCCCATTCATATTGAAGAGGAAGAAAAGGATGGGGGCAACAACGCTGTCACATCTAGAGCATATCCAGTACCTCATGTAGAGGAAGGGGGAGCACATGCTCCAATAGGAAGAATGTTTGTTTCATTGCAATAAATTCCCCAGGATCTCACATGTAGAAGACAAAGCACAATCAATGAGCAGCATGATTGTGAGATGTTACTGATGGGAGAAGAAGGTAGGGAGGAAGGTCAACATCATTTTATGAAGAGCACACACCCTTATCTATTTTGGAGAGCTGGTGCAACGAAGAGATAGACTGATTTGCGTTGTGAGGAAAAGGGCAAGGTTTCCCAACCATATGTACAGTCTACTCTTGACATGGATGTCTCACTACATGGAGGCATTCCACCTGGGAGGCCACCAGATCTGGAGTTGGTAAGAGGCATCTTGCCATGTGGTTCACCCTTCTTAGATTCCGTAGAGTTGAAAGCTGTGGAGGAGTCTAGTACAACGCAGGGATTTTGGGATAAACTCAAGGAGGAGGGAGACATTCTTCCATTTTCAGCACCACCCACTCTCACTATATGTACTGCACTGACAGGAGTTGTTGCAGTGATGGAGGATGGAACCTTCATGGTGTAAGGGAGCTACTCCATGGATTTGGAGAAATATAGGGTACTTCCCTTGAGGAAGGAATCCTCCATACGTTGGAGTAGATGGAGGCCACTCATGCTTGCATTGGCCAAGATCAAGAGGGTATTATTGGATGGTAGCTTCTCATGGGAGGCCAAATTCCAACATTCACCACTTCTATTTGAGCATGAGTAGCTACATGATAGGCATGACAACAATTTGGAGGATGACTTTGACATGAGGGATGTCAAACGAATGTATAGAAACATGTGGGGAGCTTCACATTGCTGATCATTAGCGCTGTCTCTTAGGAGGATTGATCCATATTAGAGGTCTCAACTTTTGGTAGAGTACTCCAAGGATCTTGGTGCCTGCATGATTCTTGATGACCTGGGGAGAGATGATAGATATATGGTGGATGATGTGGTCATCTATTCTTATGGCAGAGTCTTCTTTACTAGAGCTTCTGAGCTCAAGGAGAAGCTGCTACATGCAGCACAGGAGGACTTCTTTTCCATGCACTTTGATACATATCTTTCTTTGGCAGAGGAGTTCATTTGGGAGGGCATCCAACATGATATATTTCAGCATGTGGAGAAATGCATAGCTTGTATGGTGATAGAGAGGGTGTCACAACCACTTCCCTACTCTTTGGAGGTGAGGGAGAATTTCTGGTTGAGCAATTTCAACTCAAGGTCCCAAGTACATGGTGGAGAAGATATAATTTCACATTATGTTTTGTACTTCTTTACATTATATGAGCAGCATGTTGTACCAAGGAGGATTATCCCTTCTTGTATATTATATGATGATGTGCTTGAAGCCACTTGCAGCATTGAGATTGGCTATCCTATTGGTGGTTTGTGGGGAAAGCCACATGATTTTTGGTGTGCACCATTGACACCACTTTGTACTTTCATGTTTCTATCTTATAGAATGATTGTGGTAGCAAACAAGTGGCTGGGAGAGCACTTGTTATTATTTTTTTTGATGCAGGAAAGAGAGGCACTGCGCTGGTTCCATGTGTGGAACTATGATCCACTCTCCGCTTGCCATATGGCAGCTTGTTTTCATTGGTTTTTGCTTCCATATTTTGATGATATTCTTATTTCCATGGGAAGTTTTGTTTGGAGAGTGCTATATTATTTAGAGATGCCCATTGGGAGTATGATTCTCCATAATTTACATGATGCATGTTTCAGGGGAAGCAATGGGCAGCCCATGATTTTTGAACTACATCTCTTTTCTCCATGTGGGAAAAACCATCTGGAGAGTTTGAGTTTTTGGTGGAGGCACTTCATGGCTTATTTGTTTGGTGGGGTAGCTTGGGCCGCTCTTGGAGGTCATGAAATTTCAGCCTAAGATCAGAAACATCCCCATACTTACCATAAATTGAGAGAGAAACCACTTGGGTGGGAGGATCCCATCTCTCCATGCAGCCCCAACACATTGTATGAACCAGGGGTTGAGGATCTTTTTGATGAGCTACCTAGAATGACTCATTTCATTTGGATGATAGCATGGGTGCAGGAATCACTCATTGGGAATAATATTTCCCATGTTTTTCATCACTCCTACCTTGAGGAGGCCATTGGACAACAAGGAGGTTTCCACTTACACCTTCCACCTTTCTATGGTGTGGGCCATGTGGTTTTTCATGCTTGGGAAGAAACATTGGAGGGCAGATTTGTTGTAGATTATATTGAGCAATGGTGGGGACTATTGATGAGGAGGCCACAAGAAGAGGAGGTGAGGAATTTTGCTCCACCTTTACAGTTTCTTGAGGACAAGCAACATTTTGGAGGGGAGGACTGTAATATTCCAAAAATTTAGCCTCTAAGCTAAATGGAATATTATAGTTGTTTTATCACTAGATCGGTAAATAAATGGGTGGGGAGGTCCATAAGTCTCTTGAGCAGCAATAAAAAAAATTCAAGTGTGAAAGGAGACCTTTGTAGCAGCTAAATAAAGCTCCTCCAAGTGTGAACAAGGTTTGGATCATGTTCATTCAGTCAACTTTGACCAAGTCAACAATGTTGATAAGGAGGAGTGGAGATTAATTAGAGAATAACGCAATTTTGGAGGGAGATGGATCTCATGGAGGAAATGACCTAATTGAGTGGGGCCAAAGGCAAGAAAGATCACATTATATTTAAGAAAGAGGATGGAAGCCATTTGAGCTCATGTTTTAGATTATCATTTGATATTGGTCTGTTTAGACTTTTGTTTCTTCTTGTTGTTTAGCATGGTTGCTGTGTTGTTTAGCACAAGGGTGTTCCTGATCAGGCATCCCACCTCTTTCATTGAGAAGTTGTTGGAGGATTTTGCACTATAATTCCACAATCAGGCATTTGGCCAAGCTTCAGTCTCATGTACAATACAGTTCTGTTTAGAGTTGGGTTGTGTTATAGGGGTGTAGCAGTGGAGGAGAGAAATCTCCATTTTCTGAGCTTATTTTCGAGTGAGGGGACCAACCCTTCACCTATTGAGTTGATTGGGTTTTGTTGCAGCTGATAGATCATTTCTTCAGCCCCATATCAGCAGTCATTCCCAGGAAGTGCGTAAGTTAGGCAGCAGAAATGTAGTGGGCAACTCAAAAAAGGCCGAAAATCCAAAATTAAAATCTGGCCAAACCATTTCTGGGTTTTTCTGGGTTTTTTTAGTACAGTCTGTGGTTATAAGTGTAGATCATTCTGAGCACTCTAAAAACCTTCCACACATGGTTCTTCACCTCAGTAGCAATAGTTTCTAGCAGCACTAGCAGTAGCAACACAACATTTCCAGTGCTCGGTTTCTTTAGTTTATTTCAGCGACCTTGTGGCTTGAGTGCATTCGTTTTGGAGCACTGTGTAATTTCATTTTCTGTTATATATAATGATATGGCTCCATTGTTTTCTGCTCATAGATTATGATGTCTTAATGGAATTTCAAGTTGCAGCATCTTTCCGGCATTATCCAGATTTTAGTGCTATGTTCTTGTTTTGATTTATTTGGAATGATGCATATTTTCTATATTCTTGTCTTTTCCATTTTGGAATATTACAGATTCTTCTAGTTGTGCCTTCAGGCCAAAAATTTCTTCCTTATCTTCATATTCTCTCTCATCACATATTTGCACCATTGTCTTAGGGTCTTTGTTTCCATTCTTCAATCTTTCTATTTTTGTCAAGGTTGTGTCAAGTTTGGATTTTTCTTCAACTGTACTTTCTTCATGGTAATCACATCCATTCACCCTAGCAGGTATCTCATTTGATTGACCTATTTCCTTTTGAAATGAATTTTTCTTCTTCTTCTTCTTTATCTTCTCCTTCTTTATGATGCAACTACTAGTGTCTCCTTCATGCATGAGATGCAATCTATTCCAGATTCCTTTTGCAAAATTTAAATCCATTATTGAATCAAGATCCTTGTTATGAAGACTATTATATATCACACATTTTACCTTGACATTCCACTGTTGTTCTTGCAAATAGGGAGAGTCTATGTAGTAACCATCGCATACAAGCTTCCATACCTAAGGTTCATAAGCCATTAATTTTTTTTTAACCTTATCTCTCCATTCAGGAAAGTTTTTTGTACTCAACATGGGCACATTTTGATAGTCCATGACTAAATGAGATCTCCTTCAAGCTATTAGGCTTACACTAAAGGAGCCGGCTCTGATATCAATTGATGAACCCTTAGATAAACTGAGAGAGGGGGGGTGGGGTGAATCATTTTAGTACATTCATGGAATTTTAAAAACTCTTTTCTTTACACCCATTAACTACTTCATTTTATAAGCAACCTATTACATAATGAATCAACAAACTAAATGTGTGGACAACAAGTAATTAAGCAGATTAAAACATCACATCAACACATAATCATCAAGCACAAAAAAACCAAATATAAGTGGAAACCCAAAAGGGAGAAAACCACATCTTATTATTGTTGTGATGCAAAGGAAAGCTCCAACTCCCTCTCACCACTGATTTTTTGTAGGCTCCAAGCTACAGGAGGCTACTACCTCAAATTATGCAAGTTACAAATTGAAAGGAAGCTCCAACACCCATCTATTTTCTGCAGGCTACAACCCACATGAGGCTCCCACCTCAAACAGCTCCAACTAGACATCTATCAATCTAAAACTAGAAATGGAAGCTCCAAC
The DNA here is from genome assembly GCA_034641835.2 of Pinus albicaulis. Lineage (NCBI taxonomy): Eukaryota > Viridiplantae > Streptophyta > Pinopsida > Pinales > Pinaceae > Pinus > Pinus albicaulis. The sequence goes on along the minus strand of CM076581.1, from coordinate 498,307,788 downwards.
TCCTATATATTTTCTGAGGCTACAACCCACAGGAGGCTCCTACCTCAACCAGCTCCAACTGGACATCTATCAAGCTACAACTTGAAACGGAAGCACCAAATCCCATGTATTTTCTATAGGATACAACCCACAGGAGGCTCCTACGTCAACTTCTGCAAGCTACAACTTGCAAGGACGCTCCAAATATCATATATTTTCTACTTGCTACAACCCACACGAGGCTCCTACCTCACCTAGCTCCAACTAGAAATTTATCAAGCTACAACTTGAAAGGATACTACAATCGCCTCACTCAACATGAAACTAAAATTCTGATTTACTTGGATATCAACTCTATTATACTCCTTCTCCACTGCTACCTCTTCAGCCTTCATATCAAATTCATATCAACTCCTGATATGCACATCATCTCTATCAACTCTCTCTTATCCTTCCACTCTCCAACCTTCTGCAACTCTCTTACATTCTTCTGCTCTCTTCCATTCTGCAGCTTTCTAACCTATTTCTGCACACTGATATCAAATCTCTTATACAGATAACTCCTGATTGTTTGCATTCAACAGGGAATATGAAGTGAATAGGCCTGTCTCTTTGCCTTCCACCCATTTGATTCCTTATACTTCAGTTCAGGTTATTACATCAGAAATAATCATTACAACACTCATTGGAGTTTTTCCTATGACTACAGAGACTTGCCTTTGCATCACAAATAATATAAAATAATCAATGAATTTACATTTACAGTTACAACAAGTATATGTCACTCAGCCCTTTTAGCTCTTGGCTCACTGTTCTTTTGTCCTTTCTATTGTTTTCACTGCCTTTTTTTTTTCTGCAGTTATATCATAACAGTTTTTCATAAACGCTTTTTTCTTGACTTGACCTAGCTGGCATGTTTCCAAAAGTACCTCCATATCTCATTTTTCCTGACTCTACCTCTTTAGCTCGTGCCAACAACGTTAACTCTTCACCTTTATCTCAACACCTGACTCTTCCCAGAGAGTTGTTGAGCTCGACTCGACCCATGGTGTCTATCTCCTTATTACCGTGATGTTCAGCTTACTCTGCCCTTTTATCTATGTCGGGTCCCTTACCCGAGCCTTTCTGGCAACGTTTAGAATTTCTTCCATTATCAAGGCGTAACTTCTTTACTCTCTGCACGTAGTGTTGGGTCTTATTCTACCTGAGTCCTTCTGTTGCGTTCAATATTTTCTTCATAAACCGTTGTTACCGCATAACCCACTGTTCTGCATGAGTGTCGGGTCTTACTCGAGTCTACTGCCCGCGTTCACTTTTCTTCATAAAAAAACGCAACTACAAAGAACCCTGGACCTTAAATAAATTCCAATTAACCTTTTAACAACCTTGCATCCAGTCCCTTTATCGCATTTGACGATCCAATGGTTCTATGTTATAAGCCTCCTCTGTTCTCCAAAGTGATTTAACAAAGGAAAAATTCATACACCCGGAATTGAAATCCTTTAGGCTTCAACATTAACCTGCATCACATCCACTTCATTATCTCATTTCGCACTTCAACATTCTTATGTGTTTCTTGTTATGCATAGATTTTCCAAACCCCGATGCGATTTCTCAAAGGGAAACCTTATACCTCTGGATTTGAAATCCTTTATAATTTTTCTTTGAAACAACATCGCATCTCGTACTCTTATCGAATTTCGCAGTTCAGAATTTTAACATGATTCTTGAGCGCTTATCCTCCTGAGCTTACGATGTACGATATGTAGGCCAGGTCCACGTCATCTCCACGTCATCGTGCCATGTCACCTTGCCATGTCACTACCACATCATCACCACGTCACTGCCACATCATGACTATGTAATCGCCACATCACTGCCACATTATCTCAAATAGGGCCATGGCAATATCACATTTTTAGCCATATCGCAATGTTTGCGATTTTGCGATTTCAAAAATCGCTACAAATACCTTATCGCATGTCGCAAGATTTATCTCATAGCAATAACAAGGTTCCTCTTATCATATGCAATATGCGATCGCATTGCATCGCAAACCCCACTTCTTACCGCATCGCAACTTAAAACAATTATCTTGTGACAACTTAACATATAAATAAAAAAATCGCCATAGCGATGTGCACTAACACTATTATGGTTGAATGCGATATAATATGGATCATCTATTCACCTAATTTATGTTCGCGATATGATCTCGACCGTCCATCTCTCAACCTTCAACCTGGTTTTCCGACTTGACCCACGTGTTCACGAATTTCTCCATTTGTTGAACACGTTCATTACTTGTGTTAGCACATTCATGACTCTGCCCACTCATGCATGAATCGACCCAACATGTTCATGACTTGACCCAAGCTTGTTGCCTTTGCTGCATTTTCTCTTTTTCTACCTTTTCTCCTTTGTTTCCTTTGCTAACTTTGTTCCGTGATAAAGATTCTAATGTTGCTCCTTGCCTTTTTACTGCTCCTCTCTACTCCTTTGCCTTAATGATAATTCTAGTGTTGATCCATGCCTCTTTTCTTCTCCTTTGCCTTGCTCCTTTGCCTCTAATTCTACTCCTCTACCTCACTTTTACTCTTTGCTGCTCCTCTACCTCTATTTTATGCTTCTCCACTTAAATTTTTCCTTCTTTGCCTTATTGCTCCTTTATACTCCAGCTAATCCTGATTTGCTTCTTTATTCTCAATGATAATTCTGGTGTTGCTCCTTTCTGCTCCTTTGCCATGAATGACAATATTTCCAACAAGGAGATAGCTTGTTCTTTTGAGAAGCAAGTTGTGACTTCAAATTCCACTATTAGATACAATGTTTCATTCATGTAACATTGTACTTGGTATGTTATGCTTATAATTAGAATCGCAATGATATAGAATTCCTTCATACATGGATCATAGATGTAGTTAGAGTATTCTAGTTATGTATATGGTATATTTTTCTCTATTCACATATTAAGTTAATGAAATATTTTGTTTCTTAGCCATGTCTATAATTGAATGAATGTTATTATGTTTTAACGATTGTTTTTTACTATGTAGACTAATATATAGGTACTCAACAAGTCTTTCAAATTTTCTCGGCTCCCCCTTTAGGATAGTATTATTACTTTTCTAACCGGTGGCTCATTTCTCTCACCAATCACATAATTATCCCTAGGATACCTTACGTTTTGTGTCTCACAAATCTCACACTCTTGCTGACCCAAAGAGGCATTGTGTTCTCTTATGTTCGTTTGTAATCAAGGTATATCCGAGAAAACCATTCAATGGTGGTTGGGCCGTATGACCAGATGGGACTCCTATACCAAACATTATTAGTTCGAATTAGGAATTCACATCGAGGAGATCCCCTTACAATGTTGGATGAATCTAACACCGTCAATAGAAAGAAAGGGACCTTCCTCCACCTCCTCCACCTGAGAAAAATAATGATGATATGGATATTTTAGATGGTCCTTATGTGCCTTAATTTGAAAGAGACATTGTTGATGATCCCATATAGCCTATGGACCCCTTAGATCCTCCTCCATGTGATCCTCCTATCAGAAAGAGGCCTATTTGGATTCGTGACACGTTATAAGATGATGATACGTGCTCCCATTCGAAGACCATTTAGAGAAATAAATAATCCATGCAGATACCGGGGATATGTTGTAGCTCTGAGCACTATGATTCAAGACGAACGTGCCACCTTTGAAGAAGTCGTGAAGGAACAAGTTTGGAAGGATGTTATGGCCGAAGAATATGAATCAATTGTGAAGAATGACATATGGGATGTTGTGCCAAGAATGAAGGGGAAATATTTGGTGACTTGAAAATGGCTATTCAAGATAAAACATGGAGTGAATGGAAGAATTGAGAAATAAAAGGCAAGTTTCATGGCTCGAGGACTCTCGCAGAAAGAGGGAAAATATTACGACAATATATTTTCACTTTTTTCTCGATATACAACCATTCATTTGATAGTTTCTCTTACTGCAAGTCAAGGATGGACCCTTCATCAGATGGATGTGAAGACAACACTACTCCATGACATGTTACAAGAAGACGTATACGTTGAGAAACCACAGGTATTTGAAGTAGAGGATCAAAAGACACATGTTTGCAGGTTAAAGAAGGCATTGTATGGTTTGAAGCAAGCCCCCAGAGCATGGTACGACTGCATAAATAGTTATTTGGTGAAGCTGGGATTTATAAGAAGCAATGTTGATCCCAACCTCTACTTTAGGGTAGTCCAAGGTATGCCATTGATTTTGGTTTATATGTTTACGATCTATTTTTGATAGGTAGTGAGCCCATGATAATCAAGTGTAAGAGGGAGTAATTTGAAATGAAGTACCTTGGACTCATGCATTACTTTCTAGGTCTTAAGGTGTGGCAAAGGCCCGATGAGATTTTCCTTTCATAAGGAAAATATGTAATGAAGCTATTGGAGAGATTTGGAATGAAAAAATGCAAGTCTATTCCGACATCGATGGAAATGAATTTCAAGAAGTTATGTGGGGAAGTTGTATGACCCGATTTGGTGAATCCATTTCAGTATAGTTAGTTGGTTGGGGCTTTGATGTTCTTAGTGAAAATTAGTCCAAACACATGATATGTAGTGAAAACATTGGTTCAATTCATGATCGATCCTTTCCATGCACATTGGATCACTACCAAACACATTTTGAGATATTTGCATGGGAAGAATACCCTTGGTCTGAGATATTTTGTTGGAGATGTTTGAATTTATGGATATATCGATGTTGACTAGACAAGAAATATTTTTGAATCCATTTGAGTATAGTTAGTTGATTGGGGCTTTTATGTTCTTAGTGAAAATCAGTCCAAACACATGATATGTAGTGAAAACATTGATTAAATTCATGATCGATCCTCTCCATGCACATTGGATCTCTACCAAACAAATTTTGAGATATTTGCATGGGAAGAATACCCTTGGTTTGAGATATTCTGTCGGAGATGTTTGAATTTATGGATATATCGATGTTGACTGGACAAGAAATATTTTTGACAAGAAGAGTATGTTTGGATGTTTTTTTAGCCTTAGATCTACCTTGATATCTTGGATGAGCATGAAGAAAAATTTCATAGCATTGAGTATTGTCGAGGAAGAATACATTATCGCTAGCATGGCTAGTTTCAAAGCAGTTGGTTAAGGAATCTCTTTGGAGAGATATTTGAGGATGTCCTAGCCACTATAGTGATATATTGCAATGAAAAGAGTGGGATTCATATGGCAGAGAATCTAATATTTCATGACAAGTCCAATCACATAGAGATCCGATATCATTTAATTTGAGACATGGTGTATAGAGGAGTCATTAGACTCCATCATATATTGATAGATGAGAAAATTGTAGATATTCTCAATAATTATTTTCCAAAATGGAAGTTCTTGGTCTTAAAAGAGCAGCTTGGACAGATGGATGTGACCCCTCTTGATAAGGGATATCATTGAATGAGAACACTAAGCTGACTCTTTGCCCCTTTTTTTAGATCCCAAGGTGAGGAATTGAGATGGAGGGATCTTGGGGTTGAGGGATATCTGGACAATAGGGTATCATCCCTATCTGTTACCCATAAGGTTGGAGATGTTTCTCTAGTATCTTGGTATATGCAGAGTATACCCCAGCTAGCATCATACCCACAAGCTGGGCTTTTTGGGAATATCGCTCCTCATTTGTCCAACGGGTTGAGAGAGTGCTTGGAAGTGCATTATCCAAGTTGATTATGATGCAGGCGTTATACCACGTGACTATTAATGCTTATTTTTTGGAAGATCAGAGATAAATAAGACATACGAGTTACTACAAGGTGGAAGATGCTATCTTCCTATTGATGGTTTGAAATGTATCGCCAACAATAGGGGATATCCCTGGTGTAGAATCCCAATTAGACTCTATACCGTTTGGTTTGAGGATCCCATCTGGTATGTAGGCCCGGTTGCTGTTAAGTTGGTTGTGATTTTTTTCGAATAGGGAGGGGACTCACTGAGAGGAGAATGCATATATGTTCAACGGATAAAGTTAGTGATTGACGAACCACCTGTGAAACATAACACCATGAATAGAAAATAATATTTAAAAGCATGAAACTCACGAAAAACATTGTTAGAATTTTTTTTACCAAGATCATACTTATAATGATGTTACTTAACAACCGAAAAAATGGTTCGCGATGTCTAAGTAGTTTACTAATGTAATATTCCTAAATTAGCACACAACTAATTGGAATATTTAATTTTGATTTTTCTCATAGATAGAGGAATAATAGGGTAGGGAGACCCATAAATCTCCTTAGTAGGAATAAAAGACACTTCTAGTGTGAATGGAGGTCATCTAAAAGTTGGATTGAAGATCCTTAGGTGTGAAAAGGGACTGGATCATGAAGACTTGGTCAACTTTGACTAAATCAAATAATGATGTTATGAAGGAGTGGCATTAATGGTGGGACAACACAGTTTTGGAGGGAGATTGATTGCATGATGGTGGAAACCCTAATGAGCGGGACCCAAGGTGAGAAGGCTCACATTTTTTATAAGGAAAATAATGGCAGCCATATGGGCTTATGTTATGATTATTATTTTGATATGTCTATTTAGACTTTTTCTCTCTTTAGTTGTTTAGCTAAGATTGCTGGTGCTGTTTAGCACTAGGTGTTCCTAGTCAGGAATCCCACCTCTTGCCTTGAGAGGCCTCTTGGGAGAATATTGATCTATCATTTCCACACATCCAAAATTCTGGCCAAGCTTCAATATTTAGCTACAGTGCAGTTTATGTTCATATTTGTGTTGTGTTGCAAGGTGTTGCAGTGGAGGGTTGAGAAACCCATTTTTTGAGCTAGTTTTTCATAGGAGGAAGGATTCCTTCTGCTGGGAGATCAAAAAGGAGGGTCCTTGAGCACATTTAAGATATTTGGCACTAGGCCAACCTATCCCCATCATTCACAGCGTAGTTTCAGCTGGGAATTGCGTTATTTTGCAGGGCAGTTTCAAAGGAGGATCTATTGGCTCTTTTAGAGTGTTTTACTATAGGTGAAGGGTTTAGCCTTTCATTGGAGGAGACCCTTGAGGAGATCTACATTAGATCCATATTATTTCAGCCTTCTATTTCATGAGCTTCAGTTTATAGTGACTCTTCATTCCTAGGGCTGTAGATCACCATTTTTATTTGGGTGTGTTTTCGGAAACCCTTCCCGGGTTCACTTGCAAAGGTGTCTAGGAGGCTATATCTTCACTCCTAGCATTATTTGAGCTATTTAACAACATATCTACATTGATATATCTTTATGAATCAGTTTATGCCCTAAAAATACATTTTCTTAGCTCAAGACATTTGTATGGCAGCTATTTCTCATGTGATGGCATATTTTGCTTGTAGAGGCTTGTTTTGTATTGCTTGAGTGACTTGATCCTCAAGATTGTGTGCCTATTATTTGCTGATATGTTTAATAAGATGGCTGTACATTTGTCTCATATCATGGTGTGTTGATTTATTCAAATTGATTTCCATTATTGTGTTCATGTATTTCTTCTTCCCCATTTGGGAATATTACAGTGGTATCAGAGCATAATCTTGGCTCAGCCTGTGGATCTCAGCCATTATGCTATCAGGAGAATAAGAAGAAGAAGCAAGAGATCAAGATGATGGAGAGAATGAGTTTTATCTCATCTCTTTTCAGATCTAAGAAGGACCTCACCAAGGAGGTTAAGAAAATAAAAATAGAGAAAATAAGTGAAACCACATTAGGGTTTCAAGATGAGGAAGGTCCATGTACTTGTTATCAGCAAAAAGAAGATATGGTATTGTATAGAGCTAAAAAAAAACATGCTATGGAATTTTATTTTGAAGGAAAGAGGCATGGAGATGGAGTAAACTTAGATCATGAGATTCTAAGTGAGTATCTTGCAGAATGTAAATCTCAACCTAGAGCTTTCAAGAAGAATCTAACTCTCCCTCAGTTCATTCAACTCAAAGAAGAAAGGAGACCTTGCAGCAATAGATGAAAAGAGGGCAATAGATTTCTATTGTCTACCTTTGATGGGTCATCCACATGAAAAACAAGGGATTGGGGAATGAATTTGGATGCATTTTTCCTGCTACATCCAGTAGTAGAGAAAAAATTTGTTGCGATTGTAGCATTGCACCTTGAGGGTGAAGAAAATGTTTGGTGGTTTAGCCATTTGAGTCATGAAAAAGTGACTGCCTATGCATATTTTACTGAAAGGTTGATCAAGAAGTTTGACAAGAATAAATCATAGGAGAAGAAGCCTTCACCACTAATTGCTGCAGGAGCACTCGCATAAGGAGAAAGAACCCTTGCATATTTGTCAAGTGGTCTTGATCTATTGACATATGGGATCCCATGCACTATTCTAGAGATGCATGAGGAGGAGGAGACTTGTACCAGTGCTGATGCAGCCATGGAAGAGCAACCATCATCATCAGTAGTTGGGGAAGTCATCACACCAGAAGGAGGAACCCTTGTAGCAGTACAAGATGTTCCCAAGCTGTACCAAGGTATGCACATGTTTCCACTTTCTATTATTTCAGCACATCATATGGAGGATTGTGGGGATTTACCTCTACATGAACTAGGGTCAAATTACATTGCTGATTTGGAGTAGCAGACTATCACTGTGCTGAGTAGCCTTGATTTTTTCAAGGAGGAGATATATATTCATCCTAGTTCATTATTGTTGAGTTGCACACAACTCTTGGGATTGGAGTGTAGATTATTGTAGGACGGGATGAGTATTATTTTGAACAATACAATGCAGAACTATCTGTTCAACAATGAGCATGATCTTGAGACAACAAATGCACCATCATGGAGATCAACAACGCTGTCATTGAGAAACAGTGATGAGTTGGGGGCCCAACCATTATTGGAGCATTCCAATGACCTTTCTACATGCATGGAAGAGGATAGGCAGATGGTTGATGAGAGACATCTTATCTTCCAGTGTTATGATGGATATTTCTTGATGAGCACTTCATTGCTCAATGAGTTGATTTTTCCTTCAGTATATTTGGATCCTTATGGGATCAACTTGGTCATTTAGGAGTGGTCTTCATTTGGAGATCTCCAGTAGATTGCATTTCAACATCCCATGAAATGTAAAGATAGAAATATGATTTGGGAGGATGGTATTCTCCATTGGAGGGATACCACTTTTGGACATGATGATAGATAATCACCATTGGTTGGGTGGGTGATGTTGATGAGCAAGAGGCTGGAAAGCCACTTGCAGATCTATGACATAGGGTAGTAGGAGGCAAGGCTGTGTTGGTTACTCTTGAAAGAGTTTGTTCATCATATGACACATTCTATTTCAAAGAGTAGTTTGGTGGATGGAACTTGGCATGACACTTACATCATATGGCATCAAAGAGTTTGGGTGTATTGGGGTGATGTGATATCTTTCATGTCAAACATCATCTTGTTGCTCCATAGTTTATATGGTGATGGTGTGGGGAGGCAAAAATATTTTTTGTTTCTTTGGTTGTTCTTGGGAGAGTATGGACTGATTTTCTTCCATACTTTGCATAATGTCATAGGAGTAGGTGATGGAACTATCATGGTGAAAAGGGGCTACTGATTAGCCTTGGAGGATCAAAAGGTACTTCCACTTTGGAAGGAATCTCCCGTATATAGCATCATTATGATTGATGACTTTGACATGTGGTATGTCAAAGGATGGAGATATGAGATGATAGGAGCCTTGTCACAAAGGCAAATAGCGCTGCCACTTGGGAGCTTAATTTTGTTGATGGAGTGTTCTCAGGTGTTATCACCCTAAATTTTTTTTCTAAACTCTAAAAGTTTAAACTGTTTTGGTCATAGTTTCAAGTAGGTTTTGAGTTACTTTAGTTTTGATAAAGGGTAGGTCATAGATTTAGAAGTCTCAAAGGTCAGTTTTCAATTTCAAATAAATTCTTTTAGTCCCATTCCATAATTAAAAAGTCTTATCATTCACTTAGAGATCATGTCATTATGTTTCAGATGAAATTCCTGCAATTAGCCACAACACCACAGTTTTGTAGCGTGGTTAGTTCAAAAAATGGGGTTTGCGCTACGAAAGTGCTGCTACTTTCGTAGCACAAAGTGCGAAAAATACGCTATGTGTGCTACGAAAGCGCAGATTCTTAAAAGGTCATGTCAAAACCCATAAATTTTCATAAATCTGTTAAGTAATGATGGGGTAACATCATGGTGAGTAAGTTAGAGGTCATATTCAAAGTACTTAACCATTCATATCCATTATTATCTTAGCATGGGTTTCATATTGGCAAATGGGATTTCAAATTTGAAAACTGTTATCTGTTTTAGTCATTCCAGTCTACATTTGCTCATATTAAACAGTTAAACATCTTTGCTTCAAACTCTAAAGTATTAGAGTTAAGCTTGTGGTTGTTCTATACCAAGGCTCTTTTCATATATAATCAAGCGAGGCTGTCAAATCAAATCAAGTGAGGCTGTTCCTTTTTCTCAAGCGAGGCTGCCAAATTAAATAAAGAGAGGCTGTTTTATAAATTCAAAAAAAATCCAATAGATTTTTTTCTGAAACAAACATGGTTGAGGAGAAAAAGGACCACAAAGGAGGACATTGTTTGAGATCTGAACCTGAAAGCACAAAAGTTTTAGTTGAATATCAAACAGTCATGGATGCTTTCAGTAAAGTGGGTTGTTTAAAGTTCTGTGAAAAGTTGCAAGGTGGACATACTCAGGTATCCAAAGAGTTTGCGTTACATTTCAGTGGGACTAATAAAAAGGTTGGAATGTTAAACGTGTCAGTGACACTTGAAATCATAGCTCTAGTGACTGAAATACCTAGAGGACAGGAAACTTGGTTTAAGGGTTTTAGATTCGATACGGAGGCATGCAAGATGTTTATGAAGCTAGAATATGCAGAGATGGACCTGAAAAATGCAGTTCCCAGAAACTATATTAAGGATAGCTATGCCAAACTACTGTTTAACATCCAAAGATATTTCACATGTGAAGGAAGGTACCATAAAGTCTACACCTATCATTTCAAACTCCTATTACATTTCAAAGGTATGATGTCACTGAGTTTATCATTTTTCCTATATATATGTATTGCCACAAGCAAAATCCGAGGGTTGTGGAACATCTCTGTTTCACCATGGTTTAATTAAACTGTTGGTTTTGAATGAGCTCAAGAAGATTAATAGGGATTGGTATTCTTTTCTTTTTATAAGTGGATTTGAAATGGAATCTCTAACCCCAGTTAAAAACTCTAAGGCAAAGGAAAATCCATCACCATTAGCAGAATTCAGTCAACTAGTAGATATAAGGACAAGAAGGTTTGTGAAATTGAAGCCAAGGAAACAAGTGAAAGATAGGGTAGAAAGAACACCAGTGATTGTTATAGAAACTCCTTCACCTACAAAACAAGGATTACAAAGTACTCAGGAAGCTAAACAAAAACAAACAGTTGGCAAGCAAGTAGTTTAGAGAATTACAAGGAGTCAAGCTACAACATCAAAGGAAAAACAATAGATTTAGGATCAAATAACATTCTAGGATTGAAAGGAAAATTGGATGACATACTGCATGCAATAGACATAGAAGAATCACCTATAGTGCAAGCTGATTTCCCAGGAATAAATGAAAGCAAACAGAAAAAGGTGAAATCAGCAAAGAAGATGGAGTTTAAGGGTGAAGATGCAGCATTTGTTTTCCAAGCTAGGAAGCCTGTAACTAGACATTATAAAAGGCTCAAGGAAATTAATGCGGAAGTTGAAGAAACCAATAAAGAAGCTACTGTTCTTGAAGAGATAGTTGATCTTTCCTCACCTCTAGCAGAGCATGCAGAAAACAGAGTAATCACAACAAAAGAAGAAATGACCAAATATAAAGGCCTGGAGGAGAAGTTAAGATAATAAAACCATGAGATTGATAAGTTGAAGAAAAGAGCCAGAAAACATGTCATTGAGAAAAAATAATTTAAGAGGATGAAAGTTGTTTGGGAAGGTCAAATAGTCTCCAAATCAGAAATACCAAGCAGTGAAGAACAATTCTTCACATGGATAGTCTCAGCCATTAAGGAGGAAAATTTTGTAAGAGTGATCAACACTCATTTGAGATCTAGCAACAGAAGGTTGAGAAGACAGGTGGAAGATTTGGAGATACAATTGACAAGGTCCCAAGAAAAGTTAAAAAGGCAGTGAAACAAAATGATAAAGCCACAAGACAATCTCTGATCAAAATGAAGGTAAATTTTGATGAAGATTATGTTTTCAGGGTCATATTGATGTGTTTTTGAAATAATACCAATACCCTTAAAGTTTAAGTATCTCCAAAGTATGAATTTTGAAGACATTTTTGACAAAACTGCTTACATAGCAGTTTCGTAGTGCAGATAGTGAAAATCTGATGAAATGCGCTACGAAACTGCTGAAGCAGTCTTTTATCATATTTTCATATCAAATTTTGAGGGAATTTTGGTGAATTTTGTTTTGAAACTACTGGTGGAAGTGTGTTAATGAAAAATGAAGGCTTCCCTGAAGAAAACAGATCAAAAGCAGATTAGAAAGGGAGCTAAACACTGCACTACAAAATTGTGCTGCTTTTGTAGCGCAGGTTTATTCTTACCTTTTTTTCATTATTCGAAGTTTAGATTCTGCACAGCTAGAGAATTAAAGACATATGGTGTAATATTTGGCAACAAGAGACATGTAGACAAGATTCATTAATGGTCAAAGTGCTCAAAACGGATAAGGGAAACAAAGGGCCTAAAAATAGAAAGACATGTTTCCTAAATTTTAGGGGAACATTATCATCAACAACATGGCTACATCAAGTTAAAGATCATCATCCAAATTCGACTTCATGGGAGTGCAGGTGGAAAAATATGTAATAAATAATAGATAAGGTTGTTAGGAGATAATTAAAGAGTTTTAGTCCTATTAGAAATAGGACTTTTCATTAGGATTATAGCTATCAATTTGTAATAAATGGCATGTTTATGATTAGAAAAGGTGTCAAACTCTATGAGTTCAATGTATCTAGTGGAGAAGAAGGAATCCTATTTTGTAAATGTTCTACAAAGAGCATAAAATCGAAATCCATAGGGTTGGAAATTTTTATTAGCAAAAACTGTGTTTTGTATGTAAGGGTTTTTTCAGCTTAATACAGAGTTTTGTTTAGACAACTGAAGATTAATGAGGAGTTCTTATCCATTATTGTTCTAACGGAATTCTTCAATATTTCTATCTGCAGTGGTGTTTGTTTATGATACTTAGAATTCATTCATAATGCTCTAACTTCCTTCATATACAACTGACTGCGTGTTTCACTATTCTATATGTTTTTCTCCCTGATTTGAACTCCAAATGCCTTGACTTCCATGCTAAGATAGACTGTGATGTTTTTGTTGAAGTTACTTTGACTCCATAGCCCAATGAATGTTTGCTAATGTGATTTACAACCATTTATATCATCTATTTGTTTTATTTTAGAGTTAGCCATCTAATTATTTATAAAAAATCATAAACTTTTGAGAGAGCCTTCTCAGGTTGAGGAGGCTAAGCCTCAGCCAAAATATTGGTCTGAAACAGTTACACAATGTTTACTTGGTGAGTAGCCCATTAGGTCTGATTTTGTGATAACATTTTGGTGCATCTGCCGGGAGCTTGAAGATTATACTTTCTCGAGATTTTGAAGCTGAACTTCTGAAGGTAACAGGAGCTCAGAAAGTTTTTCAAGGTTGCATCAACCTTGGTGACTCCATTTAAAGATTACATGTTCAAAGGTGGCTTCGAGAAGGAGATACACGAGGAGTAATTTGACCCAGATCCACCTACCATCGTGCACAATCCAAACACCATTTCAAGAGGTAGTCAAGGAATTTATAAAATACCAGGTACTCCATCTCATTCGAAATCCTTCTCCTCTGAAATATAAAGAAGTCCTGAAGACAAAAGAGTTGATGATAAGATTTATGAGGTTTTGTTTAGATCAGAAAATGAAAAGGAACTAATTGAAATTATCTTAGATTTACATAAGAGAGGAATTGACACCTTAGCTCTAGTAACCCAAGAAGACAAAGAAGAACTCTGGGAAGCTGTTGCTTCAGATTTGTTGTTGGGAAGAGAGTCTTTAGACAAATTGAAGGAGCTTGATCTTTTCGAAGTATTGTTGAAAAGTAAAGTTGGTTTACCTCTTCCCAACTGGAGCTCAATTGTTAGTGGCTTACAAAGACCAAGTAGTCCTCCTCATAGTAGTCTTTCATATATTGTTTCTGCCTTTCCTAAAATTATCATAATACCTCTGACCATGGCTGGAAATCCACCTACTGCACTTGCTAGATATGCCCCTCTTGTCCTCCCTACTATCTTACATGACCTCCCTAGTAAGTATGCTGCTAGAATTAAAACCTGGGGAAGTGATGAGGACATTGCAGCAGAGGATTTTGTTGATAAATTTAATGGCTTTATAGACAGGGAGGAGGTTTATCATGAAGATGTTAAATTAAAATTATTTGCTCAAAGTTTTACTGGTGAGGTTAGGAAGTGGTATAAAGCTCTTACTCATGGAAGCATTCATGATTGGAATGAATTTGAAGATTTTTTCTTAAGAAAATGGGGAAATATAACTAATCTAGTACAAGCCCTCACTGAGTATAATACCTTGACAAGGGCTGCTGATGAAACTATCCAAAACTTTTCAAAAAGGTTTAATAAAGTGTTAGATCCTATTCCTGCCCATTTGAAACAACCAGAAGCCTTAGCTCAAATGAGGTATGCAGAAGCTTTCGAATATGAGTTTTCCATACTGCTGAGAGAAAGAGAATCTCCTACACTTGTTGAAATGAAAAATGATGCTGTGAAGGTGGAGGTTAATTTGATAGCAGCCAAAAAGTCAAAAATGGGTAAGGGTAAATTGAAAGAGGAAGATAAACCTTCATCTTCTTCCTCTCAAGACAAATTGGATTCAATGATGAAAACAATGGAAAAATTGATGGATAGATTAGCCCTTGGAAATACCTCTACTCCCCCTGCACAACATGAACCTCAATTTAAAAACCGTTAGTTCAGGAGACCTCAGAATCAGCAGAGACCAAGAGAGAATAGAAATCAATAGCTTGATCCTCCAGTGAGACCTCCTTTTCAGCAGAATTTGGTTGATGAAGAAGATGACCCTGAAGAACCTGAAGAGTCTATTCATTGCTTTGATGAAGAAATGTTAAGAATTTTCTTGAACAAGGAAGGACATGATCAATCAGATCAAAATAGTCATGAAGAATAAACATCAGAATATCTAAAGGGATATCAACATGCCATTTTCGAGATGCAGAAAAAATATAATCTCAGAAATAGGAATGTACCTATCATTGCAAACAAGACACAGCCTAAGAAGGATGCACCAAAGGCTACTGATGGCAAGAAGGAAGCTCATAAGGTAGTAGAAGGTAAGAAATATATACCTCCTGTCCTTCCCACCAAAGAAGCTGAAAAATCTGTTTCTTTTTTCAATCTTGAGAATGAAATTTCTAAGATAAAAATATCAGTCCATTTTGGTGAAATTCTTAAGGTAGATGAATATAGAAGCAAGATTGTCAAAATTCTAAACTCATAACCTGGAGCTGTTGATATCTTAAATGTATTGGAAGATCATCTGACCACATATTTGGGCCCAAGACTAGAAGATGAACAAAATGAGGAAGTTCCTCCTTTTCATTTGAGTCTTAGCATTCACGACATAACATTGCACAATGCTATGTTAGATTTAGGGGCTTCTCACAATATTATGCCCAAAGTAATCATGAAAAGAATGGGGTTAGAAATAACTATGCCATACAAATATTTGTTTTCTTTTGATTCAAAAAGAGTTCAATGCATTGGTATAATCAAGGATGTTGTTGCTGGTCTGACGCAAGTCCCTGCTAAGACTGTAGTCATGGACATTGTTGTTACTGAAATTCCACAAAAGTTTGGTATGTTGTTGTCAAGATCATGGGCAGAAAAAATTAAGGGTACAATGCAGATGGATCTTACTTACGCTACCATTCCAGTTTTTGGGGAGAAAATAAGATTGTATTGAGAGACAAGGATGGCTTACATGGTAAGTAACAAAGATAAACCCCAAAAATTTCCAATTTATGCCCTTGATATTGAGCTTGGTTTTGCTATTATTTTCAATGAATTGACTAATGAAGTGGAATAATAAAAGAAATCAGGAAATCAGAGTTATGAAATTCAACAGTCTGAAAATCAGCAAGCATAAGGGAAACAAGTTAGCAATAAAGAGGAAGAAGGTTGGTGGTCATTGCATTTTGATGGATCAACAGGAAAAGAAGGAGCAAGAGTAGGGATTTGGATTAGAAATCCAAGTGATGAAATTAAGTTCTTTTCCTATAAACTAAACTTTGATTGCACAAATAACATGGTTGAATATGGATCCTTAATTTTGGGTCTAGAAGTGTTGAAAAGAATGAATGCTCAAAACATTTCTGTTTTTGGAGATTCAGAATTAGTCATAAAATAGATTGAAGGTGTTTATAAAAAAAAGGACACAAGGATGAGAGCATATAGGAATATGGTTTTGGACATGTTAGAAAACTTTCAAGCCTATTTATTCACAGTCAAAACTAGAGAACAAAACTCCATTGCTAATTCTCTTGTTGTCTCCGCAAGGCTTTTAATTATTCCTATGCACTCCACTGAAAAGTATGAAGTTGAAGTCTGCCATAGACCAGCCATTCCTAATAATATTATTCATTGGCAAGTTTTTGAGGATGATCAATAGGTGAAAAAATTTATTGAGTTGAAAGAAGAATTTGAAAATGTACAAGTAGATAAACAGAACATGTTAGTTGAATCTAAAGGGAATTCTGAAGTTTTAAAACTAAAGAATAATTCCATACCAAAGGGACTAATACCTATAGAAATTTTTTTTGATCAGAATGATGTTTTTAAATCCCCCAAGATGCAAGCTGATGATGAAGAAATTGAGAGTTGTAACCTTGATACTATAGCCATGCCCAGAATGATCAAACTGTCAAAATTTCTTTCAGCTGATATGAAGTTTAAATATGTTGAAATGATGAAAATATTCATAGATGTCTTTGCTTGGAATTATGCTGATTTGAAAGAATACAATCCCTCCATAATTCAACATACTATTCCCATAAAGGAAAATGAAAGACCTTTCAAGCAGAAGTTAAGGAGGATCAACCCACTTCTCATGCCTTTGATTGAGAAAGAGGTTAAAAAAATCTTTGATGCCAAAATCATAGTCCCAATCAGATTTTCAAAATGGCTTGCAAATTTGGTTCCGGTTAGGAAGAAAAGTGGGGAAATCAGAATATGCATTGATTTCATAAATCTGATTAAAGCCTCCTTGAATGATAATTATCCTCTCCCAAATATGGATCAAATTTTGCAAACTATTGTTGATTCTCAGAGAATGTCTATGCTTGATGGTTTTTCAGGTTATAATCAGATCCTTGTGCATCCTGATGATTAGGAAAAAACAGCCTTTACTACACCATGGGGTACTTTTATGTACGCCAAAATTCCATTTGGTCTCATGAATGCAGGAGCTACTTTTCAGAGGGCAATGAACATTGCATTTTATGAAGAAAAGGAAAATATGCTGGTTGTGTATCTTGATGACATAATAGTCTTTTCAAGGAAGGAAGAAGATCATTTGAAACACTTGGAAATAATTCTGCTGAAATGTAGAAGGTCTAGCATCTCTCTAAATCCCACCAAAAGTATTTTTGTCTCTCTAAATCCCACCAAAATCATTTTTGATTTAACTTCAGGTAAATTACCTGGGCATACCATTTCTAAAGATGGAATTAAGATTGATCCAAGTAGGGTCAATGAAATTCAGAAGGTGGATTTTCCAAGAAGTAGCAAGGAGATTCAATCTTTCCTTGGAAAAATTTAATTTTGTAAGGCATTTTATTCCTAATTTTGCTGAGATTGTGAAGGAAATAACAAGGATGCTGAAGAAGGGAGTTGATATTAAGTGGACAACAGAGGCAAGAAATTCTTTTGAAGAGATCAAAAGAGCACTCCCATAGGCACCAGTATTGATCAGTCCTGATTTTTCCAAGGAATTTCTGCTTTTTACCTTTGCATCAGAGAATACCATCGCTGGAGTTTTGCTACAAAAGGGACAACAAAATATTGAACAACCGATTTATTTATTTAGTAGGAAATTAGCCAATGTTGAACTGAAGTATAATATCTTAGAAAAGCAAGCCTATGCTTTGGTGAAGGCTATCAAAGATTTCAGAATTTATATTCTGCATTCTCATATTGTGGTGTTTGTTCCTAATACTATTGTGAAAGACATCCTCACTCAAGATGACCTTGACGATAAGAGGGGGAAATGGATTGCCAAGTTGCTAGAATATGATATTGAGATTAAACCGACAAAATTGGTCAAAGGGAAAGGTTTGGCGAAGCTGATGGCACAGTCAAACTTTGACTGTCTTGATATAAATTGGATTGCAGAAATATCAGAAATTTCAGATGAAGATGAGGAACTAGTTCCTATTGAAGAGAAATATATCACCTCAGATTGGTACAAGGAAGTTATTTTTTTCCTACAGCACCATAAAGCACCTGCTGATTTAACAAAGTCCAAAGCAAGGTTTGTTAAGCTGAAATATTTGAGATATTTTATATTTGACTGAAATCTGTTTTGGAAGGATACTGGTGGAATTTTGCTAAATTGCTTGCTGGAGGAAGAGGCTGATAAAGTCATTGAAGAGTTTCACAAATGGGATTGCGGAGGTCATCATTATTGGAAGGTGACAGTGAACAAAATTCTGAGAGCAGGATTTTACTGGCCAACAATGTTTAAGGATGTATACAAGAAGGTTGCTGCCTACCATGAATGCCAGATTTTCGAGGGTAAGAAGAAACTTATACCCTTGCCTTTGATGCCTATTTATGTAGAAGCACCTTTCCAGCAGTGGGGAACAGATTTTATTGGGGAGATTCATCCATCAACTTCAATTTGGATTCGTACAACGAATGATTACTTCACCAAATGGATTGAAGCAATCCCAACTAAGCAAGAAAATGATTATGTGATTATCTCTTTCTTAGAAAATAATATCTTGTCTAGATTTGGTTGCCCCATAAAGGTTATAACTGATAATGCACAAGCATTCAAGTCTAAGAAACTGATCAATTTTTGTCATCAATATCATATTACTCTTGGGCATTCTACTGCATACTATCTACAAGAAATGGCCTTGTTAAATCTTCTAACAAGAGCATTGTAAGGATTATTAAAAAGGTATTGCAGGAGAATAAGAAAGCTTGGCATTTGAAGCTGAAGTATGCCTTATGGTCTGATAGGATATGCACAAAGAGGTCAATTGGAACTTCACCATATGAACTAGTATATGGCGTTGAGGAAATTTTTCCTACATCACTAGGAGTACCTGTTATGAAGCTGATTCAAGGGATAGAAGAGGAACCAAATGCAATCCAGAGAAGAATTAATCAGCTAATAGCCCTGCAAGAGAAAAGGAATGAGGTTTATGACAACAATCAACAATCTCAAAACAAAATCAAGAGGACATTTGATAAGAAGATCACGGAAGAAAGTTTTCAAATTCAAGATGAAGTGCTGAAATGGGAGGCCAGCATTGAAGAGAAAGGCAAACATGGTAAGTTTTAGAACTTATGGAAAGGTCCTTTCAAGGTATCTACTTTCCATGGAAACAATACTTATATACTACAGGAGATAGATGGAAAACCATATGCTGGAGGACCTATCAATGGCAGGTTTTAGAAGCATTATTCTTCCTAAAATCTGATGGATGGTTCACGTCATTGTATATATTTCATTTTACAAGTTTTTCTGCTAATAATGACAAGCAAAATCAGCAATCTTGAGCCCGAGTTGAAGGCCATTAGAGCTTGAGGAGGAAGCTTGGAAATTCAAAAGATTTTTTGTTTTTGTCAAAAAATGGATAGAAGAACTGGAGCTACTGGTTCTTAGTGTACCATAGGGGCACACTATCCCAAATGGAGCCATTGTTATCATCCTAACTTTTTTTCTTCTAAACTCTGAAATTTTATACTGTTTTGGTCATAGTTTCAAGTAGGTTTTGAGTTACTTTAGTCTTGATAAAGGGGAGGTCATATATTTAGAAGTCTCAAAGGTTAGTTTTCAATTTCAAATAAAGTCTTTTAGTCCCATTCCATGATTAAAAAGTCTTATCATTCACTTAGAGATCATGTTGTTATTTTTTGGATGAAATTCCTGCAATTAGCCACAAAACCACAGTTTTGTAGCGCGGTTAGTTCAAAAAATGGGTTTTGTGCTATGAAAGCGCTGCTACTTTCGTAGTGCAAAATGCGAAAAATACACTATGTGTGCTACAGAAGCGCAGATTCTTAAAAGGTCATGTCAAAAGCCAAAAATTGTCATAAATCTGTTAAGTAATGATGGGGTAACATCATGGTGAGTAATTTAGAGGTCACATTCGATGTAATTAACCATTCATATCCATTATTATCTTAGCATGGGTTTCATATTGGAAAATGGGATTTCAAATTCGAAAACTGTTATCTGTTCTAGTCATTCCAGTCTACATTTTCTCATACTAAACTGTGAAACATCTTTGTTTCAAACTCTAAAGTATTAGAGTTAAGCCTGTGGTTATTCTATACCAAGGCTCTTTTCAAATATAATCAAGCGAGGCTGCCAAATCAAATCAAGAGAGGATGTTCCTTTTTCTCAAGCAAGGCTGACAAATTAAATCAGGAGAGGCTGTTTTATAAATTCCAAAGGAAGCCAACAGAGTTTTTTCTAAAAAAACATGGCTGAGGAGAAAAAGAACCATAGAGGAGGACATTGTTTGAGATCTGAACCTGAAAGAACAAAAGTTTTAGTTGAAGATCAAACAGTCATGGATGCTTTCAGTAAATTAGGTTGTTTAAATTTCTATGAAAAGTTGCAAGGTGGACATACTCAAGTATCCAAAGAGTTTGCATTAAATTTCAGTGGGACCAATACAAAGGTTGGAATGTTAAACATGTTAGTGACACCTGAAATCATAGCTCTAGTGACTAAAATACCTAGAGGACAAGAAACTTGGTTTAATGGTTTTAGATTCGATTTGGAGGCATGCAAGATGTTTATGAAGCCAGAATATGCAGAGATGGACCTGAACAAGCAGTTCCTAGAAACTGTATTAAGGATAGCTATGCCAAACTATTGTTTAACATCCAAAGATATTTCACATGCGAAGGAAGGTACCATAAAGTCTACACCTATCATTTCAAACTCCTATTACATTTCACAGGTATGATATCACTAGATTTACCATTTTTCCTATATAGAAGTATTGTCAAAATGGCTGATAAAGTTCAAGAAAAATCCGAGGGTTGTGAAACATCTCTGTTTCACCATGGTTTAATTAAACTATTGGTTTTGAATGAGATCCATAAGATTAATAGGAACTGGTATTCTTTTCTTTTTATAAGTGGATTTGAAATGGAAGCTATAACCCCAGTTAAATACCCTAAGGTAAAGGAAAATCCATCACCATCAGAATAATTCAATCAACCAGTAGATATAAGGACAAGAAGTTTTGTGAAATTGAAGCCAAGGAAACAAGTGAAAGATAATGTATAAAGAACACCAATGATTGTTACAGAAACTCCTTTAGCTACAAAACAAGGATTAAAAAGTACTAAGGAAGCTAAACAAAAACAAACAGTTGGTAAGAAAGTAGTTCAGATAATTACAAGGAGTCAAGCTGCAACATCAAAAGGAAAGAGAATAGCTTCAGGATCAAATGACAGTCTAGGGTTGAAATGAAACTTGGATTACATACTGCATGCAATAGACATAGAAGAATCACCTATAGTGCAAGATGATTTCCTAGGAATAAATGAAAGAAAATAGAAAAAGGTGAAATCAACAAAGAAGCTGGAGTTTAAGTGTGAAGATTCAACATTTGTTTTCCAAGCTAGGAAGCCTGTAACTAGACATTCTAAAAGGCTCAAGGAACTTAATGCAGAAGTTGAAGAAACCAATAAAGCAACTACTGTTCTTGAAGAGATAATTGATCTTTCCTCACCTATGGCAGAGCATGTAGAAAACAAAGTAATCATAGCACAAGAAGAAATGACCAAATATAAAGGCCTGGAGGAGAAGTTAAGATCAAAAAAACATGAGATTACTAAGTTGAAGAAAATATCCAGAAAACATGTCATTGAGAAAACATAATTTAAGAGGATGAAAGCTGTTTGGGAAGGTCAAATAGTCTCCAAATCAGAAATACCAAACAGTGAAGAACAATTCTTCACATGGACAGTTCCAGCCATTAAGGAGGAAAATTTTGTAAGAGTGATCAACACTAACTTGAGAGCTAGCAACAGAAGGTTGAGAAGACAGGTGGAAGATCTAGAGATACAATTGACAAGGTCCCAAGAAAAGTTAAAAAGGCAGTGAAACAAAATGATAAATCCAGAAGACAATATTTGATCAAAATGAAGGTAAATTTTGATGAAGATTATGTTTTCAGGGTCATATTGATGTGTTTTTGAAATAATACCAATACCCTTAAAGTTTAAGTATCTCCAAAATATGAATTTTCTACACATCAATTTCGTAGTGCAGATAGTGCAAATCTGATGAAATGCGCTACGAAACTGCTGAAGCAGTCTTTTATCAAATTTTGAGGGAATTTTTGTGAATTTTGTTTTGAAACTGCTGGTGGAAGTGCGTTAATGACAAATGAAGGCTTCCCTGAATAAAACAGATCAAAAGCAGATTAGAAAGGGAGCTAAACACTGCGCTATGAAAAGCGCTATGAAACTGTGTTGCTTTCGTAGTGCAGGTTTATTCTTACATTTTTTGCATTGTTCGAAGTTTAGATTCTGCACAGCTGGAGAATTGAAGACGTATGGTGTAATATTTGGAAAAAAGAGACATGTAGACAAGATTCATTAATGGTCAAAGTGCTCAAAACAGATAAGGGAAACAAAGGGCCTAAAAAACAGGAAGACATGTTTCCTAAATTTTAGGAGAACATTATCATCAATAGCATGGCTACATCAAGTTGAAGATCATCATCCAAATTCAACTTCATGGGAGTGTAGGTGGAAAAATATGTAATAAAGAATAGATAAGGTTGTTAGGAGGGTATTAAAGAGTTTTAGTCCTATTAGAAATAGGACTTTTCATTAGGATTATAGCTGTCAATTTGTAATAAATGGCATGTTTATGATTATAAAAGGTGTCAAACTCTATGAGTTTGATGTATCTAGTGGAGAAGAAGGAATCCTATTTTCTAAATGTTCAGAAAGAGAATAAAATCAAAATCCATAGGGTTGGACATTTTTATTAGCAAATACTGTGTTTTGTATGTAATGGTTTTTTCAGCTCAATACAGAGTTCTGTTTAGACAACTGAAGATTCATGAGGAGTTCTTATCCATTATTGTTCTAATGGCATTCTTCAATATTCTATCTGCAGTGGTGTTTTTTTATGATACTTAGAATTCATTCATAATTCTCTAACTTCCTTCATATACAAACTGACTGTGTGTTTCACTATTCTATATGTTTTTCTCCCTGATTTGAACTCTAAATGCCTTGACTTCCATGCTAAGATAGACTGTGATGTTTTTGTTGAAGTTACCTTGACTCCATAGCCCAATGAATGTTTGCTAATGTGATTTACAACCAGTTATATCATATATTTGTTTTATTTTAGAGTTAGCCATCTAATTATTTATCAAAAATCATAAACTTTTGAGAGAGCCCTCTCAGGTTGAGGAGGCTAAGCCTCAGCCAAAAGATTGGTCTGAAATAGTTACACAATGTTTACTTGATGAGTAGCCCATCATGTCTGATTTTGTGATAACATCAGGATCACATAACATATGATGAACTTGATGAAAAATTAGGATATGAGAGTGATGGAGTAGTGGGTGGAGACATATATTATCATGACATGATCTTCTTGACTTGGATTTCCAAGCATAAGAAGAAAGATCTTCATGCAACACATGGTTCATTCCTCTTCATGGGAGTATGGTATACCACTATGGAGGGCTCATTCAGGGATATTATTATCAGCTTACTCTCAGTACATGGAAAGAATTATGTTTTTGCACTTATTTATTACCTAACACAGTATTTGAATTCTCTTACCATCACTATACTGTGCATTGCTCCACAAGATGGAAAGCCCCTATTTGAGTTTCATGGTAATTTTGGGACCAACATCTATGATGGAGATAGCCATTTCTTGGATGGCTTTGGAAAATTGTTGTAATATTTCCTATATTCTCAGCTGATATGCAATTCCAATTACTATTTACTAGTAGATGGGATGTCATGCACAACTAGCAAATTGTTTGAAGACAACTTGCCACATCATATTTTGAAACTGCAGTTGGTAAACCTGCGATGTGACTACTTGAGAGATTGTTGGTACCTCCCAGCACTATGTAAAACCTTCAATACCTCTCTCATTTGGATTCCATATGATGATAATGTCATATTCATTTTGTATGGGATGATCTGGGAAAGAACCAAAAAGTGGGACTTTGAGGCTCCTATTGCCTCTTTGCTTAATGAAGGAAACATTATTGCAGGCCATATTCAACAACAGCTCTACACTTATCATAAGTGGATAGAGAAGAAATATGGGATGGAAAATTTAATCCATCGTATTCAGCTATGTAGCCCACCTTCTTTTCAAGAGCCTAAGGTGGAGGAGATTTTTCAGGAGTTACCATGTTGGAGGGTGACTCACTTTTTGTGGATAATAGCTTGGGGATGGAGGCTTCACATGGGAATGATGGTTCCCAATATATTTCATATCCCATGCTTCAAGAAGGCCTCTAGACCACATATATTTGCTTCCATGGATATCCCACTTGTTCATGATGAGAGCCAATTGGATTTTTCACCAAAGGCTTACTTATACACTTGGGAGGAACAACTTGAAGACATATTGATGAGAGAGCATCTTATTCTTTTGGAGAACTTATCACTTGAGGATGCTACAGGAGAAAGAGGAGAGGCTCTTCAGTTCTGTTCTTGTAGTTGCTTGAGGACAAGTAACATTTGGGAGGGGAGGACTGTAATATTCCTAAATTAGCACACAACTAATTGGAATATTACATTTTGATTTTTCTCTTAGATAAAAGAATAAGGGGGTAGGAAGACCCATAAATCTCCTTAGTAGGAATAAAATACACTCCTAGTGTGAATGGAGGTCATCTAAAAGCTGAATTGAAGACCCTTAGGTGTGAAAAGGGACTATATCATGAAGACTTGGTCAACTTTGACCAAATCAAACAACGTTGTTATGTAGGAGTGGCATTAATGGCGGGACAACGCAGTTTTGGAGGGAGTTTGATTGCATGATGGTGGAAACCATAATGAGTGGGACCTAAGGTGAGAAGGCTCACATTTTTTATAAGGAAAAGGATGACAGCCGTATGGGGTTATGTTATTATTATTATTTTTATATGTCTGTTTAGACTTTTTCTCTCTTCAGCTGTTTAGCTAAGATTGTTGGTGTTGTTTACCATTGGGTGTTCCTGGTCGGGATTCCCACCTCTTTCCTTTAGAGGCCTCTTGGGAGAGTATTGATCTATCATTTCCACACATCTGTCATTCTAACCAAGCTTCATTCTTTAGCTACAACACAATTTCTGTTCAGATTTGTGTTGTGTTGCAAGGTGTTGCAATGGAGGGTTGAGAAACCCATTTTCTGAGCTAGTTTTTCATAGGAGGAAGGATTCATTCTCTTGAGATATCAGAAAGGAGGTTCCTTGAGCACATTTTAGATCTTTGGAACCAGGCCAACCTATCCCCATCATTCACAGTGTAGTTTCAGTTGGGAATTGCGTTATTTTGCAGGGCAGTTTCAGACGAGGATCTATTGGCTCTTTTAGAGTGTTTTCCTGTAGGTGATGGGTTCAGCCTTTCATTGGAGGAGACCCTTGAGGATATCTACATTAGATCCATATTATTTCAGCCTTCTATTTCACGAGCTTCAGTTTGCAGTGAATCTTCAGTCCTAGGGCTGTAGATCACCATTTGTATTTGGGTGTATTTCTGGAAACCCTTCCCGAGTTCTCTTGGAAAGGAGTCTAGGAGGCTAGATCTTCACTCCTAGCATTATTTGAGCTATATAACAGCAGATATACATTGATCTATATTTATGCAGTATTTTATGCCCTAAAACTGCACTGTCTTTTCTCAAGACATTTGTATGGCAGCTATTTCTTATGTGATGGCATATTTTGCTTGTAGAGGCTTGTTTTGTATTGCTTGAGTGACTTGATTCTCATGATATTGTGCCTATTATTTGCTGATATGTTTAATAAGATGGTTGTACATTTGTCTCATATCATGGTGTGTTGATTTATTCATTTTTCTTTCCATTATTAAGTTCATGTATTGTTGCTTCCCCATTTGGGAATATTACAGCTAATAACCTATGCACATTCCAATTATGATTTAAAGAAAATATCAATAAAGAAGTTCATTGAAATATCTTTAAAGTTAGAGCATCATATACCATCCACATGCTGCAAGAGAACTCATAACACAAGAGGATACATGAGTGTACAGGTGCACCAATACTCAAAGAAGAATTCATTCAGTGGAAGAGACAATATTCACAGCACGATCACACAAGATACTTCCATCAGATTAAATAGTGAGATCCAATAAAAATTCTTATATTCCATAAAACAAATAAATTCAATAAGCACAATATATCTCTCTCCAAAGTCCCAAAACAAAAAAAAATGTCTTTTACAATATCACTTGAGAATGTACATATAGATCGAGATGACCCTTGATTTTCCCATGGCCCTTGGCCTTCCCTTGACTCTTGGAGTGACTTGCGATCAAGGTTTCTTGTGACTGAGATTTATTGCGACCTAGGGACTATTGTGACCCATGGATAATTGCCACCTACTGTCAATTATGACCTATGGCCGATTGTGACCTATGGACTCTGTCATGTTTCTCTTGATATCTGGTTCAGTTTCCCCTAAGCTATCATGTTGTGCAACAAAAATGAGATGGTCTATTATGTGCATCAACCTTATGCTAATGACCTAGTGATTGATAAACTTGGGTCATCAATATATAACTACTCCCTAAGGTAGGTCTGACATGCCATGTAGTCTACAAATATCGAGACCATTTAAGACAAATCTTCCCCATCTCTGTGTAGGCATTCCAGCGGGTCAGGAATCAACATGGCCTTCTTGGCGTTGACCTAGTTGGATAAGGTGGCCAATTTCGTCTATATCCCAACGGGTTATACTATGTACTA
Source organism: Pinus albicaulis (assembly GCA_034641835.2). NCBI lineage: Eukaryota > Viridiplantae > Streptophyta > Pinopsida > Pinales > Pinaceae > Pinus > Pinus albicaulis. Next base: position 498,280,462 of record CM076581.1, on the reverse strand, counting down.
CATGATATTTTCCTTGATCACCTATAAGTAACTCAAGATGGAGGTTCACTGGATTGGATAAAGAAATGCCTGAATTTCCTACAACACTTCTTCTCAGTTTCTTGGAGCTGCAAATGTCCTGATAGATGGTGTGTGATGGACCTTGGCCATTGAATCTATCCCATAGAGGAGATGATTATACGTGGATATAACCTTTTCCACATCTTTGGAAATATTGTCCTAAGATTGGATCTTTATGTGCAGTTGTACTATATCATTTTGTGTGGTGATCCAATATTTCTTTGGCAAGGGGCCTGGTGCCTTAGGGTACTTGTCGTTCCATTCCATGATGTTATCCAAAGCTGTTGAGGCCTCCTTTAACTTGGATGATTTATTCCTTTTGTCTTCTTGAATATTTTCCATAGGAATGACCGGCTGACGCAGCTTCATCATCTCCTCATAAAATAATATCATGGTTGTGCCTAGCGTGACGACCTCACTTTTGATGGCAGCTTGTAGCTCACTTGCATTGGCAAGTGTTAGTCGCAGCACTTTGTTTTCTTCCTAAAGAGCCTTATTTTCCTCTTCCACCTTGGTGGCCCTTTGTTCAGCTAAGTGGAGTCTACTCTGTAGTTCTACAATATGTTTTCTCATTCTCCCTACGTTCACCTCAGTTGTAGCTGCGAAGGTGGTTCTACCCGAAGCAATCATTTCGGGATTGGTTCCAGTGTCAAGGACTATATCCTTTTCTGTAGTTACCACCAAAGGTTCAACCAGATTCCCGGCGAAGAATTTTCTCCTTTCTTATCTGATCTTATGGGTGAATTAATCGAAGGAAATTCAAGTTAAATCCAATACCTCATCTTCTCTTTCCTCCGTGAGGCCTAGATATCAAAGGGGAAAATGACCACCAGTGATAGGAGTGGACGGGGGAACTTCTAGTGGGGGTAGGTCAATCTGCTCATTGAGGTGTAGTTGCTGTGTCCCAGTTCACTCAGCTTCCTTGCTTGTTCCCCCTTGTCGCCTTATTTCTTCTTCCTCTTTCTTTCTTCTTTTTGCTTCCTTCCTTTCCTTCTCAAGCTCTTCCCTTTTCTTTCGCTCTTCTTATTATTTTCTTCTCAACTCTTCGAATCTTCTCTGTTCTTCTTCTACTTGCTTGGTTTGTGCCTCCACTTCTTCCTTAATTCTCAATTCTTCTGTTTATATCCTCTACTACTCTTCTTATTGCTTTTTTCTCTACTGCTATTCTTCTTGTTATTGGCCTGTGATGCCTTGAGACCTCTTAGCTTATTCCTCCCTCTTCATCCTAAGCTCTTGTTTTAGTTTCTCCAGGAAGGCATTCCTTTGTTATAAGGTCTCACTGTTCCCTTCTCCTTATTGGCTAGTCGGAGAGACTTTGATTGTCATGTGCTTGGGTTTATTTTACTTGGAAGACGACCCTCCTAACTGCATCCTTCTATTCATGGTAGCGGACCTCTCCTACAAACTCACTTTCTCTTGGGAATGTCCCTCCTGCTCATCTTCCCCTTCTGGCTCTTCATCTGGACCTAGCTTCCTGTCTCCATTATACTTATTTTTTATTTTTTCTTCAGGGGTTGTCTCTGTGTGTTGACAAGACTAATTAAAATTGGCATTTTTACAATGGGCTAGTATGACCCTCTCGGCGTCATAGGACCGAAATTTCAGAGATACAAACTGGAACCATTTCATCTATTAAGCTTCTGCCTCCACTTCCTTAAAGTTTTCAAACGTGTAAGCTCCAATAGTAAGATGGAGGGTCGGACAGGTATTATTCTTCCATTTTATCAGCGTCTTTGATAATCGTCTAGTCATCTGGTAGTAGACCTCTTGCAATAGCAAGTTATCAGTGACAAACCTTAGTAGTGCCTAGGGAGGTTTGAATGATCCAAAGACATTAATGTATGTGCCTTCCTTGATTGGAAACCAATGTGCTACCTTGATCATTGTTTCCATGGCACTCCTCGACATGCAAGGTGGATCTTCCCCATGTAGTAGCAGGTATAATGAGGCGATGAATGCTTCTGATATGATATCAAGGTCCTGCTTGTACTATGAGCCCCAAAAGATCCGTAACTCCTTGTGAATAGGGGTCCCACGTGAATGGGTTCCAGTTTTGGGGCCAACTGACATCTAGCACAGACTGCATCCAATAAGTACGAGGCCATATAAAACTCGAATTCTAGTCCTTCTTACGGGACTTTTTGTTGCACTTATGTTTACCCTCAATGCTGATACTAACAGTTGAGCCTAATCAAAAATTGTACTGAAGGTGGAAATTGCATGCATTAGGTGAATCCATGTTCCATTAAAAGTACTGGTGTATGACCTCCCATACAATTGACACATCATAGCATTTATGAGGCGATAGACCTTTTGTAGCCCCTTCATTTTGTACTCCTGATCTTGATTTCCTTTGAACTTAGAGGGGCCTTACCACCAGCCCCTTATAGTGTCCTGTATTGGGACATCGTGCATCCCTAACCATAAAGTGTTAAAATAATCATCCTTCTCTGGTAACCCATTGTATACCTCAGTGTATTTGGCAAATATGTTGGTGAATGGTTTCTGAGAGTGATCTCTTATTATCCACGCAACAGAATCTGTACTGTGCAAGATCCAGTCAATGACTTCTGCACATGGGAAAATGGGATGGTGTGCTGCAATGTGATGTAACTTTGACCTCTTGACGTTTATGTACACTTGGAAGTCTTCGTGGTCCTCCGGGATGTAATGATTCGATAACTCAGCATAGACATCATACCATGTCATTTTATAACTTATGTTGAAGACACAAGCCGTGTCCCCTTAGATAGGTGTCGGCGTAGGGACTTGATATATTTCCTGCACACTGAGCTCTGGAATATTTTTTCATCATCTAATGGTTGGAGGTGCCATATCCCATGAAAGGGAAGAGATTGAGATGTATTTGAGTTCCATGTCCACGTCACCTAGTATGTTCAAAAAAGAGTTCCACGATAATATAGATGGCATGGGTGAAACAATATGATAGTAAAATTGACTATTCCAAACCACTGAAGGCCTGTAAAGGTATGGGTAGGTAGGCTGCCAACAATGAGGATCACATAAAGGAAAATGGAGGAAATATACGACATGTGCGACCTGAGTGGTAGATCGCATGCGACCTTCGCAACTAGTTAGTGTGGTCACTAAGTTGCTAATTTGTGAGGTCGCTGATTCGCAGGGTCTTGAAGTTGTTAGGTCATGAATCACAGAAGGTCGTGGGGTCAAAAAGGTTGCAAGTCATGCTAGGGAACCTGTCTTGAATTCACCCAGTCTGACTTACGTGTGTGGGTGGAAATGGAGAAAAAATAGAAGTAAGGAATCAAGTTTAGGGATGCCTCTAAGCTAGGGGAAGGGTGGAAAAGAGGGGGAACATGCTAATAGAGTGGAGTTTTGACTTAGACTAGAAACAAAGGATTGTCTAAATTAAACATGAAGCAAAAAGGGGAATAAAAGGGCTTGTGGTTAAAGAATGAATACAGGAGGTAAATAAATCCATGTTGGGCTTAGGTAAGGAGAAGATGAGGGTAGGTAAGCACACATAGCGATAAAAAATGATTACAGGAGGTCAGAGCTACTTAACTAGATAAAAAATATCTCCTATTGGGTAGCCAGGCACCCTTGAGAGCTTCATCGTTTTGGCTGAATGCAACTAACGCGAGCCTCCTATATATAATAAGTCGCACGTGTGGGAAATTAATGTGGTCGTGGGGTCACGAAGTCACAAGGTCATTGGGTCATGAAGTAGGGTAAGATCCCCCTATGTAACCTATGCGACCTATAAAACCAAGAGAATTAAGGGGGTTTTTAGGTCAACAGGTCATGTGAGTCACACATTCGATTTTGAAGAATTCCTCCAACCTATGTGACCTTGTGACCTCTTTCTACGTCGCGTAGTTGCGTAAGTCAAAAGGTGATAGTTTCAAGGGGCTTGCGACTTGTGCGACCTTGCAAATCCTTTAGGGTAATTAGGTCCCAAAGTCACAGGGGAAGCAAACTTAAGAATGATGCAAGCTATGCAACTATACTTGGGCGAAAAATACCAAAATAGGCCAGGAGTTACTGATTTTTCTTGAATTAGGATCGAAAGCTAATGGGAGAGGGGAATGATCCAGGCTTAAATTCACTGAATGATGGAAGCTTCTAATAACATAGATCTCACCAAAGGTATAGGGGTTCCATCATTTCAAACGAGTGCCAAATTTCAGAAGGTAGTTGTAGTGGCTACAACACTTCCCTAGGTTATGAATCCTATTTCTCAATGTAGAGTGGAAGATGTTTTCTCCCCTATGTGATGACATGAGGTGAGAGTGCCCCATAGGACCTTCCTTATGAAATTTAGAGGGTGGTAGCTAATTCTCCCTAATTATTCTTCTTCTTTATATTTGAGAATATTTCAGTAGGTAGCGCTGAGCAGAGATGGGACATGATATGACGATAGGGTACATATGATGATGCAATTGGAATTTATCCCTAGCTGAAAGGGAGTTTTAATTTGTCTGCTCAGTGAAAAATTCCAACCATGGGTATAAATTCCTCTTTTCAAGAGGACCAATTTTTACTATTGAAGCACTAAGTTTGGACAAGGGAAAGTGATTTTTTGAATTGAAGCCCACAATGTCACATTAGATTAAGTCGGCCCTAACAAGAAATTGGACACCCTTTGAAGCCTATAAATACAAGTCACCTCAAGATCATTTGGATATCAGCAAGCATCTTTTTCTCTTCTTCATCATTTGGTTCACACAATTCTGAGGTTGGGTCAAGAAAACTGGTTCGTATAGGTACGAGATTATAAGGTCCAAAGCTCACAAGTGTGTTAGGGTTTTTTTTTTTTTTTTTTTTTTCTCTGACCACAAGTTTGACATAGGAAAATTTTGGATATAACTATAGGTAGGAAGGCACATCCACGTTGTTGGAAGCTCTCAGCCACACACACACCTCCTCCTCCATGCGGTTGGGCTCTAGGGTTACAAATTGACATTTGACTGTAGTTGACCACAGTTGACCACAAATAGGAAAAGTTGTCTTTGATCTAGATTGATGTTGGGAACATATTTCTGAATGTTGTTGGGTTAATTTTTCTGGATGATTTTTCATTGGCTCATTGTACTTCGTGCTGAAAATTTTATGACAATCTAATACAAGAATACTTGTAAAGGGTTTTGATCTATAGTGGGTTTTTCCCTAGTAATTGATTGAAAATATGGTGTCTCCTGTTAATGTGTTGATTGTCTCTTTTTTCATTGTGTCTATTGTTCTATCTTCAATTAATGTTGATGATTGAAAATGTTAATTATTGATGAAAGTTTTTTAATTTAAGAATTGAAATGGGCTAAAGTAATTGAAACAACATAGAGCAATATGAAATTTAACATAAACTTCCCTCCAAAAAGAAAGTTCTTCTTTTTTAGGAATACTATAGTCTCTTTAGTATAAGGTATCCAAATCATTGGATAGTGAAAGTTGAGACCAACCCAATGGTTTTCACAACTATCTATACACTTTATATATCGGTATACCCTCTTGAGAGTCACTAAAACATTGTTGGGGTTGAAGGGATCTCTTTTTCCCATGTCCTCCATGGCTTGTTCCCAATGTTCAATGCAACCTTTTACAACTGTTTTTGACAATATCTCAATATATTTCTTGGAATTTTCATTGACATATGTCCTGTTTTAGGCCATAAATTATTCATTTCTTGGGGAATTTACCCATCTATAATGTATCAGGGGGACATCCTTCAGTCTATAGTTCACCCCTCTAATTCATAAATTTCACTTAAAATTGTTTTCAACCACCTTATGAACAATTCACTAATTAGTGTGGTTATTCAAGAAAGATGAAAGCTCACAATTGAAAATCCCCTAATTTTTTTTTAGGGTTCTAGATGGGATCATTAAACAACAAAATATTGTGATGATATAGCTCCCACAATAAATTATTCTCTTCATTGGTGCATGGATTATGTTCCTCTAAGAATGTGCTTAGAGAGGTGAATTCATAGGGCTTGGATTTCATGAGAGCTTTCTTTGGAACATGAAGTACTTCTTCTACAAGTACATATTATACATAGAAAAAGGGGCCGTACAATTAAATGCAGCCTCCACTAATAGTCCAAGTTGGAACTTCTCAACTTCTATTTTATCCACTTGTTTATGTAGTTTGGTAGTCTTTTAATCCTCTTCATCCATTCCCTTCTTCCATTGATCCCATTTCATGCTATATATCTCAACTACTTATCCCATATGTCACTAAGGTTCTTGAAAATTTCTTGATGTTCCTTGACGACCATTACTTTCTCCTCATAATTAACCAATATCCCATTCCACCTATCTTCTTTGGAATTTTCCCACTTGTCTAAGTGGTTTATTTGAACTTCTTGGTCCTTCCTCTCAATAGGATCTGTTTGAAGAACAAACTCTATCATCTCAGGTCATTTATGCTTTGTTTGTACAACCTTCTCTAGAGTTTATTTCTCATGTTGTTATTCCTAGGATATTCTTTTCTTCTGGAATAGGTTCCCCTATTTCCTTAGTGGCAAGGAAACTTATTGCTTGAGTAATGCTTTTTAATTTTTCAAAGGGCATGTTTTCTCTCAGTCCACTCTTCAATAGTGTGATTATGGCTTGAAGTTTTCTATTCTTTTTTTCAAGTATTATATTCATTATAAGAAGAGAGGAATACAAGGGCATAAAGACTAAATAATACCTAGTATTTTCTTTTTCTTCCTTACATTGAAGGTATTCTTCAGTTCTGGTGTCACAAAAACCTTTTTTTCTTTTACTAGTGCATTGGGTGTTGCAACTTATTCCTATTTTTTCTATTATTCGATGTTAAGTTCTAGATTTGTAGTAAGGGCTTCTTCCATGTCTCCATTTATTTGTTCTTTTGTTGCAACAAGGTCCTCTTATGTCTTCCTTTTTTGGTTCTATTGTAGTAGTAAGGTCTCCTTCTATGACTCCCCTAGCTGGTTCTTGTGTAACAACAAGCTCTTCAAATTTCATCTCTAAATTTGGTTCCTCAAAGCTTTTTTCTCTCCCCGTCGCCTCTACTAATTATTGGGTGGCTACAGGGGTTTCTTCTTCTTGTGTTGTAACAAATTATTTTTCCTACCTGGCTAGTTCTTGTGTAACAACATGGATTTCTTCCTATTATACCCAATTCACAACAAATAGGGTCAGCTCTTTGGTGTATCTTGTTCTCTTCCTCCTGAGGGTTTCCATGTATGCAAGCCACTTTTTGATTTTCCTCGACCTCTTTGTTGGAGCCTTTATTCTAATGATCTCCACATCACTGTCATGGTTGGATTCTTCTCGCTCTATAGTTTCAATAGGACCTTCCTCCATCATAGGGGTAGCAAAAATTTCGACTTCTTCTGTGAGAGTGCCAACATAGTATTCTTCAACTTTATGAGTATTAGAAATTTTTACCTAGATGGAGTTGTAGTAGTTTTAGCCTTTGGAGTTTAAATAGTGATAACCTCGAGATTTTTAGCAAGGCTCTCTATAAGTGGATTTGCATTAGTTTTCGTCTCTGGAGTTGAAATACTAAAAAACTCCATATTTGTATTAGGGATCTCTACAAGTGGATTTATGGTAGCTGAAACATTAGGTGAATTTGCAACAACCAAATTTTCAAATCATGTCCTTACTAAATTGTTCTAGGCTTAAAATTTCCTATGAAATGCACACTCAACAGGTAATTTTATGAGGCTATGATGTTAGTGGGAATATTTGTGGTGGTAAGACCTTTGAAAAAGAGTGGTCATAGTTTGAATTTTCTTTTTAAAGAAGGATGGCATGATAACCAAATTGTCATGCCTCAGGTGGTCCAACAACATCATGTGGTAAGTATACTATCCCATGACAACCTTCACACGTGAAATATCTTTACACCACAATTTGGTCAAATCTAGTACCTTTCCTAACCAAACCCTCACATGGATCAAGGAATTTCTCAATGATTTATGGTTTCCGTCATGTTCTACGGTATCATAATTCTCCAATTTGAGATATCTATGTAACCTTATCCATGATATATTCATTTACATGCAACATTATTGCTCCTACTATTGACTCATTGTCTCTAAAATTCATGAAAAACTCTAGCGCCACAGCATCATTATATCCCTAGATATTGTGAATGCATTCAATCCATCCCCCATTTTTAAAAATCCCCCAAATGTGGTCATATGCCTACAATACAACAGATTTGTGGGCTCCCTTCAATTTAGTGATCCTCCCATCTTCTATTTCTGTTTAATGCTCAATTCATTATGTGGCTGCAAAGTTAAATGGGAAGAATAACAAGGGCTTAGTGGTTTAATTTTACAATTATGGAAAGAGAATGATTTTATGATAGTGGGATGATGTCATTGGTTCATGGAGGTGGTAATGGATGCATGAGATCAAATCATTTTTTACAAATTAGTGCCATTCAATATGTGGTAAAAAAACCTATCTTCTAACTTACCATGAATGGGCACTTCCTTCGAGGTTGGTGGTAGAGTAATTATTTCATGTACCTTTATCATGTTATGGTGCTATCCAAGAAAAGAGAACTAGAATCCTCATTGACATGAGAGTTATAGCATGCCTAGAGTTGCAACATTGGGGTCGTTGTGCGAGAAGTGTAGCCTGATATAATCATGTCATAACAACAGATGTTGTTACCACCCAAATTGAATAGTGAAATTACAACAACGAAGTTTCAACATATATATTGTAGGAGTTGAATTGTGGTATTAGAGTTGCAACATTTGATTTGTAGCAACATAGTTTTGGAAATGGAGTTGCAACAATAGTGTTGTAGCAATAGCGGTTTCCTCCTCTACATGTGCCAAAAACAAGATTATTCCATGAGTCTCATAGCCATAAGGATCATTTAGTTTAACTAATTTTTTAAACATTTTATGCATATCCTAGGCTATTTTTCACATAACATGTTCCCAATTTACGCCCCTAAGGGTTTTCATGGGATTATGTGTGTGTCTGTGTGTGTGGAAATAATAGGATGTGAGAATGATTCATTCGATATGGATATCTCCCTTACAAACAATCTCCAAGTCATTATATGGACATCCATAACTAATTTTCCTCAAAAGGGATTCCTTTCATAGGGGTCTGTGATATAAATAAAACATGTTTAAATTTTCCATCAAGGGCATGCTCTCTTCATCAACGGTTCTAAGTTTGACATCTTCATTATCATATACAATGTCTATCACATAGGGTCCAAGCCATTGAACATGAAACTTTCCTTGAAATACATAAACTTGGAATTGAATAACAAATCCCACTATCTAGCTTTAAATTTATTCTTCTTAATGAAATTTTCGTGCCACTGAGCTCTTTGGTGTTGTATCACTAATGTATTTTGTAAGGAATCTTGAAAAAATTAGGGAAATTTTGAGGTCTAAAATGGGACTCCTAAGGAAAATAATAAAACAAAAGTTATGATTTTTTAAATAAAAATAAATGATATGACTTTTTAATTGTATTTTCATCTTATCTCCTTATAGGTTAATCAAACATCAAGTATAGATACATGTTGGATGCATAATTAAATTACAAATTTAATGAGTACCCACTCTACATACTTCTAAGTATACCCTCATTAGGAAAAAAAAATAATACATGAAAATTCTCTACTCATAAGTATGCAAAGTGGCTCATTAGATGTGGAATTTAATTCTACATTCAACGGGAGTCCATAATTTACGTTTGAGGAAACCTATAAGGATATAAGTTGAAGATACAATTTAAAAAATATTTTTCTTCCTTTCCCTTTGAAATATTTACCCTTGGGGATGACATCATCATCTTAAATCCTATTAGTTCTTTTAAAGTTAATTTTATTAGTACATATTTTGTTTTGAGGCTCATTTTTTACCTCAAAATTTCCCTAATGGCTCATCTAGCTCATCAACCTAGAGAATCCTCTACTATTGAGCTTCAGATAGGACCATTCCAAGTTTTACTACCATTTTATCTATTTGGATATATCTATTGATTATAAAAAGTACTCTTCTCATATATTAATTCATATAGAGTGAAACCAGTAGTATTCCTACATATGGTCTGAGAGGTCCATGGAGCTTCGAGAATTTGATCAACCTAATCCTTGAGGTGTAATCTTAAAATCTCGGTGAGAATAGAATTAAGAGTTTTATTTGTCCCTTCCACTTGCTCATTGGTCTGCAAATGGTATTGTTTCGTGAAAATGTGCTTGATCTAGTACGTATCCATTAGATATTCAAAAAGTATTGAAGTTAATTGAGCTCCTCTTTTGGTGATCCATAAATTGTCGTGAATATTCCACTAGACACACCATCAAAACAGATCTGATAAATTATGCTTAAAATCCGAAATCTACACTATGACAGTTTATTTCTATTTAGCTTTTTGGATATGTAAATTCTTGTTTATTGTGTATACATGAAAATTATAACTATGGAAAAAATATAGAACAATGAAATAAAAAATCATAAACCACTATTTGAAAAAATATATAACCTGGGAAACCCTTCTAGGAGAAAACCCAACTGAAAGGTGAGGTCTCTCTACTCTCTTTCTCTAAATAGAAAATAGCTGCAAGTACAAAGAAGTAAGGTCTATGGCTAGGGGGATATTATCATGCACAAATATCTATGTGTTATCTCTCCCTATCCTTCTCATCCACTATGTTCATCTATGGAATAAAAATTCACTAAAAAATTTGGAACCCCCTTTCCTCCTAGTAGCCGAGTTATAACATAACTTGATAAATTACTACTGGCTAGGTTTGACTCCCTCAACTCTTAGCCATAGTTACAATATGGACCCTTCTAGAGTCTTCTTCATCATGATCATGTGGCTTGTCATTTCCTTTGAGTAATGGGGACTAACATGGCATCCTCTTGAATTATGGTGGTTGAAACAGGAAGGAAAACTTCTAAATGGAAAAACTTTTGCATATGGACTTCGATTGAGGAAATTATTGTGTCATTTTAAAGGTATTTGTGTGTATAATAGGAAAATAAGTTGATACTAAAGTGATAAATTTTATACCCCAATTTTCCAAACTAGGTCCCATTGGTGAAGATGGTCTTCTGAGCTAATTCCTCCACTTTTCCCACTTTGAAAGTATTAATATGGATGAAAAAAAAAATGATCCAATATAGATCATGCCTCTACATTTTGGGAGGATTTTGGTCCCTAAAATCTTCTATTGAATGAGGTGAGGAAATTTTTCCTCCACCTTCTTTCAGGTGTACCATTTAGCCTTACCTAGAAATTTTCCTTTTAGCTCAATATTCCAAAGGTCATGATTCCCTTGTCTTGTAGTTTTTTACCTATTCATAAAACTGTATTCTTTATCAAATTTTCATGAGAATCTGGTGCCAAATCCTCTACATAAGGTAGGAATTGTTCCTCTTCCTGATATAACAAGGAAGATTCATACCATTTTAGATTCTCTACATTCACAACTTAGTAAATGTTCATGTATCGGGGCATACCAAGAATATAGGCATTATCTCCCACCTTTTCCAATATCTCAAAGGGACCATACCACAAAGCCTTGAATTTCTTACCAAGACCTTGTAAGCTCTCATTCAAATGTAACCAAACTTTGTCTCCCACCTTGAATGACTTCTCTATTCTATTTTAATCATGCCTAGCCTTGTATTTTTCCTATGACTTCTGCAGTGCATCTTGTACATGTATATGGATTTGCCTAATATTTTATACAAATATTTATGCCCTTATGGCATACCCTATAATACCCTCCCTCGCTACTCCTTGCTACACATATGCAATATCCAAAGGTGAAGGTGGAAAATATCAAAAACAAGTTTTAAATGGGGACTTACCAGTAGAAGTGTGGACTACTTTGTTATAAGAGTGTTGTATAAATGCCAAATTTTCATCCTAGGTCTTCAGATGCTTCTGAAGGTAACCCATCAAAAGCTTCATCAAATTCCAATTGAATACCTTTTTTTTCCCATCTATCTTTGGATGGAATGTTATATATCTCTTCAACTTCGTGGTTCATATTCTCCCATAATGTAGTCCAAAATGAATTGAGAAATCTCATGTCCTTTTCTAAAACGATGCTCCTCAGTATCCCAAAGTGAACCAAAACCTATCGAAATAAAAAGTTCCTTGCTTCTTTTCCACTAATGGGATTTTTAAAACACATCAAAAGACACATCTTGTTGAACCTGTCAAAAACCACAAACATGAGTCATGTCCCTTCTTGGTTGTTGGTAAACCTCCCACAAATTCCATGGAAATTCTTTCCCAGGGACAAGGGGGTACATGTAAGGGATGATATAGACCTTATTTCATGTTACCACCCCAACAAAAACTCTTGCCAATTTTTTTTATGATGTGGAGTGTTTCCACTACCGCTGGAAATGAGGCTATGAATTTCCTTAGGTATTATGTTGCCCCAACAAATGTATTAACTTGAGAAACATTAGTAGGAACCAGTCATTTCATGATAGCGCCTCCATCTTGGCATGCTATATCTTCAACTCTCCTACACCTATCACATATCCCATATGCACCAAAGATTGATGTGAAAACCACAATTTGATATTTTCTAGTAGTTGGTGCTTCTTTAATGTCTCCAGCACCTATGTCAAATGCGAGATGTGCTCCTTCTAGGTAGAACTCTATGCCATTATATCATCCAAATAGAAAATAATAAATGAATCTATAAAATGGTGCAATATATCATTCATTAACCTCATAAATTTAGTTGGTGCATTACCTAAGCTAAATTTCATGACTAACCACTCATACAAACCTTGCTTGGTTTTGAAGGCAATGTTTGAAGTATCTTCTTCTCTAACTCGAACCTTGTGATGTATAGAATTTGAATATAGCTTGGTGAAGTATTTTTATTACTGTGATTCATCCAAAATATCATATATTCTAGGAAGAGGGCACCTATTATTGAGCTAATTTTGTTCAATGCACTGTAGTCAATACAAATTTTCCAAGTCTCATCCTTTTTGGCACTATGATGACAGGTGACCCACATGGTGTTGTAATTGGTTGGATGAAGCCCTATTCCATTACTTTTTTCAATTATTTCTTCACCTCACTTTATTCTACAACAAATTGCATATATAGCACAATGTTTAGAAATGGGGAATCCGACAATAGTTGGATCTTGTGTTCCACTTCCCTCTTGTGTGGTAACCCTTTAGGCTCCTGGAACACATCCATATATTCCTATAGAAACACTTCTAGTTGTGCTTCCATTTCTTAGTAAACCCATCTAGGGGTGGATTTTATCTTATTGGATGTTCTAAACATTTATTCTCTATTAAAAATATTAAAACAAACTTATCGCTAGAACTAGCGAGTTTATTGGCTTGGTTAGCACTTACCAGTGAATTTTTTTACTTTCCTTTGTGCACATTGCTTGGTGAATGATTTTACATCCTTGGAAAGGTAGAACTAGTTATCTATCTGCATGAAGATTTCACCTTGCATGTAGATGTAGGGACTTCCAAACACCACTCCACATACATATACATCTAGTTCTACTTCATCAACAAAATCAACAATAACAACAAATCTAGATTTGCACAATTTTTTTACCTTTAACTCTACATCCTTATTTACTCATCTTAATGGATATGGGCTTAGATGATAACAAAATTTCAATCCAAATCCATTGATCATCTTTTCTTAAATTTTATTCACCTGTGATTCTGAGTCAAATAGAGCATCAATATTTGTCTCCTTGACCTATATATTTATGTGGAAAAGTTTGGTCATTTCTTTGTTGAAGGCTGCTTAAATTTACCTCCTTTTGCATTGATGAGAAGACAATCTTCTCATCCACATCTGAGCTAATTTCAATATGGTTGCTTGAATCAACAACCATGAGATTCATATTCTTATTATATTTCTTTTTGTTGTTTGGGTTGAGCTTCAAATACAACTTCCAACACTTCTCCTCTATATGACCGTCAATATTACAATGGTTGCTAGGATCCTTGCATTAATGGGTTGTGGTTTTCATATTATTTTCCTTTCCACCTTTCTGATTCTTCTTTCCCTCTCTATAAGTGTCATGATGATTCTTCTACTTCAATCCACATTATTTCCCTTTCTTCAGGCCTATTATACACAAATTTCATCCACCATCTTGGGATTGAACAAAATCACTTGCTTCTGTAGATGGTTGTGTAGACCCCAAAAATAATTTAGGAGTACATACGGGTTCTTTGGGGAGATACCCAACATTATGTCTGTCTTTATAAATTATGTGGTTTACTCCTGTAAGCACTTCCTTTGATTTTACTTGAAGTAGTGCCACTAGATCCATTATTCCTGTATATACCCGATAAGGTAAAATTGTGATTTTATGATCATTTTAAATTCCTCCCACTTAGTCACTAGAGGATCTCCCTCCAACCTCAAGGTCTCTTTGTGGCTTTATCACTAGGTTAGGGTTTGACCCTTTAATTTTAACCACACAAATGAAATTTCATTTTCTTCGTCTATATGATGAACACTGAAACAAGCTTCTAGTTGATGAAACCAATTATTTAGGTTTAGAATATCGATGGTCCCTTTAAACTGGAGGCCTAATGAATAAGATCATGACCATTGACCCTTCTCCATATCACTCTATAGTAAAACATACACCCATTCTGTATGTCCTCGAGACAAGAATATGATAAAATCCCCTTTCCAATATTTACTAATCCTTTCAATACTTCGTGTGGAATGATGTACTAGTCCAACCTAGTTCCACAAGCCTCTTCAATAGGCCTTTTAAATTCATATTCAAAATAATATATCCATTAATCACATAAATTTGGACTTCACAAAACTACATAACTGATCAAGTACAATTGCAGTCTATCCTTAGACGTCGCAAGTTCATTGAGTAGGTTGATTAATTATTCAAGACATTACTGTCAAGAAATATATAGAGAGACCATGAACACATGGTGTGTTGGTGGATTTGGTGCACGAGTGTACCAATCCACACTTGCTTAAGAGGAGTGGTTGTTTCCTCTTAATTTTTTGGTCACATGCAGATAAACAAAAGAGTTAGTAGGTTAGTGAACATGCCATAAAACAAAACACACTAGATAATGATAAAGTATGTATATGTAGAGAGAAAAAAAAGCTAAACTAAAAAAATAACACGAAAGCTCATATAGAGTTAAACAACACAATAATACTAACAATGGAATATTTGTCCCCTCTTATTGAGTGCTATTAGGAATAAAATATAGAACTTTTACACACTTGCCAAGGGTCCCTTAGAACTAGGGAGTTCTAAGACCCAATGCAAGGACTCTTTTACCTCCGATTTGCCTTGGTGCAAGGTCCCTCTCTCTACTCCAAAGGATTGGAGTTGTTGGATGGACAACAAATGAATCCTCTCTTTACTTCTGCTCCGGATCACACACTGTTGGATTTCTTGGAAGAAATTTTTGCCAGCATAACAATGTGCTCTCCCTTTGTTCATCTCTTGGTGGCCTTTTATAGATGAATTCAAAATCTCCTTCCCTCTCTTGGTACCTTGGTGGATGGTGACCCAAGAGAGGGGGATGATTCCATTGTGTGTCACATTATTGCACTTTGTGCTCCCTTGGGGCCCCAAGGAGGCTTAGGTAGCTATCCTTGGGCAGCCTCAAGTGTGGGATCAATTTCTTGGAGTGTGCCTTGTGGTCCTGGAAAGTGACTTTTTCCACTCTCAGGTCCACACGAATTTTTTAGGAAAATTTGTGCAAGGGCGCACCCATCAAAGAAAAATGTGCACGAAAGTGCATTTTGCTAGTTTCTTGAGTGCGCAATTTGATTTTTCTTCTGGACCTTATAGATTTTAATTTTTTTTTTCAGATTCTCTAATGTACCTCAGCCCTGTAAATCCTTCTTCCTGACATTTAATAATGTCATCTATGCTTGTATGATTTTCTAGTGATAACAATTTCCCCCTAATGTGTGAGCTCTAGGAAGAATTGTATAGCTGAAATACATTATAGTTTCTTTTCCATGTACTGTGTGGAGAGAGAGAGAGAGAGACCTGCCTATAGCAAGGAGGTGGAAACACATTACACCAGGTCGAAGAGCGACAATGTCATTTGGGAACCCTGTAAGAAATGGCATGATACAATAAATACAATTTTTCTACAAGGCGGGCATGTCCCATTCTTGGAATGCTTTGGCTAGTGAAACAAATCTATTTGACAGATACAGATTCTGTCTATGTCACTAGTATGGTAGTGATCTTCTGGTTGATGATGACGATTGCTGATGCCCTCAGGGGTGTTTTTTCTTTGACGATAGGTGGAATGTGGTACCCACATGCGTAAGCTTGGTATTGCATATAAATTCTCATTGTACACATGGGTGTGTGACTAGGAGCTTCCCATGTAAGCATTTTAGAAAGAGATACTTATAAAGGCACAGGTCTTCCACAAATTTGATCAAAGTGCAATGGTTGTAAGGTATGATACCATCTTGACATGAAAGCTTGTATCGTATTTGAATGTCAAGAGGATCGATGACATCTGTGGGTAATGATGTTTCCTGTAGTGCCACCCGAGGATGTCCCTTTTGTGGTCAAGGTGATCCAAGGTACTGCTTATTTTTTTGAAAATAGGTGTTGATGTCTGTTAGCACCTGATCTGGACCCCAGGATGAAAGGGGAAAAATAGGGTAACAACTAAACCACGCTCAGCCTTGTAGCTAGCACTACAAGGTTAGGAGAGGGCTCTCTCCGTGAAAATATATTCAACAAAATAAAACTATGAAATAATATTAGGCTAGGTAAGATGATAGAAAAGAGTTTTAATAAATGAAATCAATTTTCAGATATGTGTGGGACAAAAGGGACAATATGAAACTGGGGAATTAAATCAGGACATAGGGTATTTCATGGGGCAAGATAGGAAAGATATTTAGCAATCAAGTTGAAATAAGATGGAATGGAAAGACTGGTGAGGAGCTGAAAAGGGCATAAGAAATGGATCCTTTTCAAATAGAAGAGAAAAAAACAGAGTATGAATGATTTCCCAAGGCAAAGCATATAAAATGGATTCTACCTTTCTATCTTGAAAGCATTCAAAAAGGGATGTTTATGAATGAATGGTGAAACATAACAATTTACATATGAACACAAAGAGAGAAACAAATACTAAATCTCATACCACATGGATCCCACAAATCAGAGCTGCATCTCTTATTAATTCCCTATCAAACTGTACAATGGAGCGCAGAGCGTTTTTTCCACACTATTCCCCTACTGCTGAGTTACAGACTGCTTTACGAATGATTTACAGTTACATTAAATACACTGAAATGTGGGAACATAGATCCACAGAAAAAGGGAGTTGTTCTAATAGCCGAAGAACTGAAAACTAATCATAGAAAAGAAATCCAACAATCTACCGTAAAGAAGGAACAATATTACATTTGATTACTTGGGCAGATTCAAAATTTCGTTGTTGAATGATAAATAGGAAATTTGAGGAGAAAATCCCTATCTTTATGCTACTGTAGAAATATTTGTTTTATTTTTAGTTTGCGGCCAGTTGACTGTTGCTTTCCTTTATTCTTTTGAGTAAAAATGACTTTAATGAAATGATATCGAAATAAAATAGAATGAAATTATATACCTTTGTGAAGGGAAAATTTAATTTTTAAATGGGAAAAGGGAAGGGAGGCGGGACCCGCATTATAATCGGAATCGGAAGGGGTAGGAGGGGGATACAACAGAACTTTATAGTATGTTGTGCGGGGAGTTTCAATAATCACAATCGAGATCAGGGGTCGGATGCACTTGGAATATGCCACACAAAATTTTTCGATGCGATTGGCATAGGCTCGATGGAATAACAAAGCAAGCCAAAGGGATGATAGGTGAAAAACGAATATAAAAGGTTTTGGTGATTTTACAAAGGGGTGAAGTGATTTATATGAAAGAGAAAAAGGATTATAATGGTGGGACCTGGGGATTATAATCACAATCAGAATCGGGTAAATGGGAGGGGCGCATCACATAACACAATACAACCCTTCCGATGTGATGGAGATCAACGATGGGGGAATGCCTTTAAAACAAACAAAAATTTAATTTTAACAAAGGAAAAGGCATTTTTTATTATGTGTGAGAGGAGATATTATGTGGTGGGCCCAAATTTCATCGGCATCGGAGATCGGAGGGGGGAGTATAATGTAATGCATTTCTTCCGATGCGATGGGGAAGAGGCGACTGGGGGAAATCCCTTGTATAATTCTTTTGAAATAAATTTTAAGTTTTACATAGTGAAAGGGCCTTTTGTAATGGATGGGAGGAAGATTATATATTGGGCCCAAATGTCAATCAGAATTGAGAGGTGAAAGGGAAGCGAGAGCGAAACAATATATGGAATCGCCGACTGCGATGGCCTAATCACATATGGGCCGTCAGATTGGGGGGGTCGATCAACAGTCAAGATGTGCATCGAAAGGGGTCAATCAGGGTTTGCCATCGGAAGTTTACAATTGGGAGCCATTTTATGTAATCACATTGGAGGTTTTGCAATGGGCTAATCGGGGCGCGCTTATAAAATGTGTCGATGTGATGGAAGGGGAAGGGACTTGGGTTATGCGGGGTTTTATATTATAAAACCTTAAAAAATTTATCATAAGGTTTAACAGCATGGAGGGGAAGTGGTTAAGTTTAAATCGCATTTGTGTTTTATAATGCAATTTTTGTAATCGAAGCGGGGGGGGAAAGGGATTTTTAAAGAAAATATTAAACTTTAATAATATAAAGTTTAAGGAAAAAATGGGGAAGAGGGGAAGTTTTAGGGTATAGGGGACTTTTACTTCACTTAGGCATAAATTCCAATCGAAGAGTCAGTTTTGAGAGTGTGGTATATCATTGGAAATCTCTTTCCAGGCTCTTTCCGATGGATCTACTTGGAAGATGATTTGGTGCTGAACAGGCTATATAAAACTTCCTTGAAGGCAGGTTGATGACTTTGTGGAGAAAACAGCTTCTGAATTTTGACTTATTACATATGCCGACTTAAAATTACATAATGAATGATAATAAAGGGAAAATATCATGTTTTCACCTCAAAAAATGGTTTTGAGGTGAAAATTACATCAAACTGAATAAAATATATCTTTGATCTTCCAGGTGCTATGACTTTGAGTTTATTGACTTCCTCATGACCTTGCTGATATTTATTGACACTTGACTCATTAATTTGACCATGGTGATACCCTAGAAACTAATGAGACCCATCCTATGACCTACTGACATGATTTTGAGAATGAAAGTGACTAATTACTAAAGACCATAGAGAGGAGAATCAACAAGTACCTCATGAGGGAAAACTGATGAAAAATTACTACCATCATTGAATCCATGACCTAGCGGAATGGTGAAATTTATTCGGTATGAGACTCCTAATATGAAATTGAAAAAGAGAAATTTTGATCACTGAGGGCAGTATGACTAGACTGACACTAACATTGGCTCCAATGGGGATGGTAGCTCCTTTGAGGTGCCAAGAACACCGTAGACCAAGTAGCCTTATTCATTGGGCATGGAGTAAAAAAAAAATTCTGAAAACCGACACAATGCAAACTGACTCTGACTCAAGACTAAGACTGAAAACTGACATAAAACCACACCATACACATATCATCCAATTTTTATAGCCTTCACCTCGGGCCCCAAACTTCAATGATCTGTGTATTTGAACTCTCATCAAAATAACATGGTATATACAATGGTGATGACATAGATTTTGATCCATTGTCTTCAACAATGGTAGTGCTTCAAAAGCCTACCATTTACTGCTCCTCCAGGGCAATCTTGGCCATCCATCTCTAAAAGCAAGAAGGAATTTTGTTCCTTGTATGCTGAAATCCTGTATAGTCCCTTCCAAAGGTTGTCAAACTTACCGTGCTTCCCTTTGTCCTCATTTCTTGCATCCCATTTTAACACCACATCATCCAGCTGAACTTTTATGCTTTTGCCTTTCGATCATAGATCTTCTTTATCTTCTCCTGCAACTGAACATCGCTCTGTGACACTTCCTCTCTTGTTTGCTGAAGGTGGATCATCTGCTTGATCCTTCGTTGATTGTCATCATCTTCGCTGCCAACTTCTTGCAATAATCTCATAGCCGGGACTCTAAGAGATGTAGGAAAAAAAACATCAGTACCATAAACCAGTTCAAAAGGCGACATACCTATTGATTTATTACTACTAACTCTGTCTGCCCACATAGCGTTGATGAGCTTGCGATGCCAGCTTCTTTTGTTTGCCTCCAGTATTTTCTTAATTATATTTATCATTGATTTTTTCAATGACTCTGCTAGGCCGTTGCCTTGTGGATAATATGTTATTGAATGGCCCAGCGCGATATTGTATTTGCCACAAAAATTGACCATCTTCTTGGATCAGAATGCTACTACGTTATCTGTTACAATTTTGTATGGGCAGCCAAAACGAGATAAAATATTCGATTCAAGGAATTGAATAATTACCGTGTTAGTTTCTTGCCTCGCTGGGATGGCCTCGATCCATTTCGTAAAGTAATCTATCCCTGTCAGTATCCTTTGGTGCTGTGCTAAGGACGTGGGATGAATTTCTCCTATGAAATCGAGTCCCCATTATTGAAAGGGAGCATTCACTGAAACTGGTTTTAAAGGAAGAGGAAGCAATTTCTTCTTCCCTTGGAAAATGTTGCATTCATGACAATTCATCACTGTTTTATATAAATCAGAAAATAATGTGGGCCAATAATACCCTACTCTCAATACCATGTTAGTTGTAGTCTTCCAAAACAAGTGACCGCCACAATCACCTTTGTGGAAATCATGCATTACCTTATGAGCTTCTTCTTCAACCAAACAATTGAGCAGAACGCCTCCTAGATATTTCCAATATAGATCACTGTTTAAATTGCAATATTTTGCAGATTTATGTTTCAGAGATCTACCTTTACTCTTAGACATTCCTGGAGGAGGTGATAGATGCTGAAGAACATAAAAAATATCTGAATACCAAGGGAATTGTAGAAAAATATCTGAAATTGGAACAAGCAAACCTTCATCTTCATTTTCTGCCATTGCTGTTATGAGGTTAATATCCAAAGCACGGAGATTCAATTGGGCCATTAATTTTTCCAAGCCTTGGCCTTTGATCAACTTCGTGGGCTTGATCTCCAAATCATACTCCAACATAGCTACGATCCACTTACCTCTTCGACCTTCTGGATCATTTTGCATCAACACATCCTTCACTGTTATGTTAGGGACATATGCTATAGTATGTGAATGCAAAATATAGACCCTAAAATCCTTCAATGCCTTTATAATAGCCAATGCTTGTTTTTCAATAATATTATACCTTAAAGCACCATCTCTAATAATTCTACTGAAAAAGGCAATTGGCTTTTTGACCTCATCCCTCTTTTGCATTAAAACAGCAGCCATAGTATGCTTAGATGCAAACGAAAATATGATAAAATCTTGAGTATAGTCGGGACTAATCAAAACTGGGGCATTGGACAAAGAAAAATTTACTAGATTGAATGACTTGATAGCCTCCTCACTCCATTTAATAGTGCTATCGTTCTTCAACATATTGGTCATTTATCTCAAATGTTCAGCCAAGTTAGGTATAAATCTGCGCAAAAAATTCATCTTACCATTGAATGCTTGGATCTCCTTCTTATTTCGTGGAAGTTCTATGTGTTGAATTGCCTCCACTCTAGATGTATCAATGCAGATACCATCCTTAGAGATGATATGCCCCAGCAACTTGCCTTCATCCATGGCAAAGAGGTTCTTCTTGGGATTGAGATAAATCCCAAAATTTCTACATCGCTGAAAAACTACTCTCAAATGGTGCAAATGCTCATCATCTGAAACTGAAAACACTGTGAAATCATCCAAATAAAAAACAAGAAAAACATCTTTTTCATTTTCAAAAGCAATGTCCGTTGCTCGCTGGAAAGTAGCTCCAGCGTTCTTCAGTCCGAATGGAATTTTGCATACTGGAAGGTTCCCCAAGGCATTGTGAAGGCATTTTTATCTTGGTCTTTCTCATGCACCAAGATCTGGTTGTAGCATGAGTAGCCATCAAGTAGTGACATCCTAGATGCTCCAACTACTCTCTGCAAAATATGGTCCATTTTCGGAAGTGGATAATTATCCTTTAAGGAATCCTTATTCAAATTCCGAAAATCTATGCACAATCTTATCTCTCCTTTCTTCTTACGCAACGGGACCAAATTTGAAATCCAGTCAGACTATCTAATGGGGACTATGATAAGAGCTTTGTACAACATGTTTACCTCTTTTTCAATGGATGGCAGCAGCGTCGGATTGATTCTTCTCAACTTCTGTCTGATTGGCTTTTGATCCAGCTTAATGGGAATAGTATGCTGGATTATGTTCTTATAATACACCTTCAAATTTGAATAATCGCATGCAAACACATCAGAAAATTTAGAAAGTAGTTTAACATACTTTTCCATTACCTCAGGGAACAATGCCTTTGACAACTTCACAAACTTGGGCTTGTCAACTGTTCCAAGATTCACATCTTCAACTCCTTTCTCAGTAGGCACCAAGCTTGGTTTCTTTGCAACATCATCTTGGTCAAAAATCTCCTCTAGAGGTATGAGACTTCTAGGAATTATATTGTCTTTCAGCTGCAAGATGTCCATCTGGTTTGCTTCCATCTCTTGATCATCAACCTCGTACTCACCTTCTGTTCGAGTATCTTTAAATTTTCCATCACTCTGCAAAAAAAAAATAATCTCATTGTCATCCCAAAATACTTGCCAATACCTTAAATTGTCTGGAACAGCAGACCTATGTTTGACATAGATCTCAAACTTGTTTATGGAGTTCACCGGAATCTTCAAGTTTCTTGCTGTGGTGGCAAGGGAATCAGAAATAATGTTCTGCATCCTGGGTACTATTGTCAAGGTGTACTCTGGGAATGTCTTCAGGATATCTAGGACTGTGTTTCTGTATGCCCTCAATCTCAGATGCTTAGCTTGGTACTCTCCTTTGACCTACTTGATTATGAGCTTTGAATCTCCATACACAGAAATCCTTTTTGCATTCAGCTTCTTCAGTAGGACACTGTAATCAGCTTCATATTAGCTTCATTGTTATAGAAGTCAAAAGCTAACTTATAAGCACATACTCTAACTTTACTCAGAACCTTTTCAGGCTGGAAAACAGGGCTCTTAATCGATATTCCAATACCAGCTCCATCCTTACCAATAGCCCCATCAAAATCCATGCTCCACAGGCCTTCTTCTTCTTCTTGTAGGTGCTGGAATTTTGTTTCTTTCTCCTCTTTACCTTGGTTGACTTCTGCATCTTTGTGCTGTTCACTGTCTTTTTGCTGCTGGCAGGCAGGAGACTTAGAAGTGCTTGCTGCTTTCTCTTTTTCCTGTTTGAGGATTTCTCTGAAATTCTCTGAAATTGCAGGTATCTCATCTACTTGAACCAACTGAACACTCTCATCATTTAAACCACCATTTGAATATAAAACAAAGGAATCTAAATCTGTATGGACTGCATTAATGGGATGATTTACTGGCTTCTCTTTGCTAGTAATCATATATTTCATTTTCTTTTCCCTATATAATTTTATCAATTGGCCAAACACGGGAATGGTGGCATAAGATAAGTCAAGCTACATGGTTCCCTTAAGTTTTTCACCCCAAGACCTAGATAAGAGCATTCCAAACCTTAGTGGGACATCAGCAACCACTACGTCCATCAAAACATTTTTGGCCAGGATTTGATCTAAAGACACAACCAAATCTTTAATAAGACCAATATAATGGACCCTACCTGAGTCAAAAGAATACAAGTCGTGATATTTACGGGTAATGTCAAGTCCTAACTTTTCCATGATGGCTTTGGGCATCAAATTATGTGAGGCCCCAGAGTCCAGCATAGCATTATGCAGGATGAACTCATGTACTCTAAGACTCAGGTAAAAAGGAGGGACTTCACTTTCTTCTGATTGATCTTCAGTTGCTGGGCCAAAAATGAGTTGAGGGTAATCATCTTCAACATTCACCATATCAGAAACAGAGTCTATTTGCAAGATTCTAGACACCTGACTTTTATAAGCACTATTTTTCACCAACTCAGTGAGGGGCATGGACACTTTCAGTTTAGAAATTTCATTTTCTAAATTAAAATAAGGAGCCTTTTCTACCTCTTTAACTGGAGGATATTTCTTCTATGTTTTCTCCTTTGTTGTGCTCTGCTAACTCTTTTCATTTGCAGTGTTAATCACTGAAGGCGTTTTGCTGGGGGAAGGGTCGGCCAGTTCTTTCCCTTTTTTCTGAGCATCGTTCTTCATCTGGAGCTCTTTTCTTTTCTGAATGGGACTGATTGTAAAATTTTTGTTCCTTAGAGAATATTGCTTTTGTTGGGCCGATAAGGCATTCATGTACCCTCTCTGGTAGTCATCGGACTCTTCTTCCAACACTACATCGTTATCCAAAATGAAATCTTCGTCCTTCTGAATTTCTGGAGTCGCCACTGTGTATTCTTCATCCTCTGTGAGGAAAATTGGCGCACCATCAACTGTGAAAAATTTATTGGCTTCAATCAGAGGATCACCATCCTCATCTGTCTCTATTCCTTGCACATAATTCTGCTACAATGAAGTTCTGATTTGTTGTTGTGGTGGAACTACTTGGTCCTGCATTCTCTGCTCTCTCTGCTTGATTCTGAATTGCGGCTGCTGCCCTCTGAAATTCAAATTTCTTATTTTAGGTTCAAGTCTATCTGAAATGTTCAATCGATTGACCATATTTTCAACTGTTCTGATCAGAGTGTCCATTTTACTGTCCGAAGGAGAGGCTTCCTCTTTCATTGTGACTCTCGTTTCAGCTCTGGTATGTGCTCTTTTAGCTAGCAGATTAGCCTCTACACTTACAACTATCTTCTGCATGTCTTCCAACGTAGTGGGATCTCTCTCCCGCAGCTGATATGCCATATCAGCATCAAAACCATCTGGAAATTTTAGCGAGGCTAATCCGACAGGAGGTTTGAGATTAGCTGGAATGGCATTATATACAACATTGAATCTTAAATAGTAGTCTTGTATAGTTTCACCCACATTTCTTTTAATATTCTCATACTCAGACAAAATTTGTAGTGTGTTTTTCTTTACCTCCCACTGGTCTAAAAACTGTGTGTGCAACTCCTGTAAAGTGTGAATTGAGCCTTCTGGGAAGGCTCCGAACCACTTTCTAACTTCACCTCCGAAGCTTTGAACAAACAACCTGGTATTTACATTCTTTGCTTCTACCTCATGTAGATAAAAAAATTCATTCATTTTATTAACATGCTGCTGGGATGCGATGCTTTGAGTGGCATCAAAGATGGGAATTTTAATCTGATAGTCAGCAGGCATATCATTCAGGACTTGGGGTAAAACCAGGGGTGCATACTGGGCAGCCATGACTCTGGGTGGATTTAAAATAGTGTTTGTAGTACTAGGATTTAAAGGAGGTGTTGATGGAGGAGATGGAAATTGGGAATTGACTGCTGGGAATGCTGAAGAATTAGGAGGAGGAAATGATTTTCCTGATGATTCTGAAGGCTCGGGAATATTAGTTACAGTGATAGATGACAGAGGAGAATTTAGAATATAATCATCAATTGAGGAATTTTCCCTTTGGATTTCAATATCTACAGGAAATTTGGATCTAAAAATGTGCCTTCAATGTTAGTTTCAAACTTTTTTCTAAACAAAGAAAGTTCAAAACTTTCATCAAAAGAAAGGTCCTCTACAAAAAACCACTCATTAGGCCAAGTATGGGATCTGAAGATAGGTCTGGGACTTAGTGATCCTTCTTGTCTTCTGACAATTCTTGGAATAAGATTTGGATTTTCAAACACAGAGGGAGGATTTGGATCTGGATTAGCCCTTGTGTATCTTCTTGAAGCCAATGTGTGTAAATTTCTACTATACAAAAATTCTGTTTCAGCCTAACATATTCTGAAAATCATTTTCTGGAATCGAGAAATTTACAAGAAAACTTTTACTGGGGTGATCTGACTTTTATGATCTGATAGCATAAATATATTATGACTGAAGAATAGTGGCTATAGTTATATTTCCTTCGTAAAGCACTGTAACAATATTCACTTTATAATGATATCTCAAACCTTCTCAAGCAAATATATGATATAAAGGAATACACTCAAAAAATATTTAAGTGACTTTATCCAGTAGTAATATCAAAATGATATAACACGGCGCGATGCTTTGAAAACACCAACCTTTGAAATTTATATTATATAACACTTTTATGCTACCAGTGCGACATATAATTTATTGAATGGGGGCCCACGCATCCGTTTTTCTGCTTTTTATGAATAAAATAAAAATTAAATAGTATAAAACCGTTGGGCCATACCTTGATCTATTTCACGTGCACTTTACTATGTGATTGCCATTGGATCCAACGCTCTCCATATTGGACGATCCTTATGAATATCACGTTTTTTCAAAGGCCGAAGTTTAACAGCTGAGAGTTGCGTGAAATGGGCAGTTTTTGGGTGATGACGTGCCCAAAAATTACTGGATCACATTTTTTTGAAGTGGTTTTTCTCCAGGGTAAAAGCGGTGCGAAATAGGCGGTTTTGGTTTCTGAAACCCACCGATGGTAACGAACTGCGATTTAACTGTGGTTTGTAATGTGGTTTGGCGCTTTAACTCCTTGCGTTAATTCAGGCGGGTTCCCACTGATATTAACTCGCCGGAAACAAAAAATAGCTTTTCCTTTGACAACAGATATTTCCAAAGATGGGTCACGGCTAATATAACCAAGGTTTTAACCTTAAGAAACAGGTTTTAATACTTGCTATTTACACGGCCTGAATAAGATTTGTTCTTCAAACGGAACAAGCATAGTCAATGAGCGCCGGGAATATAAGCTCGCAGACAATCAAATCAGCATCCCCAGTATGGTTGCTAGAGATGTTAGCACCTGATCTGTACCCCAGGCTAAAAAAGGGCAAAATAGGGTAACAACTAAACCACGCTCAGCCTTGTAGCTAGCCCTACAAGGACAGGAGAGGGCTCTCTCCGTAAAAAATGGATATTCAAAAAAACACAATAATGAGACAAATATTAGGCTAGGTATAATGATGGGGAATTTTTTTTAATAAATGAATGAATTTTTCAGGGATATGTGGGACAAAAGGGATAGTATGAAACTGGGGAATTAAATCAAGACATAGGGTATTTCATGGGGCAATATATGCAAGATATTTAGCAATCAAGTTGAAATAAGATGGAATGGAAAGACTGGTGAGGAGCTGAAAAGGGCATAAGAAATGGATCTTTCAAACAGAAGAGAAAAACACAGAGTATGAATGATTTCCCAAGGCAGAGCATATAAAATGGATTCTACCTTTCTATCTTGAAAGCATTCAAAAAGGGATGTTTATGAATGAATGGTGAAACATAACAATTTACATATGAACACAAAGAGAGAAAAAGATACTAAATCTCATACCACATGGATCCCACAAATCAGAGCTGCATCTCTTATTAATTCCTTGTAAAACTATACAATGGAGCGCAGAGCGTTTTTTCCACACTATTCCCCTACTGTTGAGTTACAGACTGCTTTACGAATGATTTAAAATTACATTAAATACACTAAAATGTGGGAACATAGATCCACAGAAAAAGGGAGTTGTTCTAATAGCTGAAGAACTGAAAACTAATCATAGAAATGAAATCCAACAATCTTCCCTAAAGAAGGAACAATATTACATTTGATTACTTGGGCAGATTCACAATTTTGTTGTTGAATGATAAATAGGCAATTTGAGGAGAAAATCCCTATCTTTATGCTGTTGTAGAAATCTTTGTTTTATTTTTAGCTTGCGGCCAGCTGACTGTTGCTTTCCTTTATTCTTTTGAGTAAAAATGAATTTAATGAATTGTTGTCAAAATAAAATAGAATGAAATTATATGCCTTTGTGAAGGGAAAATTTAATTTTTAAATGGGAAAAGGGAAGGGAGGCGAGACCCGCATTATAATCGGAATTGGAAGGGGTAGGAGGGGGATACAAAAAAACTTTATAGTATGCTATGCGGGGAGTTTCAATAATTGCAATTGGGATCGGGGGTCAGATGCACTTGGAATACGCCACGCAAAATTTTCCGATGCGATTGGCATAGGCTTGATGGAATAACAAAACAAGCCAAAGGGATGATAGGTGAAAAACGAATATAAAAGGTTTTAGCGCTTTTACAAAGGGGTGAAGTGATTTATATGAAAGAGCAAAGGGCTTATAATGGTGGGACCCGGGGATTATAATCGCAATCGGAATCGGGTAAATGGGAGGGGTGCATCACATAACACAATACAACCCTTCTGATGCGATGGAGATCAATGATGGGGGAATGCCTTTGAAATAAACAAAAATTTGAGTTTAACAAAGGCAAACACATTTTTTATTATGTGCAAGCGGAGATATTATGTGGTGGGCCCGAAGTCCATCAGCATCGGAGATCGGAGGGGGGAGTATAATGTAATGCATTTCTTTCGATGCAATGGGGAAGAGGCGACGGGGGGAAATCCCTTGTATAATGCTTTTGAAATAAATTTTAAGTTTTACATAGTGAAAGGGCCTTTTGTAATGGACGGGCGGAAGATTATATAGTGGGCCCGAATGTCAATCAGAATCAGGAGGTGAAAGGGGAGCGGAAGCGAAACAATATATCAAATCGCCGATTGCGATGGCCCGATCGCATATGGGCTGTCAGATTGGGGGGGTCGATCAATGGTTAGGATGTGCATCGGAGGGGGTCAATCGGGGTTTGCCATCGAAAGTTTAAAATCGGGAGCCATTTGATGTAATCGCATCGGAGGTTTCACGATGGGTTAATGGGGGCACTCTTATAAAATGTGCCGCTGCGATGGAAGGGGAAGGGACTTGGGTTATGCAGGGTTTTATATTATAAAAACTTAAAAAATTTATCATAAAGTTTAACAACATGGAGGGGAAGTGGTTAAGTTTAAATCACATTTGTGTTTTATAATGCAATTTTTGTAATCGGAGGGGAAAAAGGGGGATTTTTAAAGAAAATATTAAACTTTAATAATATAAAGTTTAAGGAAAAAATGGGGAAGAGGGGAAGTTTTAGGGTATAGGGGACTTTTACTTCACTTAGGCATAAATTCCAATCCAAGAGTCAGTTTTGAGAGTGTAGTATACCGTTTGAAAGCTCTTTCCAGGATATTTTTCATGGATTTGCTTGGAACAAGCTGTAGAAAACTTCCCTAAAGGTAGGGTGATGACTTTGTGGAGAAAACAACTTCTTAATTGTGACTTATTACATATGCTGACATAAAATTACATAATGAATGATAATAAAGGGAAATTATCATGTTTTCACCTCAAAACATGGTTTTGAGGTGAAAATTACATCAAACTGAATAAAATATATCTTTGATCTTCCAGGTGCTGTGACTTTGAGTTTATTGACTTCCTCATGACCTTGCTGATATTTATTGACACTTGACTCACTAATTTGACCATGGTGAGACCCTAGAAACTAATGAGACCCATCCTATGACCTACTGACATGATTTTGAGAATGAAAGTGACTAATGACTGAAGACCATAGAGAGGAGAATCAGCAAGTACCTCATGAGGGAAAACTGATGAAAAATTACTAGCATCAATGAATCCATGACCTAGCGGAATGGTGAAATTTATTTGGTATGAGACTACTAATATGCAAATGCAAAAGAGAAATTTTGATCACTGATGGCAGTATGACTAGACTGACAATAACAATGTCGACAAAAAGGAAGCCTTAACCGAACGAGAGAGTCACTGATGCAAGGGATCATGATCTTGGATGTGATAGGTTTAACATATGCATGATGGTGAGGGGTGACTGAACAATGATGATGGGGATTAAGTGGCCCAAGGTCAGAGTATAAAATGTAGCTTGGCAGCAGTCATAACGATTTCTGATGGGGAAATTCCTGGAGTTGGTAGGATGTCCAAGGTGGGTATATTTGGTTATGAATTTCATGGTGGCTTATGCATGAAGGGTGTGATACTCTGACCAAGGGTGACCGGGGACTGCTGCCATGGGAGAAAAATGGATGGATGAGTGGGGGATATGGTTCACTCTTTGCGGTATTTTTACACTTACCAAAATAATGAAATAATGGGATTTAGATTGTACAAAACACAAATACGGGTTCCCCAAAACATAAAAAATGTTCCCTCACTAATGATGTGAGGAGGGTGTTTTTGCTGATGATGGGGGCCCCATTGTTTGGTCTCTTGTGTGGGGGTTATGAATTGAATGGAAAGCATTGCAGATAGGCTATGCTGATGGGGGTATGGTAGGCCAAATGTGAGACGCGGTAGTGTGCTTTCGATTTGATTACAAAACGTGGTGGTCGAGGAAAGGGGTTTTATTTCGATATGGTAAAATTTGACCTGATGTATGGTGGGTGAATGGGCATGAGGTGCTTCCCAGACTAAAGTGGTATGGCCATGGCATGATGATTTTTGTGATATATGGTCTAATTTGAGTGAAGGGCACCATGGAGGGGAGGCTCTACCGACCAACATGGATGTTTATCATGTGCGAGGTGGGGAGATGATATTTAACATGTTCGGGTGTTTGGAACCTATGGTTAATTTCATGTGGAGAAATTATGTCAGGATATGCAGAGTTTTTTCTAGGACTCTATCATGTTGAGGGTAGAATGATACCTTCTCTAGTGCTTTCGGTGGATGGAGCGATGGATGGTTTGCACAATACCTGCAACAAAATACCCCAAGTGAAAGCATATTCTTCGTTCAAATAGTATTGAAAGACATGTGCTAAATGAAAAGAAGATGAGAGAGGGCATACCTGCCAGCACTAAAAAAATATTTTTTTCGAAACTGTGAATGTGAATATGAGGTGTTGATAATTGTGTTGAGTTCACTGCTTTTGTTTTAGCCCACTTTGTTAGGTAATCAGTGCAGATGATGATATACATCTTTTGTCCAGATGCCTTTTGAACTCTCATTATGGTCCTCGAAACATTCTAAAAGGGAAACATATAGGCCAATATGGATCATTTCAGTTCATTTGTGACATTTGAGTGTTTGAGTTTTTTAGAGGTCATAGGCTTTTGCAGAGCTGTTCTTGCTATTGTGGTCAGCTTGAGTACCCAGGACTCGCGATTCTTGAGCCAGGTAAGCCCCATAACGTCCCGCATTTTATTTTTTTCAGTGTGTCAGTGTCAGGGTCCATATAGGATAGGATTGTACGGATTCCAGACCAGTTTTTGCCTTGATTGCGTGAGTGATCAAGGCACAAGCGCACAATTTTCGCATAGAACTGAAGTTTCTGCGTGAAATTATCACGCCTGCATTGGATTTGAACGTGCTTATTATGCGTCTGTGGGAAAGACAAACGTGAATTTTCTCGCACATGTCTGAGGAACATATGCGCAAAGAGCCAAAGCAAACTTTTTGAAATTGTTTTTGGAAATTTTGTCAATTTTTGGTGCTTTTAGTGTCACTGATGTGTGCTTTTTTTGATGACAGGATGTTGTGGAGGGAGAGGGATTGTCCTAACCTCCAAGTTACTTTTGCAGCTAATGCTCATGCACGCCAACAGTTGGCATGTTGGGTGTTAGCACCCCTATAAATTTTTGACAAGAAAAACAGGGGGCTAATATTGTTGTTGAGCCTTCAAGGAATGCATTTCCTCCGAAAAAACATCATCCTTGAAGCCTCCTCTTGTCTTTTTTCCTTTGATGAAATCCCCTCTGCTGATTTCCCTTATAATGCCTCTCTGTTTGTGAAGAAATTCCCAGAGGCCTCCTTTTCCTCTTATTTCCCCCCACCTAGCTTCTATTTTGTCTCTCCTCCTATTTCCCTTCTCACCCTTCAAATTCCCCCAAAATCCTCTTTAAATTCCCCCCCCTAGCCTTTGTTGACCATTTTTCCCCCTTATTCCCCTATCGTCCCCTTCCTTGGCTTTCAAATTCCATTTAAATGGGCTAAAACCCAGTTTCCAACCTTGTAATAGGCCTTAGCCCCTTACCGCAAACCCCTTAACCACTTCCCACACATGCCCGTGCGCTGGGACCAAGCGCTTAAGTCCCAAGCGCTAATTGCAATCGGAAGCATCGGGCGGGCGAAATCCCTTTGTTATATTGAAAAGTTCGATGTGATCGATTTATAACATCAAGCCCTACGATGGGTTATACACCGTTGATCTATTGTTCAGATTCGACGGTGGAGCGCTAATCGCAAACCCCCGTCCGATCGCAATCGCAAGACCCAGTAGTGCCACCCTGATTGAGATATCCCGATCAAATCATAGCCGCCCATTCCCCCGCTGATCCAACGGTCAGCGCTCAATCGTAAATCCCCTTCCGATCGCGATCGCAAACCTTCCTATCCAACTCCCGATTGCGATCCCCCGATTGCATCGCAGTCATCCATTCCCCTCGCAGATCCGACGGTCATCGCACTAATCGCTCCATTCCTCCGATCGCAATCGCGAGTCCTCCCCTCCGATTCCCGATTCTTCCGATTCAATCCCGTC
Organism: Pinus albicaulis; assembly: GCA_034641835.2. NCBI lineage: Eukaryota > Viridiplantae > Streptophyta > Pinopsida > Pinales > Pinaceae > Pinus > Pinus albicaulis. The sequence continues at coordinate 498,247,825 of CM076581.1, read as the reverse complement.
CATCCGTCCGATCAACGATCCAACGACTATCACTTGTCCCTGCTAATCACAATCGGAAGTTTCAATGTATGTCACCTTTGTCCCCCTCCGATCGCGATTGCCCGATTTCATCCCGACCGTCCATCCTCCCCTTGATCTAACGGTCAATATTTGATCGCCCTCCGCCTCCGTCGGGTCCCACATCCAAGACTCCAATCCCCTGTTTGTTGGTGTTTTCCTTTGTTTTTCACCCAATGTTAATTTTTGGGTTTTCACTCTATTAACCATTTCTTCCGCCGCTCTCCATCATTTTTTTCTATTCCTCCACTACTCCGCCACCACTCCTCTGGCCTCTGCAGCATTTTCCACCATTGCCCGGGTTTGTAACAGAGTTATTTCATTGTGCAGATAGCACAAAGAGGTATTTTCAGCGTTGCCAGTAGATCAGCGGATGGTTTCAAAGGGGTTAATGGTTTCTGTTGACATAATTAATGTTAACCCCACAAGTCAAAGGGTCGAAGCACAGTTTGATGACTTAAGCACGCAAAGAGTCTTATTTGTGTTTTATGTCAACAGGACGTTTTCTCCAGGTGTACACCATTCCTACAGCAGTCTCCATGCCTCCTCAAGCCCTGAAACAATTAATTACACTGACTGAAGCTCATTTAAGACAGTCAGGTGGTAGTTAGGAGGGATGGAGAAACCTTGCAGATCATCCACCAGTTCATTTATTCCAGAAGGAATTCACGAAACACCAGAGGTCAAAATCCGACCTGATAGAGGCGTCCAAACAGCCTACAGAGTACATACAGTGCTGCATTCTGCCATTAAGTGGTATGGGCGTGAACACTTCCGCCTTACTATCTTAATGAGACTCATTCAATTGTTCACCTACTTCTGTTTCTTCCTCTTCTCCTATAAGAAATCCCCGAGAACATAATGAAAAGGTTGTTGTTGGCTGCTGTCGTTGTTGTTAGAGGGATTCATTCTGACTGTTAGAACAGCCTTGGGAGGGAGTAGCAGAGTAGTTTGTATGTAATAGGCTGGGAGGAGAAAGTCTAGATTGTATTAGCCATTGAGCTCAGTGTACATGACTGGTTTTGCATCAATTAATCAAAGCACTTTTCACAGGATCCTGGTCTATTACTATTGGTGATGTTTTTCCTAACTTTGTATATTACATTTCCATACTGTTTCATGTTCTTCTGGTAGGAAACATAAGTATAACATAGGATTCACCCTTGTTAGGTGCCCTATGTTTCCTGCTCTCCCTACCTTTAATGTTTTCTACTTTATGTGTTATCTAAGAGTTGATTTCAGCTAATTTAACCAGTGTAGTGGATGTTATTGCCTGCTCTCTGATGTATGAATTAAGTGAATCAATTCTTATATGTTCTTGTTGGGTTTAAGCTGGAAGGTTTGGGAACACTGGGGATTAGAGTTAGCCCTGTCCACTAGGATCCTTGCGCGACCAGCTGGCCTTTCTAAGATCCCTTTGTTAATCTTATCTCTGTTTTCCTTTGGAGTTTCTAAAGCAGACCTGGAGTTAAATGACCTCTGGTCCGATCTATAAGCAGCCCCTTTGTCTCTCTTTGAGAGCTGCCTTTGAGTATGTCCAAGCAAGTCTGGAGTTAAATGACCTCTGACCTGATCTATAGATAGAAAATTGGGTTACTCTCCTTCTTTCACTTTCCTTCCTTAATGTTCCACCCCGCCATCTAATCTAAAAGATCCTTTAGTATTAGATGACTTGCCCTTTGGAAGCCTTGGATAGTGGATGCAAGTAATCTCCTTTCATGACTCCATAGCCCAATGGATGGCATAGTTTTGACCTATCCTCTTTGTTGAAATGTCCTGCTGCTTTGCTCCTTTCCTCCCATTACTTCTCAGTCTATGATCTCATGACTCAATCCAGCAACCAACCAACCAAATTATTTTAAACCCCCTTTGTGCTTCATAACTAGCCTAACATCTCATTTGAGCCTCAAAGATATATCATTCTTTGCTCTATTTGGAGAGATCCCTCTCCGGGTCCAGGAGGGCTAGATCCTAGGGCCCCAAAGTGGTTTGATATTGTCTCATATTTTGGTATTGCCAAATCTGCCAAAACATGGGAACCCCAACATTGGGGTCTTCTCAAATTCATGGAGAATGACCTCTTGCGATCACAGGATCGTCTTCTGCATTACCTGATCTGATGCTGGAATAGGTGACGCAAGGTCATGGTGCTACAGGGGTGCGACCTTACTATCCGTCCCAATAGGGATATCTATTTTGTGATTGGGTTGCTGCCTCAGGGTGAGGCACTTCCTTATCCACTTCCCCCTGGGAGAGTGGATCTTGAGCGGTTCTCAATGGGCCATTGTGGCGAGGAACCCCTTATGGAGGGGTGCATTGCAATAGCTTCTATGACTCACCTAGCCAAGTGGTGTGCTCTGGCTGCTATTGTGCGACTTTCGGGGTTGTTTGCGCCTAATCAGGAATTGGGCCCACAAATTGGTGTTTTGTGCCGACTGAGGGCTAGAATTTTTTTTTCTTTTGCCTATTTTTTGCTATGACAGGATGCTGGCTCAAATTTCCAAGGTTTGGGATGGATCAAAGCTATTTACATATGCTAGTATTATGTTTAACATCATGTATGAGTGAGTGGTGCTACTGAGGCCTATGGTGGCTGTGCCTGCTGGGGGACCTCGAGAGCCTCGCATGAGGAGGTGGGCCCCTATGATGCCTCGCGGAGGTGGAGGTAGGGTGGGGTGTTATTAGAATGCCACCGTAGAGGCTTGGTTTGAGGCCAATCCTCAGATGTTTCTATCGTTCCCTTATGCAGGGATGAACTTCCATGGAGACCCAGACATGGGTCTTCTTACTGGGTGCGCATGGGGGCCAACAGGTTTTTTTTGTGTTTTCTTTTGCATTTACTTGAGTATTTATGTTTTGTATGTGTATTATAATGACACTGACATAGTTTTATTACTCTTGTAGATGTTGGCGAGGTCAGGCGTCTCATGGCTCGGCTGGCGTGACATCAACTGATTCGGCGACCTCGAGGTGTTTCTCTCATAGGCGGGGGACAAGAAGGAGCTTTGGTACAGCCTCAAGGTGGAGCACCTAGCTGGGAGGCTGGTCCTTTGGGGCAGGACAACATCTCAGCTACTGCCAAGAGTGTTGTTGAGCGTGCTCATGCCGAGGCGGTGGAGGCTTGCGTTGCAGAGTTGACTGAGCAGGTGGCTGCTCTGGAGGTCAGAGCTTGGGTTATAGAGGATGCATGGGGTTGAGTGGACCTCTTGACCCAGAGGATGCCTACTCGAGGCTTTGTGGATGACCTCGATGATGCATGGTTAGAGAATTTGATGGCCCAGGAGAGGGCCTATCGATCGACTTTGGGCCTGGTGGTGATCTCTATTTTGATAGCGGCTCTAGTGTTGATGTCGGGAGCGACTGTGGTTCCAGGTGCCCCTCCAGGGGGAGCACCGCCATAGATTATTTATTATATATAGGGAAAGAACCCATTATGAGGATGCTTCTCTTATTTCTATCGACTTGTATATTTATATCTTTGGGTTGACTTATGGGTCAAAGATACTAATTTTTTTTGTACTCAGACACATATTTTTTGGTATATATGAGAGAGATATTTTTTACGGATCTATATGGTGTGTCCCCTGTTTGATGTTTTCTTATGGATTATGCTATGCTGATGGATATCTATGTTTTCTATGTTTTTTGTTTTTTATGTAAGATGGTTTATCCAAGATGCATTCCAGTTTGGAATATTGTTAGCTATGCAATTAGTTGTTTGGTTTGAATTTCTTGATACTTGTGTGAATGTAATGTGATCAAACTGTTGGCTTAATCTTTTTGCATGCAAATATTTTCTAAACAGATGTGAATCTCGTACCTCAAATGATTGGTTTAACTGTGACACCACTAACTAGGAATCGAGGTATATATTCATATGGCATATGCCTTGATTGAAGGTGTCGCACATAATTCTAATGATGACGTCATATTCTGCCTGATTTTTTGTCGATGAGATGATGCATACACCATTGGTGTAGAATGGTGATCAGTCAGGGTGGTAGATGACCCAAGAAGATGCTACTAAAATTTGAGACCATCACGATGCTCCATTGGTGAATCCAATGTAATGGTCGAGTTGATAATCCATTGTGGCATTAGAGCATATTTTGTGACAAGTCTTTTGGTCAAATATTTAAAGTGTTTGGTCTGTATACTTTGACTCTAAGGGTGGGCCTTCTTTGCCCTTATGGGTATAATTTCTTGAGGTAAAGGCCGTTGATGGGGTTGCTGAGGCATGTTCCGTCTGGCTATGTCAAGATGTATGCCCCATTGAGGAGACAATGTTTTATGATGTAGGTTTCTTTCCGCAAAGTTTCGAACTTTCCTAGCCCTAGGGCTTCTTTTGCGACATTGTAGCGGAGGACTAACTCTCCCTAGTTAATGAAAAAGGGTTGATGTGGCAGTAAAACGATGCTTTTACCTATTTCTTATGGGCCTAATTGTGTTGCAACAATTTCCATCGACTTTCATCGACGTACTCTAGTTTTACTAGATGTTGTTCTAGGGGTTGGGTATCATCGAGGAGTTCGATGGCGGGATGTAAATTCGTGATCTCGCGTTCTAAGGGAATCATGACTTTGACTCCGTGTACCAAGTGGAAGGGTATGAAATCCATGGATGTTTTCATGACCACCTGGTATGCCCACAAGGTAAAGAAAAGCATGTGGTGCCATTTTGTTTTGTGGTTATTCACCATACGTTGTAACATAGTTTTCAGGAATTTATTCACAACTTCTACCTATCCATTGGATTGGGGGTAGTGTGGTGATGTGAATTCATAGGTGAATTTGAGACGGTGAGATAACTCCTGGAAAACTTCGTTCTCAAAGTGTTTGCCATGGTCGGAGACTAACTCCTTGGGAATGTTGACCGGGAAATGACATGGTTAAATATAAATCATGCGGCAGTTTCTGTGGTGTTGTCGTATGTGGGCATAGCCTCTGCCCACTTGGTGAAATAGTTGACAGCCATGATGATGCATTTATAATTTCCTGATGATGCAAGGTTGCAAGTCATGAAGTCAATCCCCCATTTCCAAAAGGGTCTAGTGACGATGACAGGGTGCAGGGGAGTGGGAGGGGCTCTTGCCTTATGAGCAAAGCGCTGACATCGCTCACGCCTCTTGACTCCTGTATTACAGTTGCGAAACAAAGTGGGCCAGAAATATCATACTTGTAGGAATTTTTGGGCGATGGCCATCCTGGAAAGGTGGCCACTGCAAGCACCGCCGTGGCAGTCATTAAGGGCTTGTTCCACTTGGTCGTGGGTAAGGCGTCGATGTAAAATGGTGTCAATGCCCTCTCACTATAAGGCATCTCCCATAAGGAGGTGTCGAGGGGCCTGATGGCGAATGCACCGACGGTCATCTTGAGTGAGGTGGGGTATGAAATTTAGGGTTCATAAGAAGAGGAGGATATCTCCATACCAAAGGTCATCAGTTTCTACAATGAAGAGATGTTCATCTAGTAGTGAATCGTTTACTGGTGATCCTTTGGTATGACTTGGGAGGTTCGTAATAAACTCCACTAAGATTAATGCCTTTTTTCCCTTGGGGGAATGAAAATGTAAGTCATATTATTTGATAATGACTATCCAGCGGGCGCATTTGTGATTCATTAGGTAGCGCGTGAGTAGATATTTGATGGGATTAATATTCGCGACAACCGTTATGGTATTTAAGATGATGTAGTGGCAAAGTTTTTGGACTGTATGAATTAGCACTAAGGCAGTCTTTTCTTCGGATTCATATTTTAATATAGGGCTTGATAAGGTTTTGCTGATGTAGTAGATTATGTGCTCCTTCCCATCTAGGCTCTCCTAGATCAATACTCCGACCAAAGCGTTTCTCAGATTATGATAGATACATGATGTAATCTTTGTTATAGTCTGGGGGACTGATGAGCAGTGTTGAAGACAATGTGTCTTTCAGTGCATTGAACGCTTGTTGGGAGTGGTCACCCAATTGAATGGGATGTCCTGGCGAAGGAGGCATAGGAACCCTTGAGCGCAAGTGGCATAATCTAGGATGAAATATCTCAGAAAATTGGCCTTCCCCTGCAAGATTTGTAGTTTCCTGAGGGTTCGAGGTGGAGGTACCTCTTTGATAGATTGGACCTTGAGGGATCCACTCAAATTACTTGCTAGGACACGATAAAAACTAAAATTCTTCCTGCTGTGATGCAAAAGATGCACTTGAGGGGGTTCAAGCGTAGGTTTTATTTTCGGCATCATTGGAATACCAATCACAGATCCTCCAGATGGTCTATGCGCTTCTTGGATCGGATGATTAGGTCATCCAAGTAGGTGAGGATAAGGTGTGCCAAGTCATGAAATATGTAATTCATGGGCCTCTAGAAGGTGGCTCCTATGTTTTTTAAGCCAAATGGCTTTACCTTGTACACGAATGTGCCCCAAGGGGTAGTGAACGCGGTTTTGTACTGGTCGATGTGGCGGATTTGAATTTGAATGTACCCAGAGGATCCATCCATTAAGGAGAGGGCCTTGTGACCCACACAAGCATTGATGACCTGGTCGATGAATGGGGTGGGGTAATTTTCCTTAGGACATGCTTTGTTCAAGTCATGAAAATAGGTTCAAACACGTATGGTTCCCTATTTTTTCATGAAGGGAATAGGGTTGGAAACCCAAGATGTGTAATAAATAGGGTAGATAAACGCTTCTTTGTGAAGCTTGTTTATTTCTCATTTTATTGCTTCTGCCTTAGATGCGTGTAGTTGACGCTGTTTCTAGCGTATTGGTGGTACATTACGTCAGGTGTCAATATGGTGCTCTACGATAGTGGAACTCAACCTAGGCATCTCTGAGTAGCCCCACGTGAAGATATCTCTATACTCTTGTAGCAATTGGGTATAAGAGGTTATTTATTCTGATGAACATGCTGTCCCCAGTGATATTTCTTCGACCTTTCTAGGGTTTTGAGATATATTCACCTTGACGGTAGCTGAAATGTTTGACATGTTTCCTTCCTCGAACGCATCGGGCATCAGGATGGGGTTCTTGAACCAATAAAATTTCCCTAATGGGAGGAAATATTTTGATTCAATCACATAAATCTCTTGTTCTTTTGTTTTTTCAGGACTGAACACTTTTCATGGGAGAAAAAACGAGCGGTGATGCATTGCATCCCATAGATAATTTGGCTTCGTCATGGCCTCAAGGATGTCCTAGTTTGAATGGAATAGGGATCCTAAGGGGGATTGATCCTGCGCCAGGTTGTGCAGAAGAGGTTCAGTTTGCATGGAGCTGGTTGATATACATGAAAAGGATTCCATCGTCGACGTAGTGGAACTAAATGCGGTCAACAAAGTGCAGACAGATTTGGTTTGCACTGTCATTGGTACAACTAATTTCGTAGTTACAGCTGACTCGACACCTATGACAGATGAGTAGACAGCCCGTTTCATGACTCCAATACACAAGGATATGAATTGTATATGTTGTATCATGTCGTCGGTGTTTGGTGGGGGAGGAATTTTCGTGATGGGAGCTTGCGTGAGCATAAGGCTAGATTCCTCATTAGGATGGGAAATTTTTGTAGTTGGAAGTTATGGTTGGTACAGAGGTGCCTGAATGTTTCCATTAGTGGGAAAACCTCTGGTTCAGGTTTATGGCCAGTGAAAATGGTGCACGATACCACTATGCCAACTAAGTAGATTTTGTGGGAATCAACACTACTCTTCGTCCCTGGAGTGGATGCTCGAGAGGGATCAGACGTAGATGAGAAGGTCCTCTGCTGCCACTTCCGAGTTTTTGGCTTGGGTATGCCTAGCTCTCTTGGGGAGTGTAGGCTTAATGCTGCTCTTTCCGCTCTAAGCTTTGGGAGATGATCACATTTAATTTTATGGTGAAAGTGTGAGAAAATATGGCAATAGCAGTGTGTGATTTTCTCTTGGTTAGAGAGGTATATTTGTGGGAGGGAAGAGACTATGCAAAGACTGTTTGCAAGGTGCTTCAATTATTTGCACTGATTGACTGGGTGGCCAATTCTTTCACATAGCCCACATGTTATCCTAGGTTGAACCTGGGTCATGCTTGGTTGGTGCGCCTTCCTAATATGCCCCATATGCCGAATTGGGTATGGAGTAGACTGCCTGGGGGCGTTCTACTTTCCATCGTGGTTGTTAGGTTTTGGGTTGATAAGATCCCAACGTTTTGTCTCTAATGTATGTTTCATGTCGATTAGAGGAAGTACTCGCAGGATATAGGTACAACGCTACTCATGGTGATTGCCCCGACATACCAGGCAAAACATCCTGGATATGGAGTTCCCCTCCTGCTCGTTTAATGGCGTGACTGGGTACCAATGTTATAGCGCTTCTAAGTTAGGGCAAGTGGTTACCACATGATTGGGCATTTTACATAATGCACATGTTGGTCTTCTCTATGGGGGGTAGTTAGGGGTGACTAAGGGTTACCTGACTGGCCATTTTTTAGCTAACAGGAAGAGGATGGATCTACTCGTCACATCTTCTTGGGTCATCGAGTTGTTCATGAATTTCGTGTCAGAGCCATCTTCTAGGGAGAGGCGAACTATGGCTGAGGGAAAACTAGCTAGTGCTAGACGGAATCTAGGGACATAGTGACAGTGGCATAATGGATGATTTCCATCACATATTTGACATGAATACTGGGTGGCTCGGTCAGTGTGATATACCACATGGAATAAATACCATTGCTGAAAAATTTCTAGGGCTGGGCATTTCGTGATGAAATGCTCGCATTCATCACAGAGCGCACAACATTTGATAGGGGGAGGGGGAATGGCTGGGAGTCTTTCAGGTGACTGTCGATCCTCTAGCAGGTATAAAATGACATGAGGTTCATCTCCAGTTTATTGTATGGAGGGTTCCTCTTGATAGAATTGCTCGATGGCATGTAATGCATCCTTGAACCGTGGAATTTCTGGGAAATTATGGGTGTAGTGCCCATAATGGCCACATATAGAGCATGCGTGATTGGTACGCAATGCCTTGCCATGATTTTTCATGGTTGGTTCCTTTTTACGGGAACTTGTTGCCGTGATATTTACTACAGAGCTAAGGAGCAGTTTTAATTCGTCCAACTCTGGGAAAATATGGGTAGGATGGATTACTATGTCACATATGGCACAAGTTTGTAATTCCTGTTGTGTGGTGGGATTCTCTTCCCTCTTTCCTATTTTATTGATGTTATTATTCCTAACCATCATCTTTGCGATGGGAATTTCCTTCGCAGGGATGTTTGCAACAGTCTCCTGAACAGTTGGGGCCTGCTCAGGATTGAGGGGGATTAACCCTGTAGAGATGATGTGCGCAACTCCCATTGTGGTAGGTGGGACTATGTACCAAAATAGGATTTACAATGATAAGTTTGGTAGGACCACCATGGCCATGACCTGCTGTGACACAAAACTAGCAGGGGGGAAGAGGAAAGGAGTTTGGGAGGCGGCGTAGGATAGATAGGTTGTCGTGGCCTAGGACTCGGTGTCGTTACTTCTCATCTCTGTGTATTGACTAGATTAGGTGCTTGATGAGGACATCATTCACACTGGATCCTATGTGACATTAGTTGATGACTCTGGTATAACAGGGGGATATCCTAGGAATGACTTAAGGATGGATGACGATTTGAACTGGTCGAGGCCATATTCTTGGTACCATGTAGGTGTCTCAGTAGATGTGCCTACATAGGGTAGGAAAACATCTGTATTTGTCAGGGGTTTCTCATCGTGGTATGTCAATTGGTCGACAATAATGATGTGGTCCTTGTGGGGGAACATCATAGTCCGGAAGACGGAGGAGGCTATGGCTGACATGAAATACATATAACTCCACCCAAGGAGTATATTGTAATCCATTTGAGCATCCAAGACTTCAATGTATATAAAGAATGTCTTTTCGGCTAAGCATACTGGGACGTTTTTGTAGAGACCAATTGGAGTTGAAGGGCGATAGTTGTATGCTATAAGTGTGATGTTTGATGGCTTTAGTTCGGAGAACCTAACTTCTGCCATATTTTCTTTGACATGATGCATGTGGATGCACCATTGTTAATGATACATCAGTTAATGGTGATGTTTTGAACTGAAACCAGTATCTGGAAGGCGACCATCAAAGGAAGCCTAGGGGTAGCTTTGTCTAAATCAAAAGCCATTAGGTGAAAATCTGCAGGGTCGATGGTGCCTAATGCAGAGAGTAAGGCTTTTCTTTGCTTAGGGCATGATTGTAATACCTCCAAAGCTAACATGGCGGTAGGAGATTGAGCTAGATCATCCACAATGTTATAGTTATGGGCCACTTTGGAATGGTTTCCTACCCGCCTAGTTGGTCCCTTAGCCATTTTTGGAAAAGGTTCAATAGGCATCTTTGATATGGTCAAAGGTGTTGTTGGTGCACTTGTACTAGCCCCTGACGAGTTGGTGTCTGGTGGGGTATCATAATGTAATATTCAAAAATTTGCACACAACAATTTGGAATATTAGATTTTGCTGCTTTCACCTAGGAGATGAATAAATGGGTAAGGAGGCCCATGAACAATAAAAATATGAAAAATTTCCACCTTAATAAGGAAGGGGATCACCTTAGCAGCTATATTTTACACTTTCAGGTGTGAACAAGGGAAAAATAGATGTGGACATAGTCAAGTTTGACTAAGTCAACATGCATCCTTGAGGAGGAAGAGATCACCCAAGTAAACTAGCTCAATGTGAACAAGGATTAACCTAGACACCCATATGAGAACTGGATTGAAGACCCCTTAGTGTGAAAAGAGGCATTGCAGGTGGATTAGTCCCAGTTGACCAAGTCAACAACGCTGCTACAAGGGGGAGGGCAGCCAACAAGGACAACACAGTTTTGAAGGAGGAATCTTCACTAGGAAGCCACCTCAACAATGTGTGGGGTCCGGGGTGAGGAGGCTCACCAAAGATAAAAGGGAGGGCATAGCATCAAGGAGATCATTGAGTATTCAAATATATTTGGTCTTTTGAATACTTGCATGCTTCATCTGTTTAGCTGTGGTTGCAACACTGCTTAGTGCAAAGAATTCCCGTGCGGGAATTCCATCCTATTCTTTGGATCAGCTTGCTTAAGGGATCTAAAGGGAAGGTTAAGACCTTCAATTCCATCATATAGCTTAGGGAAATTCAACCAGAAACTTCTACAACACAGTCATCTTCAGAAACTGTCTTTTATGCAGGTGCAGCAGCAGCAGAGTTGCACCCCTAGATTTTGTGCTAGTGTTTGAGGAGGAGGTGTTTATTTCCCTCCGGTAGATCTAATAAAGAGGGTCTAGGACAATTTTCTATATTATTCAGCTATTGTATGTTATTTTAATTCATGCTTAATACAGAGTTGCAGTAACTACGTTATTTTCTGCAGTGCTTCTTTTTATACATGTATAATGCCGGAAACCCTTGCCAGGTGTCTTATTCTTTGTGTAAAAGAGGTTAAACCTCCATTTCTCTACTATTTGATTAATATAATCTCCAGATCAGTATTATTTAATCAATTTATATATAAAACCTCATGGGAATTATGCTCTCACGGTCTTCAGAAATTCTGTTGTAGAGAAGTCATGGGATCGGGGTGTTTTTAAGCTATCTTGAGCTGGGGAGATCTGTTTAGTGTAGCTAGATTCATTTGTTCCACCTCCAATTCTGCAAGTGGGTTGTATATTGTATAAAATAAGGGATCCAAGTCCCAGTATCCACTTTATTGCATTATTTTATGAAGACAACTATTTTATGCCCTATATCACTGCATTTCCCCACTTGGGAGGGAGGATATAGGGCATATTCTTGCTCAGGTTCTTAAATCTGCTGGTGAGATGTTATATTAAATATAATGAGATATTCTAAATTTCCATGCTCATGATTTTCTGAAGCTCCAACTTTTGAATATCTTAAGATATTCCATTTGTTTTAGAAAATCCCGGTTTTGGGATATTAAACGTAATTTTGGTTCCGAGTCTGAAATTTTTTTTCTTCACCAGTCATGTAGATTTCATGGCTATTTTTCCCGGAATATTCAGGATTTTTTTGCTTCTGTTGGGTGCTAACTATCCCTTGATGGGGGAAAGGCTCCTGCATTACTATTGTCTGCTGTGAGGATCCCCCTTGTCCACGGTTACCTTGAAGCTTATTTAGCTCAAGGAGGTCGGTACAGTGGTGAATGTAATTTCCATACTCACCACAGATTGAACAAGAGTGGTTGGTCCGGAGATTCACCCTCTTGTTCTGACCATGGGAGTTGTTAGGCTCTTGGTTTTGGTTTCAGTTGGGGTTGCCCCCACCCTGAGACTGCGGAGGGCATTGTGGATTACTTCCCCCTGTCCAGGATTTCCCTTAGGCTTGTTTTTTCCTTTTTTCCTAACCGCGTTAGGAGAATATTTCGAATTCTCCTGATTGTATGATTGACGCAGTTGTGCTTGGGAAGGTTGCACAAAGTTCACCTGTGCATTATTCTGCATGGGTGGGTTTTGTGTTGGGGACTGGGCATATTGTAGTCCTTGTCCCTGGTTTATGAATGGATGTTGGGGGGGAGCTCTTCCATCAACATGTATATTTGCGTAATGCGTCCCCTCAGCTAGAGGATATGGACCTCCATGCTGATGGTCATACGATGATGCCCTATTGGTCATGGCTTTTTGAAGGTAAATGATGACTTTGGTAGCTGGGTTGCAGGATGTTCTGGTTAGAATCATATGCGTAACTGGGGTACTGAACACTGCTGCTTAGGTGATTTTGGTTCAATGACCCAATCAAATTTTCTGCGAAATTCGATGCGCCTGAAAATTCTTTTTAAGTTTGCAGGTGCGGGGCATTAGGCAGGATATTGTAAATATGTCCTGACTGCGTATATATCAGCTCAAGATGTTGGGCCTTTCTGATGGTGTCCTCTTCAGATATGGAATTTTGTGTTTCCACATCCTTTGAAATCTCTGCGGTGAGAGTTTTCAGGAACATTTCTAACAAAACTTGATCGTCAAGTTTCGATTTGCACAAACTGCGCCGTCACCACCATTCGTGGAGATGGTCCAAGATGTGGACGGTGGGTGTATGCCTAAAGTGGGTTAGTAGTTCCATTCCAAAATCGTGGTGGATGGGTAACCGAAAATAGGTAAGGAATGCAGTATCAAGGGTGCTAAAAGTTCCATGTGTAGCAGCTGGTTTCTCCAAATACCATTTCGCGGCTATTTCGGTTAGGGTGTGTTGAAATAGTCTTAGTCAAATAGTATCGTCAATGATGTTTTTTGACGAACACCATAGGTGGAAAGTCATGACATGATTTCCAGGGTCTTTGGCTTGCTTCCCTTTGAACTCTAGAATGTCCGAAGGGAGGTTTGTGGGCATGGATGGCCATGTAGGGTTGTGTGCAATAGGGTAGTTTGTTAGCTTGGTTAAATCCAGCAGGTTTAATGAAGCTAAGAATGGTGATTGTGAATTGAGAGCCATTGCACATTGTGAAGACACAATATTTTGGTTAGGTATAGGGTTTGTCTGCGACATACCTGACTGAGAGTTCACTTGGCTTCCCGAATGGGTAGCATTCCTTTTACCCCTAGGGGTTGTGGGAGGAGTGGTATGTGGTGACCCTATGGGGGTGTTCATTGGTGTGGCTTTGAGTGACTGGCGACGGTTCCCAACTAACGATGCCCCAATAAAGGACGAACTGATAAGGGTGGCTGTGTTCCTTCTTTGACACCTAAATGGCGAAAGACCTGGAACCCCTCCCGGTAATGGGGGGAGGTCCAAAAGACATCTAGAATGACAAGGTCCTGTTGGGTTCGTTATGGCATCGACTAGGTATGGTTTTGGAAATATTTGAGGGGATAGAGATTATAATCAAAGAAAAAATCTGATCACATACATAAAACAAAGTGAAAAATGAAAGGTAAATTTTCCCTTTAGATTAATCCTATGTGACCAGTCAATAAAAAAGATATGGTTTTTTGTTTTTTTCACATATGATAATCAAATCCTAGACGCCCTAATCGTCCTCACACTCTCAAATTTAACTATGCCTTGATAAGATATCTTGTGAAAGCTGGCACAACATCCTGAAAGAGCTGGCGACGCCCATAGTCAACCAAAGAAAATCAACCAAGGTAAAGGTAGAGGATCTAGTGCTGCCTGCACCATCACCTATAAGGAAGGATGCCCTAGTTTTGGCCACTAATTACCATTGTCCCACGTGAGAGTTTGAGTCTTGAGCTTCTTGGTAATTCAGCTACCAGTACAGAGTATTAGACGGGTTAGGTAGCCTCAAATAATACTACATGTAATGGGCCTAAGCTTAAGCCCCTTTGAATCAGGTCTCTGTGGTGCTCGGGCTTTCTTTTCTGTGGGCAGATAGATGGATTTTAAAGTTCCCTAAAAATTCAACTTCTATGTTTCAAGATGTAAACTGACCAAGGTGGCTTATTGGATGCCTACCCCCTTGGTCCTCACTTAAACTATAAAATTCTCTTGTGTCCCCTGTGGGGAGATTTTAATGAGTATAGTTAAGTTAGTTTTAAGGTGGATTTGAGTCAATTAAGGTGTGAAAGTGTGTGATCAAGAGGTGAAAAATTGCATAGTTTTAACATGTGGATATGTGGTGATCCTTTTCAAATCCCCTATTAAGCTACGTTTGGTTGTTCCTTGGTCAAAAGAAAAACATGTGCTGATATGGGTCGCTTACAATGTTGCCTAGTTAATCTAAATGATAAACTAAAGGGAGATGGAAAATTATCAGGAGAGAGTGTTCATATGCTTTCCTAGGATCACCCAAGGGTGAAAAGGTAGCAAAGATTACTTTCTCTCTAAGGATAATTAAATCCTAGTCCCGAATCCCAGTGCCAAAAATTGAACTAAAATTAATGAATTTAAACTAGAAAAAATGAAAAAAATTAGCTATGCATGTGTGGACTAAGGCCACTTACTTTGGCTAATTACCTATGCATTTTTGGTGTCTAAATTAGAAAAACATAAATTACTTCATAATCCAAGTTAATTTCCCCCTACTTAAACTACATGTTCACTTTGCGAAAATAAACTTTGAAATTTTAAAACTAACACCTAAAAATCCTAAAATGCAACCAAGAGTGAGTTTTAACAAGTCATGGGACACCTCACATAGTGCTAGCAAATTTCTTATGGGCTTCCAGTCACTTTAAAAATTGGAAATGAATGGAAATAGCAGAAATTTTCTACCTCTGGTTTCTGCGTGCAAAAGACTCACACAGGCTCGCAGTTTGTGCGTAGGTCACCACTGAAAGTGTGTGGTCGGGCACATATTTCTGTTTAAAAGCCGTGTGAATTTACTACAACAAATTTTGGAGCTCCCGAGCTTTGGCCTCTCAGTGAGGGTGAACAGGCAGAGAGGGAGAGAAGAGGGTTTTTTCAATCCAAACTCCAGAGCAAAGAAAGAGGTCTCTGCAAAAGGCACAACCACATTAACTAGGAAGTAAAATCAGTGGAGTCGCAAATCCTGTGCTGGTGGATTTGGTGCACAAGTGTACAAATCCAAACTTTCTTAAGAGGAGTGGTTGTTTCCTCTTAAGTTTATGGTCACAGGCAGATAAATAAAAGGGTTAGCAGGTTAGTGAACATGTCATAAAACAAAACACACTAGATAATGATATAGTATGCATATGTAGAGAGAAAACAAAGCTAAACTAAACAAATAACATGAAAGCTCATATAGAGTTAAACAACACAATAATACTAATGGTGGCATCTATGTCCCCTCTTATTGAGTGCTATTAGGAATAAAAGAGAGAACGTTTACACACTTGCCATGGGGTCCTTAGGACTAGGGAGTTCTAAGACCCAATGCAAGGACGTTTTTACCTCTGAGTTGCCTTGGTGCAAGTTCTCTCTCTCTCTACTCCAAAGGATTGGAGTTGTTGGATGGCCAACAACTAAATAACCTCTCTACTTCTGCTCTGGATCACACACTGTTGGATTGCTTAGAAGCAATTTTGGTCAGCATAACAATGTGCTCTCACTTTTTTCATCTCTTGGTGGCCTTTCATAGATGAATTCAAACTCTTCTTCCCCCTCTTGGTACATTGGTGGATGGTGACCCAAGAGAGGTGGATGATTCCATTGTGTGCCACATTATTCTGTTGTGTGCTCCCTTAAGGTCCCTAGGAGGCTTAGGTGGTTGTCCTTGGGCAGCCTCAAGTGTGCGATCAATTTCCTAGAGTGTGCCTTGTGGTCTCGGAAAGTGACTTCCGCAACTCTCAGGTTTGCACGGAATTTAAGGAAAAGCCACGGAATGGAGTGCCTATCGAAGCGCGAAGGCGCATTTTGCTAGTTTTTTGAATGTGCAATTTGATTTTTCTACTGGACCTTAGAGATTTAAAAAAAAAAATCAGATTCTCTAATGTGCCTTAGCCCTATAAATCCTTCTGCCTGACATTTAATAATGTCATCTTTGCTTGTCCGATTTTCTAGTGATAACACATGGATTATGAAATTATTCATGAACTAATATCTATCATAAAAAACAAAGTAATTCATTCACTTCATAGCATACACGATAACTTGAAACTCATGGGTATGACATTGATCTACCTAGTTGAAACATTCATTAAACCATAGACATAAGGATAGATTGTAAATTGTGAGCACATAGTGAATTTTAGGCATTTACTCATGAATATACAAAACCATGAAATAGGTATAGGTACAATTGGGAATATCATAGTTCATAATTAATATGCATGATCGTTTATGCTTATATATGTATGTTAATATGGATAGCAACTGATGGAGGGACTTCCACTCTCCACCTAACCAAAGGAAAACTACATCACAAATTTCTTGCCATTGATGACCCATGAGCTAGATCCAAATTCTAAGGGGATGATTTCTCAATGAAAATTCATACCAAATCTTGGTAAACATTTAGGAGATGAAGTCCAATATCAAGGTGGTTTATATTTCATAATAAGCACCACAGGGGTTTGCAGTTCACTATCCAAGTGATTTATTAGCTCTGTAACAAGCACTATAGTTACTCAAATTTCCTTGTCCATGTGGTTTATCAACTATACAACAAGCACCACATTGACTCTATCACTTATTCGAGTTCAATCACAAGGCTTCACCAAAGGTCTAGATGGGGTATTTCTTAGTCTAGGAGGTTGAATACATTATATAGGTGGTTTATTATATGTATTTTACATAAAAAAACACCACAAGAGTTTTCATTCCACTATATAGGTGGTCTATCATCTCTCCAACAAGTGCCATAGTGACTTATATTTCCCATATCTAGGTGGTTTATCATCCAGTGAGCCCCACAATGGCCACTCAAGAATACACACATAATCTAGTGGCCTAAAATAAAAAAATCACAATGAATAACACCCATCATAAATCACAAGGATAAAAAATCACTCCAACTTTGTTTAGTCATCTTTGTTTTAGCTCCAATAGCTCCTAGTATTTTTCTTCCCTCATCAAGGGGATTTTCCACATCCTATGAGACCTAATCCACATCGTGAGAATTGTTTCTCTCTCGTCTTTTTCAATTATTGTTCTCTTTGTGTCTCCTTTTATGTCTACTTCCTCTCCACCTTTCATTTTTCCTTATTTTAAGGATATAATCCTCATCCTTGGTCCACAAGGGTGATAGGTATAGGTGTGGCCCTATGTCCACACGCAATCCCACCTCATTACAACCAGCTAGTGCCTTTGGTGGATTAGTCGATGACCGAAATTTGAAATTTAATGTGAATGGATCTTGATTCTTTAAGGAACACAACCTGCCTTCCCCTTAGACAATGGATTTTGGTTCCCCTCCTTTCAGGATAAAATTAAATTATCATTTAATTTAAAAAAAAATTAAGGTCTTCTTCATCTAGTTATGGCTCTCACGTTAGTAGTACACTATTACATTGAAAGGCATGAGAGTGAAAAAAATGGCTATTACAAACCCCACCCTTTTAAGGTAACATATTCCTTGGTGTTCTGTGAATAGAAAACAAAAATACAAACTAAGCTTTATATTTACATCTCTTTACAACAGTTCACACGTTAAACAAAAATGGGTAGAGTACCCTTATAATATTATCTAAAACTTCCTAGTTTTATTCATCAATTCCAAAGTGCTTCCATTGCACCTTGACCTATTCTATGACTCAATTTCAAAGTGCAGTTTGTCTCCATTCTAGGATGCACAACAGTTATATTTATAATTTTCCCTCAGATTCCACCTATATCACATAACAATTTTTTTTATTTTTCAAGTGCAATAGATACAAGTACTAATTTATGAAATGCTGATAATTACTTATAATGATGCAAATCTTATTTTAACAATTGCATTTGATCATTAAGAAATTATAAATTCAACTGTAAAAGCTTAAGGATAGTAGAGATCACAATGAAAAAAGAGAATACAAGATTTACCTTGGGAAAACACATTAGGGGAGAAACCTAATAACCTTTTACTTAGATAAATTATTTATTTCAACAAGAGATACATGTAATGCAACTATTTAACTATGGGATCAAACTAACCAACAATGTTATGGTCAAGCCTAGTCAAACTTCTGCCCTTCAACTTCAGCCCTCTTTGATCTTCCAAGGCAAAATTTCAACCTCCCATAATATGCCTAGAAACTCAGCCTCGCGGTCTAGAATGTTTTTCCCTAAAACTATTTCCTATAAGTTCGACTTGCTGCCTAGAAACTGCCTAGTAATTCATATGTTAAACTCAAGAGAGAGAAAGATAAATGCTAGAGATGAACATGTCATTCTTTTTCCTTCTTCTTCTTCATTGAGATGCCCTAGAATGTTACTTGTCTTATTTAAGGTCAAATGGTGCCTCATGGAGGAGTTCAAATGCTCTATATATAGTATTTTTCCTATCTGAATGGGTGTGTCTCTTCACTGGGGTCTACTTAACTTGGGGGATGGACGACTTGACAAGTTTTGAGACAAAAATTCAAAATTCAAATTTCAAAATTTTCTCTTTTGATACTGACACGAAGAACATGTCTTATAATATTTATTTCAAGGGTTAAACAATGAAAATTACATGAAGAACATGTATTAAAACTAAATTATATATTTCAAGGGATAATATAAATTATTAAGACAGACCATAGCTACAAAAATTAGCCCTCCCTCTTAGCTATGGAGGTATTCATAATGACTATAAATATGTTCTTTTGTTGAAAAATTTATCTAAGAAAAGGTTATAACAAATCATCATCACCATAATCGAGTCAACAAATGTGATACATGGTAAACCAATTACCATAATATGGTCAAACAAATTTGACACTTGGTAAGTTAACAACATCAAAAATTTACCATAATTCCAATTGGTACCTCAGACCTATGGTATATCCTCACCATAATCCTGACACATGGTACATCATTTAGCATCAACTAGCCGCTATAATTCAGGTCTATTTGACACATGGTATACATACTAGTCTTGGTTCACCATCATTTAGGTCAATATATTTGACACATGGTGAATTTCCAAGGGCCACAGTTTATTTGAGTAATTTTGGGTCTAATGCTAAAGGATCGTAATGCTTCAGGATCATTCTTCCTAAATTGGGTCAACATACTAGACACGGGAAGAATGACTATCCTCTGCCAAACCATTCTCCTTAATTTGGGTCAACATACTTGACACAGGGAGAATGTCATTCCATGTTTCTACCTCATCACACTCCCTAAAGTATGAGAGGCATTCTCAACAAGTCCAAGCTTGTCCTTAAAGTATACAAACTTCACTCTAGATAGAGGCTTTGTAAGAGTATCATCTATGTGCTCATTATTAGAGACATACTGGAGCTTCACTGCTCCCTTCTGCAGCATATCAAGGATAAAGTGGTACTTGATATCGATGTGATTTGAGTTGTCATGAAAAATTGGATTCCCTGTTAGATTCACAGAGCTTTGATTATCATAGTATATGACAATCGGTTCCAAAAAATAATCAAATATTATTGCAAGTAAATTTTGAAGCCACACTACTTCATAACTCACTAAACTGGCTGCAATATACTTTGCCTCGGTAGTGTTGAGTGTAACAAATTTCTACTTCTTACTTATCCATGAAATCATAATGAAGCCTTCAACACTCTCTTCCAAATCTGCATATGTATATCACTATTTGAGACATATCTCAAACCATAATCAAATGTACCATGCAAATACCTCAATATGTGCTTTGTTGCAATCCAATGATTGTGTCTTAGTTCCACCTAAAACTGGATTAGAGTATTTACTGCAAGGAAAATTTCTGGTCTCGTATCAACTAAATACATTAGTGAGATAATCAAATTTCTTTACCTGGAAGGGTTTACCAAATATGACTTAGAGTCTTTCAACTTTCTCAGCTTTGTCATCATGGGATTTTCTATTGACTTACAGTCCATCATCCCAAACTTTGTTGAGATTCAACAAGATGTTGATCCTAGTGAAAATTAAGCACCTACACTAGGTGGGGCCCGCCGGCTATTTTTAGGTGTATGTCTATTTTTAGAATGGTGAGAATATTCTATTTATAGAGGGAGTATATTTATAGATGGTTGAGAAAATTCTGTTTATAGCTGAGATTCTATTTTTAGATGCATGGGTGAAGTTTATTTATAGATTGCATGTCTAAAAATAGATCAGATATCAATTATTATTAGCCCCTAATAATAATTGGACAATAAATAATAATCTATTCTCTTGAAGCACTTGATTTCATTTAACTGATGTGGAAAAACAATTGACTAAAGGAATTACGAATTCTAAGGTTGGTTGGTGGGACATGCAGAGTGGAATTCATTGTAACTGAGTGATACAAATTTGTAACAGAGTTGGACATGAGTTGTTATTTAGTTGAACTCAGTTGTGCTAGTTGTAACTAGTTGTAACTAAAGATACACTAGTGAGAGATCAGTGAATTAATTATTTAATTAATTCACAATCAGTGGTCTCACATGCAACTGAAGAAATACTATTGTTAACTACATGCATGTCAGATCTAGTGGAGACCCAATTGAGAGATAGGTGAAAGGGCCTGTTTGACTATCACTTGTGACTATAGTGGTGCATTCAATGCAACTACACACACATTGGATATTTCAATGAGGATTGCATAGTCAAGGCAAGGCAAGATCAAATTTATTCAGGGATTTTTATCATCAGGGATTGTGCAGTGGAGGCAGGCTGTCAGGAGGCAGTAAATTGGTGCATGTGTGAGCCAATTTTTGTATGACAGTGTGAGACGGTTGTATATTGTACTGAGAGCTCTTGGAGTATATTTTTGTATGAGATTGTTTCATGATCCATGATATAAATAATATATGATAGTGGGGTTTTTAGCTTATTCTTTCCCGGTAAAAACTTCTGTGTTATGTGTGATTGATTTTTCTTCATGTATTTGCAAATGGCGATTAAATTTCTGCAAAGATTTAAGTAGAAGGATTTTGTATTTAACAATGGCATATAATTGTTAGATCAGGAGAATCTGGAAATACATAATTTTATTAATAATTTCTACATGGTATTAGAGCAGAGAAGATTGCAATATTGAAGTAGTAGCTGAGTTTTGTTGGTGGAAACAATTCGAATGTGTTGCAAGAATTTCTTGTTGCGAAAGTTGAGTAAAAATCGAAATGGCTTTCAATGGTTTGCGGTTAGAGTATGCATTCGAGGGTAGCTTGAACTACATTTCATGGAATAATAGGATGGAGGCGGTACTTGAAGATAATGGCTTGAAGGAATTCATCGACAATGATGTTCCTAAGCCCACTTCGACGGATGTTGCATTACTTGACGCATAGAAAAAGAAAGTAGCGAAGATGAGAAGGATTCTGTTGGAAGGTGTGAGAGACCATATTGTCTCAATAATTCATGGGAAAGCCACTCTATTTGTAATGTGTAAGGCTTTGAAAGATCTTTTCCAAAGCAGCATTGACTAAAGGAAATTTGTGCTGAATGATAAACTCAGAAAAATCAAAATGGAAAAGGGCAACAATATTCCTAGGTATCTCACAAAGTTTGTCCAATGTCGGGATGAACTGGGGAGTGTGGGAATCACAGTTTTTGATGATGATTTGGTGAGCTTGGCTCTCTTGGGAATTCCTAATATTTGGCACAGTTATCAAGACTCTATCAATGGGCAGGAAAAACTGCCAGATTGGGAACGACTGTGGTCAGATCTAGTGCGGGAGGAGTTCAGGCGGAACACCAAGGATGGATCTTCATCAAAGCATGATGATGAAGAGGATTGTGCTTTGGATAACCAAGAAAGGAAAGGGAAGGGGAATAAATTCCACTCAAAATCTGAGGTTAAAGGCAAGAAGTTGGATTTGTCCAAAGTGAAGTGTTTTCACTGTCATGAACATGGGCATCTCACCACTATCTGCCCATAGAAAAATAAGAACAAGAAGGCTGCTGGAGCTGCATCTGGTGAGGCCCTTGCCTCGCAATTTGAATTTTATTTCTCCTTGATCGCATGCTTAGTTTCAAGTGCAATGGGATCAGTGTGGTATCTTGATAGTGGTGATTCCTTCCACATGATGGCAGATAAGGAGATTTTCAGTGACTTGGAGGAGAAAGATCTCCAAATGCATATAGAGATGGGAAACGATGGGCAATATAGTGCGCCTGAAATTGTTACCATTACCTTTGAGAGGGATTCAGGTAAACCATGTCTGTTGAAAGATGTTATGCATGTTCCAGGTCTAAAGAAGAAGTTGGTCTCAGTCGTGATGTTGGAGGACAGAGGTTATGACGTTGTTTTCAGCGATGGAAAATATTTCCTGTGACATAAAATAATGGGTCAAACCAAGAGGATAGGGATTCAAGTCAAGAATCTCTACAAGCTGTAGGTAGATGGCTGCGCTGTAATGGTAGGCAAAGAAGAAGATGTGGTGAGCCGAGATGAGGGCAAATTATGGCACAGGCGATTGGGCCATGTTCACCATGGCACCCTGAAGATTTTGCAGCAGATTTCTATTGGAATTCCCAAGGGTAAACTTGTGCAGATAGATCAGTGCAAGGGATTTACTATGGGTAAGTTTGTGAAGACCACCTTTCATGAAAAAGGAGAACCGTGCTTCGGTGATCCTGGAGAGATTTCATATAGACGTGTGTGGGCCATTCTCGGTTGCTTCAACAAAAAAACAGAGGTATTATGTTATTTTATTTATGAATATTCTCATAGATGCTAGATCTTCTTCATGCAGAAGAAAGATCAAACATTCTCAAAGTTCTATGAGTTTAAAGCATTGGTGGAGAAAGAATCAGGGAAGCAAGTGAAGGCTCTGCGAAACGATAATGTGGTGAATATATCTTGAATGAATTCAAATACTTCTGTAGCAAAGAAGGAATTAAAAGAGAACTCATAGCGCCTCATAAGCCACAGTAGAATGGGGTCGCAGAGAGGAAGAATAGAGCGATTGTGGGTGTCGCACGAGCTATGTGGCATGATCAGGGCCTACCAATTCACTTATGGTCAGAAGCATGCAACATTGCAGTTTATGTGTAAAACCATTGTCCTCATAGAGTACTTGGCATGAGTACACCTGAAGAAGCTTTTACTGGTAAGAAATCATATGTTTCTCACTTTAATGTTTTTGGCTCATCTGTTTATGTGAATGCGACCAAGAACTCCAGGAAGAAGCTAGAACCGACTGCTGAAGTTGGGATATTTTTGGGGTACACAAAAACACCCCATACTTATCATGTGTATTTTCCAAATAGTCGAATGACTGTGGTGTGATGGGATATAAAATTCAATGAGGAGAAATCCATGAAGTTGTCACTTGAGAGGGAGCTAGACTTGCAAGTAGAGGAGGAACTGTTTGTTCCCAAAGATGAGTCTCTAGATGTGAATCAGCCATAGGAGGAGGTTCATGGAGTGGAGGAGTCCACTCACGCAGAGCCAAACATCAGAACTGGCAGAAGGCGTACCATAGAAGCTGAGAGGTTGAAGCTTGATGCGGCACAAAATGTGGGAGTCCCTACTTCACATCGCAGACAGAAATAGTCTCCTGACCGATTCACTGGATACATGGCTCTCATGAGAAAATGTATTGTGACTAAGCCATCTTCCTTTCAGGAAGAAGTGTAGGAGCCCACATGGGTAGATGAAATGGTGGAGGAGTATGACTCCATTGTCAGAAACAATGCTGGGGAAATTGTTCCAAGGCTGGTTGATAAATCAGTGGTAGGTTCAAGATGGATCTACAAGGTAAAGCAAGCTGTTGATGGGAGTGTTGAGAATTATAAGGCAATATTTGTGGCCCGGGGCTTCTCATAGATCAAGGGGATTAATTATGAAGAAACCTTTGCACCTATTGCATGATATTCTTCCATAAGGACCATCCTTGCTCTCTTAGCACAGAGGGGTTGGCACATTCATTAGATGGATATGAAGACTACGTTCCTTAATGGGATCATTGAGGAAGAAGTTTACATTGAGTAGCCTAAAGGATTTGAGATCTTTAGCAATGAGTCACATGTGTGCAGACTCTAAAGAGCATTGTATGGGCTAAAGCAAGCACCCCGTTCTTGGTACACTCAGATCGACAACTATTTCACTGGACTTGGCTTCACCAAGAGTGAGGCAGATGCAAACCTATACCAAATTGTGGTGGAGGGTAAGATTTTAATCATTTTTCTTTATGTTAATGATTTAATACTGACTGGTGATGAGCAGCTGATACACTCATGCAAGGAGGACCTTGCAAAGGAGTTCGAGATGAAGAATATGGGCCTCCACTATTTCCTTGGATTGGAAATATGGCAGTGGGAAGGTGAAAAGTTTGTGTCTCAAGGAAAGTATGCAAGGAAGATACTCGGTAATTTTCACATGGAGGGCTACAAACCCATGGATACTCCTCTTCCTAGAAACTAGAGGAAAGAGGAGGCTACATCTGGAGAGGTACTGGATGCTACTGTCTATCGAAAGTTGGTGGGTTCGCTCATGTATTTAGTTAATACAAGACCGGAAATATGCTATGCGGTGAACTAGCTTAGTCAAGCGATGGTTAAGCCTACCAAGATTTTTTGGAAGGCAGGCAAGTATGTCTTGAGATATCTCAGGGGCACATCTAAGTATGGATTATGGTATAAAAAGATAGATGAGGTGAAGTTGCATGGCTTCATGGATGCATATTGGGCAGGCAGCCCAACAGATAGAAAGAGAACATCGGGAGGGGTTTAAAGTATCAGATCTATAGTTTTTTCTTGGAACAACAGGAAATAGAGATCCGTGGCACTCAGTTTAGTGGAAGCGGAATACATGGTAGCAAGTCAAGCTGCATGTGAGGCTATCTAGATGAGGAAGATCCTAGTCAGTTTGTTCGGTTCTCATTTAGATCCTACAGTGATTCATTGTGATAATCAGAGTTGCATTAAACTCTCGATTAATCCTGCGTTTCATGATAGATCTAAGCATATAGATATCCAGTATCATAATATCAGATATTGTGTGTAGCGGAAGATCATGTTGCTTCAGTACATTCCTATGGAAGACCAGGATGTAGATATTCTGATAAAGGCTCTCACCAGGAGCAAATTCGAATACCATAGAGATAGGATCGGGGTGAAGGATAATCCCTTTCTTGTTGAGAGGGAGTGTTGAGATTCAATAAGATGATGATCCTAGTGAAAATTAAGCACCTACACTAGGTGGGGCCTGCATGCTATTTTTAGGTGTATGTCTATTTTTAGAATGGTGGGTATATTCTATTTATAGCCAGAGTCTATTTACAGATGGTTGAGAAAATTATATTTATAACTGAGATGCTATTTTTAGATGCATGGGTGAATTCTATTTATAGATCGCATGTCTAAAAATAGATTAGACGTCAATTATTATTAGCCCTTAATAATAATTGGACAATAAATAATAATATATTCTCTTGAAGCACTTGATTTCAATTAATTGATGTGGAAAACCAGTTCACTGAAGGAATTACGAGTTCCAAGGTTGGTTGGTGGGACATGCAGAGAAAACTTCGTTGTAACTGAGTGATACAAAATTGTAATAGAGTTGGATGTGAGTTGTTATTTAGTTTAACTCAATTAAGTGAGTTAAACTCAGTTGTTCTAGCTATAACTAGTTGTAACTAAAGATACACTAGTGAGAGATCTGTAAATTAATTATTTAATTAATTCACAAGCAATGGTCTCACATGCAACTGAAGAAATACTATTGTTAACTACATGCATGTCAGATCCAGTGGAGACCCAGTTGAGAGATAGGTGAAAGGGCTTGTTTGAATATCACTTATGAGTATAGTGGTGCATTAAATGCAACTACACACACATTAGATATGCCAATGAGGATTGTGCAGTAAATCGAATTCATTCAGGGATCTTCATCAACAGGGATTGCGTAGTGGAGGCAGGTTGTCAGGAGGCAGTAAATTGGTGCATGTGTGAGCCAATTTTTGTATGACAGTGTGAGACAATTGTATATTGTACTGGGAGCTCTTGGAGTAGAGTTTTATATGAGATTGTTTCATGATCCATGATATACATAATATATGATAGTGGGGTTTTTAGCTTTATGCTTTCTCGGTAAAAACTTTTGTGTTATGTGTGATTGATTTTTCTTCATGTGTTTGCAATTGGAGATTAAATTTCCACAAATATTTAAGTAGAAGGATTCCATATTTAATAGTGGCATATAATTGTTAGATCAGGAGAATATAGATATACATCATTGTATTAATAATTTCTACAAACTTTTTTAGGATCTTGATAATATACTTTCCTTGATCAAGGAATATTTCAGAAGGATTTTTCCAAAATTCTTGTCCCAAATAGTAGTAAATCAAGCCAAGGTCCTTCATATCGAATTCAGAGGCCAACTCCCTCTTACACAAAATAACAATATCTTCCATACTTGTCAAAAATAAGTCATCAACATACAATAATAGAATAATAGGCTCATTATTCTCAAACTTGATATATAAGTTTGGATCAACATCACTTTTAGAGAATCCAAGTCTTCTCGGGTAGTTTCAAATTCAAGATTACCAGGCTCTAGGTGCTTCCTTAAGTCCATACAAGGATTTCTTCAATCTAAATCTGTGATATTATCTTCCATGAACCTAAAAACCTTCAGGTTGTTCTATGTACACTTATTCCTCAATAAAATCATTAACGAAATAAGCCTTTGCATCCATCTGATGTAAATTCCAATCCATATAAGAAGAAATAGAAATAATAGATATAATCGTAGTGTACCTATCAACCATAGCAAAAGTCTCATTACAATCCTCTCCCTATTTCTGAGAGAACCCTCTAGCCACAAATCTCACCTTGTATTTGTCACTACTACCATCCACTGCATCCTTGATCTTGTATACCCATTTGGAGGTTACCACTGAATTCCTTTCAAGTTTCCATACAATATCCATACATCAGTATTCATAATTTATTGGTATTCTTCCAACATTGCATCCTTACAAACTTGTTGACTAACTACTTCTTCAAAGGTGGAAGGTTCAGAATCAATGAGATTAGTCATTAATTTTGCATACCCAGAATACCTCTTCAGTCTCTTACTTTCCCTGAAGGTGCCATCTGGTGTTGCACATCCTTCTGTTTTCTGCAAAGTGGATCTAATCCAAGCTAGTATTTTCTTGATTTTAGGAACACCGCTATGTCTACTAGATCACTAGGTCATTCTGGTTCTTCTTGATGTTTTTCAAGATGTTCTAAAGAATTTGATGGACCTAAACCTTTTTCCTTGGGAGATTCATGTTATTCATCATCATCAGAGTCCATGGAAAATTCTTTAGGTTTCCAATAGAAAAAATTATCATCAAAGGTCACATCCCTACTGAATTTAACCTATCATTCTCCTCAAACATAGATTCTATAGGGCTTTTACAACTCACTATATCCAAAAAGTATTCCTTTATTTCATAAAGGCTCTAGCTTCTTTCTCTTATCTTTAGTTACATGGATATAAACTAGAAAATCAAATATTCTCAAATGTCCAACCTTTGGTTTCTACTCAATGAAAGCTTCTTCAGGAGTATTTTCTTCCAAAATTTGATGAGGACTTATATTTTGAATAGAGAAAACTATCACAGATGCTTCACTCCATAGAAACATAGATACGTCTTGATCATGCATCATTTCCTTGAAAAATTCTTCAATGGTTCTATTCTTTCTTCCAAAAAATCATTTTTTGTGGATTATAATGGACTATTAAATCCCTCTTAATCTCAACTTATTTAAAAAATTCAATGAGCTCCTTGGAAGTATATTCTCCTCCATTACTTGATCTCATAATCTTGATTTTATTTCCCTTGAAAATTTCCACTTCAACCTTAAATTCCTAAAACTTGTCTTAGAAGTAAATCCATGTCTTGTGATAGAAGTAATCAATAAAGGTTACATAGTAGAAAGAGCCTCCAAGATATTTCACTGGCATTGGACCACACACATGAGAATGAATTAGATCCAAAATTTCCCTGCACCTACTTTCATTGCTTTGAAGGGCTTCTTGACATTCTTCTCAAGTGCACGTCCTTTAAATACTTATTCATGCTCTACCTACAAATTTCAAACTTTTGAAACCATCCGTTATAAATTTGGAAAAGTTTTATGATGAAGGTGAGCATACTTCTTTTCCAAAGTTCACATTGATTAATTCCATTATGTACTAATACTTGAGCGGGTTGTTTCAAGAGTATATACAACCTTCCTTCACAAAATCCATAGCAAAATATATATTTGAACCCATTGACCACAAAAGTACTTTATCATCAACAAATGCTAATCCATCTCCCTTATCTTCCAAAAATGAAACAAAAAAAAAAAATTTCAAACATTGTACATATAGTATATTGCTAAGATGAACATTTTCACCTTATTCTAGCTCAATGGAAGTATTCCCAATGCCTTTTACCACATAACTATTATTTTCTCCAAGTTATACCTTTTGAGATAGTCTCCTTTCCATTAGAATTGTGAGTTTTTCATGGTATTCCATCATGTGCATTAAGGCGCCACTATCTATTAGCCACAAATCATCATTATCTGCAATAGAACCTATAAAAGCAGAAAAATGAAAGAGGTATTTGTTACCTAAATATTAATTCTTGGTTTTCATTGGAATTTCATCAATGTCTATTGTAGTAGCATGTTTCTTTCCCTTTCTCTTTTTATCATTCGATATTTCATGAAAATCATGTCTATAGTGACCACATTTGCGACAATGATAACATTGAAATTTTGACATATCTCTCCTTCCTTGAGGAGAAAATATTCTTCCTTTATTTATTCTTTGGAATACAAAATTCTTTCTTCCTCTAGCCTTATTGAAACATGATGCATATGATTGAGAGTTACCTTCTTCAATTCTCTAAATATTTGATTTTCATATGAGCCTACAATCTTCTTGATTACACGCAGTCCATAATTCTTCAAACTTTGGAGCTTCCTTTCTGAGGCTCATATATTGCTAGTGTATTACCTTATTGTTGTTAGTGTAGCCCCCTCATTGTTATTTTTGTACCCCTCTAGCCCCCATATTGTTATTATTGTGCCCCATAAAAGCCACTATTGTTATTGTTGTGCCCTTACATTATTATTGTTAGGTCGGCTAGGATTATATTGTGACCCCATGGACTCCTATATATAGAAAGGAGGTTTTTTCATTTGTATAATTCAAGAATTTCTCATTTATATAATGTAAAGGATGTTTCCCCCTCAAAGTGGCTGATTTCTAAGGCATTGATCTCTCTTTTCTTCTATTCTGGGAGCTAGTTTCAAAACATTTGGCATCAGAGATTTGGATTCTAGGGTTTTGTTACTTCAAACATGCCATTGTGGAATTTTATCTATAAATTTTTTCTACGAAGTTTAAGAACCTAAAAAAAAAACCCATTTGTGAAGAATTCCTAAGGAACTTTGTGTAAAATTTTCAGATCTTGGTTCACAATACTTTCGGATATATGATATGTGGAAGTTAGGGTTTTTGCAGGCTCCCAATCTCATCTCGAAGAGGTGACCTTGGGAAAATCATCATAACTCTCTCTCTGAGAAACATATTGGAATTATGTAAAAGATGAATGATATTACATGGAATTTAGTTTCCCGTGCATCAATTTCAGAGACAAAGGAGGAAACAATGACACATGGAATGTTGTACAAGTTCTCTCTACTAAACCAGTCCATAATTAGGTCATTGTGGGAGATTGGGCATAACTTTGTCTTGAAGAATCCAAATCAGGTCAGACTTGTGGCATTGGAAAGAAGATTCAGAGGGATACTAAAGGACTTAAGATAAAACCTTATGGATATGAAATTACAAAGATACATCAATTTCAATATCAAGCTCCTCAAAAGCAAGAAAAAGATGTGTATTGTTTTTTTTCAAATTGCATAAGTCTTGTTTGAAAAATCAGTTTGAAGTTATTCCAAGGGCATATTGAAGCACAAATATCAGTATTGGGTTTTAAAATACCCCCTAAAAATAATTCAATGCCCATTAAGCCCTCATAAGGCTCTAATATGACTCATTAAGAGGAATAAGTGCAACATGATATATCAAAATTACAAGAGCAAGTGCAACAACTTTCGCTCTCATAGAGAGAAAAAAAAATGAAATGGAAGGTTTGAAGAAAGGCATGGAAGCTAATATGTATGGTTTGAGGAAAGGCGTGGAAGTTAATATGGATGGTTTGAAAAATGGCATGGAAGCTAAGATGGATGACATGGAATAAAAAATGAAAGACAACATGGAAGACATGAAGAATGATCTAAAAGAAGACATGGAAGGTTTGAAGGAGGGTTTGACAAATTTTATACAAGAAATGATTCCTAATGGCGAAAATATAGTAGAGGAAACTCATGATGAGAACACAATAAATGTTAATCGTAATTTCATAAACTCTAATGTTGGATTGAAGACCCACCATATTCCAAAGATCAATATGAGGAAGTTTTATGGCAAGGATCTTGTAACATGGATACTACATATGGAACAAGATTTTGATCTCAATAATTAGCAAGGCACACAAAAGGTAGGCATTGAAAAATTATATTTAGAACAAAATACATTTTTATGGTATCGATGGATTTTCTCCCGTAAAAAAATTATCACTTGGTCAATTTTTATGGAGGAAATTATAGCACATTATGAGGATACAAAGAGAATCACCTTCTTTAGCCAATTGATAAATCTCAAACAAAAGGTTTTAGTGGTGAAGCACATTGAGGACTTCCAAAAATTGAATATAAGGGTAATTGATATTCCAGAGGAACATAATATTGATGTCTTCATAGGGACTTTAAAGGATGTTGGCGAGGAAATAGGTCTCACAGGCAAGACTAGGTTCGGGGATTGGGGCCAACAAAGGATTCCGCTGTAGTCTAGAACCACGCCGGCATTTTCACCCTACTTCAGAGAGTAGAGAGTCTCACCCGAGGTGTGTCACGACCACATGCAGAAGGGGAACATATTGGTAGTGGCGGATGGATCCACAACTCGAAGTTAACATAGAATCATTTGCATACATAACATCATACATGGAAGATCTTCTCAGAACATTATGCAGATACTAAGAAAATAAAATTTTAAGGTACCACAGACATCATGCATACATGTAACTCATACAATAAGACAACAACCTTCAATTATATTAGTAACCTTCAGCTGGATCCACAATTACATCGCTCAATAGGAAGAGCTTCCATTTCTATTACAGACATCCCACAGGACAGAGAGAGAGATAATACAACCATGATAGATCAATAGAAGCCTAGGAACTACAAGGATTTCATGATTAGGATAGATCTCTTCTGCGGCATCTGCTCTAACCTCTTCAATCCCTCTGCATCTGTGCATGATATTATTTTCAGTTGAGTGACGACCTATTTATTCACCTGCCAACACAACTGCTAGTTTCTCTTGTGTTCTTCTTCAGCTGCTTCCAGCTTCTTTCTATTGCCCATGAGTTCCACTATCTATTCTCTATCGTATCTTCTCTTCGTCTGCACTTATCTGTGTTAGCCTTATTAGCTATCCCCTATTCCTCCGCAACCTTGGTAGCTTCGTTACCTACTGTTGTTGAGCCTGCGCGCCATGTGTCGATTTGCAACCAAAAATATGTTCCTTATTCAAAATTAAAAACAAGGGCCCCAACAGGCCCCAACCATAGTTTCTTGACTCATCCCTAGTCAATTGAAAATCATTGTCTCCACCTCCATAGCTTTGTCGGACCCTGTGCCCTGCTCTTGCTGCGCACCTTCATTTTGTTGTCCAAACAAGGGCCCTAAATCCGGAACCTTGCTCAACACTGAAGCCTTAAGCTCGTTGAAGGTTACCATAGCCTACTGCCACAGCCTCCGTGGTGATCTTAGTGACAGCCTCCTCCCCAACGTTCACCGGTACAGTGCCGAATACCATGCTAATTTGGGTTCCGGCCTCGGCAGCTGACTGTTGCATTGTCCGGGCGCTGATTTGTAGGGGCTGGAAAAGCTCTTGAATTACCTGCTTGGCCATTGCTGAACTAGCCTCTGTCTGTTGGATCTAAACCTCCAGAGCATCTGCTTGGGCGTACAGCTGGTCCAGCTGCGAGCGGTCTGTGGCATCCTGAATTTATTTTGAAATTTGTTGCAGCTGAGTCTAAATGGGTTGAGTCTTTACTGTAAGGACCGTCGAGCATTCCTGTAGACCTTTCAGGAGGTCATAGGCATCTCGCTCTGCAGTACTGAGAGCTTCCTGCATCTTGGTTACCTGGCCCTGTTTCTCCGTAATCTGTGTTGTGTAGACTACTGTTGGGTTGGGCAGCGCTGGCTGTGCTGCTAATGCTGCTTGGAGCTCTGCATTTTCCTGGTGGAGGTCAGTGTACGCCACCCTGAGGTGGATTTCTTGCTGTAATACATCCGTTTCTAACACATCCATGGGAATTCGAGTGTAGTGAGCCGTTACTGTAGGCCATAGTCCCGTGAACACCCTGGCCACTTTTTTCATCTAGTCCTAGAGCTGCCCGTGTGCCACTGTGAGCTGGTTGCGCTGTTCAGTAAGCGTGATTATTTGCTGCTACTGTTGCTCACACCTCTTTTGCAGCTCGGAGTGGATCCTTTCTGCCTGCTGGGCTACCCTCTGAATGAAGTGTTACAGCTGAGTCATGCCCCATGTCTCCATGTTTTCATCCCCTGGGCACGGATCCGAACACCGTCTTGCCGCGTCGTCTACCAGCAACCCATCCGGTGGGAGTGTCCTCGAGGGGACTCGGCGGAGTTGGATGCGCAGTCCAATTACACGAAGTCCGGTCGCTCCCCCGATCTACTTGGATGGTCCTGCTGAAGGGAGCAGAGACCGCAGCCGTGTCCCACGTCGTGTCCGCAACTATTTGCACCATCCGTGTGATTAAATCATAAAAATTGATCCTGTGTCCCCAACCAAACATCTGTGGTACTGCCAAGGCTGAGTCGCCGCCTTGTGGTCGCCACATTTAGGTCCCGTAGCCATCGTCCGATATGGTACAGACAGACATAGTGACATCAGGGAGGGTCACACGGGGACAGGGAAGAGCAGTTTATGAAGCCTGAGGCCACGGGGAGGTTGAGATGGAATCATGCCTATTTCCCCTGTCTTGATGAGTGGTTCTTCCTGGATGGGTACCCTTGGGCTCAGTGGCTGGGGTGGATCCTCCTCAATGAGGTCAACCACCAGTTTTGGCCCTCTTGGCCTTGGGAGCCTCTAGGGGGTTTGCGGACTTACTCTTTTGCCCCAGCGGAGTGGTCATTGGAATTGGTGAAGTAAACACAACATTAGGAATGGGGGAAGTGATGGAGGTTGGGCAAAGAAGCGGGGTGGACTGAGAAAGCTGAAAATCAGAAAAAACAGGGAAAGGAGTGGCACCGCTTGAGACTACTCAGACCACTTCGTTGAGGCTTTGTACCTGTGTGTTTAGTTGGCGAATGAGTGGGAAGAGCTACAAGTTGGAGGCCCTTTTTTCCGCCTCCACTTTCGATTTGCTAGGCAGTTGCTGTGGTAACATCTTGTCGAAATTGTATGTGTATACCCTGCTTCGGACTTCCATCGCAACCCCCAGCCACGAACAAACTTTGTTGTGAAAGGTTGCGTCGTCGAGTTGGAACTTCAGTGGCCTCATCTGAAATGTCTCTTCCGGCACGCAAGTAGGTCGGAGGAAGGTGTGCTTGTGGCTGACCCCGAACCAGAATTTCTCGCTATATCCGTCCAACAGATTTCTGGGAATCCTCTACTGGCTTGTCACCACATCAGTCATTAAACCATACCAGCTCCGGAAGGCCTCTGCATTGACCTCTTTGGTGCTAGGATCCCCTGACACCTTCCATGGGATGAATTTCATTGCTAGAGGCTGACCCTCCACTATTTCTGTCGGCACCCTGACGAGGGGGGCATGCCACTTCCACATGGCCAACATGACTACCAAGTATCCATAGATGAAGCCCGTTTCCCACTTGTAATTATCCTCGCATGCATCGAACAACTCCTTCAGCAGGAAGGAGCACCAATTCAGCATGGCCCCCTGGACGCAGTGCTCCGCGATGGAAATGGTGTCTAGGGTACATTCCCCCTTGGTGTAGTGCCTCATTGTCTTACTGGAAATGAGGTAACACGCGAACCTGACTTCGGGCTTGTTTATGAGTTCCACTTTTGCTCCCTTTCCTCCCTGCCGGGTGCCATATTTTTCATAATAATCTGTGTCCCCTGACTTCTTTACTCTTTTGGAGATGGTCTGGCATGCGGAGGAGATGTTTGGGCTTTCCTGTGAGAGCCCTGTGAG
This sequence comes from Pinus albicaulis, assembly GCA_034641835.2. Lineage (NCBI taxonomy): Eukaryota > Viridiplantae > Streptophyta > Pinopsida > Pinales > Pinaceae > Pinus > Pinus albicaulis. Next base: position 498,213,001 of record CM076581.1, on the reverse strand, counting down.
CCGGTGAATGTCCTCGACATGGACATGAATTTCTTTTCCCAACCACAAGGTCCCGTTCTGAATTCGACTGAGCAAGAACTTGGTACATTGCATGGCTGCTCCTATCATCCCGAATATTGGCAGGTTCCTCAAATGCAATATGGAGGACTGTTGGATACCTCGAAACTCAGGAAAAATCCTTGTTGCTGCTCGTTTTGCTTCTGTGGTTTAGCTCTCCATGTACACCTGGCGTTTAAGTGCTGGGAACTCGAAAGAGTCCATGAGGTCTGCATCGATGAGGGTGGCACTGTCATACTTCCCGACGAGGGACTCCATTTTATGAATCTAACTGTCGAGTGCCTATTCTACTACTGCTGGATTGGCTCTTTTCATCTTTCCGTGGTGTTGATACGCTTTCAGAATAGTTCTTGGCCCCTTCTCTTGGCTCTTTGCTTTGGGACACCTCTGGTGCTCTGATTCTGCTCCAATTTCCTTTGCATCTTCAGAAATTTCTAACTCTAACTCGGATCTCTCTGGTATTCTTGTGCTTTTCTTCATGCAGACTATGTAATTAACTGGCACGAGTAAGGTTGATGAGACCCCATAACGAATTAATTCCTACTAACATCCTCCACAGTGATAATCGTGTGATCAATCGCCTGCTGAGGTGTGTTCTGACATCTGCTGACGGTGATATGGGGAAATGGGTGGACGCGACAGATGAGGTTACTTCAAATTATGGAAAAATGATTACTGCAAGGTTCCTTCTAATTATGGAAATTTATGTGGCAAATCTTGGCAATCCTATGGACTAACACAAGTACTAAATGAAATGATAGGAACTGACACTTGACACGTTTGCTTATCCTATGGGGATGACACACTAGACATGCCCCTCCCCGACCACAATCAGTTGTGTTGCGGTCTCCGCAACTTAGTGGTTATCGATGACTTATGCATGGACAAAAAACACTACCTACGCTCATCCCGGGTGTGGGAGAGTTATTCAACTACTCTACTCTATGGACTTCTCTCGGGTGCGAGAGTTATTAACAGAAGCGAAAGAAAATTAGTCACGGTAGGGCTTCAGGTGTGCACCATTCACCCACCCAGGTAAAACAGTACCATCCATTTGAGCCAACTGAACAGCTTTGGAATCCTTAATTTCGACGACAAAGTAGGGTCCAAACCAATGCATCTGTAGTTTTCCTGGAAACTTCTGAAACATGATATCGTATAGGAGAGCCTTACCTCCAACCTGGAAAGTTTTTCTCTTGATGTGGCGATCATGCCACGCCTTCTTCCTGTCTTTCTAAACCTTTTGATGAAACTCGACAAGGAACCTAGCCTCGTCAAGTTCTTGTAATTCGTGTAGGCATTCCTGTAGTGATTCCTCCTCTGAGAAATTTAGGGAGGTGGTGATCAGAAGACTCAATATGGTGAACTTAGCGGGAATCACAACTTCACGGCCATACACCAGCTGGAAAGATGTTTGATTAGTCAAACGCTTCTTCACCATTGTTCTGTAGGCCCACAATGCGGCTGGCAACTGTTCATCCCAGTCATCCCGCTTGGCATTCCAGATCTTCATCAAACCCTTTTCAAGGATTTTGTTGAACGCTTCAATGGTGCCACTGGCCTGCGGGTGGTACGAGCTGCTCTTGTGATGTTGGATCATGAAGGTTTCCAGCAGCAATTTGTTTGTTTCATTAATGAAGTGTGTACCTTGATCACTGGTTAAGCTCCGTGGGCAGCCAAAACTGTCGATGATGTATTCAAAGATGAACCTGGCTACTGTATCTACCATACAATCCCATACCACTGCTACCTCAGCCCATCTGGTGAGGTAGTCCATGGCGGTGATGATGTACCAGGTCTTTGAATGCCTAGCTATAGGGGCTATGGGGCCTACGAAGTCGACAACCCACTTCTCAAATGGTCGCAACACATTCACTGGGTGTAGTGGTAGCTCATCTCTATGAGAGGGCCTCCCTGTTCTATGACAAACATCACATTTCTTGACAAATGATTTACTATCTACGTGGACCGTCGGCCACCATAGTCTAGCATCTAGCACTTTCCTGGCGGTGGGTTTCGCCCCCACGTGTCCTCCCGCGATGCCGCTATGGCACTCCCACAGAATGGCTTTGCGTTCATGGTCGAGGACACACCATCGCAGAATCTCATCAAGGTCTAATTTGTACAACTGCCCCACGATTAGTTGGTAGTCAGCGGCACAGACGACCAGGTGTCATTTCTGGATCGGGGTATAATGTTGAGGACACTGCCCCATGGTTAGGTAAATTGCGATGTCAGCCAAATAATCTGGTATGGCTTCTACCTGGAAAATATCAGCATCAGGCAACCGATCATCTAGAGGGCCCTCATTCTCACCCGTCTCCAACCTGGATAAATGATCGGGCCCTACATTCAACCTCCCGGGCTTGACAATCACTTCGAAGGTGAATTCTTGAAAGAGTAGGAGCCATCGGCATATCCGTCCTTCCAAAACAGGCTTATTGACTAGGTACTTCAATGCGGAGTGATCAATAAAAAACTTAAACTTACCTCCTAGGAGATAGTGGCAGAAATTCTAGAGTGAGTACACCATTGCGAGGTCCTCCCTCTCCATGGTGGTGTAATTCCGCTCCACATTAGACAGTTTGCGGCTGGCAAAGTAGACAGGGTGGTCAACTGTCGTCTCCCCTGGTTGCACCAAGACAGCCCTAAGTGCAATATCGGAAGCATTGATATGCACATGGAACTGCTTATCCCAATATGGATGAACTAGAATGGGCACTATTTCCAACTTCTCCTTTAGAGTGTCAAGGGATAACTTGCAGTCATCCATCCACTGGAACACCTCTGACTTCCGTATTAACTTTTCCAAAGGAGCAATTATCTTCGCATAGTTTCTGATGAACCATCTGTAATACCCGATGTGCCCCAACAGCGACCTCAATTGCTTCACTGTTTTCGGGGCTTCCATGTGAATGATCACTGCTATCTTGGTGGGGTCGACACAGACCCCTTTCCTGCACACCACATGTCACCACATGTCCTAGGAGCGTCCCAAATGGAACCGAAAAGATGCATTTCTTTAGGTTCAAGGAAATCCGCAATTGTCAACACCGATCAAACATTATGTGTAGCAGGGTGGCGTGGTCTTTCAGCAAAATGTAGATAGTCCAATATTCCATGTAGACTTCCAGGAACTTATGAATGTATTCCCAGAAAGTAGCTATGACAATCCTGGAAAACACAACAGGGGCATTCTTCAACCCAAACGACATCACGTGATATGCAAAGGACCCCCACTCGGTGGTGAACGTCATTTTCATCTTGTCCTCTTCCGCAATGTGCACCTGATGGTATCCTAAGAACCCATCAGTGAAGGAGTAGGCCTCATTTCCTGCAACATTGTTAAATACTTCGTTGCTGAATGGGGTGGGAAATGGGCCATGGATGAAGGCGTTGTTCAAACTTCGGTAATCCACAGAGACGCAGATTTTTGACTTGTCCTTCTTATTTTGAATGACGATGGGACTCACCCACTCTACTTCTTCCATAGGGAAGATTAGACCTACCTTCAACATTTTTTCAATCTCCAGCTTGACTTTCTCCTTGATCCATGAGTTCAGCCGGTAAGGTCGATGCTTCACTGGCCTGGCGTTCGGTTTCAGCACAATTCACATTTCTCCGAGGTCTCCTCTGATGCCTTTTACATCCGCAACTGATGAAGAGAATAGGTCTTCATATTCCTAGAGGAGACTGAAAATTTCCTTTGTAGTCTCCTCATCCCAGTAGTCCCCAACGATAGCCAGTTTTGGTTTTTCCTCCATGCTGATGTTTAGTTTCTTTGTCTTCAGTGGAAGTAGATGGACTCCTTCAGTGGTAGGCTCTTCTTTAATGTTCTGCTCTCCTTCTGTTTCTTCAAAGTAGAGGTGCCTCAGGTCCTCCAAACTCTCATCGTCTGGCTCACTATCGATCCATTAGCAAGCCAAATTACGTCTTCCATCAGGATTCAGTACTAATGGCCTCCTGTCGGTGCCCGGATCGTGGAAAAATAGTACCCCTTTTATGGCCTGTAATTCTTGGGACACCAGCTCCGTCTTCCCCTCAAATGAAAAGCACTAAAAAAATTTGTTCGCAACCTCCTGCCAAGAACTGGTCCCTCTCTTTCTTTCTTCTTCTAAGTACCAAGCATGTGGGATGGTATCCAAGGAGTGGACAAATCGATGTACCCACAACTCCTCTGGGTACCCTACACTTTGCCACTGCTCCTGACAGGTTTTCAGGTGGTCTCTTGGATCAGAAGTTCCTTGGTACCTTTGCTTGCTTCGAGGTCCTTCATCTTCCTCAAACCACACCCTCAAAGCCTCCACCACACAACTCCACCACGACAGGGAGTTGCGGTGATTTTTCCACCACCTGGTTGATGTGGACTGGAGTGCTACGTCTAAGAGTGGTATCCTGTTTTCCTCCGGTACCTTTTCTTCTACCTTTGCGATGAAGGTATTTACTGCTTTCATGTTGGACAGGGTGGGGCACTCCCTTATCTCAGCTCCAATCCAATGGACTCTGGCAATATTGGCACATCTCCTTCTGCTGGTCTCATACCCACCTTACTGCCAGTCCTCCCAAGCTAGTTCCGACCCCATCTCTAAGCTCTAGACACTGCACCAGTTTACGGAGCTGGTTTCTGTCAGGTTAATATAATCCTCTCGCTTCCCTGCTGTCATCTGATAGAGGTTTTCCAATATCTAAGCATCCTCCCTATTATCCACAATTTCTGTATATCTCAGACCTTGATACGGGTCGAGGGGCTGAGTGACTCGGACCTCTCCATATTCAAAAATCATCAGCTCCTTTTTGAGGTTGATGATGGCATAGTTTTCAAAAGCCTAGTCGATTCCTAGTAATGCAGGGTAGGGATCCTTGTCTCCCATAATATCGATTACCTCAAAATCCATGTAAGTCTTTACCCCTGCGATGTCGACCTTGACATCTTTGAGTCTGCCGTTCGGCACAATGCAGTACTGGTTCACCATCCTAAGCTAGATTGGCGAGTAGGTCAGCCATGACCACCCAAGAGCTTCCCACATCTTCCGAGGTAGGATATTGACGTCAGATCCCAAGTCAAGCATGGTGTCTCTGATTTGAAATCCCGCAACCTACGTGTTTAACCAAAACTCTTTTCCTGTTCTTCTTTTGTTCCACTTGACTCGCTGTACATACTGGGGTGCTGTGTTTGAGGATTGCCTCATTCCTGTGTTCCCCTGTAATACATCTTCCAAGGTATGCTTGAGCTATTCCCGCATCGAAGCACTGTCAACAATTTTGAGGAATAGGTGGAGCCATTCTTCAATCAGAGCCCCCGTAGCGCTCTGTTCGCTGGTATCATTTTTCACGGGTACCTCAATACCTTTATCTCCCCCCAACTGGGAAAAATTCTCTACCACCTCCTGTAAATATTTCTTCTGTGTTTCTAGCCTGATTAGTTGTTTCGAGGATGTGGGCCTGATCACTCGTATCGGCTCCTTTTCACTAGCGTCCTCTCCCATTTTCTTTCCTCCTCGCGTCACTATGGCTATGTTCTGCATGGCCAGAGTCACTATCCCTCGAGTTTATGCATTTACCATATTCATGCCCCTCTGCTTTGCTCGTTCCTCCCACTTCTTGATAATTTCAGGGTAGTCCTTGGTCGCGTGGGTGTTCATGCGGCACTGGGAACACCACCGTCTTCTGGGTAGGGTGCATTCCCAGGCCACATGACCCTCCTGATCACAGTTGTATCATTTCAGCAGACCCCGTCCCCCTGTGCGCCCCCCACACATACCGCCTCCTCTGCCTCTGGGAGCCTCATTCACCCTGTAGGAAGGCCGGTCCAATCGATCCGCCAGTGTGTCTAGAGCTCTGCACTGTTCGGTGTTGTGAGCCATGGAAGCACAGAACTCACAGTACACATTGTTTGGAACATTGGAATACTTCTACAAAATCGGACACGTCTGAGGTTGATGACCCACCATTCCGAAAATTTTTCAATACTCTATTACGGCTTGGGTTGGTTGATGTGGGAACCCTGCATATGGTTGTTGCGGCAGATAGATCCCTTGTGGGTTTATCGACGCGCCTCCCCCGATAGGTGGATTCCCCTGTACTGTTGCTACTGAGGGCCCCACTCCTGGGCTTCGCAGCCAAGGACACTCAGTTGCCACATGCCCTTCTACTAGGCAGTGTATGCACCATACATTTGGCCTGGTTGGTCTTATAGGCTGCATCTCCTTAAGTTTTTCGGTTAGATTGGAAATCTGATGTTGCGGTCCCAGTAGGGATGGGTCTTGCAGGGCTGGCCCTCCCCTATATTCCTAAGGGTAACCCTCCATCGCCTCTATCTTCATAGCCTGTTCCAAAGCATCCTGCAAGTTGTCGATCTTTTTTTGAGTGAGGGGGGTTCGTGTCAAGGGAAGCAGAGCCTTGATGAACCAGTCCCTCTGATGATTTGGGCCGATCGGGTAGCTGAGTTTCCCGATTGCATCTTTGAACCTGTGCTTCAGCTCCCATGCAGTCTCTCCTTCTCTTTGCTTGATCTCCCATAGTTCGGACAGACCTTGCTAGTTTGTTTGGGGAATCTTAAATTCTCGGACAAAATCTCGCTTGACATCCACAATTACTAGATTCGGGTGGGCCTCTGACCACTTTATGAACTAGCGCAATGCCTTTTCTCTCAGCGTGGTTTGGAATTCTATTAGCTTTCCTGCATCTGGCATCTGTCGAGCCCTCCATATGGCTTCACAGAGGTACCAGTGTTGTTCCACATCATCGTTACGCTGCCTAGAAAATTCTGGGTACCGGGTGAATGACCCCAACATATTCACTTGCGAAGGTGTGACTAGAATGAACCCTCTGGGTCCTGGTTGCGTAATTATACCAGTAGTAATTGCTATACTACTAGTAATGCTGCTATTAGCATGCGTTGCTGCTGACAATGGACTGCTATGCAATCGACTCAACTCTTTTAACTTAACGAAAATATCACTTAAAGGTTTATAGAGTACCAGGGGAAGGTAGGGATCCTTGCCATTCAAAATTTTGGGAGTAGGAATACCTAGAGATATGAATGTCGTCCTTTCTTGGAATAACCACTGCATCGTGACGTACCACTCACCATCAGAACCTTCTTCGGGCCGCACATCTGCATCTTCTTCATCAGACATCATCTCCCTCTTCCTCCTGGCTGGGCTCCCATGCACCCGCCACACTCCCACAACGGTCCCTCCCATCTCCTAGGGACCCACCTAGCCTTCCATATCCACTATCCTCTGAGGCGCCTCCTCTTTATCCTTCTAACTACTCCCTCACCGCTTCAACTCCCGCATCACCCTTTCTCGCCACCTGTCGGCGATCTGCGCCCTCCGATGTGCACGTCACTCCCTCAACCTCCTTATGGTCTCAGCATCCATTCCCCCACTTCCCCACTTCACATTTCATGTAGCATTCATCCCTCAGGCCCTTCCCCCAGCACTAGAGGTTTACGCTCCCATGCCCGATTTCTAGAATTCCATCAGCCCTTCATCCACCATCAACGCCTTAATCCACAATGGAATTTCCTTAAGAAGCTTCCCTCTTAGTCCAGATTATAATATAGCCTTGGCTCTAGAGAAGGAATGGTAGCACTCTATGACAAACTCCACAATATACCCGTCCAAGGTAGACTCTACCCAGAAATCTACAGCGCGGGTCAACTCGGTATCCAACTGATGCAGGGCCACCAGATCTCCGTGCACCCACTTGCGGTTGATCTTCTACTATTTGTCCTTAGTCACCTTGGTCTGCAACCTCCGCAACCAATTATAGAGGTCGCTAGGGAATTTTCCCCAGAGGATCTTGTAGGTATCGCTGGCGGAATCCGAGAAAAGGACGAGCTCCTTGAGCACCTCTCCTTTTGAATCGTTTGCTCCTCTTGCTGAGCTATAAAATGGTCCAGTTGGTTATCCCATAATATCCGTATTTCTCCTTCGAAGATCCTTGATACCATGATCTAGTTCCCTTAATTAAGTTTAGGGTCCCGACAATGGAACCATTTGTTGGCGAGGAAACAGGTTTCACAGGCAAGATCCAGGTTCGGGGATTGGGGCCAACAAAGGAGTCCGCTGTAGTATAGAACCACGCCGGCATTTTCACCCTACTTCAAAGAGCAGAGAGTCTCACCCGAGGCGTGCCGCGACCACATGCAGAAGGGGAACAGATCGGTAGTGGCCGATGGATCCGTAACTCGAAGTTAACATAGAATCATTTGCATACATAACATCATACATGGAAGATCTTCTCAGAACATTATGTAAATTCTAAGAAAATAAAATTTTAAGGTACCACAAACATCATGCATACATGTAACTCATACAATAAGACAACAACCTTCAAGTATATTAGTAACCTTCAGCTGGATCCACAATTACATCGCTCAACAGGAAGAGCTTTCCATTTCTATTACAGACGTCCCACAGGACACAGAGAGAGATAATATAGCCATGATAGATCAATAGAAGCCTAGGAACTACAAGGATGTCGTGCTTAGGACAGAGCTCTTTTGCAGCATCTGCACTAACCTCTTCAATCCCTCTGCATCTGTGCATGATATTCTTTTTGGTTGGGTGACAGCCTATTTATTCACCTGCCAATGCAACTGCTAGTTTCTCTTGTGTTCTTCTTTAGCTGCTTTCAGCTTATTTCTGTTGCCCATGAGTTCCGCTATCTGTTCTCTATCGTATCTTCTCTTCGTCTGCACTTATTTGCTTCAGCCTCATCAGCTATCTCTTGTTCCTCTGCGACCTCGGCAGCTCTGCTACTTACCGTTGTTATGCCTGTGCGCCTGCCATGTGTCGATCCGCAACCCAAAATATGTTCCTTATTAAAAATTCAAAACAAGGGCCCCAACAAAGGATAAAATCCAACATGAGGTTTGCCTTTGGGAACCTGAGTCATTGGAGAAGGCATTCAGGTTGGCAAGAAAAATTGAATGGAAAATTATGGCGACAAGGAAGCCTACCACTCACATCTATAAACATGGAAGTGTTTATACTCCTAGACTTTCACAACCTACAAGGTTGACACCACAACAATTGGAATAAAAAATAGCAAAAGGGATTTGCTATATTTTTGATAGAAAATGCACTAAAGGTCATAAGTGTACTGAGAATAAATTATTTTACATATATTGTGAAGAGGAGGAAGAAAATGAACAAGAAACTTCAAAAGAAGAGGATATACACCAAGAACCAACTATAGAGAAAGAAAAAATGAGACTGACCATATCTTGTAATTAATTGGCAGGAATTACCACTCAAACTCTCAAGATAGAAGGACATATCAACAAGAAAAAGGTAATAGTGTTTATTGATTCAGGTAGTACCCATAATTTTATTCCTTGTGAGGTAGCCAAGGAATTGAATTGCTTCCTATACCCATCACCAGAGTGTCAAGTGATGGGTGAAAATGCAGGAACTATAAATTAATCTGGAAAATGCCATAATATAAAGCTAACCATGGGGGAATATGTATTGAATAGTCCAATTATTCCACTCCAATGGGAGGTGCTAATGTTGTACTAGGAGTATAATCGTTACAATATTTGGAGATGGTAGCATTTAATTTTCATGAAATTTTCAAGAAATTTTGTTCGGAAGGAAAGGAATTTTAATTAAGAGGTATCGTAGGGATTTTGGGAAAGATAATAATATATAATGTCAAGAAAAGGCTTCTAAAGAAAGAACAATGAGGCATAATTTCACAATTATGCTCACTAGAAGTTCCAACATAAAAATCATCTATTTCTCCAAATCTCCAAAAAGTCATGGAAAATCATTCCAAAGTGTTTTAAACTCCAAAAGGACTCCCAGCTATTAGTGATCATGATCATGCTTTTCATTTGATTCCAGGAAGTGTTCCTCCAAACATCAGGCCTTACAGATATCCTTATGTCCAAAAGAACGAAATTGAATGTATGATTGCAAAAATGTTAGAGGCTGGTATAATTCAATCTAGTCAAAGTTCTTTCTCTGCCCCAGTAGTATTGGTGCAAAAGAAGGATGGATCATGGCGCATGTGTCTAGATTATAGGGAGCTCAATAATCTCACTATTAAAGATAAATTTCCCATTCTTGTGATTGATGAATTATTGGATGAATTACATGGAGCAATTTATTTTACAAAGTTGGATCTTCATTCCGGATATCATCAAATTAGAATGAAGAAGGAAGATATTCTGAAAACAACATTTCAAACTCATGAGGGTCATTATGAATATTTGGTCACGCCTTTTGGCCTTACCAATGCACCTTCTACATTTTAAAGTTTGATGAATTCCATTTTCAAACCCTTCCTTAGAAAATTTGTGTTAGTATTTTTTGATGATATAATAATCTACAACAGGTCTTGGAAGGATCATGTTCAACATGTTGACAGGGTTCTATAACTATTGGAGGAGAAACAATTATATGCCAAAACCTCCCAATGTTTCTTTATAGTACAAGAGGTGGAATATCTAGGTCATATTGTATCTCAAGAAGGTGTTAAGGTAGACTATAACAAAATTAAAGCAATTAAGGAATGGAAAGTTCCCACAACCATAAAGCAGTTGCGAGGATTTCTCGTGTTAACAAGGTATTATTGCAAGTTTGTTAAGAATTGTGGGAGAATAATAGCACCTATAACAACATTATTGAAGAAAGATGCATTTTCATGGACTCCTAAAGCAACTAAGGCCTTGAACATATTAAAGAGGCAATGTGCCTAGTGTCGGTCTTAGCTATGCTAGAATTCACACAAACATTTATTATGGAATGTGATACATCGGAAAATGGAATTGGTGCTTTTTTCCTGCAAGAAGGAAGACCCATTGATTTTGAAATTCATCTAATCAAAGGAAATTATTTACAGAAAGATCTTTATGAGAAGTTCCGAATGCGGATGAACACTAATGTAGATGGGATGTACGTCCCTGGGAGGTTTTGGAAGTGGTGCGCATGGTGTGGCCATATGGCCACTCACAGGCGCATTAGCTCGTCCATTAATATTGCCAGCCATAAACGTATTAGCGTCATAAATATTCACCACCACCGAAACTTTGAGCTCCTCTAGTTCATTATGCCTCCGCTGCAAAGGCTCTCTACTCATTCCCTCCCTGCTTGCTTGTCTCTCACTCCACAGAGATTCCTTGTCCTCCTGGTAGCACTGAGACAAGCGCTCGAACGCATACAGGAAGATGTTGCTTTCTCCTTAGCTGCAAAAAGATAATGCCAGACTTCCACCACACCCAGAGTTCACTATGTTGCAAGAATTCTTGGCCTCCTGCAATTCACTCCTCACCTGAACCTAAGCAACGCCATTCCCATCTGAGCACCACTGCAAGAATGCCTCGCCTCAGAAAGAGAATGAGAAGCCGATGCGGCAGCAGTCGAGGCAGAGCTATTCGCTCTCAGTCCACCTCTAGTTCTGATACCTCCTCTGCTGACCTGTCTCATGGCCACTACCCTGAAACCCAGAGCAAACGGGGAAGAGCCAGGCTTGCTGGGCAGGTGCACCCTTTCCATGGCTCCCAGCCTCATGACGTTGCATCTCCTTCGCAACCATCCTCTTGACCTTTATCCACCCCTGACTCCACTCCAACCACCCAAATTTCCCTCCTCCAAACCACCCACAGATCTGAGTTTCAATTTTCTTGCACCATGGACAAACCTGTTATCACCGCCTTCATCACAATCACCCTTCGGGAGGAAGAAACAAGCTCTACCACTTTAGGCGTGCCTGTTCAGTAGAACCCTCAGGACAAAGACAACTCCAAGAATGAGAGAGCTCTGCCGGGGATGGAAAGTGCTGGTAAGACTAGTCAAAGGGATGACACCGAGGAAAAGCTGCATGATGTAGCTGGAAAAGCCACTTGTGTAGCAACTGAAGATGAAGATGGCAACAACGACGAATACAGGTGCTTCATTGAGGAGGAACCTCCTTTTAAATAGTAAGATAGAATCTTAGAGATATGGGTTCGGCTCAGGTCTCATGGGTCGAAGTGACGCACAATCTCTCTTTTGTCGAGAATGAAAAATGTTGTCCATTTTCCTCGAACTTAATGCCGATTTCCCTAAGTGGTAAAAGAATATCTAAGGGACTAAAGCGCCTCGGCAAGTCTTTAAAATCATGTTTTCGAGGATGACCAGTTCTCCTGATCTTAGTTGAGGCTTGCCGTGCGTGTTATTATGTTATATAAAGAGAAATATACTTATTCAGAAAAGCAGAAGAAGAAGTATGTATATATTAGTAGGGGCCAGGCCCCAGGCTACGGTCATTTTTCTAACCTTACCACGAATATAATTTTAAAAAATTTATCATGATACCTAAAATACTTTTGTTAAAGATTATCTTTATATAAGAAAATGTTTCACAAAGATGTTGGGTTATGAATTTGAAATAATCTAAAAAAAAGGGAAGCTAAATGTTGTTGCGGATGCACTCTCAAGAAATAATGAAGAGGTGGAAGCATTGCTTTGTGCCATTTCTATTATCCAACCAGATTGGATAACCAAAGCAAGGGATGAATGGAAGAAGGACGAAGAAGTGTGGACACTCATTCAAAAGTTGCAACAATATCCTAGTACATCTGATACATTTAGTTGGAAAAATGATTCCTTATGGTACAAATATCGCTTATATCTTTGTAAGAATTCCCAACTAAAACAAAAGATTCTTTTGGAATTGCACACTTCTCCTTTAGGAGGACACTCAGATTTTTAAAAACTTACCATAGGTGGTGAATATTTATTTTTGTCCATTCCAAGTCAATGTTTGAGAGGTTTCTAATGTACGGTATCACATGTTTACCTAAGTCCAAAGGAAAGAGTGTCATCAGGTAGTTATAGAATTACCAGCAGGCATAATTTTTAAAATAGCACTACCCAGCTAAAAGCAAGTGTATGACTATAACAAAGATGTTATATAGTTATAAATACCCAAAAGGTTGTGTATTGAAACCACAGCTCATAGCCATTCTTATCATCCTCTATCCTCATATTTTCATATTTTGGTATTTAATTAGTTTATAGTTTATTTTAATATATCCAACTGGAGGAAAACTTATATAGGAAAATGTTCTCATTATACTACTTTACGGATATCATCCATTGTCTAATATCAGAGTGCCTATAGGTACCCAAGATTCACAGAATGTTTAGCATCAACATCAACAATAAGTTTCTCCACCTCTAAAGGGTTCCACTTAGCACAAAATATAATGAAATAATGTCATGGTTTGAACACTGGGATAACAAGTTTTCATGTAGGATACTGGGTATTTTTAGGGCTACAACCATACATACAAATTTCCCTCAAGTAATCTAAGAAGGATAATAAATTATCTCCAAATACATATTTTTGTTAACTTTAAGGTGTTAAAATATTATATTATATATAAAATTAGCTTTCCTGCTTCTTCTTGAGTGCATCCAGTTTTCCATGTTTCATGCTTAAAGAAGGTTATAGGTGAAAATCTTCCAGTTCAAACAATATTGCCAGAACTTGATGAGGAAGGAAAAATCATATTGGAACCTGAAGCGGTCATGGAAACAAGAACTCAACAACTATGAAATCGATCAATTTCAGAGTATCTCATCAAGTGGAAGAACTTACCTACTAAAGATTCGATATGGGAGGATGATAATTTTATACAAAAGCATCTAGAGCTACTCAAGCATTGAAGATAACACTTTTTTGAAGGAGAGGGGCATGTTAGGTCTCTATATTACTAGTGTAGTCCCTTATTTTTTGTTAGTGTATCCCCCTTATTGTTATTTTTGTACCCCTTTAGCCCCCATATTGATATTGTTGTACCCATGTAGCCCCCATATTGTTATTATTGACCCATAAAATCCACTATTGTTATTGTTGTGCCCTTACATTATTATTTTTAGGTCGACTAGGATTATATTGTGAGCCCATGGACTCCTATATATAGAAAGGAGGTTTTTTCATTTTTATCATCCAAGAATTGCTCATTTATGTAATGTAACGGAGGTTTCCCCCTTGAAGTACTTGATTTCTAAGGATTTGATCTCTCTTTTCTTCTATTTTGGGAGCTGGTTTTATAACATCCTTTCTACCACATATACTAGATGCAAATGAGTCCCATGAGTCAGGTAAACCATTAAGTGTTTTAGTCACAAGTTCTCTTTCAGATATTATTTCATCAATTTCTTGAATTCAGTATGTTATTTGAGAAATCCTCATGAAATATGAGGCTATACTATCATTCCTTGTCATCTTGAAGTTCATTATTCAAACTCATTGCTTGACCAATGTTGTTCATTATGTATAATCCAACTAGGGCATTGTAAATATGCTTTGAAGATTTAAGATTTGCAACATAAGGAATCAAGTGATATCTAATAGATTCCAAATGATGCTTATAGTTGTGATTCCATTCTTCTCATATTTTATTTTTCCTTCATTATTTCAGGGTTCAGTGAAATTTCCATTCACTTTACCCAAGATATTTTTCTTTGCAAGGATGAGATCAATCCTTGTTTTCTAGGCCCTGAAATTTGTAGATCCTTCCAATTTGTTCTTAGAATTCATAGAGGAACCCATAGTCATAGATAACAAATTAGATTGTAGATGTAGGTTTTTCTTCAATGCTCTTCTCTTTACAAAATCTCTCCAAGAGTGATCTTAGTGTCCTTTCCTTCATCAAATATCTGAAACCATGTTGATTTTTCAAGTGTAATAGATACAAGAAGTTTTGAAATAATGATAATTACTACTAATTATGTAGATCTTCTTTTAAAAAATATTCCAATTTATCATTAAGCAATTACACTTTATAAATTCAACCATAAAAGCAAAAGGAAAATATAGATCACAATGCACAAAGAGAGCACAATATTTACCTTTTGAAAACCCATTAAGGGGAAAAGCCCAACAACTGTTTCCTTAGAGAAATTATTCAGTTCAACAAGAGATACACCTAATGAGAATGGTCAAATATGAAATAAAAATTACCAAAAATGCTATGGTCAAACATGGTCAAACTACCCTCTTATAAATTCAAACTCATGCCCTTCAACTTTGGCACTCTCTAATCTGCCTAGGCCAAATTTTAACCTCATATAATATGCCTAGAAACTTGACACTATTGTCTAGAATGTTCTACCTAGAATTTCAGTTCTAATACGTAGAAAATGAAGCCCAAAAGTTTGACCTTCTACCCAGAAACTTCCTATTAATTCACACGTTTGAATGAGAGAGAGAGAGAGAGAGAGAGATAGAGAGAGAGAGAGAGATAAATGCTAGAGATGAAATCATCCTTCTTCATACTTCTTCTTATTTGCTGAGATGCCCATAATGTTACTTATGTTGTGTAAGGTAAAATGGTCCCTTGTGGAGGAGGTCCAATGCTCTATATATAATTTTTTTCATATACGATGGCTTGAGGGGTCCTGACCCAAGTTTGGAATTGAGGTTAACCAACAAAACCCTCTTACTACTGGCCCTTTCAGCAATGACCTACTTGCGCAAGTCAAAGTCTCACCCGAAGCTATATGGGGGGTGTTGGAACTAGGTGTCTGCACCTTGAGAGATATTTTGAATTATGTGAGTGCCTTAAGATCCCAAGCAATCATAAACAAACCTTCGCAATAACAGCCCTAACTAGTAACCCCTTTTTAGACAGATTTAGGTCAAATATGAAGAGTATCTCACACAAGTTAAAAAAGTAATCATAAATCAAGTAATAACCATCAATACATCCTATCCCAGCCTTATACCATCATATCCATATAATAAACATTCATATAAGCCCAATCACAGTTACACAAGAGATCTAATCACATATAGTACAGAAATCAGAAACAAGATGGGGAACATTCATAACATAACCAACAAATGCATATAGGACTCAAATATTCGCAAAAATACTCCTTTATTACTTAGCAGTTTAGGCCCTTCATACAAAACACTTCAATAGCCCATGCACATAGCCAACGGGGTCCACACATAGCAGGATTAAGGTCTCCGCACACACAGTCAACATAAGCCTTCTAACTAGACAATTTCGCATGAATGATCACAAAATATCCAATTCTATCATCCACTTTCAGACTTATGCAAAAAGTTGACTTCATAGACTTATTCTATTCATTTATTATACTATTTAACCTGCACTATCATATGGTCCAAAAACCATGGTTTGCGGCCCCTTGATCTACCCTTTTGACCCATTACAATTCATGAGGGGTTTTTTAGCATGTCGATGGTAGTAGAATATGGTGGCAAGATACCTACACTTTGGTATGTGGCACTCTGCAAGGTCTCTACCAGCTTTTCTAAAGGGGGCCCTTCAGTAGCTGAAGTGACATTTTGTATCGTATGGTTCAGGTTGTGGATGGAATCATCTAGGTCTTGAGAGAGCTTAATGGCCTCGTCTGCCCATGGATTCATATGATCGGTGATGATTTTCTTCCTGCAACGTAGCTCCTCCACTTCATCCGGTATCTCCTGGTTGGTTTGAAGGCGTGCCATTATCTGAGTATGGATAGGGGTGGGTAGAACCTCTTGTAAGTCAATCTCCTGCTCCTTCTTGCACAGTCCTTGATTGATTTTCTTGACTAAAGGATCTGTCTGTACAGAGGTCCATAGTCCCATTGATTTGTCGAGCAAGGTGGAGCCATATGTGACATATGCTAAAATTCTAGCTGCGACATTCTGGATAGTAGTTATTCATTGTGCGCACACTTCTGGGGGAGTCTCAGGCTGTAGTTGTGCCTCAACACAAAAATATGCTACTCAAACTCTGCCATTACAGACTGAACTTCTGACCTGGAGGCTTTGAGAGCTGCGAACATGCCCTCAACTTTAGCTTGCGGCATGGAAGAGGCCGGGATAGCAATGTTGGGAATCTCACTGCATAGCCTATCAATGAAACTTTCCAACTCCGATCTTTGAGCTAAGGCTGCCTGCTACGCTATCTGAGCCTGATGAGACTTTCGTTATTGCGGCTACAACTTGCTCAAACTCATTGACCTGTTACTAAGTGTGCACCTCCCTGTCCTGAATTTTTGTTGAGATGAAGATATGTAGCATGTGGAGCTACCCACTTGGCAACCTGGCAAGGTCAAGGCCGACTTCGAAGTAGGAACAGACTTGTGCGCATAAATATATTGGATCTAGAGATATTGTTGTGCCCGGGAGGGTGAAAAATATTCTTCCTATGGCTACGATGATCGCTGTATATGGCAGGATCGCTTGCACCATCCTCGCTTGATCCACACTCGCTTGTACTGAACTCACTTGATCCATGCTCTCTTGCAAGGTATCAACTTTTAGCTGTAGAACCTGTAAGTTGGACTGCAAGGCATCCACTGTAGCCTTGTGTTGGGCCTCCATGGTGCTCCATCAGTCCTCAGATGCCGAAGCAACCGCATCAAATTTTTTTTCAAGGTCCTCTTCAGTCAAAGTAACCTCCTCTTCTCTTCCTATCTTGGACCCTTTCCTCTTCTTGCATGGCCCCTTAGATGTTTCTCCTCCACACTTGGTGCCACGTGATGACTCTGAACCATCTACACAAAGCCCATCCAATCCGCTGAGGTCCTCCTCAATGTGGTCACCTCCTAATACCTAGTCGTTTTTTGTTTTTGCATCGTCGTCAGCGTCTAGATCCTTGTTTGCTTCAACTTATTTATCATTTACACCTATCTCTGTGCATGGCTTGGTGGTTTCTTTGGGAGTTGTTTCTTTTGGAGCCGGATATGTCTCTTTCAGATTCATTTCCTTCGGAGTTGTGTCTTTCCCGGATGTGGATGGTTTGACAGGCTTTGCAGAGCCAAGCCCAATCTTCCACGAATTTGGCCATGATGCGACAATCTGATCAACCTCCGCTTTCGTAACCATGTCAAGTAAGGGATACCAATTGGGAATTTTATGCACCTTGATCATGATCTTGTGAATCGTTACCTGAAACTTTTCCATGCTTTTATACTTCTCATAGACGACCAGCAAGAGTCGTGGTCTGGAATGAATAGCTTGTGCCAACGCACCTTCAAAAAGAACCCATAAATTTTTTTTTTCTTCGACTCGCTTGGTATTCAACGAGTCCCACAAATTTGCGTAGCGTGCCACCTCACAGATGCATAGCTCAACGTCAGGAAGGACGACACCATCTGGGGTCTCCCATGCTACCAATGCAATCAACAATAAAATCCATGAATAACAGAATGGTTTCCCCATTTCCTGCGATTCACTCGCATTCTCTAAAAGCTGATCACATAGAAATTGTGACCAGTTAAACAAAACCCATTTTTCGCACTGCCCCGCTAAGGAAATGATGTTCACCGAAACTATCTTCAACTAGAATTTCCGCATAATCTTACATCCAAGGATAAGGGTGACCACGCACACCGCCTGGTCATTGATGGTCTGGACCAGAAATCCCTACTTATCCTGTTCTACGTTGTAAGATTCTTTCACCTCCATGGCTACCTTCAATTCAGTGCTTTTCCAAAACCCTGTCATTGGATGGGACCCCCTCATGGGTAGGGCGGTGATCCAATGGATAATTGTGGCATCGATATGGATTCTCCCCTGAATCCAGAGTGTGTCGTTATAGACCATGGCCAACAATTTGCGAACACACAAGCTTGTGATGGGGTACTGCCCAAAATAGGGGATTCTCAACAGAATGAGGACTCCTGTGTTGTGCAATCCACACACCCATGACATCATCTCTACCTTCAGTACATCATCATACAACATGCTTTCCAAGTAATTTGATGGGGAAAGCTCAGGGAACGTTACTTCATTTGCAAGATCATAATCATCAAACTTCATTTGAGGGATCTTTCCATGCATTTCGCCGACCACGAGGACATCTTGAGGGAAAAATGGCATCTCCATGTATTCCCACACCACATCAAGGTGATGTGGTTTACATGCTGAAGGCTTTCATGGCTTAACATATGGTGGATGCCAAGAAACTGGATCTACATGGAGTGCCTCTTTCCTAGCAATCATCGGCTGCTTGGACAACTCACTAATCGGGGAGCACTCCTTGGAAGCTTTTCTGGGAGACAGAACATTCCTTGGAGAGGTGCGTGGCTTAGAAGTATCCCACTTCGACATTTTTCCCTTAGCCTTCACTTTCACTGGATTGGATTCAAATTTTTTCATGTTTGGAACTACTTCTCTGACCTCGTCTGATCCTTCCTCTATAGATGCCATGAGAGGTGTCGAAAACTCTTTTGTGGGGCTGGTGGCTGTCATTCTCACTCAGAGTATGAACTTGGGGTTACTACCATCAGAAATGGATTTACGACCAGACATGCAGAACTCACAGATGCCAGGATGACAAAGCTTACAGATGAGCATAGGGCACCAAATGTTTAAACAGTAAAGGGACCAATTAAGACCCACAGTAACCTTTTTATAAGCCACTCATAATTACAACGGTCATATTATCATTAATTTTCATTTACTTTCAAGGGAAAGGTAAAAAATATTCCAAGATTACCTCATTAAATGCAACAATTCTGCTCCTTTCAATGGTAATTTCATTTTTTCACCTTGTTGCACTGTTCCAACTGCTACTTTTCCGACCTGCGCGTTACCCTTATGCTCCTGGCATGCCTGCCTGTGCTCTTTCTCCCCATTGCATGTAGATCTTCTGATTCTGATGCTTCATCCATATAGTCATTTGGTAGGCGCTTGATTGTCTCTATACAGCTTCAGGCGACTTCCATTGAAGTATCTAGGAAGGTCATCTCCGTGCAACATGGCCAACTATATCGCACCGCCATCAATTATCTACTTTACAACGTATGGTCACAACCAATGTTTTCTGAACTTACCTGGGTGACGCACAAACTGACTATCATAGAGTAACACCAAATCTCCCTCCTTGAATACCATCTACCTGATGTTCTTATCATGCCAGGCTTTCTCGTGTGCCTTTTGTACCTACTGGTGGAAGTTAGCAATGAAGTAATCTTCTTCCAAGGAAACAAGTTGCGCCAATAATTCCTCCATAATGTCAGGCTCGGCCATGTTAGTGAAGGCCAAAATGAATAGACTTGGGACAATATACTCCATTGTCACGATGGCTTCCATATTATAGACCATCCTGAATGGTGTCTTTCTTGTCAAATTTTTGCATGTTATCCTATAAGCCCATAGTACAGAAGGGATGCACATGTCCCAATCGTCCCGGTTGGTATTTAATAAATTTTTAAGTGTGTGCTCCAAAATCTTGTTGAACACTTCCACTACACCATTTTATTGCGAGTGATACGGGTTAATCCTCTTTTGATGGATCTGGAATTCCTCAACCAATGCTTAAATCGTCTCGTTGAAAAAATTCTACCTCTATCACTCATTAAAATATTTGGGCACCCAAACTTGGTCAAAATGTGTTCAAAGATGAAGTGCACAAAAGTGTCTTCAGTACAGTCCTTAACTACCTTTTTCTCTGCCCACCTGGTCACATAATCAGTTGCAGTAATGATATATCGTGCCCCATTCTTCTTCCTCGGAGGGTTGATTGGTCCCACAAAATTGATAGCCCATTTGTCGAATTCCTGCAAGGCCATCTATGGGTGCAGGGGCATTTCATCTCTACGCAACAACTTCCCAGTTCGTTGACAAGCATCGCAGGACCGATAGTATGCCTGCACATCACTATGCAGTGTGGGCCACCATAACCCAACATGCAACCCCTTATGTGAGGTGGCTTTCCCAACGTAGTGGCCACCTGGTACTCCTCCGTGAGCTTTAGTCAATATAGCCCGTCTTTCATGTTCAAACACATATCTCCTTAATACTTCATCTACTCCTAAATTATATAACTAACCTAAAACTAGGGTGAAATAATCGACGCGCGCAACGAACTCCTTCGTTTGTTGGACTGAATATTCCACAGATGTTGTTCCTATATTCAGAAAATGAATAATGTCTACGAAGTGCTCATCAACCACCTTGATAGCAAAGAGATGTGTGTCTGGTAATCCTTCCTCCATACTGGTTGGTTCCTCCCCATTCTCAATCTGTGACAGATGATCAGGCCCAACATTCAGTCTTCCCAGCTTTACAATGATCTCAAAGTCATACTCCTAGAAAAGAAACAACCATTGTCAGATCTTCCCCCCCAACACAAGCTTATTGACCAAGTATTTTAAAGAAGGATGATCAATGAACATCTTGAAATGCCCTCCCAACAAGTAGTTTCTATATTTTTCAAGTGCATATACCATGGCCAATCCTTCCCTTTCTGTAGTGGAGTAGTTGCACTCTGCACCTAAGAGATTTCAACTAGAAAAAGCTACTAGGTGATCAATGTCTCCTTCTCTTGGCTAGGATAAAACAACTCCCAGTGCTATGCTAGATGCATCCACATGCACGTGGAAAAAGTTATACCAATCTAGGAATATAAAAATGGGTGAAATGACCATTTTCTCTTTTAGCAGCTCAAAGCTCTTATGACACTCATCATCCCAAAAGAATGCTACATCTTTCTTTAACAAATTTTCCATCGACGCAGTGATCAGAGCATACCCCTTGATAAATTTCTTGTAATAACCGGTATGTCGTAGGATGGAGCACAACTATTTCTCAATGGAAGGGAATTCTAAGTTAATGATCACTACGATCTTGGTCAGGTCCACCATCAATCATTGCTGACATACTATATGCCCCAGAAGAATCTCGAAAGGTACGCAAAATATGCATTTCTTCATATTGAGAGAAATCTGGTGCTTCCGACAGGCATCAAGCATCATGCACAGATTTGATACATGGTTATTTAAAAATCCAAATACTATCCAGTCATCAAAGTAGAATTCCAAGAATTTATGCATGAATTCCTTGAATACAGCCACAACCATGTACAGGAATATTGCAGGTGTATTTTTAAATCTGAATAGCATGAAAATATATTGAAAAGAACCCCATCTAGTGGAAAAGGTGGTCTTGCTGTGGTCCTCTGGCGCAATGCGGATTTGATGATAAACTGAGAACCCATATGTGAAGGAATAATATTCTTGCCCTCCCAAATTATCTAGAATTTCATCCGAGAATTGAGTAGAGAAGGGGTCATGTACATAGGCATCATTCAACTTGTGCAGATCAACACAAATCTGGATTTCTCCCTTGGTCTTTTTCTCATGAACCACCATTGGGCTGACCCAATCGGACTGCTCGACCGGCTCGGTGATACCCACAACCACCATCTTTTTGTAGAAATTATATAACTTATGTGTTATATGTCCAATATTCTCCTGATCTCACACTATTTTAACTTCATGCAAAATACATAATCTATTCCACCATTGATCATCACATGTGGAAATTAAATCAATTGCAATGCACACATGAAACAATAACAAATTCACACACATTAACACAATTGTTTAACGGGAAAGCCTGAAGCTGAAAACCCCAACTATCTGTATATAACATATGTCATAGAGATCATGTAAAAATCCTCATACAAAGCTGAT
Source organism: Pinus albicaulis (assembly GCA_034641835.2). Classification (NCBI taxonomy): domain Eukaryota; kingdom Viridiplantae; phylum Streptophyta; class Pinopsida; order Pinales; family Pinaceae; genus Pinus; species Pinus albicaulis. The sequence goes on along the minus strand of CM076581.1, from coordinate 498,190,493 downwards.
CATATCAAGCTTTCAGTACAATACAATTGCTACACACAAATCAGGCCCGATCTTGCAAATCCATGCACTGATCTTTGCCACCTGCTAACCTGCCTCTACTACGCAATCCCTGCTGAAGAATGGATCTGAATGAAATCGAATCCACCAAGCTTGCACTGCGCAATCCTCATTGGCATCTCCACTAAGTGTTGGATGCAATCAAAGCATCACTATAGTCACAACTGATAGTCACACTTGATCTTTCACCTACCTCTCCACGGGTCTCCACTGAAACTGCCATGCACTGTAGTTAACTGATGTATTATTCAATTGATTAATGAGTTATTATTTAGTGAATTAATTAACTAATTAATTCACACCACTCTCACTAGTGTATCAATCAGTTAGACTAGATACAACTATCTCAACTGAGTCTAATTGAGTTAAACTAAATACAACTCCACCAACTACTTCTATAACTCCACCAAACGCTGTCACATGAGTTCTAACTGAAGTCCTCATGCATTAACTCCAGTAAACGCTCAGGAATAGCGTAATTCCTTCTGTCAGCTGTTGTGCCACATTTGTGCACTTAACTGAAGTGCTCCAAGAGAATACGATAATGTTTAGAGTCCAAATATTATTAAGAGCTAATAATATTCGACATATCTATTTTTAGACTCACAATATAAAAATAGATTCGACCCAATATGTCTAAAAATAGAAGTCCATATATTCTTCCAACTTGACCAACCATCCACAAATAGCATCCTGCAACTCATAGAATATGATAGACATGTTTAAAAACAGACATAGTCTAAAAATAGACTTTGCGCCAAAAATAGCCTGTGGGCCCACTTAGTGAAGGTGACTATTTTCACTAAGCTCATCATCTTGTTGAATCTCAACACTCCCTCTCAACAAGATAGGGATTATCTGCCACCCCGATCCTGTCTCTATGATATTCAAATTTTCTCCTGGTGAGCGCCTTCGTCAGAATATCTGCATCCTGATCCTCCGTAGGAATGTAAGAAAGTAACATGATCTTCCACTGCACACAATCTATGATATGATGGTACCAGATGTCAATATGTTTATATATATCATCAAATACTGGATTAATTGAGAGTTTAATGCAACTCTGATTATCACAATATATCATAGTAGGATCTAAGTGTGAACCGAACAACCCGACCAAGATCTTCCTCATCCATATAGCCTCGCATGCAGCCAAAATTTCTGCCATGTACTCGGCCTTCACTGAACTGAGTGCCACGGATCTCTGTTTCCTGCTGTACCAAGAAAATTCTGTAGAACCGATACTGAAAATCCCTCCAGATGTGCTCTTTCTGTCCGTTGGGCTCCCTGCCCAATCTACATCCATGAAGCCATGCAAGTTCAACTCATTCAACTTTCTGTACCACAATCCATATCCAGATGTGTCCCTGAGATATCTTAGGACATGCTTGCCTGCCTTCCAAAAGAGCTTGGTAGGCTTAACCATAGCTTGTGAAAGCTGGTTAACAACATAGCATATGTCTGGTCATGTATTGACTAAATACATGAGCGAACCAACCAACTGTCGATAAATAGTGGCATCCACTACCTTTGCCGATGTAGCATCCTCTTTCCTCCAACCACCAGGAAGAGGAGTGTTGATAGGCTTGTAGCCTTGCATGTGAAACTTCTCCAGTATCTCCTAGGCATACTTGCCTTGAGACAAAAATTGTCCACCCTTCCGCTGCCACATTTCCAATCCCAAGAAAAATGAAGGAGGCCCAAGTCCTTCATCTCAAACTCCTTTGCAAGATCTTCCTTGCATGAGTGTATCAACAGTTCATCACTTGTTAGTATTAGATCATCTACATAAAGAACAATGATCAACAACTTACCCTCCACCACAATCTGGTATAGGTTCGGATCCGCCTCACTCTTGGCAAAACCAAGTCCGGTGAAATAACTGTCTATTCGTGTGTACCAAGCACGAGGTGCTTATTTCAGCCCATACAGTGCTCTTTTGAGCCTGCACACATGCGACTTGCTACTGAAGATTTTGAATCCTTAAGGCTGCTCAATTTACACCTCCTCCTCAATGACTCCATTAAGAAATGCAGTCTTCACATCCATCTAATGAATGTGCCAACCCATCTGTGCTGAGAGAGCAAGGATGGTCCGTATGGAAGAATACCTTGCGACAGGTGCAAAGGTTTCTTCATAGTTTATCCCCTCGATCTGTGAGAAGCCCCGGGCAACAAATATTTCCTTGTACTTCTCGACGCTCCCGTCAGCAACTTTCTTCACTTTGTAGATCCATCTTGAACCTACCACTGATTTCCCTTCCGGCCTTGGGACAATCTCCCATGCACTGTTTCTGGCAATCAATTAATACTCTTCCACCATGGCATCTACCCATGCAGGATCCTCCATAGCTTCCTCGAAAGAGGATGGTTCTGTCACGATACACTTGCTCATCAGAGCCATGTATCCAGTAAATTGGTCAGGTGAATGTCTCTGTCTGCGCTGTGATGTAGGTGTTCCTACATTCTATGCTGCATCAAGATTCAGTCACTCAACTTTTGTAGTGCGCTTCTGCCCTCTGATGTTTGGCGCTGCATGAGTGGTTTCTTCCACTCCATGAAACTCCTCTTGTGGCTGATCCACATCCTAAGGCTCATATTTAGGAACAAGTAGCTCCTCATCTGCATGCAAGTGTAGCTCCCTCTCATGCGACAACTTCATGGCCTTCTCCTCATGAAATTTGATATCCCGTTGCACGACAGTCATCTGACTGTCTGGAAAATACACATGATAATTGTGGGGTGTTTATGTGTACCCCACAAATATCCCAACCTCTGCGGTTGGCTCCAGATTCTTCCTGGCATCCTTCGTCACATGAATGTAAATAGGTGAGCCAAAAATCTTCAAATGAGAAACATCAGGCTTCTTACCATAAAACGCCTCTTCGGGTGTACTCATGCCAAGCACTCTATGAGGACAACGGTTTTGCACATAAACCGTAGTGTTGCATGCTTCAGCCCACAAGTGTATGGGAAGGCCCTGATCATGCAACATGGCCTGTGCAGCACCCATGATCATTCTATTCTTTCTCTCCGTGACCCCATTCTGCTATGGGTTATGAGGCGCTATGAGTTCTCTTCGAATTCCTTCTGCGCTGCAAAAGTATTTGAATTCACCAGAGATGTATTCACCACCATTATCGCTCATTAGAGATTTCACCTGCTTCCCTGACTCTTTCTCAATCAGCGCCTTGAACTCACAGAACTTTGAGTATGTCTCGCTCTTCTTCTGCATGAAGAAGATCCAGCACTTACGAGAAAAGTTATCAACAAATATCACATAATACATGTGCTTTGTTGTCGAAGCAACTGAGAAAGGTCCACACACATCTGTGTGAATTCTATCAAGGTTCATCGTGGTGGGACTATCCTTCTCATGAAAAGTGGTCTTCACAAATTTTCCCAAAGTACATCCCTTGCACTGATCTGACTACGCAAGTGTACCCTTGGGAAGCCCAGTAGAAATCTGCTGCAAAATTTTCAAAGCGCCATGGTGAAGATGGCTCAATCTCCTGTGCCACAATTCACCCTCATCTTGGCTCACCACTCCTTCTGCTTTGCCTACCATTGATAAAGGTTCTTAACTCGAACCCTATCCTCTAGGTTTGACCAGTTGTCTTACTACGTAGGAAAGCCTTTCCCTCGCTAAAAACAACATCATAACCCTTGTCTTCCAACATCACCACAGAGATCAGATTCTTCTTCAATCCTGGAACATGCATGAAATCCTTCAATATGAAAGGTTTACCACACTCCCTCTCAAAGGAAATGGTCCTGATACCAGTTGCACTGTATCTACCATCATCGCCCATCTCGATGTGCACTCCAAGATCCTTTTCATCCAGATCACTAAACAAATATTTGTCTTCAGTCATATGGAAAGATGCACCACTGTCAAGAAACCACATTGATCCCATCACACTTGAAACAAAGCATGCGATCAGTGAAAAATCTAGCTTAAAATGCAAGGCTATGGCCTCTCCAGCTGTAGATCCAGCAGCCTGCTTATTTTTCTTCTTTTGTGGACAATTAGTGGCGTAATGTCCGTGTTGGTGACAGTGAAAGAACTTCACCTTGGACAAGTCCTGCTTCTTTCCTTTCACACTAGATTGAGAAGGATTTTTCTTCCCCTTCCCTTTACTTGCTTTGGGAGCCAAAGCGAAATTTTCTTCATCTTCATTCTTCGATGAAGATCCATCCCTGGTACCTTGCTTTATCTCCTCCTGCACAAGATCCAACCAAAGTCACTCCCATCCTGGCAGTTTCTCCCAACCATTGACAGAGTCCTCGTAGATATGCCAACTCTTCCAAAGCCCAAGGAGAGCCAAGCTCACCAAGTCCTCTTTGTCTACAGTAACCCCCACACTTCCTAGCTCATCCTTGCAATGGAAAAACTTTGTGAGGTACTTGGGTATACTATCGCCTTTCTCCATTTTTATTTTTCTGAACTTGTCTTTAAGCGCCAACTTCCTCTGGTCGCTTTTGCTTTGGAACAAGTCTGTCAAAGCTTTCTACATCAAGAACGGAGTAGCTTTAACATGAAGGCTAGACACAATGTGGTCCTTCACACCTTCCAACAGAATCCTTCGACACTTTGTTGTCTTCTTTTTCCATGCGTCAAGTGCGGCTGCATCGCTAGAAGCAGGTTTTGGAATTTCAGCATCTATGAACTCCTTCAACCCATTATCATCCAGCACTGCCTCCATCCTATCCTTCCATGCAATATAATTTGAGCTTCCCTCAAGGGCATACTCCAATCGCAATTCGTTGAAAGACATTTCAATGAATGCTCAACTTTGACACCAATAAAACACTATAGCAAATTCGAATTCCACCAGCACAAAACTCAACCGCTTCAATAATTGCAATCTGATCCAATGATCAACTCCTCTGATACCATGTAGAAATTATATAACTTATGTGTTATATGTCCAAGATTCTCCTGATCTCACACTATTTTAACTTCATGCAAAATACAAAATCTATTCCACCATTGATCATCACATGTGAAAATTAAATCAATTGCAATGCACACATGAAACAATAAAAAATTCACACACATTAACACAGTTGTTTAATGGGAAAGCTTGAAGCTAAAAACCCCAACTATTTTTCCAACATGACCAATCATCCACAAATAGCATCCTGCAACTCATAGAATATGATCGACATGTCTAAAAATAGACTTTGCGCCAAAAATAGCCTGTGGACCCACTTAGTGAAGGTGAATCTTTTCACTAAGCTCATCATCTTGTTGAATCTCAACACTTTTCTAACTCCTCCTTTAACTTTTCTTGTATTTTGGGTTCAATTGACATGAGCGTTGCTTGACAAGGCGTGCATCAGGTTTTAATGTGATTTTCATGAAACCCAGGCCCCCCACAATGCCTTTAAGCTTCGAGAACTTTGTAGGAAACAAATCTTGATATTCTATCAGCAGATCTGCAATATTTCCTACTCTATCATCATCCTAGTAGTCCCCAATCTTGGCCAACTTTGGCTACCCGTCCATTCCAATGTTGAATTCCTTCAATTTCAGAGGTTTAGGCGCGTCCACCATCCTTAACGTCGGTCCTGCAACTGCACGTTCGCCTTCTGATTCAAGGACACTAACATTCCTTGGGTCATCTTCATTATCCTCAATTGACAGATTTCGACAATTGAATATGTCTTGCATCTGCACACCCCAGGTCAGCGCAGTGTTCTCCCTGTGGGGCCAAGATTCATCAAAGACCAGTACATCTATGTCTTGTAGCGCCTCATCTAATTTTTTTGAACCTCCCACAGAGCCAAAGGTTGCCAGGAAATATTCAGTCATTGTATACCAGTCTCAATTACCTCAGTGTAACTCAAATTCTAGATACCAGGTTGTGGGGATGGGTCCTAATGAGTGGAAAAACCTATGAACCCATTCATTCTATGTCTTCTCATCACATACCTCCATCCACATGGGCAGGTGCTTGCATGGATCTCCCCGACCATAGAATAATTCAATGGGTGGCATGGCAGGAGGTTCAAAGCACAACATCATCATATGTCTACATTCCTTCCAGTCCTGAAAATTTCCCTTGTGCGTTTCCCACCGCTGCGTTGGAGTTGCGCGCATAGTGAAATCCAGCGTCCAGAATCTTCGTTCCTCTAGGAAAAAAATTTCTAGTGCTTCTAAAAATTCTTTAACACTACCAGAATCATCAAATTAGGGTAGTTCCCTTACCTTAAAGGAGATGCACCTAAAGTCCTTTGTAATAATGAGGTAGTGTAGCGCAGAGACATCGTGCAATCGGTTTTGCTAGTTCTCCATTTTTCCATAAGAATCAGAAAAACAGGAGTTATCCTTCTCCCAGTTCAACATGCCATCAACTGTAGGATTGATCCAGTCTTCATCCCATGCAGTCAATTTATAGATATGGTCAACCTCATCCCCTTCGCACATTGGCTTTGTGTATTGTTCTCCCTTTGTTGGATCTAGTGGGACAATTACCTCTGTACCATTATTCTCAAATATCATGCTATGCGCTTTAGGTTGATGATACCTCCCATATGAATGGCCCAATCCAATCCTAAAAATGCAGGGTAGGGATTTGCATCATCCAAAATTTGTATAACCTCAAATTCAGCACATACCTTTACTCCCGCGATGTCAACCTCAACTTTCGAAAGCCTACCAAGGGGGATGATCTTTTGCTAATTAGCCATGCATAGCTGAATGGTGGAACATTCCAACTTTGGTTCTCCCATCTTCTGCCATGTTTTTTTAGGGTTTTTTAGGTTCCTATAATAATAGGGATCATAATTTTGAATTGGCTATATTAAGTCTTGTAATATTGTACATACGTTTGCGTTTATGAAAATGTTTTCCATATTAAAAAATGAAAAGAGGATATTTCCTGAAATAATAATCAAAGGAACAAAAGAAAGAAAGATAAAAAAATATATAAAATGTGAACCCCATAAAAAGAAACAAAAATAAATTCTGAAAGTGTTGCACATTCAAATTCCACTACTCTTAGTTTACTTTAATTTTGCAAATAAATTGTGTGCAGCCTGTTCAAAATGCCACAAATTCATGGTGATCATACAATCTAATCTTGATCATTCATGCCTTTAAATTTTATGTCATGATAGTTAGTGAATAGAGTTCTGACCAAACCATTTAATCTTGGCAGATCATTAGTTAGGTAGAGAATAAAAATGAGCTCAATTAATTTAATATGAGCCATTGGAAGATATAAGGTTAGAAATAAGCTAGTTTTCTTATCAAAAGAAAATAAAAGGGCCAACAGGCTCAAATGCACCCAATAAAGGAAAGGAAAAAATGTTAGCATAACGGGTAGGTAGAATAATTTCCAAAAAGTTCTATAAGCATCATTTCTCTTATCCCTCATAAAAATATATTTCTATCCCTTTCCCCTTACTAAAAATCCCTTTCCCCTTTGAAAATCCCTTCCCCTTGCTAAAAAATCTTTTTCCCTTTAAAAAATCCCCTTTCCCTTGCTAAAACCCTCTCTCCCCCTTAAATAAAACTTTATGTTTTCATAAAACACAAAACCCACTCTCCAATAGTTTAAAGCGCAAAAATAAAAAAGGTGGACCCCCCTTTTGATTTAAACTCCCCACTTAACATATTTTAATGGCCCCACTTTCATTTGACTCTCTCGCTTTAAACCTTCCGCCTAAACATTTTTCCGACCCCACCTCCTTTTGAAAACACAAACCCTGTCAACTATTCGATTACCGTCAGCCAAATCTAACATCCAATAATGATTTTCGCACTCCCGACATTCCAAAGTTTAAAACCAAGGGGGGGGGGTGTGAAATAAGTGGTTTTCTCCACCCGCTCCCTTTCCATGTGGCGCCTCCATGTTTTATCGCACCCCGCATTCCAAAACCACTAAACGACACCGTTTTTTGGCTCGAGGGGTCTTGACCCAGGTTCAGAGGTTAAGGTTTGCCAAAAAACCCCTATACTACTGGCCATTTCAGCAATGACCTGCTTGTGCAGGCCAAAGTCTCACCCAAAGCAATATGGGAGGGTGCTGGAACCAGGTTTCTGCACCTTGGAGAGGGTAGGTAAGTCTAGCAGAGTTGCGTTCAACCTTATTATTACCAGATCTTATATCACAGAGCCCAGATATACTGATATCCTTCGCATCCACGTGTGCAATACCAATTATAATCACAGTAACTAACAGATCATAGACTTATAGCACATTACCACAATTATCATATAAAGCATAACAGAACATATCCAGATCACAACATAAACAAGTAACACAAGTACTTTCAAAACTTAAATCAATAAAATAGAAACATACATACTTAATCAAATACCATGGATTCACATCAACAATAAGTCCAATGGATTTAGATATTCCAATGACCTTCCGCATTCATTAATCCTTCAGATTTACTTAAAATACCCAAAACCCAACTTGCACACATAGTAGCAGGGTCCGCACACAGCAAGACAGAAGATCCCCGCGCACACAACTAGCAGGAGTCCTTACCCAACCAACCCTACAGATATTAATAGTTCACCCATAGCATCAATTCCAATTCATTCCTGCCTTATAACTCAAAAAGGTTAAACTACTTATACTACTTTAGCCTACACATCCAATGGTCTGCAAACCATGGTTTATGGACTCTTGGTCTACCCTTGACCCACTTACAATGCATTAGGGGCTTTGACACACCCCAAAACCCCTGCGTTAGACTAAATATAATAAAAAATATACAAAATGGACCAGATTCGCAGATTTGTAGGAGACCTTATTCCAACATTCTGACGCAGGTTCGAAGGTTAAGGTTTGCCAACAAACCCCATACTATTGGCCCTTTCGGTAGTGACCTGCTTGCGCAGGCCAAAGTCTCACCTGAAGTAGTATGGGAGGGTGCTGGAACCAGGTTTCCGCACCCTAGAGAGGGTAGGTAAGTCAAGCAGAGCTGCGTTTAACCTTATGATTACCATATCTTATATCATAGAGCCTAGATCTACTGATATCCTTCGCATCCACGTGCGCAATACCAATTATAATCACAGTAACTAACAGATCATAGAATTATAGCACATTACCATAGTTATCATATAAAGTATAACAGAACATATCCAGATCACAGCATAAACAAGTAACACAAGTACTTTCATAGCTTAAATCAATAACATAGAAGCATACATACTTAATCAGATACCACTGATTTACATCAGCAATAATTCCAATAGATTTAGATATTCCAACGGCCTTTTGCATTCATTAATCCTTTAGATTTACTTACAATACCAAAACTCGACCTGCGCACACAACAATAGGGTCCGCACACAACAAGACATAGGATCTCCATGCACACAGCTAGCAGGAGTCCTTACCCAGCCAACCCTAGATCTTAACAGTTCGCCCGTATCATCAATTCCAATTCATTCCTACCTTACAACTCAAAAAGGTTGAACTACTTATACTACTTTAGCCTACGCATCCAATGGTCCACAAACCATGGTTTGTGGACTCTTGGTACACCCTTGACCCACTTACAATGCATTAGGGGCTTTGACCCACCCCAAAACCCCTGCGTTAGACTAAATATAATAAAAAATATACAAAATGGACCAGATTTGGAGCTTTGTAGGAGACCCTGTTCCAACAGTCCCCCAACACAATCTTGTGACTTGTCCCAAGTCAATGTGATGGCGGGTTCTCCACCTGCACCTGTACGGCTACTCTGACCATATAGTCATTTGATCTGATACGGTTTAAGCCAGCTACCATTGACGTAGCCTGGTATCATATCACCGCACAGGGTAGCTAGCCTAACAGCTCCGCCATCCGTGATCTCCTTAACTGTGTAGGGACCAAGCCAATGCTACTGGAAATTCCCTGGATGCTTTGCAAACTGGATATCGTATGAGAGGACCAATTCGTCCTTCGAGAATGTATTTTGGCAAATATGTTGATCATGCTAGGCTTTATCGCATGCCTTCTGGACCTGCTGATGGAAATTTACAAGAAACCGATCTTCCTCCAAAGCCATAAGTTGTGCTAATCATTCCTCCATGATGTCAGGTTCTACCATGTTTTTAAATGTTGTGATATGTAGACTAGGAACAATATACTCCATGGGCATAACGACCTCTTTACCATAAACCATCCTGAATGGGGTTTTTCCTGTTAGCTTCTTGCAGGTTGTTCGATAAGCTTAGAGGACCGATGGGATGCGCACGTCCCAATCACTGTGATCAGCATTGCATACCTTTGTCAGCGCTTGCTCCAAGATTTTATTAAAAGCTTCAACTGCACTGTTTCCCTATGGGTGATATGGTGTGCTCTTCGCATGATGGATCTAGAACTCCTCAGCCAAAGCTTGGATTGCTTCATTAACAAAGTGCGTACCTCTGTCGCTCATTAGGATCTTCGGACATCCAAATCTGGTCAGGATTTGTTCAAAGATGAAATGCCTAGTGGTATCCTCAGTACAATCCTTTAGTGCTTGTGCTTCAGCCCACCGGGTTACATAATCAGTGGCAGTAATAATGTAGCGCACACCTGTCTTATTCCCTGGTGGGTTGATAGGTCCCATGAAATCGATAGCCCACTTATTAAATGCTTGTAGAGACATTTGCGGTTGAAGGGGAATTTCATCTCTACGGGATGACCTCCATATTCATTGGCACATATCGTAGGCTTTACGATAATCGTGGGCATCACTATGCAGGTTTGGCCACCATAACCCAGCTCTCAAGATATTTTGGGCCGTTGCTTTCCCCGCGTAGTGACCTCCTGCTACTCCGTCATGAGCCTCTGCCAAGATAGTGTCCTTTCATGCTCCAAAACATATCTCCGCAATACTTCATCTGCTCCCATCTTATATAAATGACTTGCGATGATGGCAAAATATGTTGCTCGAGTGACTAACTCTTTATTCTATTATACGGAGTACTCTGGAGGTGTCGTCCTAGTAGTCAAGAACTGAATGATATCAACGAAGTGTGCATATACTACCTTAAAAGAAAATAGTTGTGCATTAGGAAATCCGTCTTCTAGGTTGGTTGGCTTCTCGCCACTCTCTATTCGGGACAAGTGAGGGGTCCTGACCTAGGTTTGGAGGTTAAGGTTTGCCAACAAACCATTATACTACTAGCCCTTTCAGCAGTGACTTGCATGCACAGGTCAAAGTCTCACCCGAAGCAGTATGGGATGGTGCTGGAACCAGGTTTCTGCACCCTGGAGAGGGTAGGTAAGTCAAGAAGAGCCGTGTTCAACCTTATTATTACCAGATCTTATATCACAGAGCCTAGATCTACTGATATCATTCACATCCATGTGTGCAATACCAATTATAATCACAGTAACTAACAGATCATAGACTTATAGCACATTACCACAGTTATCATATAAAGCATAACATAATAGATCCAAATCACAGCATAAACAAGTAACACAAGTAATTTCACAACTTAAATCAATAACATAGAAGCATACATACTTAATCAGATACCACAGATTTACATCAGCAATAATTCCAATAGATTCAGATATTCCAACGGCCTTCCACATTCATTAATCCTTTAGATCATACTTACAATACCCAAAACCCAACCTGTGCACACAGTATCAGGGTCCACACATAGCAGGACAAAGGATCTTTGCGCACACAACCAGCAGGAGTCCTTACCCAGCCAACCCTATAGATCTTAGCAGTTCGCCCGTAGCATCAATTCCAATTCATTCTTGCCTTACAACCCAATATGGTTCAACTACTTATACTACTTTAGCCTACGCATCCAATGGTCCGAAAACCATGGTTTGCGGACTCTTGGTCTACCCTTGACCCACTTACAATGCATTAGGGGCTTTGACCCACCCCAAAACCCCTGTGTTAGACTAAATATAATAAAAAATATACAAAATGGACCAGATTCACAGCTTTGTAGGAGACCCTGTTCTAACATCGTTGTTGTGCGATAAACCACCAATTTTCAAAGTTATAAAATCATGCTTTTCAGTTCATTTCCCAATCTTTGTGACTTGTGGAAAAAAATGAAAAAGCCATTTCCAGCCTTGGAAAGAAACCAGAGGAAGCCTCTGAAATAATCAAATTCCTGAATTCTAAAAATAAGTATGAATTGGAAGAGCTCAGGATAGCTAATAGAACAAAGACCATCCTAGAAGTAAAGAAAGTGATTTCCAAAAGAAATCTACTGCTACAGCTTGAAGAGAAATGTAAAACCATGGAACTCGCAACGAACATATTTTTTTAGCGAGTTTGATGTATTGAGACAGAAGGGTCTGCCTAGTCCTCTATAAATAAATGAAAAACTCATGAGACATGAGGATTATGTCAAGAAGTTAAGGGAAGTGGCCAAAGAAACATCATACATTTCCTCAATGAAGGGAATTCTCATAGGCAAGGTACTCTTCCAAACTCCAGAAAACTTATTTTACCTCCAGCATGAGGTAAATAATATTTTTGTAAATAAGCCTACGTTTGCCAAATATTCAGAGGAAGATGAGTTTTATTGTAGGATGATGAAAATAAAAATCCTAGATGAGAAGTGGTTTGATTTACTATAAAGGGTGAAAGGAAAGACAGATGAAATAACAGGCATATAACAACAAGAAAAGAATCAGGGCCATATATCAATCAGTTGAAAGGTGTCACTATCTTTTTGCACAAAGATATTTTATTTTCCTAGAATAAATCCTAGTCAGTTGACAAGATATTTTTTGATCTGTTGTATAAATACTTCATCATTTGAAGTATCAAGTGTCGGTCAAGTGTGGATTCTGAATATTTCCTTACCTCACTGATCTCTTGCCTGAGGGTTATTGTACTAAATTCCAGTTGACAGACATAACAAGATATAAAGAAAATTCTTTACAAGATTCATGTGTTGAGCTATCTTAGTGAAGTATAAATTTCAATTTTTCATGTTCTTTATAAGTATTCCATAAACTTATATGTGTTCTGAATTTGAATATTATAAGAGGATTTTTACTGCAGAATTTGCTTAAACATTACACTCTTCTTTTAACTGTTATACATTTCTATGTTTTCTTCTGATATTTGGTTTAGAGAATTCTTAATTTCCTTCTAATCCGTATTGAATTTTTTCACCCTTCTTCATTATCTGTTTTAAGGAATTCTTCATTGCTTCTTGATCCCAATTGAAAAATCACTTCACCATTCAGCCTTGAGATCTAATATTGCTCACCTATCTTGCCCTGTAACACTTTCTTTATAATTTTATTTTGTTATGTTTTCAAAGTATATTGACTCCATAGCCTAATGGAAAATGGAAAAGCACATATTCATCTAATTCATTAATCACATCAACCAATAAAAATCAATCCAAATTATGCATACATAACTAGCCTAAAATATATTAAATAAAAAAAATCTAAATCATATAGAGAGACCCCTCTCCAAGTTTAGTAAGGCTAGATCCTAAGCTCCAAAAGTGTTTTGTAGTTACCTATGATATTTATTTTTAACGTAAGAACAACCTTTGGAAATTTCGGAGTGATAAGATATTGGCGACCATATTGGGGAATAAATCAGTCCCTAGTTAAAATAAATCTTAATGGAAATAATTTTCCTCATTTTTCACATTAATATTTTAAAAGGTTGTTTGAATTTATCATAGTAAGTTAAAATTATGGCTTCTAAAATAACATATTATACAAGGGCTCATCCTGATCCACAGCCTGCTACAATTGTTGATGATCCTGATAGAATTTTAAGAAAACCTAAAAAAGTATAGAGTCAAGGAAGTAGTAGTGAGTTAGTCAAAGAAAATTCACTTCCTAAGGAGTTATCAAGCATACATGATATTCAATTTTATTTATCATTTGAGCATTCTTTATTTCGTACCAAATCTAAAAACTCAGTCTATGATATTGTAATAGACCCCAATTTTATTCAATTTATTGAATCAAATAATGATACTATACAACCTGATTAGATCAACAGGTTCTAGATACTTTTGAAAAACTTGATGTTTTAACCTCAACTTTGATAAAATACATAGACAAAGCCTATTTTCAGCAGTCATTTGAACTAGCTGCCCTAACTGCTGCTACCCTTAAGATCTCTACAGTATCTTCAGAAACTGTAAATACAACTATTCAGTTCCACCTCACCTATAATATCCACCACAGTTCATTCCACAAACCATTCATCCCTAAAATTCCTCTCCAACCTAACATTTCAAGTTCATCTTCAAGCACCACTACTTTACCTCCCAGTCAAGCTAAAGTCTTAGCCATGGCATCCATATTTTCCCCTTTGGCCTTACAAGCCCCTTTACATGCCATGCCGCTAGATTACTAGAGTAAAAATTTTCAGTTCGATGGTACTGGTCAGTATACTACTCAACGACATGTAGATAAAATGACATATTATTTTGAGTTACATGAATTTGATGAGGCTGATGTACAAATGAGATTATTTGCACAAACACTAGCAGGAGATGTTAAAAAATGTTTTAAATATTTACCTGCTAACCATATAGTTGATTTAACTTCTTTCCAATAATTGTTATAAATATATGGGAAATAAAGAAAAACCCTCTCCAGATATTATCTGAATATGAGAACATTAGGAGATCTCCTAATGAATATGTTCAAGATTACTGTATTAGGTTTAACAACATTTACAATGAAATTCCAGTAAATATCAAACCTCCACTAGACTTGACCCTGATTAAATTTCCAGATGTTTTTGATGTTGACATGTCCTATCAGTTAAGAGAAAGAAACCCTCCAACTTTATAACATATGTAGAGTGATGTTTTAGTGTAGAAGCTAACTTACTAGATAAAAGAGCTAGGATGAGGAATGAGAGGGGAGTGGAAATTAAGGAAGAACCTTCCACTTTAGATGTTAAGATAGATATTTTAGCGAAAAATGTGGAAATAATAATGGATAGACTAGAGAACATGGAAAGAAAACCTCAGTGGGGAAATCAACAAGGTCCCCAAATTAAAAACCCCAACTTTAGGAAAAATCCTAATACTGGTAAATCAAGAGAAGTTGTACCTAATCAACAGATTAGACCACCTTTCCAGGAAAATTATGCTGAAAGTTCACAACAGAACGAAGAAGACCAGGACACCCATATAACTTGATGGGAGTAAAAAATGAAGATGCTCTTTTTCTTACCCAGGAAGAACAAGAATTGTACATGTTACAAAAATTACAATTAGAATCTGGAGAATCCTTTGACTACAAACAAGGCTATGAATTTGGTAACTACAAAGTTCATATATAGTATAGCCTTAGAAGAAAAAAGAACACAGAGGTTCCTATTAATAAATCAGTCCACATCAAAACTAAGAAAACAGTAAAGCTCCCGTGACCAAAATTCTACAAATTCTCCCTAGAGAAACTCAAAATTCTTCCAGCCCAAAGATTGTATAAATCACATCAACTGCTACTCAAACCGTTCTAGACAAGGAAGTTGAAAACAAAACAGTTGACACACAAACTAAATTACCAAGTGCTGATAAAGAAAATAAGACACAAAAACCACAATTGGTAAAGATGAAATAATTAAATTAGGCAAAACTCAAATTCCATTCAATATCAAAATTGAGATAGCCAAATTAAGAATACAAGTTCCTTTAACAGAGCTGGTGAAAAATGACACATACAAAGCACAAATTACCGAAACATTAAACATAGGTGAAGGTGAATATGCTGTCAACCTAAATGATGATCAACCTAAATTATTATTTGGTCCTAAAGTGAATGGAAAACATCATTAACAAGGGGGTGTCTCTCCATTCTACATTAGCTTAAATATTCATTATAAAATCTTACATAATGATATGTTGGATTCAGGAGCATCTCATAACTTAATACCTAAAGAAGTCATAGAAAAATTAAACTTAGACATCACCAAACCCTACAAGGACCTATTCTCCTTTTATTCTAGTCAAGTCAAATGCCTAGGTCTGATCAAATATTTATGTGTAACTCTGGTCCAATGACCAGCAAAGAGTATCGTTATGGACATAGTAGTTGCTAATATGCCACCCAAATATGGTATGTTATTATCTCGCTCTTGGGGAGAAAAATTACAGGGATCACTACAATTAGACATGTCATATGCTACCATTTCTGTGTTTGGTTAGCAAAGGAAACCATATAGAGAAAACTTGATGAAATTCATGGTAAGTAGTTAAGAAAGACCACAAAATTATCCTATCTATTCCATGAATTTTGATTTGAACTCATTTATCTTATGTAATTTAGATAATGAAAAAGATAAAATCACTGCTGTAGAAGAGAAACACAAAGAAGTTGATAGTGAAAACCTAACACATGAATCTATGTGGAATTTAGATTTTGATGGCTTTGTAAATAGATTAGGAGTAGGAGATGGAGTATGGATCTACAATTTATAAAATTATCATTCAGAAGGACATGCTTACAGATTAAATTTCAAATGCAAATGCACTAAAAACATGGCAGAATATGCATTAGTGTTAGGCCTTCAAATCGTAAGAAAACTTAGGGCTAAAAGAGTTTCCATCACGAGAGACTCAGAACTCATTATAAAACAATTTAAGGGAGAGTACATTACTAATAACCCTAGACTTAGGTGTTACAAAGAAACCATTCTAGACTTGATAAGATGTTTCCTTGAAATTGAATTTGTTGTCATTCCAAGAAAGCAGAATATGCAAGCACATAGCTTAGCCACTTTTGCCAACACATGAAGGTTACCCTTTTAGCCAAATCATTAGTACATGGCTGAGGTAAGACATAGACCAACCATACCTGATAATTTAAAGTATTGGAAAATCTTTTCACAAGACAATCAAATTCTTGATTTTATGATTTTTGAAGGAGAATTTCAAAATGGTAATATAAACACTGGCTGTAAATTAGATTATACCATAAATAATGAAATAGATGTAAATGATGTAAATAAGATAGAAACAACTAGATTCACTAAAGTAGAAATAGAAAAATTAGAAACAGTAGAAATTGAGGAATTAATTAATGATGAATCAGAATTTTTGAACCTCAAATACAACATTTTTCTAAGGGACTAGACCCACTAGAAGACCTCTTTGACTCCAATGATGTAGCTAGAAAACCTAAAATGGAGCCTCTAAGGTCAGATATAGAGGAATGAAACATAGGAACAAAGGAAAATCCAAAGCTTATCAAGATATCTAGACATTTCCTCTAGCTGAAAAGTGAAGTACATTAGCTTGTTTAAAGAGTTCCAAGACATCTTTTCCTAGAATTATGAAGACCTTAAGTCTTACGATACCAACATTATCCAGCATAAGATACCAATTAAAGAAAATAAGAAGCCCTTTAAATAAAATCTAAGGAGAATTAACCATGTTCTTAAGCCATTAATAGAGAAAGAAGTTAAAAGGATGTATGATGCTCAAATCATAGCACCCATCATATATTTTGTTTGGGTCTCTAATTTAGTCCCCACTAGAAAGAAAATAGGAGAAATCAGACTCTGTGTTGATTTCATAAACTTGAACAAAGTATCATTGAAGGATAACTATCCCCTCCCTAAAATGGACCACATTCTCCAAAGGGTAGTAGGGTCATATATAATTTCATTACTTGATCGATTTTCTAGATACAACCAAGTCCTAGTCCAACTTGAAGATCAAGCTAAGACTGCATTCACAACTCTCTGGGGAACTTTCATGTACTTGAAAATGTCCTTTGGATTGATGAATGCTGGAGCAACATTCCAATGAGCCATGGATATAGCCTTTGCAAAGGAAATCCATGACTTTTTAGTAATTTACCTAGATGATATCACATTTTTTTCCAAGTCAGATAATGAACATCTAAGTCATCTAAGAAGAGAATTCATAGAGTGCAGAAAGTTTGGCATATCCTTAAATCCTAAAAAGTCACTTTTTGGATTAGAAGAAGGAAAAATTCTAGGACACATCATTTCAAAAGAGAGCATTAGAATTGATCCAGCTAGAATATAAGCAATCCTAAATATCAGTCATCTTAGAAACATCAGAGAATTACAAGCATTTTTAGGAAAAATAAATTTTCTTAGAAGATTCATATCTAACTTAGCAAAACTAATTAGAAATTTAAATAGCATGTTAAAAAAGGATTCAATATTTAAGTGGACAGTAGAGGCTAAGTATTCTTTTGAAGCAGTCAAAGAAGCCCTTACTAAAACACTGTTGTATGGATTAATCCATCTTGCGGACAAGACCGATCTCCCTAGTACTAAAAGTATCTAGCAACAAACAACCAAATAGACTAATCTTTCTCTAAGCATATACGATCTATGAAAAGCTCTATAGAGGTGTTAAGGACTTACCATTTGTCCAGTGCTTGTTTGAAGTCGTCGTTATCCCTCGCGCGCTTGAAGGAGTTTTCCTTGTAAACCTGCAGCCACAAACAATGCGGCAAAAGGTTTACATAGCCACTCGTATAGAAATCATCATAAACCATGCTTATCATAGGACTGAAAGAATCTATGGAAATAAACCATTGATTGAAAGCTTATTGAGAAAAAAAATGAGTATATTTGTATTAATTTTCTCTAAAAGAAGAAAATCTCTTACAAACTCCAGTTTGATGTTGGAAGAGAAGTGTAGATTTTCTGGGTCAAGTAAAAGAGTTTCCTTGCTTTAAGTTTCGCACTCCTCCAACCAAGAAAAATAGAGGTATGCAATCTCTCCTCACAAAAGTCTTAGTTAACTGAGTCTAAATCTCAACAGCACTTAACTTCAAATATTCTAAAAGCTTGAACTCCCTTTGAGGCTACCTAATGCCTCTTTTTATAGTGGAAAAGAGGAGGTTTTCTGTTCCAAGTATGAAGGGATAGAATCCTCATTCAAAGGGATAAGCTCCTCACATCAAGGGGTTAGCTCCATAAGGTAAGGGATTCATGCACCTCACAAGAGCGGTTCTGCCACCGCAAGATCCATTCTAGAAGCTTCCAGAATTTACTTTAATTGAGATTTTTGGGATTTACTTGTGCCTTTTTAATCTTACAGGGGTTCGCACCTATAACAAAGATAAAGTGCATTCAGGAACGCAGGAAAGCTGAACATTGGGTGCGGGACCGCAGGCAAGATAGCCAGAAAGTGCGACACCAAAGTCTAGGAGACTTTTTAGGAATTTTTCTAATTTTCAAGGCTTGATATGAGGAACTGATATGTTAGACTTGAAAAAGGGAGAAGTATGAGTAATAATGAGCTCATACACATGACAGAATGTCAGGATGACAATTTTCAGTGTAACAGATTGCCCCCTAGAGTGCAAAGTCTGGAATAGATGATGCTGAAGTCTGTCATATATGAAGAGTGCAGTACTTTATCATTTCAAGGATCATCCTGTG
Organism: Pinus albicaulis; assembly: GCA_034641835.2. NCBI lineage: Eukaryota > Viridiplantae > Streptophyta > Pinopsida > Pinales > Pinaceae > Pinus > Pinus albicaulis. Next base: position 498,171,087 of record CM076581.1, on the reverse strand, counting down.
GTCACCCCAATCAGTACCTGTAAAAACATTCAATGAAAAATATATATGTATACATATCATCACTGAGGTAGGCATTCCCATACTCAGATTAAACTAACTAAAACTGATTCAACTGTTCTGATACAGGAATGATTTTGAGTACATGACAGTATAGACATGTGTGAACACAGTATGGACGCAGCCATTTGTTTATAAATAGTCCACTGTATAAATGATAACAAAATTCCTTGCAGCCTGGATGGTAGAAACTAGATCCAGGGTCTTGATTTCCGCATCTCGAACTAGTACGATTCTATCCATGTGAATGAATGTGTCGAAGTCGAACATGGTAGAAACCACTTGATTACTAGTCAATGATGTAAACTGTTAACAAGTGTGAGAGTAACCACCAGTAATGTCAATGGCTCTCAAAGTACCCAGTACAATCCATGAAATGTGAATGAATGAGCTGAAGTCGAACATCTCACGAAATCATTCGATCGAAGGTCGATGATGTAACCCGTCGTCGAAAGCGAGAAACCTGCCATTAAGGCATGCAGATTTCAAGGTACTGACGATTTCTAGATCAACTTCCCAGATAATGAGTTGTCGTCGATAGAAAGCAATCTGTCGTAGGAAAGCCCACAACACGAAATCATAGATCAAGTTTTGAAAATATATTGGCAAGGACTGACTCAGGGATGGTCAAAATGGATGACAGATATTTTACAGATGAATGGTTTATTTGAACTGTCCTCTTGAACACATAACGACACTGCAGATGGCTTGGCGACAATTGACCCAAAGCTAATACCCAGAAACCAGATGAAAACTTTCAATGAGGTTTGATTAACTGTTAGGCAAAGGATTTCCCAACCCAGGTGAATGAAAGTGTCGTGTTCAAGAGTGGTTGACTTAATTTTCGAAGAATCAAAATACAACAAACATGCCCATTTTCCTCTCTTTTCCCCCACCATTTCTGGCAAGTACTCTTTATTTTTGACAAGCTTGAGGAGGATAACATTTGCTTGTTTATAAGCTCATCCTTTGGATGAGTCCAACTTAGTTTAAGATTCGAACCCTAAGAAGGAGTGGTTCGTTCCTGTTTGAAATTGAACAGGTCCTTTACTGTTAAATTTTAACGAGTCTAGTATAGGAGAAACTCGGTGTTTTTCAATTTTAGGGAGTCAGAAGAAAAAAATTAAGAAAACTCCATGGGTGTACTTTTTCGTAAATTTAGTCTCTCAGGCCCGAAAAAGGATAAAATAATGCGGGAGAGAACTCTATTGACCGTAATTAGTCAACGTATACCCTTTTCGTAAATAGTCCATTTCAGTCCGTAAAAGGGGTAAAATTATACTGAAGGGACGATTATTCATTTACTTTAACGAGTTCAAACAATCAAGTACTCGGCGATATTTTCATGTTTAGAGTATGAAAAGGGCTTAAAAGAGGACTCCAATGTTTCGCTTTTTCGTGAATTTTTGAAAGACTCCGAAAAAGTGATAAAAGTATGCTCTTTGTTGAAAAATGATCAATTCTCCTGAAAAATCCAATTTCTGCACAAAAACTTGAAAAATTACACATACGTGTTTAATATGAGTAAAAATGCTTCAAAAATACCCTTTTTAAAGTGAAAAATAAATAAATTAAAAATTCATCTATTCGAAAAAACTTATAAAAAGGACTTTTTCAACTTCATTTTTACTGTTCAAGTTCAGAGTGAAAAGTAGAAGCTTTTGGGTAAAAAAGTTCCTGTGAAGATTCTGGAAAATCCATCCATTGAAATCGAGAACCGTCAGTCCCAGGTAATCCACGACCTCTTAATCTTGCATTTCATCCATTTACAATTCATTTTTAGGCTTTAAATTTTATTTTTAAGGGAAAAGTATGGTTCGAAAATCGCTCACGGAGGTCTGCAGGTGACACACATGGTACCTGTGGACCCCGAATTTTTCCTACAAGGAAAAAAGTCGTTGGTCCACACTTTCATTATAGAGCGCGTGCGTTCTTACACACTGTTTACAAAGGTAAAGTGCGGTCCCCGCGCGTTTAAATTTAAAACTCAAATTTCTCTTTTGCCGCCCAAAATTTTTCAAATTAGATTGTTCTAATCTATCTTTTTATGTATTGTAGGATTAACAAGATGTTGATTTGGAGAGAATGTGAACACGAGGATGTGGATGACGCCGCAATGCTCCATATGCCCACAATGCAAGCATTAAGAGTGTGTGGTTTATATAAGTTCTGGGCCATCCAAGGCATGAGAGCACAGGTAGAGCTCCTGACATGGCTGGTAAACAGGTGGAACGTGCAGGACCAGCGTTTCATTATTGGCGGCAACCGTCTCGAAATCGAGCTGGAGGACATTTATTTTCTGACTGGTTTGTCCAAGAGGGGCGAACAACTCTCCTTGTTTGGGACTAGGCTAGGTGGCCAGACTGTCGCTAGTCTTCGACAATAATTCTGTAATAATGAAGCAGACCCCAGGGACAAACGGATTGATAGAAAAGCTATCATCCGTCCCGAGCTGAAAGTTATTGCATTTACTGTTACCAGACTGTGCGGGAGCGCGGCATTGCATGTAGCTACCAGTTCTCAGATGCGCATTGCTGTGGACTGTTTTCGCGGCACCATTTTCAACTGGTGTGACGCTGTGTTGGCTAATATAAAAGGCCAACTAACTAGAGCGAAAAATGGGAAACTGAATAACTTTGGATATGGATCCATTGTCGTCTCCTTTGCTCTAGAGAGGATTCCTATGCTAGCTCCACAGAGAATCCCTATTGATGCTGGTCGACTTAGAGAACCTAGGATGGTTCATTGGTCTGCACTGATGGCTCGTCACGGTATTGAGGGCGCTGAGATTGTTCGATTTTCTTCTTCATATTTTCGTTGGCTGGATCGCCAACTTTTTGTCATAGAGGACTTTCCATACGCCGGAATAGATTTCCGCGGCGACCGAGAGATGACTCTCCTAGCGGGGGAACAGTGGGATGACTCAGGTAAAAATATTTCTTCAACAATTTCTAAGTTCTAAATTTTTTTTTATTTTTAAATCGTCTTGGAAATTAATAACCAAATTTTTTTTTAATACAGATGTGGGCCCATGGTGACCAGCCCATCTCCAACCTTATGAAAGAAGACAACTAGTTGTAGCCGCACTAGCTCCAGTAGGCCAATCAGAAGAAATCCTGACTGATTTAGAGCATCATCTAGAGCATTTGACTCTAGATATTCCGGAGACAGACATAGATGAAATTCCACTCAGATTGCAGAGATACGTGATTGGTGTTCCAGAACCTTTTAGGAGGTTCCTGTGCAGGGTGGCTCGGGTAGTGGTTTCTTATCGTGATCACCATCAGTGATGGGATGATCATGTTGTAGACTCATATTTTTGACTTTTTATGTTACCATTTCGCTGATCATAAGGTGTTTCCAACCTATGATCGAAGACAATGTATATTTTTTGAAAACACTTCTATCCTATGATATATCACTATTTACCAGCTATCTGTATGCATGTTATGAATGTTATTTGTTTTACTGTTTTGATCACTGCAAATGTCAATTTATCATACTAGAAGCAACTATGTCTGCTAATGTATTTAAATGTCTTGGAATATGTTGATATTCAATGTAGTAAAATTCACGTTCCAAGAGACGAACTCTTAAAAATAACCGTAATAACACTGGATTTCTAATGGCATAAACCCTATTAAGCTATAATACAACAAGTTCAGAATCCAACCTCACAATCAAACTCCGAATTCCAAATGATATGGATTCAGATAATAACTCAATCACTGCACTATACTCGGCAATGTTATTCGTTGTTTGACCAAGGCTTACCCCATGCATGGAAACTAACTCGTCAGAGGGTGAATAGATAACCCAAGCTGCGGAAGAAATGTTTCGTGTACTATGAAAAGCACCATTAGCAAAACCAATGTAGGTTTGAGGAGACGTCGACATCTGCAATATCAAGAGTAAAACTCAGATAAGCAGGAATAGTGATAAAAACACACTTCTAAACTAGGCACACCTTTCTAATCTAAGACACACCAGCAGTAAAGAAATCTAACCTAAAAAATAAAAGATCTCCATACCAAGTTTAAGCATAATATCGCTTCAGATATAACCCATTTCTGGGCTTATCCAAAGGGATACCATCAAAATCTATCATCTCATAGGCCCCTTTTGCTAGCTTTCGCTTAACAATGAAAGGACCATGCCACATGGGCACGAATTTTCCAACTCCTAACTTATCGTTGGCTTGATCATAAACTAATACTAGGTCTCCTTCTGAAAAATTTCGAGGGGTAACATTTCTATCATACTGAGCTTTTACTCTTTTGACATGAGCCTCGTTTGCTATTGCAGCGTTTCTCCGATTTTCATCCAATTGAGCCAAGTACAAAAAACGTTTCTCCTCTTCAGACGTAGTTGGGAGTAACTCTATGGCTAATTTCAAAGATGGAATTTCGCATTCAATCGGCAACACAACTTCCAAACCGTAAACGAGTTGAAAGGGAGTGAAACCAGTTGATGTTTTGACTGAGGTTCGATATGCCCAAAGTGCTGAAAATAACATGGAATGCCAATTCGTCTTGTGAATACCAATAATTCATCTGATCATGGTGACTAAAACTTTATTTATGGCTTCGACCAGACCATTTTCTTGCGGATAATATGTAGTGGAACTATCGTGGTGCAGGCCAAGCTGTTCTGTCAGTTCAGTCATCATGACATTCCGAAAATGGCTTCCATGATCAGTAATAATGGCTTGAGGAAAACCGAACCTAGCAATTATATGATTAAATACGAAAGTTGAGGCAGTCTTGCCGTCAGCCGAAAATGTAGGCATCGCCTTGGCCCACTTAGTAAAATAATCTACTGCTAAGATAATATATGCATGCCCCCCGGCTGAGTGATGGTTACATGTAATAAAATCGATACCCCATTTTGTGAAAGGACCAACAACAATTATGGGATGAAGAGGAGCGGGTGGCGCGCGCATCTTACGATAAAAAGGTTGAAAATTGTGGCATTTCCGTACTGCATAAATACAATCTTTAAATAACGACGGCCAGAAATAACCAGCGCGCAATATCTTTTGGGCTGTGGCATACCCACACATATGACCACCACATGCTCCATAATGGCAGTCATTTAAAACCTTTTTAGCTTCTTCATGAATAAGACAACGTCGGAAAATAGAATCCGCTCCACGACGATAAAGTGTATCACCAATAATATTATACTGTTGGGATTGGAAACGTATTTTCCGTCACTGAGATCACGAGATTTCAGGCCGAAAAGATTGGGTTTGGAGATAAACAATAATATCTCCATACCATGGATCAAGAGTACTGATAAGAAACAGAGATTCGTCCACAATGGGCTGCTCTGCCACAGTTTCAGTATCAGTAGAGGGGAAATCACACATTAGTTCCGCAAATACCAAAGATTTCTTTGCCTTGGATTTCTCAAACTCCAAGTCAAATTCCTGCAGGATGACTATCCATTTGGAATACTTGCCCCCTAGAAATTGTTTGGTCAAAATGTACATCATAGGGTTGCAATCAGAAATTACCATAGTTTTGCGTAACAATATGTAATGTCTAAATCGTTGGACAGCTTGAACAGCTTCCAAGGCCAATTTCTCCACGTGTGTATATTTGATTTCGGTCGGATGCAGATTCTGACTAAGATAATAAATCACATGTTCAGTGTTAGATTCGTCTTCTTGAACTAAAACCATCCCAATAGTGGAATGAGAAGCAGCGAGGTACAAAATGTAATCCTGGTTGTAATTGGGAGGATGCAATAACGGTGCATGGGTCAACACGTGTTTAAGTGCATCAAAAGATCGATTAGCGATCTCATCCCAAAAGAATGGAACGTTCTGTTTTAGCAACCGGGTAAAACCTTTTGTAAGCTCGGCATAGTTAGGAATAAATTGACGTAAAAAGTTTGCTTTCCCCTGCAAACTTTGGAGTTGGCGTAAAGTCGAAGGAGGAGGTAATTTGAAAATAGCTTCGACCTTCAACAGATCGACGCGAATACCTGCTTTCGAGACAACAAATCCCAGTAAACGACCCAACTCGACACAAAAAACACATTTGTGTGGATTCAACCAAATTCGATAATGCCGACATCTGATAAAGATAGCGCGTAAATGTGTAAGATGGTCATCCCTGCGTGAGGAATGAGCAGGTAAATCATCGAGATACGGTTGCACAATGTGCTTAATGTCATGAAACGCATAAGACATTTCCCTTTGAAAAGTTTCTCCAGCATTCTTCAATCCAAAGGGTAGTATGAAGTAAGAAAATTTCCCCCATGGACAAATAAAAGTTGTTTTTGGCTGATCAACAGGGAGTATGTTTATTTGATTGTACCCTGAAAAGCCATCCATAAAGGAAAACATTTCACTACTGGCACAATCATCGATTATTTGATCGATATAGGGAGTTTGATAATTGTCTTTAGGACAAGCTCGATTAATATCCCTATAATCGATACACACTCGTATCGTTCCTTGTTTTTTAGTCACAGGAACAATATTAGATACCCAATCTGTTAAAGGAATCAGAGAAATGAAACCTGCATGAAGTAATTTTTCAACCTCTGCTTTAATAGCAGCAGCTTTTCTAGGATGCATTTGACGTAGACTTTGACGGACAGGTTTGGCATTCGGGTAAGTCTTGATTTCATGTATGACAATTGACGGATCAATTCCTGGCATTTCTTCATAGGAACAGGCAAACACATCACGGAATTCTTGAAATAGGGCTTTATAAGTTTGAATTTCTTCTTCAGTACATGAAGCAGCTATATGAATGTTTTCAATTATTCCAGGTTTTACTGAAATGTCAATTGGAATCGTTCGAGAAATATTTTCCAAATTTAACTCAGAATCAGGATTTTTCAATGGATTCTGCGGTTCCTTGACATATTCAGCAGTAAATATTGAAGCGAAATAATCTTCAAAATGATCTAGTTCAGGTAAAAATGAAGATCGGTGATGTAGATCTTCCCATGGTAAATCGTCAATAGACAAGAACTCACGAATCTGCTCATCAGTATGAACAAGTTCAGGAAATGTCGTTGTAGCTGAACTAGATATAGAAAGTGATTCCTCATGGATCCCATTCACTGGATCAATTTCGGTTGAAGAGGATTCGGAAAATGACTGTACAGTCTAATATGCAAGTTCAAATGGACTCAAAGGCATCACGCCATCAATTGAATCTAACTCAGATTCGGAAGGTACAATCCAAGGATCATCAAACATAACAGAGTCTGACGAAATCATATGAATAGTTGCAACAGAAGGCGATACGTTAGGAGGAGGAATGGCAAAAGTTCCTAGAAAACGAGAATCTTTAATCAAACCTACTCCAACATCCTTGTACGGGATAGCCGCTTTACCAACATGCTGGATTGTTTTTGTAGAGGCTGGGTTGGAAGAAAAATAAGTTAACTGATCTATTGTAACGATCCTTCCTTGATATGGAAATTTTATGAGTCAGAAGACCCAAGAGACAACAACAGTCATAACGTAAGACCAACTACGACCCAGAAGAAGGTTGTAATCAAGAGGGGCATCAACCACTTCCATATCTAGATTTACAATTTTACCTTCGACCCCTATGGGTAAATCTTGCAAAATACCAAAATGGTGGAAACCTCGACCATCAAAAGCCTTAAGAATCATCGGAGATTGGTTCAGTGTAGGAGAACCAAGTGATTTCCAACACTGAATCGACATAATACACGTTGAAGCTCCCTCATCAATCACAGTTCGATAGATCGGTCTGTTTTTTACTGTCACCGGAATCTGGAAAGCCATTTGGTGAGGTAGGCGAGGTGTACTATTTTCTAGATCGAAGATTATAAGATTAGAATCCTGAATATCAACAGATCCTATGGTAGACAAAAGAAATTTACGCTGTGCTGGGCATGATTGCAGCACTTCCAAAGCCAACATCACTGAAGGAGAAATAGCTAAGTGTTCAACAATGTTGTAATTCTGAGCAGCTCTCGCATGTGGATTGAAAGCTGATTTACGAAGAACACCTTTAGCAGGTGGTTTGATTATTAAGTCTGGATTTGGTTTCTTGATCTGTAGTGGACCAGAAACATGAGGAGGTGTAGTTGATGTATTTGCATTAGAATATTCTGCTTCTTTACCATCAACAGGATTCTTAGTACCATAATCTTGCGATCGCATCGCAATCCTTACATGAGACATCATCAAAATTGGTTCTTTTGAAGCAGTCGAGGTAGAACCAACCATCTTACTATCTTGAGTCGGAAAGGGATCCTTCAAGACAGCAGGTTGTGAACCTTTGACAAATTTCGCAACCTCGGCCCGATGTGGGCATTCCTTAGTAAAATGATCTTCATCACAAATGTAACAAGGATAACGTGGTTTACGTTTTTCGTCATTGGATTCATTTTTATCAGTTTTTTCTTTCGAATTCTTTTTGTTTTTATTCTTCCCTTTCTTTTTACTACCGCATTTAGATTTAGCTGTAGATGTCTCCACAACATGAATATCGACAGAAACTTTGGGGGAAGATTCTCCTTTTGGGGAATCAGGTAAAGTTATAATTGGAGAAGAATTCTTTGAAGATTTCTTCTTACTTTTAGTATTGACCATACCAATCATACCGTCAGCGGAATGAGACCCTGAAGGAGTAGCAGCTATTTGACCTTGTTTTGGAAGGTCTGGGATTTTTTCATATAAAGTACCTGACTGTGTGTAAACGAGGTCAAGGTACTAAGCTTGAGCAATCACTTGCTCTTCAGTAACAACACTAGCCTTAGCTACATCTTCAGTAATCTTGGGTAACAATGATTTAACAAACCATTCTGCCAAAATTTGATCGGGAATATAAAATTTTACCAAACATATCCTACTTCGCCATTCATGAATATGATCAGAAATATACGTAGACGTGGACTATTTCAGCGAAGTTAATAATTTCGTGCCATTGTCGTATTTGACCGGCAACTGAAAATGAGTCAAGAAGGCAGTTGCTAACTGACTGAAGTTATGAAACGAGCCTCATGGTAACTCATTGTACCATTTGGCTGCAAGACCAATAAGAGTTCTTTGGAAAAGATGTAAGCGAATCAAATCATCAATAATTGAATTAGACACACACCAAAGGTGATAAGTCATGACGTGATTTGATGGATCCTCTCCTGACTTACCTTCAAATTTCGGTATATCACTGGGCAACTTATGCAGCATTGGCGGCCAATACGGATAATAAAAAATTGGATCATTCGTAAGGCGTGTCAAATCAGGTAAATCCAAAGTTGCAATAAATGGTAACTGACGGTTAGGGTCACGAAAACCTTGAGTAGCCAAAGCAGTTCCAGGAGGCGGATACCCAAGATAACTGGGAATTGGATTTGCGTTAGGAATTGTATAACCTCCTAGAAAACCAAGATTAACCGGATCGAACTGGGGTTGTTGAGGCTGTTGATAAGTATAGCCAGGGTACGGTTGATACTGATAGTTTGGATTTTATATATAGGGACCGAATTGTGGTTGTCCCTGGTACGGTTGATACGTGAATTGCAGTTGACTTGTGACAACTGTACTCGTACCGGCTTGTCCCGTAGGCATCTGAACCGAAGTCTGAACCGAAGATCCTGACTGGGGTACAGAGACTTGAGGGATTTGCACGGATGCAGGGATAGATGAACTCAGGGTTACAGATACTCTATAATCAGGTGTTACAGGTTGAACAGGCGTAGCAGCAGTTTGAGGTGGAGTCTTAGGTGAACTAGGACCAGCTTGCTGAATAGTACTAGGTGCAGAAGGTTGAATAGTAGGCTGGACAGGTTGCTGAGTTGGACCAGAAATTAAAGGCTGTCCAGGCTGATAAGGCAACTGCACATTAGGCTGCATAGGTTGTTGATATTGGGACGGATCCCACACCATATTCATTCCGGGGTATTGTCCCGCAGAAGGTTGAACATATGGACCATAACCTGGTTGGTGCATTTCTGGCTCCTTGAATAGATGGTTGACCAGAAGGCTGTTGGAAACCTTGAATTGGGTACTGACCTTGAGGTTGATAATCTTGAGGTGCGTACTGAAGCTGGGTTTGATAAGGACCCTGAGGAACATATTGAGTTTGAGGTTGACCTTGGGGCATACACTGTCCTGAAGGTTGATACCCTTGAGGTGTGTACTGCCCTTGGGGTTGTCCCCCAAAATAATATGATTCCATGGTTTGTCCTGGGAAAAATCTACCTTGAGGTTGCCCTCCAGGCGGTAATTGACTTCCTAAAGGTTTCCCCCCAAGCGATAATTTACTACCTGAAGGTTGCCCCCCAGGCGGTAACGGACTACCTTGAGGTTGCCCCCCAGGCGGTAACGGACTACCTTGAGGTTGCCCCCCAGGCAGTAACGGATTTCCCAGTATTGGCCCTCCAGGCGGTAACTGACTGCCTTGAGGTTGAGGATTCGGAATATTACCAGACATCATATAGATTTGCACTGTGTTCGATGTTTCAGTTTTAATGCCATTAAAACCAGATGACAACACTTGTTCAATTGGTTGAGGAGCTGCTCCCGAGAAAGTACCAGACAGAGCCTAATATCTTGAAGGAATAGAAGGACCACCATGTAAAAATGATTCCGGTGTCTGGGAAAACATGGATGACTCTCCGGCCATAATGGATGGCGGATAGTAACCTCTGGGTGTAGGATGAAATAGAACTCAAGGTGGAGAAAAAGCAAGACCCAGATTCTCTAAAAAGTTTGTTAAGGATAGATACCAAGCACTAGTTCGAATAGGGCTGTAGAAAATAGATTCACGCTCCCTAAGATTTAAGGATTGAGGGGAGTTTGGAAGAGATATATCTTCGTCTGGATTAGTAAGTTCTTCAATGGAAATAAGACCAGCTGGAAGATCGTCAGTGACAATATTTCTTACCCTAGGTGAACCAAGATCGCTAGAAGTTGGTGAAATAAATCCTGAGGATGTTTCCAAAACAGAAGGTTCAGTTTCAGGTTCAGAGATTTCAGGTTCGCCAGCTAGTTCACTGGAAGCAGGAATACTACCAGTAACTTCAGAAACTGAAATCGGTTCTTGAATATATTCTGTTGTAGGTATTTGATGATCAGGATGAACAACTATAGAGGAACTTCCAATTTATGTTGATATAATCCTACCACTACTGGATGGTACCAGAGCACGAAGCCCTTCAAGATGACTTGGTGAATATTCAAGGGGTTTCCCTTGTAGTCTCTGGGATTGTCTCGGAAATTCCGCCACGATTAAATATTAACTAATCACATGCAAACAAAGAAAATTTCAATGAAAACACCTAAAGTCTATAAAGAAACAAACAGCTGAATCACACGCTTAAAAATCTAAGAGTTCAAACCACACACAAACAGTAACTTTCCTTACTAAAAACACTATTTGGTGATGAAATCCAACTTAGTAGAAATTTAACACAGAAAGGGTGGTTGGAACAGTTACCCCGACAACCTGCTTAATGAAACAGACTGGCACAAGTTTCCTCACAAAACCATCTCGTGTGAAGAGAACCCCCCAGAGAGTCCAAGTGAGTCTAGTCGACGTTTGCTCCAGGTACAGTGAGATATTTCCTTCACCGTCACCTTAGGAAATAATCTTAAGATAATGGACACTAAGGTTACCAACTGTAACAAATATAACTGGGGGAACAGTCTACGATCCGATTTCACGCGCAAGGGCAGAGTAGCAAGCTCAATCCCCTTGAAGGCTCCTCGACATGGTTAATCTGAGGTTTGCCGACAAGTGACCCCAAGCTCCTCGACAATGGTTAATCTGAGGTTTACCATTTGTAATACGCGCAAAATCTTCTATCTTCCCCAATGAAACATAATTGATTGTTTCAAAGGTCCGGACATGACCTCGTGATTGACTTCTTTAAGAGAAGCTTCCCAGATTATACAAATTACAATTGGATTTATCTCCTACCGCAAGATTTGTCTACTTGTTTGTTTTTACTACCTTGGAGAGTTAACTACTCCCTACTCCAAGATACTAGCCTAAGCTATGTTGGTGATAAGAGCCCTAGAAAATAAAAATATTACTAGATGAATTTTAATTAAGCGTTACTTTTAAGAGTTGTTCCTTAAGTCAATGGGTGCGGAAATGAAACTCTGATGGTGTGAAGACTTGATTTCCAAAAGACACTAAAAATGCACCTAAAAATGATAATCAGATTGTTTTCTTTCAATGAAATTCTAATTAAGGAAAAGTTAGAGAATGCAACTCTTTTAATGAACAATTCCATCTTTAAACATAAAGAATACTTGAAAGAAAATATTTTTGTCTTTTCCAACAAATGATCAAAGCTCACAATAAAAATCCTTTCACTTTCCAAAAACTCAAAGCTACAAAACAATTGTCCTTCAAAAGAAATCTACAAATTTTAAAAGCACTAAAAACTACAAATTAATTTCGAGATCTACAATGTTTAATAGCACTCAAAACTACAAACTTTAATAATCTAAATGAATAAAAGCTTTAAGATTTTTTTTGAAGAATGTTTTAACTTAGTTGTTCAACAAACTAAGGATCTATTCGTCCAGAATAACAAACAGATCGAAAACACTCAATTATGTTTTTATTAAAAATGAAATTCAAAAACCAATAACATAGTTTCTTTTTGAAGATTTGCAAAGAAACCGGTCATTCTATTTCTCAATAAAGGATGATTTCACAATCAGGTCAGATCCAGCAAAAAGACCAAAAAGCCCAAGGTAATCTGAGGTACTTCTAAGTGTAAAATGCTTCAAATCTCTACAAAGACCAAGTGAAATGCAATCCAAAACGCAAAACTTCTAGAAAATCATCAAAACATCAATACTGCTGAGATTTATTAACAGAAATCTTTTGACAGAAACAATCATCATTATGGGAAGAAAACAAAAACTGAAAATCAAAATCAAGATAAACTAAAAAAAGAAATCTGAAGTTTTTCAAAACTTTAACAGGGTCCGCAGGCTCAAAGATGTCACAGGTGCGGTCCCGCACTATTTACACAGGAAAAGTGCGAAACTGCCCACACTGTGAAAACAAGGAAAAGTGCGGTCCCAGGAAAAACTAGAGAAAAACTTAAAGGATTTCAAAATTTTCAAAACAGAAAAAACCTAAGCTACCCAGGCAGATGTCAATCAATCAAAAACCAAGAAAAACGTTTCCTCAAATCAAAATAAAAGAGAACCAAAAACAACAAGTTCTTTCCCCAGCGCAGTCGCCAATTTGTTGTATGGATTAATCCATCTTGCGGACAAGACCGATCTCCCTAGTACTAAAAGTATCTAGCAAAAAACAACCAAATAGACTAATCTTTCTCTAAGCATATATGATCTATGAAAAGCTCTATATAGGTGTAAAATACTTACCATTTGTCTAGTGCTTGTTTGAAGTCGTGATTGTCCCTCACGCGCTTGAAGGATTTTTCCTCGTAAACCTGCAGTCACAAACAAGCAAAGCATTACATAGCACCTGTATAGAAATCATCATAAAAAATGCTTATCATAGTGATCAAGGAATATATGAAATAAACCATTGATTGAAAGCTTATTGAGAAAAATGAGTATATTTGTATTAATTTCAAAAGAAGAAAATCCTTACAACCTGAGCCTTGATGTTGCACAGGACTTTTCGGGGTCCGAAGCAGGAGTCTCCTTTACTTTGATAAGCTCTGCACTCCTCCAACCAAGACAAATAGAGGTATGTAATCTCTCCTCACAAAATTCTTAGTTAACTGAGTCTAAATCTCAACAGCACTTAACTTCAAATATTCTAAAAGCTTGAACTCCCTTTGAGGCTACCCAATGCCTCTTTTTATAGTGGAAAAGAGGGGGTTTTCTGTTCCAAGTATGAAGGGATAGAATCCTCCTTCAAAGGGATAAGCTCCTCACATCAAGGGGTTAGCTCCATAAGGTAAGGGATTCATGCACCTCACAAGAGTGGTTCTGCCACCGCAAGATCCATTCTAGAAGCTTCCAGAATTTACTTTAATTGAGATTTTTGGGATTTGCTTGCGCATTTTTAATCTTACAGGGGTCCGCACCTATAACAAAGATAAAGTGCGTTCAGGAACGCAGGAAAGCTGAAAATTGGGTGCAGGACCGTAGGCAAGATAGCCAGAAAGTGCGACACCAAAGTTTAGGAGACTTTTTAGGATTTTTTCTGATTTTCAAGGCTTGATATGAGGAACTGATATGTTAGACTTGCAAAAGGGAAAAGTATGAGTAATAATGAGCTCATACACATGACAGAATGTCAGGATGACAATTTTCAGTGTAACAAACACCTGTCCTCATAAGTCCTAACTTTAACAGAGATTTCATATTTTTTTCATTCGCTTTAGAGCACACCATTGTAGAAGTCTTGTTGCAAAAGAATGATGAGGGATATGAACAACCCATTGCTTTCTTCAGTAAAAATTTGAAAGATGAAACACTAAAATATAATATCATGGAAAAACAAGCTATTGCTTTAGTGAAAGCCATAAAATATTTCAGAGTATACATTCTATACTCTCACATAATAGCATATGTTCCAAACTCAGTTGTAGAGGACATTCCAACTCAGAATGGGCCTGATGGAAAAACAGGCAAATGGATTTCCACAATACTAGAATATGACATTGAGATGAAGCCTACAAAATTGATTAAAGGCCAAGGTTTGGCCAAACTCATGGCTAAAGCAAACTGTCAAGCATTAGACATAAATTTTATTGCTGCCATAGATGATCAGGAAGAGATGGCGACTCGACAAATTAGTGAAGCTTTCATAGATTCACCCTGGTATGCAGACCTTACATTTGTTCTACTCAACCTACAAGCTCCTCCTAGTTTATCTAGAAACAAAAGTAGATTCTTAAAATGAAAGCAATGAAATATTGTATCTTAGATTATGTTTTATTTTGGAAAGATCATGGTGGTATCCTATTATATTGTTTATTAAAAGATGAAGCTAACAAATTCGTGCAGGAATTTCATGCAAGATATTGTGGAGGACACTTGTACTGGAAAAAAAATGCTCACAAAATTTTGAGGGCAGGTTTTTACTAGCCCACCCTTTTTGTTGGGTATGTGTTATATTCTTTCCACGACTAGCCCTACGTACTGTACGTTGCGCCGAGCGCAACAGGGGGGTCACAAGGGAGGAGGCAGCCCCCACTGTTGGGGTCTGGGGCAGCACCCTGGCGAAAATTGTTTTGGTGTGCAGACCCACTCATAGGCGGACCCACCCATGTTTTGTGCATGAGTTTGCACATGGTTTTGGGGTACGATGGTTTTCGTCCCCTGGTATTTTGCAGATCCGGTCAAGGGAACTATGGTTATGTTCTAATCCAGGGTTAATGGATTGGGGTTTATGTATGATTCGGCATGTATATATATGTGTTGTAACACTAAAAGGAATATAATGAAAAATCAAGTTGGTCGTCCCAATTTGGGATCCAGGGGAAAATCTTTGTGTTTATCTATTTTATGTTTTATGCTCGTGCTATTGTTTATTTTATGTTATAAGATTCATGTGTAGATAATTTATGTTTAGGGTTAAAACCTAAATTTGGTATCAGAGCTGTTTTGGCTTCAAGGGGATGCCTTTGCTGCTAAGGGTTTTTTGCTCGGGCCTGAGGTAGACCCTGTTTAGTGGGAGATCCGCAAGATCGATTCTTGCGGTGAAAGAAGATGGCGAGCGGTGGGAAGATAGAGATCGGGAAATTTGATAGTCAGATTTTTGAGTTATGGAAGCTCAAGATGGAGGATCTGCTGGTCGATAAAGATCAGTGGATCGCGGTAGATCCAGGTACTAAACCAATGGCAATGTCAGATGAAGACTGGAAGAAACTGGATCAGAAGGCTAAGAGCACAATACAGTTGTGCGTCTCAGATTCAGTATTGTTGAATGTATCTGGGGAAGCTACGACGAAGAATTTGTGGGAAAAACTTGGGACTTTGTACCAATCTAAGTCTCTGGTGAATAATTTGTTCCTGCGGAAAAATTTGTATAACCTGAGGATGAAGGATGGAGACTCGGTGATAGAGCATCTGAACGCCTTCAATATTGTGGTAAGTCAGCTGTCATCTGTTGATATTAAAATATCATATGAAGATAAGTGCATCAGTTTGTTGTGTTCTCTACCAGATTCGTGGGACAGTCTGGTTATTGCAATAGGTAGCAATACAACTACCTTGAATTTTTATGACATTGTCTCAGCCTTGTTGTCGGAGGAAATGAGACGGAGAAATATGGAGGGCCAAAATGGAGAGGCCTTATCTGTACGAGGAAGGTCCCAAAACAGAAACAAGAATAAGGTTTCGAGTGGGAGATCCAAATCAAGAGGGAGATCTAAATCTCCTAGAAAGTTTGTAAAGGTATGCTGGAAATGAAGAAAGGAAGGGCACTACAAAAAGGACTGCAGATCTAAAGATCCTGAGAAAGGAAAGGGATCTGATGATGCTCCTTCTGCAGAGGCGAAAACCACCTCGGATGAAGGTGGGGATGTGTATTTGGCTTCTTCTTCAAATACACATGTATATCATGAGTCATGGTTGATTGACTCAGGTGCATCCTTTCACTTCACTCCCCATAGGGAGTGGTTCTGCGAGTATGAGAAATATGATGGTGGTGATGTCTTCCTAGGGGATGATAGGAAGGCCAGAATCATCGGACGTGGAAAGGTCAAGCTGAAGCTGCAAGGTGGAAGGATTAGAACACTTCCTCGTGTTCTGCATATTCCTGCATTGGCCAGAAATCTGATTTCTATAAGCAAGATGGATGATGCAAGTGTAAAAACAGTGTTCGAGAAAGATGCCTGCAAGATGGTTCGGGGAGCACCGGTATTAATGCGGGGAGTTCGGACTGGAACTCTATACAAGCTACAAGGTAGCACTGTTATTGATGGGTGTAACAGTTCTGTGGTTCCTGAAAGTGGGACGGAAAGTCTAGCTGTCTCTGGAGAAAAGACCATGCTATGGCATCAAGGGCTTGGACATATTGGAGAGAAGGGCCTTCGGATACTGCATAGAGATGGTATGGTAGAAGGTATGTCTAATTTTTCTCTGGATTTTGATTTCTGTGAACATTGTGTATATGGGAAGCAGAATCGGGTGAGTTTTCCTTCTGGTGCTAAGAAGGCGAACAAGATATTAGAACTTGTGCACAGTGATGTGTTTGGACCTGTGTTAGTTCCATCACTGGGAAAGTCTGTGTACTATGTTTCATTCATAGATGACTTCTCAAGGAATACATGGATATATTTCTTGAGGAAGAAATCTGAAGTCTTTGATATATTTAAATAATTTAAGGCTCTGGTGGAAAACCAGACAGAGAAGAAGATAAAGGCGCTGAGGACAGATAATGGTGGGGAGTTCTGCAAGAAGTAATTTGAAGAGTTCTGTAAGAAGTGTGGTATAGCATGGCAGAAGACTACTCCATACACACCTCAGCAAAATGGAGTTGCAGAAAGAATTAACAGAACGCTAATGGAAAAGGTAAGAAGCATGCTCAGTGGTACCGGGGTAGGACAATAATTCTGGGTAGAGGCAGTGGAGACTGCATGTTACTTAGTTAATAAATCACCTTCATCAGCGTTGGAGGATAAGACTCCACATGAGGTATGGACTGGTAAGAAACCCTCTCTTTCACATCTAAGGGTATTTGGATATGATGCATATGTACATGTTCCAAAGGAGAAAAGGACCAAGTTGGATAATAAATCTGAAAGGTGCATCTTTATTGGGTATAAGGATGGTTTAAAGGGTTACAAGCTTTGGAACCCAGAAACAAGGAAGGTTGTGTACAACCGAGATGTGGTGTTTAGAGAGGTGAAAGATGTTTTTAAACATGAAGTCCTACCAAAGGAACCTGAGAAGATAGAGTTTGAGCTAAAGGAGGATGAATCAGACTCTACAACAGAAGAAGACTCAGAAGAGGAAGAGCCACAAACTCCAACTGTGAGAAGATCAACTCGGGAAAGAAGGCAACCAGAAAGGTATAGTCCATCTGCTTTTTGTTCAGGTTTTGCCTTAACTATAACTGATGATGATCCCAGAACTATCAGGGAGGCAGTAGATTCAGAGGATGGAAAACTCTGGAAGGAGGCCATGGTTGATGAGATGGCATCCTTGCACAAAAATGAGGCATGGGATCTGGTGGAGTTGCCGGCTGGAAGGAAGCCCATCGGGAGAAAATGGGTGTTTAAAAAGAAGATGAATGTAGAAGGCAAGGTGGAGAAATACAAAGCTCGGTTGGTAGCAAAAGGTTATTCCCAGGTGCCGGGAATTGATTTTGTTGATATTTTTTCTCCTGTTGCCAAAGTTACTTCTATTAGATTACTTTTATCTGTTGCTGCTGCATTTGATTTTGAGATAGAACAGATGGATGTGAAGACAACATTTCTTCACGGGGATCTAGAAGAAGAGATCTACATGAAGCAACTTGAAGGCTTTATGGTGAAGGGTAAGAAAGAACTGGTATGTAGGTTGAAGAAGTCTCTGTATGGGTTAAAACAGTCACCAAGGATGTGGTATCAGAAATTTGATACCTATATACGGGGACTTGGCTTCACCAGAAGCAAGGAGGATCACCGTGTTTATTTTAAATTAATTGGTGACCGTGTTATTTATTTGGTCTTGTATGTGGATGATATGTTGTTGATTGGAAATGACAAAGAAATTATCTAAGATTTGAAGACCCAATTGTTCTCCAAATTCGACATGAAGGATCTTGGTGCTGCAAACTATATTTTGGGCATGGAAATTAAGAGAGATCGGGCAAAGAGGAAGCTTTGGTTAAACCAGAGGAAGTATGTCGAGACTATATTACAGAGGTTCAATATGCAGGATAGTAAACCGGTGAATGTTCCTATTCCTGTAGGTGTAAATCTATCTGTTGAACAGTGTCCCAAGACACAAGAAGAAGAGGAGGATATGTCCCGTGTTCCATATGCAAGTGCAGTGGGTAGCCTGATGTATGCAATGGTCTGTACTAGACCAGAAATTTCACATGCAATGGGAGTATTGAGCAGGTTTATGTCAAACCCAGGGAAGGAGCATTGGACAACAGTGAAGCGGGTTTTCAGATATTTACGTGGCACTAGTGATTATGGCTTGTGCTACCAAGGAAGACTAGGATTGGAAAGAATGTTGGAAATTCGTGGTTTTGTTGATGAAGACTGGGCTGGAGATCTGGACCAAAGAATATCTACAAGTGGGTATGTGTTTAGCCTATTTGGAGGCGCAGTCAGTTGGATGAGTAAAAGACAGTCTGTAGTGGCTCTTTCAACTACAGAGGCAGAATACATAGCAGCCACTCATGCAAGCAAGGAAGCATTTTGGTTGCAGAGATTGTGTTCAAGTATGGGGTTGGTACAACAAGCTATAAGGATAGACCGTGATAGCCAAAGTGAAATTTTCTTGGCTAAGAACCCTGCTTATCATTCAAAGACTAAGCACATTGATGTTCAATATCACTTTGTTAGAGATATGGTTGAGGCTAAAAGGGTGTTGCTGGTAAAGGTGGACACTTTGAAGAATGTTGCAGATGCATTGACGAATTCTGTGAGCACTCAGAAGTTCTCTTGGTGTAGAGAAACAATGGGTGTTGAATAATTGGCCCAATGACTAAGCTCTCCTGTGGCACCCTGTGGAAAGAAAACAACAAGTGGGAGAATGTTGGGTATGTGTTATATTCTTTCCACAACTAGCCCTACGTGTTGTACGTTGCGCTAGGCACAGCAGGGGGGTCACAAGGGAGGAGGCAACCCCCAATGTTGGGGTCCATGAGTTTGCACATGGTTTTGGGGTACGATGGTTTTCGTCCCCTGGTATTTTGTAGATCCGGTCAAGGGAACTACGGTTATGTTCTAATCTAGGGTTAATGGATTGAGCTTTATGTATGCTTCGACATGTATATATATGTGTTGTAACACTAAAAGGAATATAATGAAAAATCAAACTGGTCATCCCGATTTGGGATCCAGGGGAAAATCTCTGTGTTTATCTATTTTATGTTTTATGCTCGCGCTATTGTTTATTTTCTGTTATAAGATTCGTGTGTAGATAATTTCTGTTCAGGGTTAAAACCTACACTTTTTGTAGATGTCCAAAAGTATGTGACCCCCTGTCAAAAATGTCAAATATTTGAAGGGAAGAAGTAACTCTTACCATTATCCCTCAAACCTATCTCAGTAGAAATGTCTTTTCAACAATGGGGTTTAGACTTCATTGGTGAAATTCACCCACCCTCCTTTGCCCAACATAAATGGATTTTGACAGCCAATGATTACTTTACCAAGTGGATAGAAGCCATCCCTTCCAGACAAGCCAAAGACTCTGTCATTATTTGATTTCTTGAGAACAACATCCTTTCTAGATTTGGATGCCCACAAAAGATCATCACTAATAATGCTACTGCCTTCAAATCCAAGAAAATGATAGATTTTTGTAACCGATACCATATCACCCTAGGCCATTCCACTACGTATTACCCTCAAGGTAATGGACTAGCATAATCTTCAAAAAAAAACCTGGTCAACATCATTAAGAAGTTATTAGAAGATAACAAGAAAAACTGGAATAAAAGGTTGGTGAATGCCCTATGGGCAGACAGACTAACTACTAAGAAATATATTGGTGCATCTCCCTATCAATTAGTATATGGGATGGATGTTTTTTTCCATCTTCATTAGGAGTGCCAGTAATGAAAATGATTCAAGAGCTTCAAGTATAACCAAATGAAATCCAAAGGAGGATAAACCAAACAATTCATTTACAGTAAACCAGGGAAGAATTTTATATCAAATCCCAATTAATTCAAGACAAAATCAAGAAGATATTTGATAATAAAACTAAATAAGATGACTTCTTCATAGGTGATCAAGTACTAAAATGGGATTCCATAAGGGAATACAAAGGAAAACATGAGAAATCTGACTTTATGTGGAAAGGCCCATACATTATTTATGGTTACAGAGGCAACAATGATTTTTTCTTGAAAGAATTAAATGGAGTAGATCTACCAGGTGGACCAGTCAATGGTTGAATGCTGAAGCACTATTTTTCACCAGGCTAATCAGTAGTTCATTTTTTCTATTTTACTCATTGTAAATACCATAGCAAAATTTATATTGGAGTGGATGATTATCTTGTAAAGTTGAAGCCTGAAGAGGAAACCTTAAAGCTTTAAAATATATAACATCATATGTTTCAATAAAGGAGATCGCAGAAAGAAGTTCCAAGAAAATCCAAGCCAAAGTTCCAAGGCCACTGATCAAAAATTTCTTGACATCTCACAAGGAGATACCATTCCAAAGTGGAGCCACTATTAGGTTCCTATAATAATAGGGATCATAATTTTGAATTGGCTATGTTAAGTTTTGTAGTATTGTACATACCTTTTCATTTCTGTTTTCCATATTAAAAAATGAAAAGAGGATATGTCCTAAAAGAATAATTAAAGGACCACAAGAAGAAATATCAAAAATATATAAAATGTGAACCTCATAAAAAGAAACAAAAATAAATTCTGAAAGTGTTGCACGTTCAAATTCCACTACTCTTAGTTTACTTTACTTTTTCAAATAAATTGTGTGCATCTTGTTCAAAATGCCACAAATTCATGATGATCATATAATATAATCTTGATCAGTCATGCCTTTAAATTTTATGTTATGATAGTTAGTGAATAAAGATCTGATCAAACCATTTAATCTTGGCAAATCAGTAGTTAGGTAGGGAATAAAAATGAGCTCAATAAGTGTAATCTGAGCCATTGGAAGATATGAGGTTAGAAATAAGTTAGTTTGATTATCAAAATAAAATAAAAGAGTCAGCAAGCTCAAACACATCCAATAAAGGAAAGGAAAAAATGTTAGCATAAATAAAGGGTAGGAAGAATACTTTCCAAAAAGTTCTATAAGCATCATTTTGGTTATCCCTCATCAAAAATATCTTTCTATTCCTGTCCCCTTGCTAAAAATCCCTTTCCCCTTTGAAAATCCCTTCCCCTTTCTAAAAACCATTTTCCCCTTTAAAAAAATCCCTTTTCCCTTGCTAAAACCCCCTTTCCCCCTTAAATAAAACTTTATGTTTTCATAAAACACAAAACTTACTCTTCAATAGTTTAAAATGCAAAAATAAAAAAGGTGGAACCCCCTTTTGATTTAAACTCCCCGATTAATATATTTTAATGGCCCCACTTTCATTTGACTCTCCCACTTTAAACCTTCTGCCAAAACATTTTCCCAGCCCCACCTCATTTTAAAAACATAAACCCCATCAACTGTTTGATTACCGCTAGCCAGATCTAACATCCAATAATCATTTTCACACTCCCAACATTCCAAATTTTAAAACCGTGGGGGGGGGGGGATTGGGGGGGGGTATGAAATAAGTGGTTTTCTCCACCCGCTCCCTTGCCACACGGCACATCAATGTTTTATCGCACCCCCTATTCCAAAACCACTAAACCACACTGTTGTTATGCAATAAACCACAAGTTTTCAAAATTATAAAATCTTTCTTTTCAGTTCATTTCCCTATCTCTGCGACTTGTGGAAAAAAATGAAAAATCCATTACCAACCTTGGAAAGAAACCAGAGGAAGCCTCTGAAATAATAAAATTCCTAAATTCTAAAAATAAGTATGAATTGGAAGAGCTCAAGATAGCTGACAGAACAGAGACCATCCTAGAAGTAAAGAAAGTGATTTCCAAAATAAATCTACTGCTACAACTTGAAGAGAAATGTAAAACCATGGAACTCACAGTGAATAGCTTTTTTAGCAAGTTTGATGTATTGAGACAGAAGGGTCTACCTTGTCCTCTAGTAATAAATGACAAACTCATGAGACATGAGGATTATGTCAAGAAGTTAAGGGAAGTGGCCAAAGAAACATCATACATTTCCTCAATGAAGGGCATTCCCACAGGCAAGGTACTCTTACAAACTCTAGAAAACTTGTTTTACCTCCAGCGTGAGGTAAATCATATTTTTGTAAATAAGCCTACGTTTTCCAAATATTCAAAGGCAGATGAGATTTATCACAGGATGATGAAAATCAAAATCCAAGATGAAGAAACGTGGGAGAAGTGATGTGATTTACTAGAAAGGGTGAAAGAAAAGACAAATGAAAGAACATACAGATAACAACAAGCAAATAATCAGGGCCAGATATCAATCAGTTGAAAGGTGTCACTATATTTTTGCACAAAGATATTTTATTTTCCTAGAATAAATCCTAGTCAGTTGACAGGATATTTTGTAATATGTTGTATAAATACTTCATCATTTGAAGTATCAAGTGTCATTCAAGTGTGGATTTCTAAATATTTCTGAAGTTGACTGATCTCTTGCCTGAGGGTTATTGTACCAACTTCCAGTTGAAAAATAGAACAAGTTATAAAGAAAATTCTTTACAGGGTTCATGTGTTGAGCTATCTAAGTGAAGTATAAATTTCAATTATTCATGTTCTCATTATAAGTATTCCATAAACTTATATGTGTTCTGAATTTGAATGTTATAACAGGAGTTTTACTACAGAATTTGCTTAAATATTACACTCTTCTTTTAACTGTTATACATTTCTATGTTTTCTTCTGATATCCGGTTTAGAGAATTCTTAATTTCCCTTTGATCCTGATTGACTTTCTTCGCCCTTCTTCATTATCTAGTTTAAGGAATTCTTAATTTATCCTTGATCCCGATTGAAAAAACACTTCACCATTAAGCCTTGAGATCTGATATTTCTCACCTATCTTGCCCTGTAACACTTTTTTTATAATTTTTTTTTGTTCTGTTTTCAAAGTATATTGACTCCATAGCCCAATGGAAAATGGAAAATCACCTATTCATCTAATTCATTAATCACACCAACCAATCAAAATCAATCCAAATTAAGCATACATAACTAGCCTAAAATCTATCAAATAAACAAAGTTAAATCATATAGAGAGAGCCCTCTTTGAGTTTAGGAAGGCTAGATCCTAAGCTCCAGAAGTTTTTGTAGTTACCTCTGATATTTCTTTTTAATGCAAGAACAACCTTTGGAAATTTTGGAGTGATAATAGGTAATACATTTGCATCGGACCCCAAATCTAAGATAACCTGGTCCATCCGTATTCTCCAATCTATACCGTCATGCGCATATCCCTACCCGTTCTCTTCTTCTGCTTGTGAAGTTTTCTTACAACCTTGGTTTTTGTCTGCAACACCTCTTTTTTTGCGCAACTGTCTATCAGAGCCTGAAGATTATCTACTGCCTTCTTATTATGTAGTGGCTTAATGTAGGTTTGTGAGAATGGCTTAACCTCATTGTCATCTTTTGGTTCCCCAAGAGTTCTTGAAGTGGTTGCTTCTACATTACTAAAATCCTTTCTAGCTTCGATGAAATTCTCTTTTTCTTTCTGCAGGTTGAGGCTTTCCTTTTTGTCAGACACTTTTATGATTAGTGGTTCTATGTTGGCCTTCTTCTCGTTTCCTCTAGTATAAATTTCGCTACGTGTAATGACATTTACGCTTGGATCATCGTCGTGTGGCTCAGCCAAAACCCACTCTATGTTTTGCGTTGGTGTCTGTTGTTTTTCCTGCATTTTAGCAATCAACACTGGGAAATCTTAAATTACATGATCAAATTGCCTACAATACCTGTAGGATTTCCGTGCGGGGTTCGGGTAGTCTCGTTCATAACGTCTGACGTCTCCACAGTTGTAGCAAATTAGCTACCCTCTTCCCCTACTAATGCTTCCACCTCTCCCCCCTCCCTGACCTCTTGCTGGGGATCCTCCGCATCTGGAGGGAGGTGCTAGTGATGAAGGGTTGGCCTACACTCTATACATGTTCCCTTTGTCAATCATCAAGTCATACATGTAGCATTTGTGCTCATCGTGTCCCACCGAAGAGTAGAATCTGCACCACTATTGATTCAATTGTGGGACATAGGCACCTAACCATGGGCAGTGGTATGTATCATGTGACCTCGCCACTCGAAAATTGGTGCACCATAATGTGGGGGTACTAGGCCCAACAATATCCTTGGGCACAGTGGACTTGGTCCCCTAGCTTGCATATAATTCGACAATAAAGGGAATTGATCTTTGGTGTGGCCAGATACTCTGCAGCGTATGCACTATACATTTGCGCTAGCTTCTTTACCCCAATCTCCTCGTAAATTCTGAATTTATAAGTGCATCGCCTCTAATTGGATCTAAATTTGTAATGCTCCAAATTAAGCATCATCCCTTAGCACAAATTTCATAACAAACTCTAGGGCTTCTTCCTGTGAGTCAATCTTTTGCTGACCCATGAGCCCACACAGATGTGGCAACGACATGGCAATGAACCATTCCTTATGCTTCTTGTCATCATAGGCAAATCCTCCGTCATTGATGACCTTTTTTAGCTATTGGCTAGCTTCCCAAACTAATTCTGTAGGCCCTTGCCTAATATCTTTTAGTTCTACTATGCATTGAGAATAAGACTTTGGTTTTTAGAACTGTTTCTTTAGGGAATCCTTGATCTCCTGTATTATGGGATTTACATGTTGATCTGAAATGTGTGAAAAAAATATTTCTTATACAGAGATAGACAGTAGGGGCTTTTACTGATTATTTCACCTTTACTAGAAAGGATGAAACCAGAAGCTTCTGGCCCTCTTACTAGCTCTGCCTAAAGAAATATGAAGTAAACACTAAAATGATCTAGCAATGAAAGTATTTTTTTTCTGATTGCAAAGTATTCATTAACCAATATTATGTGTGAACAAGCATGTTAAGGTGTTCTGCAATGGAAGTAAAGTGGTTTGGAATGGAACAAATAAGTTTTGATCATTGTATAAGTCTTTATGTGTTAAGAGGACTTATTTAAATTTACTATTTAATATATCAAACTCTGGAAATAAGCAGCAAGAATTCACAGCATAATAACAAGCATATGATAAAGCAGTTCGCCCCTCTCTTGGGCTACATCTGCTAGGTCCAAAAGCCTCCCAATGGGCTTTTCCCTTCTCTATTAATGCTCAAAATAATTTTTACACCATGAAGAAAGCCTCAATAGGCTTATATAGTTACAAAATCAGAATCAGAGTGCTGGAAATAGTAAAAATTGACTATTCATTCACCTCAAACAGATGAACATAGCCCAATACAGCTGATCTTTCCCATAGCCCCAGTGGCTCCACAATAAAATCCATTGATAAAACCTCTGACAGAGTGCCCTGATGGCTCTGCAACCTATTCCAACAACTTCAGAATGTTCCAATACCCCCAAAACAAAAAAAAAATCGCTCCAAAAGGACTTCCCTAGCTCAAGATATGACTGAAACAGACTTTTCCCAGTTAGGGCTAGGAAAGCTCCACCAAAAGTGGAGAACTGCAGCTAGGCCCGAAAAAATTGGGGTCGGTGCTATATTTTTGGCACTCCGCCATTTAATTCTCCAGACTCCTGGACTAAGGAGATAAGGCATGGGACCTTGACCTTCGAAAATCTGTTTAATACTTTGAGTTATGGGTGGCGTTTATTAATGTTTGAACCATATTATATACGTGGCTCTGCAACAAGCATCGGTACTTGTGACCAAGACCCAATGGTGTAGCACGCCAATGGACTAAGCCTTTGGTTCCAGGCCAAGGTTACATGTGGAGGGGCTGGTCCATAAGGGCTAGCCACTTTATCTCTCCGCCCATATCAAAAACAACATTCAAATAGAACTTCACACCCAATGTTTTATAAGTACTACCTGTGGCCCCTTGGTCTGGCCATCCGACTGCCTCTGCCCCGACCCGGGTTCGACTCCTGCCCGCTCCAAACAAAATTTTATAGAAAACAAAAATTTCAAAATTTGACCCTTAGGGCCACGTGGCGGCCTCTGGGCTAGCCACGTGGTGCCCTATGATTGGCTGCCAGTGGAATATTCCGCAGAATATTCTCTTTTGAATAATTTTTTTTTTATAAAGTCAAACTGACCTATTTTTAACTAAAATTGGAAAACTTCAAAGCTGAATAACTTTCTCATACAGCGTCGGTTTTCAGTGCCATTCACGGCTACAAGGTCGTTTTTTCGAGCTCTTTCCTATCATTCTAGTTTGGACCAATTCTGAGCAACTAATTTTTTGAGAATTTCTCCATTAAGGACTTGATATCTTGATCACACCTCCCAAATGGGAAGCTTTTGGACCCAAAAAAGCTCTCTAATTAGTGAAAATGATGATGTGGAGACTGATTCTCCACTCTTCCACCCTTGAATAACTGAAATCTATCTGATTTTATCAAATGGAGCTTTTCAGAAAATGATAAATTGTCTCTGGAATTAACTGATCGACCATTGCTAAGATTGACAGAGTCAAGATGCAAATTATTAAAATTTGCAGAACAACAACTGTAATTTGCAGAAAAAAAAAAATTTTCTACGCTGATCAAACTTCCATGAAGACTTAAAATAACTTTCACCTTGCAAACTGTTCCCATGGCGAATTCTACCATTCTGAAACCAACTTTGTCCCATGTTGAATTGTGTGTCCTCCTTTCTTTCACTGCTTTTCTTTGACACTTCATTCATTGCATTGGATGACCCAAAAGGTAATTTGTGCAACATAACATCATCTTTTTTCAAAGAAAAACTGTTATCAAACTGAGACATATTATTAGCAACATCATAAAAAGGTGAATGCTCAAAATCTTGTTGTTTCAACATCAACAAAGTTAGACTTTGACTTGCATCAACCAGTCTTTTCAATTGACTTGCATGGAGTAAAGAAGATTCTAGCTTCTTCTTGTGTGCTCTCACAATGAACTCTTTACCATCTTTGAACAAGTGATACTTGTTTTCATGACGATGAAAGATGGCCTTCCTATCAAATAAGTAAGGACTTCCCAAAACAATTCCTGAAATATCAAGCGACACCACATCAAGTTCAACTGTGTCAATAAAGTGTGCAGTTATTGCAAAGCGCAATATGCACTTTCTTGAGACTTGCAAATCAGCATCCTTGCATATCCACCCAAGTGGATAAGGCTTTGGATGTGGAATGGTCTCAAGTTTTAATTGTTTGACCAAATCTTCTGACATGAGATTTGCTTGTGACCCACTATCAAACAGTGTGTCAATTTTGGTATGTTTTAAAATTACCCTCACATGGAAGAGCTCTATCCTCCTCTTTTCCTCATGAGTATCTTTGTGACAATTTAAAGAGATAGAACTAGGAATTGTGTCTTGCACCACTTCCTTCCCCTTAATGTTCTTTAAAACCATGGCGATGCTTTTTGTCTCATCACTTGAGTCTGACCCTAAGTCTTGCTCAACTGTTGCTACAATTTTCTCCTTTTCTTTGGTCTTGTCTTTGTTCTTGTATTTTTCTAGTTTCAGTTCAGTATGAAGCTTCCAACAATGGTCTTCATCATGACTTGTCTTTGAACAGTTCTTGCAAAAGAACTTTCCTTTTTCCTTTCTTGTATTTGCAACTCTTTTCTTTCCTTTGTTTTTGAAATTACTATCCTCATCAAAAGTATTCTTTCCTCTAGCTTCTAAATGTGTAGCCTGCACACAGACTTCATCTAAGCTGGTAGGATTAAACATTAGGATAGTATGTTGAAGGTAATTGTGCAAACATCCTATGTATTTTAACAAAGTGTCCTGACTTTGTAAGTCTATCCCAAGTAAGAGTGCTCTCCTTCTGAACTCTTGGGTATAATCTTGCACATTTTGACCCTTAAGTTGCCTAAAATTTTTCCAATTCATGATTGCCTTTTGAATATGAGGAGTTATCTTACCATGCTTTTTTATTTCCTCCCTGGTCTTGGCTTCCCACCAAACCAAAGCTGCTCCATCCATTCTCAATGAGGCTAATTGGATTTTTGTGTCATCATCATGCAGATTCTGAATTCTTAGATAGACTTCCAGTTGTCTAATCCAGTTATCCAATTTTTCTGCATTAACATCACCATTAAACATTGGCAACTCAAATTTTACATCGAGCTTTAACAAAGGAATTCAAACATTTGTTTTTGTTTTATGTGACTGATTAATAGAAGTAGAAGAGGATGATGTGGAGGAAGAGAATGACGATGGAGATGGTGGATCACCATTTCCCCCATTCCCTTTCTTAGACTTCTCATTGTCTTTCTTCCCTCCTGAAGAATCTCCTTCTTCTCTTTGGTTTCTAGACCCTTCTCCAGCAATCCTATCATTTCTATCATGTTAGAGGATCCTAATCATTTCATTCATATCCAAGAAAGCTTTTCTAAAGACTCTTTCTTCTTCCTTGGGATCCATTTCCTCATGTACTTATCCTTCTCTTGAAGACATGTTTATGGCTGATTCTAAGGCTAATGAGGATGAAAGGGAAGGTGGAGATAATGGCACCCTAGCCCTCCTTGGTTGAGGATGTTCTTGTGCTCTAACCAATTGATCTTCCCCTCTTTTCAATTTCAGCCTAGTAAGCATCAAATTTGCAGAACAACACAATTTTCTTGCACAAAATTCACAACTCTTGAGCAAAACCTAGAGCTTTGATACCAATCTAATCTGAAATGTGTGAACAAAATATTTCTTATACAGAGATATACATTAGGGGCTTTTACTGGTTATTTCACCTTTACTAGAAAGGATGAAACCAGAAGCTTCTGGCCCTCTTACTAGCTCTGCCTAAAGAAATATGAAGTAAACACTAGAACGATCTGGCAATGAAAGTATTTTTTTTTCTGATTGAAAAGTATTCATTAACCAATATTATGTGTGAACAAGCATGTTAAGGTGTTCTGCAATGGAAGTAAAGTGGTTTGGAATGGAACAAATAAGTTCTGATCACTGTATAAGTCTTTATGTGTTAAGAGGACTTATTTAAATTTGTTGTTTAATATATCAAACTATGGAAATAAGCAGCAAGAATTCACAGCATAATAACAAGCATTTGATAAAGCAGTTCACCCCTCTCTTGGGCTACATCTGCTAGGTCCAAAAACCTCCCAACAGGCTTTTACCTTCTCTATTAATGCTCAAAATAAGTTTTACACCATGATTAAAGCCTCAATATGCTGAAATAGCTGCAAAATTAGAATTAGAGTGCTGGAAATAGTAAAAATTGACTATTCATTCACCTCAAACAGATTAACATAGCCCAATATAGCTGATATTTCCCATAGCCCTAGTGGCTCCACAAGCAAATCCGCTAATAAAACCTCTGACAGAGTGCCCTGATGGCTCTGAAACCTGTTCCAACAGCTTCAGAATGTTCCAATACCCCCAAAACAAAAACAAAAAATTGCTCCAAAAGGATTTCCCTAGCTCAAGATATGACTGAAACAGACTTTGCCCAGTTAGGGCTAGGAAAGCTCCACCAAAAGTGGAGAACTGTAGCTAGGCCCGACAAAATTGGGGTCGGCACTATATTTTTGGCACTCTGCCATTTAATCCGCCAGACTCTGGGGCTAAGGAGATAAGGCACGAGACTGTGACCTTCAGAAATCTGTTTAAGACTTTGAGTTATGGGCGGCGTTTATTAATGTTTGAACCATATTATATACGTACCTTCGCACCAAGCACCAGTCCTTGTGACCAAGACCCAACGATGTAGTGCGCCAATGGACTAAGCCTTTGGTTCCGGGCCAAGGTTACATGCAGAGGGGCTGGCCCCTTTACATCTCTGCCCATATAAAAAACAACATTCAAATAGAACTTCGCGCCCAATGTTTAATAATTACTACCTGTGGCCCGTTGGTTGGGCCGTCCGACTGCCTCCGCCCCGACCCAGGGTCGACTCCTGCCCGCTCCAAACAAAATTTTATATAACACAAAAATTTCGAAATTTGACCCTTGGGGCCACGTGGCGGCCTCCAGGCTGGCCATGTGGCACCCTATGATTGGCTGCTAGTGGAATATTTCGTAGAATATTCTCTTTTGAATAATTTTTTTTTTATAAAGTCAAACTGGCCTTTTTTTAACTGAAATTGGCAAAATTCAAAGCTGAATAAATTTCTCATACAACGTCGGTTTTCAGTGTCGTTTGTGGCTACAAGATCATTTTTTCGAGCTCTTTCTTGTTGTTTTGGTTTGGACCAATTCTGAGCAACTAATTTTTTGAGAATTTCTCCATTAAGGACTTGATCTCCTGATCATATGTTAATTACGTATCCCATGAACCAATCCAAAGCCTGACCTTCAAAGACAATTTCTAGCTGCGCTCTTTTAACAACATCGTTATTGACATTCTGGGCAACCCATACCGCATTCGCCACAAACCAAAATCGGTCCATATCCTCATCCCCCACACCCTTAAAAGTGGGTAACTTCATCTGCGTAGCCATATCATCCTCACGTGGGGGTGGAGGTGGGGTAGGAGGAGTCTTACCCCATGCGAGTTTGATGGTGGCGTAGCCGGGGGGGGGGCTAGTCTCTGCATGTGTAACCTCGCTCCCATTTAGATCAGGTGAATTTCTTAGAGGACTGTACAAATATTTATTCCCCTTTTGATTGACCCAGATATTATTTACCGCTGCGTGTCATACTTCCGCCCTGATCAGGGGTCATTCACTCGGTGTGGCTGCACAAAACACCATTTTCACACAATAGCATCTTAATCAGCAAAGGAAAAGTTTGTAAGAACTTATCCCTCAACCCTTTGAAAAACCTCCTTTCATCTTCAGAGTAGGACACAAACTGATCAATTGCAAATTTAGTTACAAATACTCCCAAAACACTATCAACCCAGTGATCTATAGTCCGGGTAATAGAATTATTAGTCTCTTCCAATTGTTGGATTAATTCAGGGGTCCACTGCGTGACCTGGTCATCCTTCCAACATGTTTGGAATTCTACTAACCTCACCAACCACCCCTGTAGTTCATGTGCAAAGGTTACGAAGATGATATCGTGCACCTCTGTAAAAATATACATATTCTCCCACTCTTCAACATCTTATTACTTCTGTTTTCTTTTAGGGAAAACTCCTAAATCTGTTTTTCAAACCAATCCTCAAGTTCAGGCTTTAATGGCTACCAATTACCTCACGGCATCACCCAATCTCTCTCAAAATTATCTTGGTCTCGGCAACGAAACCATTTTTTGTCTTGAGGAGTCCTGACCTAGGTTCAAAATTGAGGTTAACCAACAAATCCCTCTTACTACTGGCCCTTTCGATAGTGACCTATTTGCGCAAGTCAAAGTCTCACCCGAAGCAGTATGGGGGGTGCTGGAACCAGGTTTCCGCACCCTGAGAGAGATATGGAATTATGTGGGTGCCTTAAGATCCCAAGCAATCATAAACAGACCTTCGGAATAGTAGCCCTAACAAGTAACCCCTTTTTCAGAAAGATTTAAGTCAAATATGCAGAGTATCTCGTGCAAGTCAATACAGTAATCATAAATCAAGTAATAACCGTCAATACATCCTATCGGAGCCTTATACCATCATATACATCCATTAAACATTCATATAAGCCCAATCATATTTACGTAAGAGATCTAATCACAAATATTACAGAAATCAGAAACAAGATGTAGAACATTCATAACATAACCAACAAATGCATATAGGACTCAAATATTCGCAACAATACTCCTTTATTACTTAGTAGTTCAAGCCATTCATACAAAACACTTCAATAGCTTGCACACAAAGCCAGTGGGGTCTGCACACAACAGGACTAAGGTCTTCACACACACATCCAGCAGGAGCCTTCTACCTAGACACATCCGCATGAATGATAAAAAATATCCAAATATATCATCCACTTTTAGACTCATGCAAAAAATGACTTCTTAGATTGAGTCTATTCATTAGCCTGCGCTATCCTATTGTTCACAAACCATGGTTTGCGGCCCCTTGATCTACCCTTTTGACCCATTACAATTTGTGAGGGGTTTTTCCTCGCCCCAAAACCCCTACGCAAGACTAATTTGTTACAAAATATAGAAACTTTGTCAAACTTAGGGGACCCTGCTCCAACAATATTTGAATGGGTGTGTCTCTTCACTGGGGACGACTTGCCTTGAGGGAGGGCTCACTTGACAAATTTGGAGCCAAAAATTCAAATTTTAATTTTAATTTGTTCTCTTTTTATATCAACATGAAGAACATGCCTTATAATAATTATTTAAAGGGATAAAAAATGTAAATCACATGAAGAACATGTCTTATAATCACATTATAAATTTCAAGGGCTAAAATGTAAATTATGAAGACTTACCAAAGCCACAAAAATCAACACCAATCAACCACATGATTAGTGTCTCGTACATACGTTTTAAGAAAAGAAATGTGAAATACATAATGTGCTTCCACTATGGGTGACACGACCGTTCTAAAATACATTGGTCCCACTCTTTCCAAAATTTGAAATGGTCCACAAAATATGGGTGCCAAATTAGCAATAGATGAGCTCTTCCTTGGCTTGAGATAGTGGCATACATGTTCTCCCACTTGGAATTCTTTATGTATTCTCTATTGGTTTGCATAGCTCTTTTTCCTATCTTGGGCTACCTTCAATTTTTTCTTAATTCTGAGCACTTCTTGCTCCATTTCTTTCAAAGTGTCAAGGCCAAGAACCATTATGTTCACTAGGTCATCCGAGCTAATGGTAGTGTTATATTTTATACCATACAATGCCTCAAAAGGACTCATGTTTGGTGACTCTTGATTCCTTTTGTTGTATGCAAAGTCAATTAGTGGAAATAATTCTTTCCACCTCTTTGGCTAATGCATAGAATTATATTCACCCTCTTAGTTTGGCCATTTTTATGAGGGTGATATGCTATAATAAAAGCTAACTGAGTCCTAAAGCCAAGAAACGACATCTTCCAAAAATTTGATGTGAACTTAACATCCTAGTCTGCAATGATCTTCTTGGGTATGCCATGCAATTTAAATATTTCTTCTATGAAAATTTGAACTATGTCAATGGATATTCGGGTGGAATTGATAACTATAAAGTGAGTTTCCTTTCTTAATTGTTCCACTACTACCATAATGGCATCATGTTGCTTGTATGTTGATGGAAATCCTATGATGAAGTCCACAAATATGACTTCCCACTTCCACTCAGAGATTGGGATTAGATGTAATAATATTGTTGAGTGCCTGCATTCTACTGTGACTTGTTAGGATTCTAGGCACCTGGAAACATATTCAAAAAATTCCTTCTTTATTCTTGGCCAACATACAACAAATTTATGGTTGTTATCATTTTCTAATAACCAAGATGGCCTAAATAAGGTATTTTATGAAACTCATCCATTGTGAGCTTCTCCGAGTTGGACACAGAAGACACATCCCATTTGTCTTTAAACAACAACATACTATCATCGGTGAACTCATAATTATTTCTCCTTGTTCCCTTTAGATCATGTTTTAAGCATTCCATCACATTTAAAAAATTATCATCATGTTTCAATGCCTCTTTGATCCTTTCTTTAGTGCCAATTTCACAAGTTCTCATGGATTCCAAGTGAGCTACTTGTAGACCTCTACTAATTCCATATGTTACCCTATTGTTGACACACATCATTGTAATGTTCCTATTGTATGTAACATGGTAAATACCAACTAAAATGAACTTCCACAACATATGATGGTACTAAAGCCAACCATCTGATGCATTGGTTTTATGTGGATATTTTGATCTCAATTATGTTTAGAATCAATATGTAATGCTTCCTTATGAATATGACAAATAAATATGATAGTGGAAAGGAAGTCTGAGCACATATTAATAGGTTACAAAGATTTAAAATGTGCTAAACTCCCTCAAAGCACATGAAGAAATGAGGCTCGAAGTTAGGGTTAAAGTATTTATTATTATGCATTGAAGTCCCACAATCTCAAATATGAAGGTTTGAAGCCCATTCTTGCGATATATTTATAAGCATATGCAACATACGTTTACTCCTATATTATGTTGCTTTGATTGTAATTCCTGTGGTTAAAACATAATTTATTAATGTCACGCTTGAAGGGTTCAGATGGTTGTAAAATACATTTTTATTTTTTGACTTGCGCATGATAAAGGGAATTTATCTCTATTAAAAATATAATGCAATGAACCTATGCATTGGGTTATGGTTACATCAAAGATCAACCCACGAAACATTGTTGAAGAAACAATATCTTTGAACAATGCTTGTTTTAAAAACTTGATCATGTAAAGTACATGTTGCATATCAAAATGTCACTTTTGCATTGATGGTGGTGGTGCATGTCTAAAGATTAGAAGGCTCGAGCATCATTATACTTATAGGGGTCATTTGATTGAACATAACATTATTCATTTTAGTTGGTATTTACCAGCCACATACAATAGGAGGGCATGAAATATTGTTCAATGCTTATATGTTTGATGCACAGATTAAAAAATGTGTTGCCACTAGTAACATAGTTTGTGAGTCTTGCATTGGTGGTGATAGTGCATGAACAAACAACCTGCAGGCGTGACATGTCTT
The DNA here is from genome assembly GCA_034641835.2 of Pinus albicaulis. Taxonomy (NCBI): domain Eukaryota; kingdom Viridiplantae; phylum Streptophyta; class Pinopsida; order Pinales; family Pinaceae; genus Pinus; species Pinus albicaulis. Next base: position 498,135,631 of record CM076581.1, on the reverse strand, counting down.
TCCACGTATGCTATCTCACACTATGTAAAGGTTTATCGTTTACAGTATTATTGTGACCTACCCATCTCATAATATTCATCGGATATTTCGTTTTAATGCCATGTAATGCACTACCTCTCTTTGACGATGTCGTAGACGTTATTAAAAGCTTGTTTTAATTCTTCACTTACGAAATGTGCCATCAATTCCCAGGTCCACGTGAATCTGTGCACGTAATGCACCCATGTTTGAAATCATTGGCGATCAATAGTATTGCCAATCCAATATGGAATTCATACTCTGGTTGCGTGTGATGTGGTTACCCACGTTTTCAATCCCTACACTTTCCATTACTCTCGTTATTTCCTCGCCATTACTCTGCAGCCTCAATTATCAAACGATGTTATTCCCACTACCTGTGAAGTTTCAAGAACATAGAGCACATCTAGCTACCCCTAAGTTCAGTTGGTTTCCATTCGAACTGTCTATGACCATTGCTGGAAATCAAGGAGGGAGGTTCTTGGAGCACAGGGAAACTGTTCCTTAGCACATGAATTCACAAGGTATTCTTAGTGACAGATAGACTATTTCAGGTGCAATCTAAGACCTCAAATTCCCTTGCAAAATATATCTATTATGAATGAAAGTCCCTCTTTCTAGTTCTTAAAACAACCTATTCATTCAAGGGTGCGATATGAGCCAAGAATTTGTCTTTGTCATTTTAGAACTCTCACTCTCCTCGTCTTTATGAAGGCAACACCACCCTTTGAATTTTAAATTCAAATGTTCCCTCCTACATGTAAGAAAGAATGTTTTCAAGATTACTTCGAAGATATATATATATATATATATATATATATGAAGTTTAGTTTGATTATACGGCCTGTCAAATACATAATCATGCCATCTATTTTATAGTGCGAGCCTTTGAGACCCTAGGTCTCGGGCACAAAAGCACTTCATTATTTTCAAAGTCTACCAAATCAATGGTTATGTTGCACATTCATGGACGAATTTTGATATTTCCATGCATTAATTCTATAAGCTTGCAAAGAAAATGCAGGCTATGATCCACCAGGGTCACATCCATATACTATGTTCTTGAGAACTTCCTTTATGATTACTCTAACAAGAACTGGGAATTATGTCGTTCTCGTCACATATGCATTTATGTTTTATTACAGGGTCCAACTGAAAATGAGCATACATACGAACTCATGCATTGTTATTTACATGACGAGCATACTCCATCTCTATATATAGTCCATGGCATACATATATCATTGGTCTTGATTATGACTATTGTCCCTGATTTTTTATATTATGCTTTGTCACGCTCTTTATTGGAGACACAAATGATAAATGATTTATTTTTCTATGGTTTTTAAAGATACATGCCCATCATTTTATATATCTCTTCGCACGCCATTCAATACCATAGACTGGTTACGTTGTGGAACTTTGGTTAAATAAAAAAAAAAAAAATTAGCCTAGTCATTTTTCTGAGTGAATTTAATTTGAAGCATATTATCATCACAATGTGAAAGACATGCGACTATGACCCTTTTTTTATTGATCATTAAGAATGTTTGTTCTAATTCGGCACTAAGCAGTTATCCCTTCCTTTACAAAAAAATTCCAAGGGTATGTTGTTTGAAAATCATGTAATATTACATTTATTAATGCCAAAATATTTTATCCTATTGTCACTTGGAAATAACATGATGTTTTTTTTTCAAAATGAGTTTTTTTAATTGCAGTTGGGGAGGGTGAATGAACAATAGATGCAGAGGGTTGGGAATACCAAGAGATAATATTCCCCAAGTTTTAGTGCACTTTGATGGAGACTTAGAAGAGTTAAGAAAACTGCTGCAAACTAGTGTTGTAAATTTGACCAATCATCATGTTTCCCAACCCTCACATCCATCTATTCACAATGGACCTAGTATTAGCATTCTAGTGGCTCCTCGTGGTTCATCCCCAATTGTCATCCCTTCCAAAGTTGATTGGCAGAATATTATTCAAACATTCCCTTTACGATCTATCCAAGGATGGCCAACAATTTCTTTATGTCCCCCTCCACCCCCTCCAACGCCACATGCATCACAACAGTTGAAATATGTTTCCTCACATATTGTTCCCACTCCTCAACTAGTATCTCAATCATCTAGACTTGTTATCTAGCCCCATCATCCCACCACCAATCTTGAGAGACAAAATGCCCCAAGTCATAAAATCAAATTCCTCTCATAGCTCATTTCATTATGTTACCTCTCATCCCCATCAAAGTCAGCATGAACAAGAAGTTGAAAGTGCACAAAAATATTAAAAAGAAGAAGAAGAAGAAGATTATGTCACATAGGTGTAAGTGAAAATTTGTTTATATTTTCATATCTAGTTCTTGTTTGTGGATAAACTATGCTTCTATTTTTTCTACTTGCTGGGCATCATACTATTTCATTGTGTTTTTTTTTGGATTATCATCATTTACTTTCAACATAACTAAATTATTGTTATGTGAAATTACATGCATAGATGGGTGGAAAACTCTAATAGCACACATACACAAACACACACACACACACATGTTGTTTATTATTATGAACGAGACTTGGTGCTAGAGATACAAGGGGAATCTGTGACAAGAATTGAAAAACTGAAAAGAAGTGGAGTAGAGGATTGTTCATCTCAATATTACGAATTAGTTAAATAGGATTACATTGGAAACATCACCAATAAATGTCTGGAGTTAAACTCGACTAAACTAGACTAATTAGAAACTGAACTGGACACTTGGACTGACAGTTTCGACACCTAGTAGGTGGTTGGGATTACATTCTTTAACACTCCCCTTTAATTACAACCACATAAAAATTTAATTAAAATACCTTCTGGTCTATGTCTCAGTGAGGCTTACAATTTAAAAATTGACTTTCAACTAGATTTAGTTTTCTTCTTCTCTTTTTCCAGATTCTGTGGCCTCTAAATTGTTTCAGATTTTTCGCTTTGCTATATCCTTGAGAACTATGTTTCTTCAGTTGCTGGTGCAAGTATTCTATTGTTCTAGACTGTCTAAGCATGTCCTGGACTTCTTCAAAAATTGACTTGTATGTGGGTTGATGCCACATATTGTCTTCTGTAGTGAATTTTTCATCATCGATCTGCTGCAACATAAGATTAGAATAATATCTTATTTCTTCAAAACTCCAATACTTGAAAATTTCATTGACATGTTCATCATGCATGTCATCTTCATCATTCATATCTACATCTTCTGTGTAGATCTCATCTAGACATGGTGTTGCAAGCCATGTTTCAAGGAACTTTAAGTCCTCTTCATAATCATCAGGCGTACCTGCACACTGGAAATCAATGTTAGAATTAAAAATATTTGCAGAATGACATTCGTTCTGGTCTTTATGCTCTGCAATGAGAGCTTTCTCCAGTTGTGTTTCCTTATCTGCTTCTTCCTCTATCTTTGTTTCTGCTTTCCCTTTACAGACAACTTTCTTTTCTTCTGTCTTTGCTTCTTTCTCTGTTTCTTCCTTCTGCTTTGCAATGAGAGCTTTCTGTTGTTGCGCTTCCTTCGTTGCCTCTTCCTTCTCTGCTTCTGCTTCTATCTTTGTCTTTATCTTTTTCTCTGTCTCTTCTTCACTAACCTGTGCTGCTGCAAACAGGTTGTCTTCCACTAACTAAAGTGGGATTATCTCACCAAATAACATCATGTCGATATCATATTTTTGTTGCATCATCTGCAACCAGTCATCATTAGCCAATAAATCTTGATCAAATTTTGTATCAAAAATATTAGTCTCTAGATTTACCATATCATCAGCAAGCTTAGTTGTTGGAATCGCCATATCATCATCAGCAAGCTGTGTTGCTGGAATCAACAAGTCATCATCAGCAAACTTTGTTGCTAGAATCACCATATCATTAGCAAAATATGTTGTTGGATTCATCAAATATTCGTCAGCAAGCTCTGTTGCTGGATTCATCAAAACATTATCAACAAGCTCTGTTTCTGTTATCATCAAATATTCGTCAGCAAGCTCTGTTGTTGGGTTCATAATATTTTTGTCAGCAAGCTCTGTTGTTGGTATCATCATATCTTCGTCAGCAAGCTCCATTGTTGGAATCATCAAATAATCATCCACATGTAGCTGTGTACAGTGGGGTTCACAAGCATCTTCGTGCTCTCTCTCTGTTACTTCTGCAATTTCTTTGCAGACTTCATCCACCTGTGGCTACGCACACTGGGTTTCAACAAACTCTTCATCTCGATGTAGATCTGCTGCTATAGATCCACCTTCACCTTCAACTTCAATGCTCCCCCTTGTACCAAAACATCTCTCAAGGGTATCCTATGCCTCCTTAGCTGTCTTGGCATTTGATATCAGAGGGAGAATGCTATCATCGACAGATTCTTTTATGCATTTTAACGCATAGGCATCTTTTTTCCTCTTTATTTCCATATCTAAAAAGATCTCGAACATCTTCTATTTTTTCTTTAGCCTCTTGGATTTTCCCATTACCGAGTCTACAGATGCATCAAATACCTTGTTTCTAAAAATTCCTTTTCCTCCAAAAAAATCTCCTTTTAAACATTCATTTTCACATTGCTCTCACAATTTTTAAATTTAAAAAAAAAAAAAAAAAACTCCAAAAAAAAAATTCTTTTTCTCAACAAAATCTCATCTCCTTTAAAGACTTAAAAATCTCTTTTTAAAAATTGAAGCCCTTTTCATTTCCTTTTATAGAACCTTTGAAAATTTTGAAGTTTTTTTTTTATTTTAAAAAAACTTTAATAAAAAAAACTTTTTTTTTCACATGAAAGGGCTTTCTCCTTTTTCAAATTACGTGAAGTGTAATCGAAAAACTTACATGGCCATCATTTTTGGGCACGTAGCTCAATTTTTCCACTTTTGACTCCTTTTAAAAGAGATCCTTCATCTTTTTAAAAAATCTGTTGAATGGCTTAAGGCAGCATAAAAAAAATACCTTAACGCAGACGATGAAGCTCCTATCCCACGTTAATGTTAATGCAGATGATCCACGCAGGCCCTACGCCACTCGAAATCCGTGCAAGTGATTGGCACTTAACACGGCTGTTAGCTCTTGGCTCCAGAGTTAACGCTAAGCTTCTTAACAAGTAGTGCGTTAAGACTAATGCTGAGAAGATTTTAAAACAAGGCGTTAGTACAACAACAAATTTTTTTTGGGCTTTTTTCTATTTTGCTGGCACTTTCACTAGCTTCGCCTGGCTTTTTCTTTCTTCTTCTGCTTCTTCACAGGAGGCGTCTTCAACTTTCCTCAAACTTCTATTGCTCTATCAAAGAGTCTTATGTAGGCTCGCCTCTCCTCTCTACTGCTCCAACTTGGCTCTATTTCTGCTCTCTGGGGAGGCTTATGCAAGCTAGCTCTGATACCATGACAAGAATTGAAAAACTGAAAAGAAGTGGAGCAGAGGATTGCTCATCTCAATATTATGAATTAGTTAAATAGGATTACATTAGAAACATCAGCAATAAATGTTTGGAGTTAAACTCGACTAAACTGTACTAATTAGAAACTGAACTGGACACTTGGAGTGACGGTTTCGACACCTAGCAGGTGGTTGGGATTACATTCTTTAACAATCTGTTGATTTTCTAGTGTAACCAAGACTAGTAATTTTTTTCAAATTGATAACTACTTCCAATGATATAACTTGACTTCTTTAGAGAATTCCAATAATTAAGTAGTTATATATGAAAAAAATTCAACCTTTAACTTCTTCAATAGAGGAATAAAGTTCACAGTAAAAATAGTTAGATAAGAGACACCAAAATTTTGGTCAATGAGAAGGGAAAACCCCACAAGGGAAAAACTCATCAATATTTCCTTACGAGAGAGTTCAATTCATAAAATAGTACATCAAAATATTCTATTCAAAATTTCAATATATGACATCAATAAATGCCAAGTCAAACCAGTCAAATGAGAGAGAAATAGTCAATGTTGGTCCAAGTCAAAGTCTACAATAAAGGGGTTGAATTTTGGCTTGAGGAAGCTAGCCAAAGGGCCTAAATTCGACCTAAAATACCACAATCAAAGCTCAGAAAATCAAAAAAGTTGACATATGGTTAACCGTAGGTTGATGGCCTAGAAACAAAGATAAAATTCAGTCAAATAGAGTCAAAAAATCACAAATAAAATTGGCCTTGAAAATTAGTCAAGAACTAGTTCAAATAGCAGCAGAAAATCCCAAGTCAACACTAGTCAAATATAAGTCAAATAGTTGGTCAACACAAAATGAATATTCTTCTTCTTCTTCTCCTCACACGTGTGAACATAACTCATTGTGTTGATGAAATTAAATGTGATAGATGGATGCCAAATAAGGTCAATCAAATTCCAATTTATACATGTGCTAGGAGGTGGGTTTTGATGTTGGGGTCAAACCCTTTCAATGAGTGGGGCTAAATTGTTAAAATAATGTTGAATTGGTTAACATAAAAAACATGTAATTTCCCCTTGATTTTTCCAATGAAATTATCGACCGAAGCTACCAATTTTCAACAATCCCTCTTAGCCAGGAAGGTACTTTTCATTCTCTCTCTCTCCCTCAATATTAATCGCTACGACCAATTTATTGGTCTGTCAGTAATATCCCAAGGGAGAGATCAAATTTACAAGTCTAATCATAAGGAAAGATACATAGCATCAAAATCATCCCATAAGCCAAAACCCAATGGCATCAAGATCAACACCCAACTGAGAAGTGTGATCAAATAATGAGGTCAACCTCTCCAGCCATATGAAATGGTTTCTTATTAAAGCATGCTGAGCCAAGAGAGTACTAAAAAATAAATATTCTTGACCAATTCCACTTGGTATCTTAGTCAAACATAATGACTCAAGGATGTGAACTCAACATCAATCTCCCTGACCAACATACTAGTCTCTCAATCAAACACAATGACTCAAGGGACTAACCAGGATCAAAATATCCGACCATACTAATGGTCTCTCGATCAAATCCAATGACCTAAGAGAGTACACAAGTTTCATCTCCATGACCATAAAAAAGGGTCTTTCGATCAAGATTAATGACCTAAGGGAGGAATCCATATCTAGATATCAAAATCCCCAACTATATAATCTTTCAGTCCACGAACCAATGGGGGAACCTTGATCTAGATTTCAAAAGGATCAATCTCCCTAGTCATATGGTCTCTCAGTCAAATATAATGACTCAAGGGAGAGTAATCAAAATCAGTGTCCCTGACCAAACCTATAGGTCTCTTGGTCAGACACAATGACCTAATGCATCACTCCAAGCCTCATAACCATTAACCATGTTTTCTCAGCCAAGCCCAAGTAATATTCATGATGCTATATACTCAATTCTTCCTCTCTCCAAGAGAGGGATTCTCACTCATTCCAAGCTTCTCTCATAAGCAAACAAACTTCATCTAGAATAATGGATTTCACAAAACATCAACAACCTACTTATCAATAGAAATGTATTCGAGCCTCACAACTCTTCTTTAGACAACATCCTATATATAGTGACACTTGATCTCAATGTGCTTCGACCTATCATGAAAAAGAAAATTATCCAAAAGCTTCACGCAGCTTTGTTTTTCACAATATATCATGTTCGATTCCAACACCTGAGAAAACAAACCAATAAAAAAATTTAAAAGAAAAACTACTTCACAGTCGTTATAAGTGCAATAGAGGTTTACACCATACTCATCCATGATATCTAGGCTAAAACATATTCCAAAGGTTCTCTTTAGTGTATCTAACCAAATCAAATTCCATGCAAATACAATTCACCATTAAATGGTGCCTACTAAGTCTCCAAAACGTCATCCACTTTTATCCAAATTTCGATCATTTTACCCTCATTCCGTAATTTCATAGCTACATAACCCTACACTAAGTAACCATTTTCATGATCATATGGGTTTAGCATTATATTTTAGAAAGTCATTTATTTTAAGTATTTTAAGTGAATTTGTAATTAAATATTATAAAATTAACATGTTTTCATATATACATGAAAGTGGTATAAGTTTTGTGATATTGTAGGCCCACTTGGAGAATATAGAAGGGTCCTATTTGGCCTCCTAACTACAAATTCGAATTTCAAATTCCAACTTGTGAGGATTTGTAGAATATTTGAAGAAGTTATGAATCATTAAGCTAAGCACATTCAAAGGAGAAGAATCATGCATGTTTTGATATGTGTCCTTATAAAAAATATGAGAGAATTTTGAGAGGATTTGTATCTTATATTTTTAGGAGATTGGTTATAACAACATGAGATAAATGTGGATTTAGGAGAAATTTGAGGATCTATAGTTATCTTCAATTTTTGTATAAATAGGAGTGCACCCTTCACACAAAGGGTTTTCAATTGTAGTAGTAAATGGTTGGTTGTAACTTGTTAGTTGTTAGAGATTAGAGGTAGCTAGTGGCTAGTGGCTAGTTAATAGTTGGAGGTTCCAAGTTCCATTTAAGATGTATTTTTAAATTGAGTGTTATCACTCTCCCCAAATTCTCAAGGCTGAAAATGGGATTGAAGAAAGGTAACCACATACCAGGCTTTAGGTCAAGTAGCTAGCCCTACCAAGGCCATAGAGGGCTCTCTCGTTGTCACTTTTGTAGTCAAAGGAATGAATGATTATCTAATGACCTTAATCTAGGTATGTAAGCTCAGTAAATAGGATTTGTTTGATGTTTTAAGTGCTGGATAGAAAGGTCAGTGAGAAAACTGTGTATGAGGTTTTTTAGGTTTGAATTCCAAGGTCAATTTGCAGAGAATATGTGAGGCTAGGTAGGTAGTTTGAAATCATTTTTAATAGGTAATTGAGTATAGAATGAAGTGAAAGAGATTTTGAATGAGCACTGAGGTGAATTCATCCATTTAGAAGCAAATAGACATAACAATGTAATCCTTGCCTAAAATAAAGCATGAACAAGCATGATTTCTGCTCATAAACTTACAATATAAACATATATGAAATAAGAAGATATATCATTTAGAATGAATAGATAAAAATACATAAGAAGAAAAGATTCTCTAATGCATACCACAAGTATCTCGACACAAGTTCTGCAAATCTGTCTCTAATTTCATTCCAAATTGTTGATTACAAAAGCTCCACTGCCAAAATGAGACTATCCAACCCAAAAAAAGACTAAAGAGGGTCTAGTTATATAAAATATGGACTATGAAACCTCATCAGGTCGAAATCCCATCCAAAATGGATCATAAATACACAATATGAGTCATTTCCTAGATTCTAGGGAGGTTAGAAACCATTCCATGAATTTCAGCTATGAACTAGGAGTGTTTGTCCCTTACATTAAATTACATATTCCCTCAAAATAAATAACTCTAATTCCAACTCATAGGACAACAAAACCTCAAATTTGTGACATTTCTTGAGCTTAAAAAGTGTCCCGAGGAATCCAATGCTAATTTGTAACATTTCTGACAGAAGTGTAACAAAATTTTGTAAAAGCGTAAGAGAAGTTTGCAGGAACTTTTAAGTCACTTTTAGGAGTCCAAATCCACTTCTGAAAGAATGGTCAACTAGTCCCGTGTGTCTAGTTTCCAAAACATCTTTAATTTGAAAAAATGTCCCATGGGAAGGCCTCCAAAAATCCATTCTCCCAAGGTTACTCCAAAGGTATAAAAAAGGCTCCAAACAGGTGGCAGAAACATGAAAAATGAGTGGTTTTGGGCCTTTTTCTCCAAAATTAAAGATTTTAATGCAAAAAGGGTTCCTGATCTATGATATAATCATCAAAATGCATCCATCCATGTAAATAAATCATCATTTGGATGCCCCCAAAATAAGCGTAACAAAATTTTGCTACACTTTTGTGAGGAGGAATTTCCATAATTGTGCAAAAATCACAAAAAATACCAAAATTCTTCAAAACTTCTCAAAATTGGTTCTATATCACCTGTGAGTGATGGGCTAAACAACCAAGTAAGCTTCAGCCAACAAATCTAAGCTGTCATTCTCTTTAAGGTTCATTTGAGCTTCTCACAAAACCTCAAACATCCAGTCCTCTCAAAGCATCTTTTGGCCAAGGGTGAAGCATTGAGTTCATGCATTGTGAAGGGTTCTAACCTGAGGTGGCACCCTCCCTTGAAGATCTTCTTCTCACTCTCCATCTTATTTATCACTGAAAGGATGAAAACCATATTTTTTTGGTGGGATGAGTATGTGTAGTGAAATATGGAAAAATAGAGTGTAGGAATAGTGTAAGTTTAGAGAGTGAGATGGAGGGTTATGAAGCTAGGGAAAATTCTAAAAACAATTCAGTAGATAGGGTTATATTTTAGCTCCAAGTTGTGGGTGGAATGGAGTGAAATGGATGTGAGGAAGGTGGTGAAATGATGAAAACATGGGAAATTTCCAATTTCAACACTGTGAAAATATCTAGTGTAGAGGGTTTGATGAAAATGACATGTTAGGGATGATACGGATGGTGGGAGATGAGAGTGCGAGGTATATGAGAGGTGTAGGATAATGTTTAGGTACTACGGTTAGGGTTTATTTATCTAGAGTAGGCTAGGGTTTATTCAAATTAAGTCTTTCATTGACATGAAGAAGTGACAAGATATGGAGAAATATAGAGTAAGCATGAGAATCATTAACAAACTTGATTTGACCACATTGGGATCCTATGAGAGTGATGAATTACTATTTGTGAGGGGTACAAGGAGTAGTGGTCACACGCCTTGAGCTTTTTTGAATGGATTTGAAGCCAAAAACATAAGTTCTGGACCCTTTCTTGAAGCATACACCAAATTACAGAAGCGTAACAACACTTCCCAGAAGAATAACAAAGGAATTGCCAAAAATATGAAACAATAGGGATTAAATATGGATCAATATCTCTCTAGCCATAAATTTTTTTACAAACCTAAGAGATTTTTTTTTGCTCTGGCATGTTATGAACAAAAACCTCCTACATTTTTCCAAAATACTTCCCCATTTGCTCATAATACAAGTTTGACGTTTATTGCTCAAAATTTGCAGAAGTGTAGCACACTCTGAGCAGAAGCGTAGCACCTACTTTGAGAGGGAATTTGGAGGCCTTCCCAGAGGAGTTTGGGGCTGAAATTTGTATGGTTTGGAATATTAGGATGTCTAAGACAAATTTGATTCATCAAGAACTGCAAAAACCTACTCCAAACCACTGAAAAATTGATTTGAAGACAACCTGTCCAAAATTGCAGAAAATGACCTGGAGCAACTGTATTTTTAGAATTTATCTCACACCATAACATGTGTGCATACAATGAAGGAATTTTTTGTTCCTTAAATTATGATTGACAAAAACCTCTTTCATTTTTGTAAAATTAATCCCCATTACTTTAGAAACGGATTTTGAAGCCAAACTGTCCCTGTGTGCAATGTAAACCCTTGGTTGATCACAAAGCTCTAAAAATGATGACATGTGTCTGAGTTGGCTCAAAACTGGAATGGTGACCTCCCTTATGGACCTTATTCTCACCCTCCATGATTTTTTTCAACAAGGAAAGCCCTAGCTTGATGTATTGGATAGGGAAGGTGAAAAGTTAGGAAAAAAGGGGATATTGGTAGAGTGGTTTTAGGGACAGAAATGAAGTGGAAGGAAGTTAGGGAGAAATACTTAAAAAATTGGGGATGTAGGGTGATGAGTTGGATACAATATGCAAGTGAAATTTTTGGGAATGGGCATGTGAAAGGTACCCAAAAGGTCAAAACACAGGGTTTCACTAGTTTTTCTCCCAAAATGTAGTGAAAATTAAGGTTTTAATGAAATTGATGGAAAAGAGGGTTGTGAGTGATAGGATATGTTGGGGTATGTTGTATGAAGGTCATATGAAGGTTGTGTATGGTTAGATTAGGGTTTTATCAGCTGAAACAAACAAAATATGAAAAAAACCAAAAACGTAGTGGAGGTAACCTAATGAAGGAAACCACTCATTTGCTAATGAATTTTGACTTGAGAGAGGTATGAAGAGTGTCCACTTATTGTTTAAGAAGTGTATGAACATTTTTGCAGTGGTTTTGAACCTTGGAGAACTAATTTGTAGCACAAACACCAAAAGCGTAACCCCTGCGCAACGTCTGTGCAACACACCCAGAAGCGTAGCACAGGTAGTGTTGGCACAAATTTTCTTATTTTTCTTCAACTCATGGCAGTTGTGGAGTATGATAGTGAGAAGAAAGGAGCTCTTTACTTATTTCCCTATCTTTGCTAACTCCCTATGAAAATGAATTGTATGGTGAAAATGATATTTTGTTCACTTTCTTTTATGACATAATTGACTGTTATGGTGGCGAAACAAATGAGAACTAGACTCTGACCTAAATGAAGGTGTGGTGAATGACCTCAGACCCTATATTATTAATGGATGAAATGACCTCTGAAATGATGATGACCATGAATGGAGTTAAGGGAGTAACATTTTAGACCTAGAAATATTCAGTGAACAAAATTTTATTTGAAAATTGACTTAAAACATAAAATTTTGATATATGACTTCTAGGAAAACAACTGAAAGAGTATGTTTGATCACCAAAAATTTGGAGACTAACAATGAGGAGAGATAATTATTGTAGTATCTTGTAATCATTTTATGAAATACATACTGCCACTTTGATCTCCAGGATGTGATAGTTGTTCGGTGTGCTTGCTGAGGAATGGAGGGCCCCCATCAACCTTAGTTTGCATACCTTTTTACATATTGGTAACATAGTATAGTTTTGTTATTTCATTTATTTTCAGCAAGTGTGTTTTTATTCTATGCAAGTGAGATTTTCCTTTCAGCAAGTGTGCTTTCAATTATGCAAGTGTGAATGTGATTTCCTTTTAGCAAGAGTGATTTTGATTATGCAAGTGTGAGTGTGATTTCCCTTATGCAAGTGTGATTTCAATTTCTTTATGTTTGATTTGATTTCGTTCAAATTAGATTGATTTAATTTGCTTTATAATTAGTTTTAACTGCATTATGTTAATCTAATCTAAAGAATAACCACCTAGTACATATAGTACATCTATACCTTGCTAGTTTACGAAACGTCGGGTTGACAATTAGATGACAGGGATTTAACTAACCATTAAATCACCCAACATTTTGGCGTCGTTGTTGGGGAGGTATACATATGTGTTTATTTTGAGGTTTAGAAAATTCATTATAGTTGCATTCATTTTAGATGCATTGTTAAAATCATATTAAAACCATTTTGCATATTAAATTAAAAAAAAAAATTTCAAAAATTGTACTAATCTGTGTGTGCAACAGGAAAAATCAACCAGTTGGAGTAATTCACAGGTAATTAAGAGGTTGAAGAATGTGATTCCTTTTTTAATTTTTAATTGTATTATCTACACAACTGGTTTTTCATGCTTTGATGATTTTTAAAGCATATTTTTTTAACCTTAGCATGAATATCATTTTAATCCTGTTACACACATGGTTATTTTTTTTAGATTTCATGTTGTTTGCATTGTTATTTTATTTTCTGGTGCAGTAAGAGCCACCCAAATCACTAATGATTTGCATGAGGATGAAGAAAGAGAAATAATAATTGAGAAAATAGGAGAACAGATAGAGTTTTGAGAGCCACAATCTGAATTTAGAGATCAAATATTTGTGTTGTGTTTTTTAAATTTCACATTCCAATGGAATAAATAGCTTCAATATTGTTGAGTATGCTCTCTTCTTGCGCCTTGTGCGATCTCGAAGATCAGAAGGGGAAATTAAATATGTTAGTTTTGAAATAAAATTTGGCAATAAAACTCATAGATCTAAAATCATATAGGAGATATAAATTCATTATTCATTCTAAATATACTCAAAATTTAATCTTCAAATTTAAATTGGATCTATCTCAAAATTTGCTAAAATAAATTATTTTTCTTAAGAAAAAATGTAGGAATTAAATTGAAGATATATCACAAACCATGAATTGTGTTCTTGTAATTTGTTTACAGGAAGTACATAATATTATGATTAAAAAGTCCTGAAAATTTCAGCCCAATCCGCTTCACGATTTTCAAGAAAATGAATATCATCACCTATAACCATTTTGATTATATCTCGAGATCTGTGCAATGGATCGATCTTATTTTTGGTGTGAAGGAGCATTAGGACCATAGGAAAATTCATCAAAAATTTCAACTCAATACAACAGATATTTTATGAGAAAATGACCCACAAATTTTGTTGTAACAGACTTTGTAGAAACCTGCAAAAGATAATAATAATAATAATAATAATAAATAAAAAGAAAAGTAAAAATTTATGAATTGTATCTTCGATGTTTTTAAAATTTTTAGAGAATAAATTAGTTTTGAGATGCATTCTTTTTGGCAAGAGGATGAGTTCAATTGAAAATAAAATATTTTGGTGGCATGAAATTGATTGACAAGTGCACTTAGACACTTGATTTTTTCCTAAAAAGCTTGAAATTTTGTTTGGTAAGCATTTGCCAAATTGTTGTCTCATTAGTCAAATTCGTAGAATGATTAATATTTTTAAAATTTAACTAACGTTTTTTGGCTTTATTTTCACAAATTTGAATTGTGGTTTACTAGTAAGCCATTGAATTTGTAAAAGAGAGATCATGAGTTCAATTCTAGTAAAAGCTAAAATTTGTTAACTATTCTACAATTTTGACAATCCTTAATTAGCAAACAATTTCACTACCATGTGGAAACATTGGATTGGTCCACGTGGCAACATATTATTGATAAAAATTACATAGTCATTGCCCCGTTGTCCACGATGTCACCTTGAACAATCAAATCCCTATGTCTGCATTCCATGTCATCATCCATGTGGCACTCCCTGGTGTTTTTGTTAGACTCCTGTATTTCACAGTATCACCAGGTGACTGATTATTGCTTAGATTTGTCATTACTGAAAATAATATTCCATGGCTATCGTTTATTTTCAACAAAACAAAAGTAATATCTTGGCTGTCAAGAGCATCAAATGAATATATCTGCCTTTCAACTTAGTTGCAAGAAGAAAGTGTTGATGATTAAGTGTGATGGTGAGCAAACTCCATACTACCCTCATTCATTCCATATACCCTCTTCCTACCCTTCATTTTTCCTAATTCTGGACTCCAACGCCCTAAATCCCATTTAAACCCCGAGACCCACATACATAACCTTTCAGACTTATCCCTTTATAAATCCACTTATATCTAAGTCTGAAGTCTTAATACTACAGCTCCACCCACCCACTAAAAGTCGTAAACCTTACCTCTTGCCCACACTTCGCACCCTAAAGGTTTTAACATTTTCTTCTTAACTCATCTCCGAAACATAAAACTCTACCGATGTGATTTCGTGGGACCCATCCAGCCTTTATACATTACCAAATCCACATGGAAACCTTTGTATTTCGCATTTCCTTACCTTTCGCATTTTCGCACTTTCCAGCATTTAGCGCATCGCATTTCGCACTTTGCATATTTTTAAACTTACCTTTTAAGTGCCCACATGTTAAATTTTTTAACTTGCGATATAACCATCACATGTTTTAAAAGTTAAGTGCGAAAGGTTTTATTTATAATCGTCGAAGTGTGATATACGATGCGGGGGACCCAATCGCAAATCGAAAATCGACAATCGCAAAGTTTAAAGAATAAGTGCGGAGGTAAGTGTTAAAATCATCGAAGTGAAATATGCGATGACGTGGAAGATGATGTGGCAGTGATGTGGAAAATGACATTGAAGTGATGTGGCAAGCTGACGTGGAAGATGACATGGCCCTTACCCTAGAGATCGTAGCTGATTTATGATGACATGGCGGTGACGTGGCAAGCTGATGTGGCCCTGGCCCACATACCGCACATTGCAAGTTTTAAAATATAGTGCAAAGGGTTCATGTTAAAGTCGCCGAAGTGCAATGTGCGATGCCAGGTGGGACCCAATCACATAGCGCACATCGCAAGTCTTAGAAAATAAGTGCTAAAGAAGAGTTAAAAATAACCAAATGCAAAGTGTAATGTTGGCATGGATGCGATGTATTTTAGAGAAAATGCTTAAATATTTCAAAGTCCGGGTGCATTAGGTTTGTACGTTTTTTTGTAAAGAAAGAGATAACATAGGAAGAAGAGGTAGAATCAAGCCAGAGAAGGTATGGTGGCACTGTTTTGAATGTGCTAGGGGGGTCAAGTTGGGAAAAATGGGCATTGGTGATATAACAACAGAAAATGAAGAGGTAGCAACACGGCCACCGATCCACGAAAATTCCAGCACCTCATCAATTTAATAATTCCATGGTAGTTTCTGAAGAGGAAGATCCAAGGTGTTAGAACCTTCCTTGCCTCTTCGGCATCGGAAAAAAATGGATTATGATCATAGCAGATTGTTACCTCCGCCTTCATGGCCAGAAGTACCTTGTCACCACTTGCGTGGTTCCACTTGTCAAAGTGTTATTCCATCATGGCCTCTTCAGGAGCTTAAGAGGCGATTTATTCCTCTGTAATCACTAACAGACTGTTGTTGGGGTCAATCCCATCTTATCACCACCTGAAAGTTTCCACTTGTCCAATTTCTGCTTAAATGTAATCACTGTAGTAGATAGATGAACCGACTTCATTTTTATATAAATACTGCATACATGAGCAGTAGGAGAGAGGACCGGAAGGGAAAAACCATTGTAATAGACTCACTCGATTTTAAGCACTCTCTTGTGGATGAATGAAGGATTATGTTTTTTTCCAGATTCTTGTGTTATGATCTGTGGTAAAGTGCTTCTCCCATGTAATTTGTGATTCTTTTGTTTTACATACTATTTTATTTTCTTTACTGTGGATAGAAATTTTTGTGTAGGATTTACCATGGGGTACCCTGCTCAGTATTGAAACAATACATTTTTTTTTCCTCTGAAACCAGAATGTAGAATTTAGAGATGGTCTGCTTTTCATTCTTGTTGACCTTAAGCTCCTCCTCTTTTCCATTTCATAAGCTGTTAAGATCCATTGACATGGCTAGCTTTCCTGGTTGCACTTGACCTTATTTATTCATCCATTTGAATTTGTTTTCACCTACTTGACTCCATAGCCCAATGTCCCTCTTCTACTGCCTCAACCATAAATCTTCAAACCAACCCCTATGCACTAATATCTAGCCTAAAATACCCCTATAAACAAATATATATCTAACATAGAGATCCCTTTCTGAATCTAGGAAGGCTAGGTCCTGGATTCCAAAGCGGTTTGATGTTTCCCTTTGTAGTTCTGTCCTCAGCCTTCAGAATTACGGAGTGATAACATAATGGTGACCATACTGGGGACGAGTTTCGTTTTCCTCAGTAACACTTACCAAGTTCAATTTTGATTTTGATTGTGAAAATAATTCAAACACTAGAAGGTTGTTGCATTCACCTGGCGACTCCATTGGCAGCAAAATCCATAAACATAGATTCACTGGTGACTCCACAGTTTTCAGTTGACCTAAAGGCTCCACTGGTAGAAGAATCCAGATTTTTTGCAAACATGCAGTGACTCCATTATTTTATTGATTGAAAATATGAATCCAAGAATACAACGTAGGTATGCTCCAATGAACAAAGATCACATTCCTGGATTCCCACACAAAATGCCTCAGGTAGATTGGGAAATAAATTTTCCTATTTTTTAAGATGAGAATGTTGATGATGCTTTGTTAAATCTCATTAAATTTCATATACATTCATGGAGTTTTAAAGTTAAATGGCATGAGTATTTCCTCATGAAGATGTTCATGGTAACATTAGAAGGGAAAGTGAGGGAAAGGTATGAAAATATGAGCCCTGGTAGTTTGTTTTCTTTAAAATATTTCCATAAGGTGTTTTATGAGCATTATAAAGAAAATTCCCATCTTTGTCATTAGCTGAAAATTGTTGTGATCAGTCTGAGGATCTCATACAATACCTTGTAAATATTTATGAAGATCTAGGAAATTGGCATCTTGAGGATCTCTTAGAAGCAATTTATGAATTACATTATCAAGTTAATTGTCACGATAATCAAGAGAAGATAGTTGAAAATGAAAGCACTCAAGAAATGAAAGTAGATCCATAGGATCTCTTTGGGGTGAAAAATGATAATTCATTTTCTCTTTTGTATGAGGCTAAAGAAGACATTCAGTCTCATGATCAGTCTTCATGATAGAAAGAAAACAATTTTTGTTTAATCCAAAGGAAACAAACACTGCCTCCTCCTTTAACTGAATAAGAAATTAATCAAATTCTAAGCATGCAGCCAACCTCTCAATTTTTATGTAATGAGGAGATTATTTATATTTGTTCCACTACTGATTTATGTACTAGAGTATTTCCTCATGAAGAAACAAATGTATAACATATTGATATTGATGTTGTTTTACATTCTCAAGAAGGCTTATTGCCAGAAAGTTCTCTTGATCATCAAAATGATGGACTTCAAACAAAATTAAACAATCTTAGTCAAGACATACCAGGTTTTCTTGAGGATAGCATATTGATATGCAATGAGGATGCCATGTCATATGACCATGTATAATGTGTAGACATTCTCTTTCAGAAGAATCCTGACCAGGACGAATTGGAATAAAGAGCAGTCCTAGATGAAACTTGATATTTGAATCCTCACGACCAAGTATTGTTCCAAGATCCTTTTGTAGGCCTTTTAGAATCATCTAAGGAAGGAGTATGCTATGCCATGAATGGTTTTCTAGAAATTTTAAGGAAAATTTTGAACATTACTGTTTAATGGTGAGTAAGATGGAAGTGGAACTTTTGTTTTCTTAGCCTACTCAAAAAAGTGAACAAGAATCAATCATGTAGTCATTTACTTGATTGATTACATTGGAAAAAAGAGTTAACTTAGTGTATATATCATCTTCAAGTTAGATTAGGATAAGTAGGTGTGAAAATAAGCTCAGTTTTCTGAGCATATTTCCAGTTTTAGTTTTAGATTGCTTTCTAGTTTTCAATACAAGTATATTCTAGACTTCAGATTTCAGAAAGTGTTGATTTTGAACTGAGCCTTCTTAGCCACAAAGGTTTTGTAGCATATTAAGTAACAGATTTGGAATCAGCCCAATGGATCAAGCCAATAGGCTATGGTGTTCTTGACACCTCCTAAAGGAGTTGCCATCCCCAGCTGGAGCCACTGTTAGACTCCTGTATTTCACAATATCACGAGGTGACTGATTATTTCTTAGATTTGTCATTACTAAAAATAATATTCCATTGCTATCATTTATTTTCAAAATAAAAAAAGCAAGATCCTAGGTGTCAAGAGCATCAAATGAATATATCTTCCTTTCAGGTCAGTTGAAAGAGGAAAGTGTTGATGATTAAGTGTGATGGTGAGCAAACTCCATACTACCCCCATCATTCCATCTACCCTCTTCCAAACCTTCATTTTTCCTAATTCTGGACTCCAACACCCTAAATCTCGTTTAAACCCTGAAACCCACATACATAACCTTTTGGAATTATCCCTTTATAAACCCACTTATATCTAAGTCCGAAGCCTTAATGCTACAACTCCACCCACCCACTAAAAGTCGTAAACCTTACCTCTTGCCCGTACTTCGCACCCTGCAGGTTTTAACCTTTTATTCTTAACTCATTGCTGAAACATAAAACTCCGCCGATGTGATTTGGTGGGACCCATCCAACCTTTATACATTACCAATTCTACATGCAAACCTTTGTATTTCACATTTTCCTTACCTTTCGCCTTTTTTCACTTTCCAGCATTTAGCGTGTCGCATTTCGCACTTCGCACATTTTTAAACTTTCCTTTTAAGCGCCTGCAAGTTAAATGTTTTAACTTGCGATATAACCATCGCATAGCACACATTGAAAGTTTTAAAAGTTAAGTGCAAAAGGTTTGAGTTATAATTTTCGAAGTGCGATATGTGATGTGGTGGGACCCAATCACAAATTGCAAAGTTTAAACAATAAGTGCAAAGGTAATTGTTAAAATCGTCGAAGTGTGATATGCGATGATGTGGCAAGCTGAAGTGGCCCCAAACCCACATATCACAGTTGATTTATGATGACGTGGTAGTGACGTGGCAAGCTGATGGCAGATGACGTGGCCATGGCCCGCATATCGCACATCGCAAGTTTTAAAAGTTAAGGGCAAAAGGTTTGAGTTATAATCGCTGAAGTGGAATATGCGATGACAGTGGGAGCCAATCACAATCGTAAATCACAAGTTTTAAAAGATAGTGCAAAGAGTTCATGTTAAATTCGCCGAAGTGCAATGTGCGATGCCAGGTGGGGCCCTATCGCATAGCGCACATCGCAAGTCTTAGAAGATAAGTGCTAAAGAAGAGTTAAAAAATATGAAATACGAAGTGTGATGTTGGCACGAATGCGATGTATTTCAGAGAAAAGGCCTAAAGAATTAAAAGTCTGGGTGCATTAAGTTTGTACGTTGTTTTGTAAAGAAAGAGCTAACACGGGCAGAAGAGGCAGAGTTGAGCCAGAGAAGGTATGGTGGCACTGTTGCAAACGTGTCAGGGGGGTCAAGTCGGAAAAAAGGGGCATTGGTGATATAAAAACAAAAAACGAAGTGGCAGCAGCACGACAACGATCAACGAACATTAGGGGAATTTTGAGATCTAAAATGGGCCTCCTAAGGAAAACGCACAATCAAAATTCACTTTATGAGAACCAATCACATTTTAGGGGATGACATCATCCCTAATGGTTGAGGTGGCATTGCTTGAGTTAAAGGTACTTGCTTGTCACATTCTCAATGGTGGATAAAAACACATTGTTAACAATGGTAGTGCTCTCAGTACTTTTAAAGTCATAAATTAAAGTACTCATAATAAATGCCATTTCACACTTTTTTAATAAAATATTATTATTGTCATTTCATATTTTTTGAAAGAAACAATGCATATCCCTACACAATATTCATGTATTTACACACTTTTCAATAAATATTATATTTATGTATTTTAATATATTTATTTTTAAATTGTATATTCATCTCATTTTATTTGATATTACAATTTCAAATTAATTATAATTTAATATCTATACATATATATTATGCATATGAAATAAAAATGTAACCTTGTAATTTTAGGATAAATTAAATCTATAAATAATATCATTATAATATTAATGGAAATACAAACATATTAAAATTAAAGAAAAAGGACATTTTAGTTTTGTAGTGATCTGAAAGAAGTGTATTAGTTTTGTTGTGCTAAGTGTCCTTACAGTAATATAAACATGTACAATTTGTCTCCATTTGTTTTCTTAAGGAATGAGTGTTTTAACCATGAAACAAAGATGAATTTTTGAAATTCAAGCATGAAAATAAGCCTTAAAAATACCATACAACAGTGCATAACAGAGAAATACAATCACACATAAGTTTTACACATTAGGCATGATGAAGCAATTCACCCCTCCTAGGCTACATCTGCTAGTACAACTCACAATGGCATGTACCTCTTTGTTCTTATGCTCAAAATTGAAAATTACATGTGTTTATATGCCTCTAATGGTTTTTTTCTCTGCACCAATGGCTCAAAAATGCTCAAATTAGTCTAGGTAGACTCTTGTTTCACCCAAATTGGTTGAAAATTGACCTCTCAATGCATTTTTCCCAATGTCAGCTAGAAAAAATACACTAAAAGTGGAGATTGCCACTTAACTGAAGTTAAATTTAATAAAAAGCCCTAATTTTAGGGGTGTGCTCTAACTTTGATGGACCGTTAACCATGGCATTAAATATTTTGGGTGGGATGGTCACATACCGACCCCCCGCCGTTATCTCCGCAGTCTAACAGTTTAAACTCCGCAAATATAATGGGTGAAACCCAAGGTTACAGTGGTTCCATAAACTGTGGCATTTAAAACATTACAAACTGCTCATGTGATAGTTTCTAACCTCTGCCGGAGTTTACGTTTAATACAATCATCGAACTGCAGTTTTTATGTCACAACGACATGTGATCATCGCCTTCTGAAACCGCCTGGATAAGTTTAATGTCACCGCGTATATAACTGTCAGAGAAGTTATGTCATGTGAATGAATATCACCGGATGGTTAAGGTTTAAGTTTAATGCCTCGGTGTTATATAACATGTGACCAATGCTTCAAGGCTGCTAGCGGGTTGGGACCGTTGGCTACCCCCCCCCCCCCCCAAACCATAAACCTTTTAAACCATAAATAAATGAAGAGGCCATATAGGGTTAAGTAACAAGTTCTAGGCAGAATGGTTGGTGGCCTTTGCGGGCATGCTGGAGGTCGCGGGGTCGAACCCCCCCTCCCCCCCTACTCCATAAAATTTTACCACTACATCCTGAGGACACGTGGCGGCCTCTGGGTTTGCCACAAGTCGCTCATCCAACGGTCAAAATCCATCTCTTACCACAAAAATCAACGACCCAAAACATGCCACGTGACGAAATCTTGTTAACTTAGGAAAATGGAATATTCCCCATAATATACCTGCTGATTGTACCTGCATGCTGACTGGGCATCCAGTCACAAAAAATTTTATGTTTGGGAAAACAGATAAAACGCGATATCTTCCTCATACGACATCGGTTTTTTGAACCTTTCACGGCGCCAGAATCGCAATGACGAGACCTTTCTGGTTTCTCAGGTTCGGTCCTATTTCAAGCACTTTTAATTTTGAGCATAAAACATGATCTCCTGATCACACCTACCCACTCGAAAGCTTTTGGACCCCAAAATCTCTCTGGATTACTGAACATGAAGATGAGGAGACTGTGTCCCCACTCTTCTAATCTTTATCCACTAAAATTTCCCTAATTTCATTAATTGGAGCTTTACATGAAAAGAAAAAAATTTCCTTGATTCCGTCGACCAACCATTGCTGTCGTTGACACTGTCATGTTGCACATTTTCTAAACTTGCAGAACCACAACCTAATTTTACAGTAAACATCTTGTTTCTGCATTGTTCTATAATTAAATGAAACTTGGTATTGTTCTCACCTTGCATTCTGTCCTTATGGAAATTTTTTGCTGCTTTTTTCTTGTACTTGTGTCGACTCTGGACCAAGTTTCTTCACCATTGTACCATGCCTTTCGGAAACCACCAATGAACATTACTAAATCCTGTGCCTTCTTTGCCAAGTTACTTTTCCCTCTCTTTGACCTTTGAAACTTCTTGCACCGTTCAACACCAATGTCGACTGTTGCAACTGCTTATCATATTCTTTCAAAGACAACCTGATTTCAAACTAAAATAGCTCATTAGATACATTAGCATTTGTTTGAAAAGGATGATGTAAAACATATCTTTGTTTAATCATCATCAATGTCAAGTTTTGGCTTGCATTGACTAGCCTCTTCATTTGCCCTGCATTAACTAAAGAAGTGTCTAGTTTCTTGTGATGAGCTCTCACAATATAATCCTTTCCATCTTTAAATAAATGGTATTTTTTCTCATGGCGATGGAAGATTTCTTTCCTATCATACATGTAAGGACTTCCCAACACCATACCCATTATATCAAGTGGAACAACATCTAATTCAACTGTGTCAATGAAATGTGCAGTTATTGCAAATTACAACGTGCACTTCTTTGAAACCTATAAATTTGCATCCTTACAAATCCAACCAAGTGGATATGGTTTCGAATGTGAAATGGTCTCAAGATTAAGTTTCTTGACCAAATCTTCAAAGATTAAATTTTCTTGTGACCCAATTTCAAACAATGTGTCAACCTTGGTATGTTTGGAAATGACCCAACTCACATGAAATAGTTCAATTCTCTCTTCTTCATTTGGATCTTGTATGTGACAGTTAGATATACTAGAACTGGGTTTAGTTTCAATATCTTTCCCCTTCATGTTCTTTAGTCCCATTTCTATGATTTTTGTTTCATCTCCTGAATCTGACCCTTGGTATTGTTCAACTATTACTGTAGAAATTATATAACTTATGTATTATATATCTAAGATTCTCCTGATCTCACACTATTTTAGCTTCATGAAAAATATGAAATCTATTCCACCATTGATCATTTGCGGAAATTTAATCAAGATTGCAATGCACACATGAAACAATAAAAATTCACACACATTAAAACAGTTGTTTAACGGGAAAGCCTGAAGCTGAAAACCCCAACTATTTTCATATAATATATGTCATAGAGATCATGTAACAATCCTCATACAAATCTGATCATATCAAGCTCTCAGTACAATACAATCACTACACACTAATCAGGCCCGATCTTGCAAATCCATGCACGGATCTTTGCCACCTACTAGTCTGCCTCTATTGTGCAATCCTTGCTGAAGAATGGCTATGAATGAACTCGAATCCACCAAGCTTGCACTGCGCAATCCTCATTGGCATCTCCACTAAGTGTTGGATGCAATCAATTCATCACTATAGTCACACTTTCTCTTTCACCTACCTCTCCACTGGTCTCCACTAAAACTGTCCATGCATTGTAGTTAACTGATGTATTCTTCAGTTGATTAATGAGTTATTATTTAGTGAATTAATTAACTAATTAATTCACACCACTCTCACTAGTGTATCAATCAGTAAGATTAGATACAACTAGCTCAACTGAGTCTAACTGAGTTAAACTAAATACAACTCCACCAACAACTTCTCCAACTCCACCAAACTCTATCACATGAGTTCTAACTGAAGTCCTCCATACATTAGCTCCAGTAAACCCTCAGGAATAGCGTAATTCTTTTTGTCAGCATTGTGCCACATCTGTGCACTTAACTGAAGTGCTCCAAGAGAATAAGATAATGTTTAGAGTCCAAATATTATTAAGAGATAATAATATTCGACATATCTATTTTTAGACTGGCAATCTAAAAATAGACTCCGCCAAATATGTCTAAAAATATAAGTCCATATATTTTTCCAACTTGACCAACCATCCACAAATAGCATCCTGCAACTCATAGAATATGATCAACATGTCTAAAAATAGACTTTACACCAAAAATCACCTGTGTGGGCCCCACCTAGTTTAGGTGATTGTTTTCCAACTAGGATCAAGGATGATGTTTCAGGATGACTCCTTCATTGTTTCTTGTTGCAATATTAAACACTCCCTCTCATCAATAAAGGACTGTCTTTGCATGCGACATGCAACTCCATGCATTCGCCCTGCAACTTTTGCAAGCACCCTACAACTCCATGCATCTGCTCTGCAACTCTTCTGAAACTAAAAGGCTCCAAACAACTCAATCAGTATTAATGCATCTATCATCAAAGTCTTAGACTTCTGCTGGTACCAACTGCACATGTCTTCAGGAACCACTGCGTTGTTGAAATCTGCACCCATGCACTCTGCACTTGCTGTCAACTCTGAACCGCGCTCCAGTATTCGACACTGTCACTTTGATCTACCCGCATCAATCCAACTGATCATGCTACTGCTGCTCTGTGGGCACCTTATAGCCAGGTTCAATTCATGAGATCCACACCAGCTTAATGAATCCTACCCAGAAATCTCCTCTTGGTATTATTCATGCATGTTGCCCCACCTCTCACCTGGTGGTATAGCTGCATGCACTCCCTCTACCCATCTGGCACGAAATTTCTCTGCATGAGTGGTTTCTCCCACTCCATGATCCTCATCTTGTGGCTGCTCCACATCCAGAGGTTCACTCTTACCTGCATGAAAAACCTGCTCCCTTTCAAGCTTCAATTGCATGTCTTTCTTACACTTCCCAACAGTAGGAAGCTTCGTAGAAATCCCATCTACTTCAAGTCTGTAGAGATTATTTGCTCGAATCCCAACCTTCTTGACTTGTCTTGTTTCTTTTTACCGAAGGAAAACTTTACCTTCACTAAAGACAACATCATACCCTTTATCCTCTAACATTGTGACTGAGATTAAATTCTTCTTTAAACTTGGAACATGCACTACATCTTGTAAAAGAATGAGTTTACCTGACTCCCTCTGAAAGGTAATGGTACCAATGCCAGTTGCATTGTATTGTCCATTGTCGCCCAACTCAACCTGCAACTGGAGATATTTCTCCACCAAGTCACTGAAAAGGTTCACATCTCCCGTCATGTGAAAGGAAGTGTTAGTGCTCGAATCTTCCTTAGGCTGAAGGAAAGCAGGATTCAAGGTAACATCAAACCAAGCTCAACCTCGTAGCTAGCCCTACGAGGACAGGAGAGGGCTCTCTCTGGGTCTATCTCGGCAAAATATGTTCAATGGGGCCTGAGATGACCTATAATGGGTACTGATTTTAGGCTAGTAAATTAATAGGAAAGAAGTATTTTGATTTTTAGGCTGAGTTTCTGGGCTGTATGGGACAAAGAACAGCATTAACAGAGAGATTTAATCAAAGGCACAGATTATTTCATAAGGCGAGATAGGCATGAGGTTTTAGCAATCAAGTTTGAAATAATTTGGGATGAAAAGACTGTTTAAGAAGCCGAGAAAGGGCATTAACCAATGAATCCTTATCAGATAGAAGAAGACACACAAAGTCTGAACACTTCCTCAAGGCAGAGCAATAACTGAATTCTACCTTTCTTACTTTCAAGCATTCAAACTGAAAATTATTATGAATGAACTATAAAACATAACAAGATTACATATGAAACAGAAGAAGAACATATGCTAAACTTCACACCACAAGAATCTTATAACTCAGAGCTGTACCATTCAATTATTTCTCTGTCAAAACTGTACAGTGATAGCGCTGGGTTTTTTCCTCCCACACCTCTCCCAGAAATCTCTCCCCTTTTACCAATGATTTTCAATACAATAAATAACCCCACTATGAGAAACCCTATCGATGAGAATAGGAAACTGTTTAACAAACAAGAGCCAATCATATGTTCTGAAGAGAAGCAGCGTTTCATTTTCTACTTGAATCTGTTGATGACCGTTGAAGAGGTGGCATCTGTAGGTGTAAATCCCATTAAATCGTAACTAAAGACAAAAATAGGCTTCCGTTCCTATTTCTCTGCAAGGTAGATGTCTTCGTTTAATTTGGCTTTTGACTTTTCACTTTTAATGAAGTGAAACAGAATTCCACCAATTATAGCTGCAACTTTCTCCTTTAATACAAGCGCACATATATCCGACAGGATTCGCCATACTTACCTTATCCTGGATGCCCAAGGTTGCAAAATTAACCAAGAAAAAGTCTTCATTCACTTCATACAATGCCTCAGTGAGTTTTCTAACGAGGATGCTGATTTGTTATAAATATGACAGATTTCGCACTTCTGTGAGAATTGAAAACGATCTCTCCATAACTCTCAATAAAATCCGTCTCAGACACTATGTTAATGTGTAGCAGCTCTAAACACAACAGAGTCGTCAAAGACAGCAACAGAACGTTAGTATATTTCCCAGGTTCACTACAAAGATGAGAATCAAATAAGTGGACTGCTGCGAGTCTATAGTTCATCTTTCTTGTCATTTTAAGAATGATATCTCGCACTTGGATGAAGAGTGAAGAGTTCAACTGCGTCAGAAAGTCAAAAAGAGAACAGTGCACTTTCCTTACTGTCATATGCCAGCGTTGTGCGCCACACACACAAAACAAACGCGCTGCACAGCAAATTTAACACACTCAGAGTGCCCAACAGTCTATCCACTAAGGTTTTTGAAACTAGATGGGCTTCCCATTTAAAAAAAAACGGTTCTTCTGATCACCATGCACGAGACCATCTCTTCTCGATTCCTACACATTAATTTTTTCAGATTCGCAAAGTCTACGTTTCTTGCATTCCCCTTGGAAAACAGTAAGGACATGATCACCCTCACGGAGATCCATTACACCTGCTCCAACACTCTCAAAAATCCCTGTTGCCTCATGGCCAAAAATGCATGAAAAGATGAGAGTATGGCCTCAGAGAAAAAATAATTGAGTCGTTTTTTGGGAAATTTGATGAGGTAGTGCCAAAATTCTTCTTGGAGGATCTGTGCGCCGCGCGCACTCCCAGTGCGCCGCGCCTGGTGAGTGCGCCGTGCCAGTGCAAAATTGCACTGTGGAGAACGCCCATGTGCGCCGCGACGCGCCTATGCGCCGTGCTCCACTTTAATGCGCTGCGCTCCAATAATCACACAGTCGATCCTTTCTAAACTGCAGTTTGTTCTTCAACCTCCAAATTCGATTTCTCAATGGGATTTTCTGAATGAAACTTGATACAAATGGATGAATGGCTTTAGGAAATATCTCATATAGACATGTGTTACAGTCATGTCACCAGTCCTACCATTTCCCGAGTCCACTTTAATGGAGGACCCATTATGTGACACAGCAGACAACTGTGTACCTTGAAAACATCATCAATGCATCCCTCACAGTATGAGCTTCATTTCCCCTTGAGACATCTCCTTGCAAAATCCATGTGAAAAACAGCTCTTTTTGCATTGGCGCGGGTAGACAGTTCAGTGCTCGCGCCAATCAGGGAAATCCTGTAAAGAGGTCGCGCCACTTGGCGCTCTGTCATAGAGCAACAATCGCGCCACCCATTTTAGGGACTGTTTTTTAAATATGGATGGCGGAAGTTGAGTTCAAACAAACTCACAACCATTGCCTATCTTGAGTTGGGAGGTTTGGCTGCGGGAGTTCTATGGAAAGGAAGTGGTTTTGCCACCTTCTATGGAACCTTCCTTGTTGATAGGGCCAATCCCATAATAATAGGGATCCCAACTCCCTCCTTCCCCATCTATAAAAGCTTGCTCAGATCCATGGCAAGCTAGTCTTGAAGTGCTGAAGCTTTGCATCTCCTATTCCCAAGTGCCTTTGTGCTGTAAAGAATCCCTTCTTTCCCTTAAGGCCCATTCAAGCGAGGAGACCATTGTTACGAGACTCTGGAGAGGTTTCCCTTTCCTTGGCGAGCTTTGCGAGACGTGGACGACCGGAGACCCGTTCGAAGGAAGCTGCGACGTCAAAACTTGGTTGTAACTTCTATTCGTTTATCATTTTAATAGATGACTATGATTATGGTTCCACTCCTTTTTCCATCATGTTAATGCGAGTAATATCTTTTTTGACCGATGTTTAGTTACGTATGCTGGTTCCTATGCTTGTATCTGTTCGTTTCTTCTGTGTGCAGGTGTTCATCCGCGGAGATCGCGGAAGGATTGTGATCTGCCAGGGCTGAAGGACGGGGACATCTCTTCTTCAGATCTAGCATTGGAATCCAGGTAGGCTCTTATCCCAAGTCTTTCATTTCGTAACTAGGAGCTTGCATCATAGCATTGTTTGTTTGTTGCTAGACCCCTGCTGGGCTAGTAGGGATCGCCTCTGTCCGCAGAGGGGATTTACCTCCTCAACAAATTGGCGACTCCACTGGGGATCGTCCGGTTTTCCTTGTCCCGTTTATGATTAGTTCGCTTTGATTGTTTCTCCTTGCTTGATGGACCTTCTGGGTTGGATTCTTTCACTATTTTAGCTTCTTGGTTTGCTTAGCTTGTATTGGTCTGCTTTCAGAGTAGCTTGTTTTTTAATTTTTATTGAAGAACTCGACTGGCGCGGGTTTTAACCCGACAGTCGCGCCACTTGGCGCTTGTTGCATTTGTCTGTCTCGCGCCAATCGGCCTCTGGCGCCAGTTTCAAGGCCACAGTCGCGCCACCCCTGTGACTTTTTTGAGTTTCTTCATTTTTTGGCTTTCTGAGCTTGACCAGTACTTTTCTTCTTGATTTCCTGATTGTCTGAGTGTGTTGGAGTCTTGTTTGACTGGAGTTCACCGCTATCCTTTGGTTGTTTGCCTCTGTCTATCGGTTTCACGATTTGAGCCCTAGGGCATCTGGTGGCTTAGTGAATCGAGCCCTCCTTTGGAGTTTTGGTGTCTTGATTGTCCTGTCAACTTGTTGATTGATTCTCCACGCTCTCTTACCAGTCTTTGATTGTTTTGCTGCGTCTTTTGAGTGATTGTTCATTCCTTCATTCAGAATTCGTTTGCCTTGCTTTGGACCTAGATCACACGGTCCATCGGAAGTTTTCAAGTCTTTCTTTGCTTTGAGGGACTTTGGGTCGATTTAGAGATTTGGTTGCTTGTTTCGTTGAGTGAATGTTGTTTGCTTCGCTCTCTTAGATATCATTTCTCAAATTGTTCCTTTTGTTTTCGGTGCACATTAGCCATTAAACATTGAAAAAAAAAAAAAAAAAATATAATCTCTTTTACTTTTGTTAAATTAGTGCAAATTGTGATCTTTTCCATATTGCTAGTAATTAGTGTTTGAGTGAAAAGTGTGCAATTGCATTAGTTGCATTAGAGACATTCTTGTTTGTATTCCATTCATTTCGTTTGTATAAAAGCTCTCAACTCTCATTTAACTAGTTTTCATCGAACGAAATGTTGCACCGTGGCATATAGCTTGCATTTAGGAGACACTACATACGATAGGGCCTGGAAATTGAAACTTAATTGAAGATCAATTGTAAAATTTATTCAATTAACCTAAGGCAACATTGGAACTTAACGCAACATATTTAGAAGGTCTAGGCTAGAGACGTGTTCCGGCGTCGTTAAACCTAGCAGCTGTCGTTCGCCTGTTGGCTTTAGACAGCGCTAGTACGGACTTGCGCTCCCCGTACCGTCGCGTATATAAAAGGAGACCCCTATAGGTTTTCAATCCTTTATCCACAGGAAGCCGAGTCTGCCGCCCTATACCCGTGATACACCGAACACAGCATTCGGGGAGACTACCTGCACGTACGGAAAGTCCTTGGTCGATTTCTATTTCATTTTTGAAACCAAGGTGTATATTGCAGTTCACGGATATTTGGTACACCCTTTGTGCCTAGTTTTTCCTGAGCAGTCATTTGGTCTTTTCTGACTCCCTAAACTTGAAAAGACCGTCAAGCGTTTGTCCTTTCACGCTTGTGTCAACTCTGAAAGAGATAGAGTCATCTTTTTATCGTTTCTCGACTCTTGAAACATGAAACGGTAGAATTTGTTTATTTTCCAATGTGGTAAAATCAATCTCCCACGATTACACACCCATTTAGATATTGCTTGTGATTGTTTGATCGTGTGTCTTAGCTCGTTTTCAGCCCGTGTGTGTGTGTGCTCTCTTCTTCTAGTCTTTTGTCACGGTGGCGGAACCCTCGGTTTCGTCTACTGGTAGTCCTTACACGGACGATTCTTCAGAGGCTTCTGAGCCTTCTGTTGAACCACAGCAGCCTGTTGTCTCCGAGTTCCCTGACGGGGGACCGGTCCTCGCTGAACAACCCTTTGGAGAACCAGTTGAGTTCAACTGGCCCTTTTCGGACCCTGTGTCTGAATTGAGATTAGGAGCTGATTTCCTTTCTCTTACATCGGGTTCACCGTTTATTGCTGCTGTTTTTCCTCCTAGTCCTCGTCGTCTTCTGCGTGATTTAACGGCAGGATCAACCATGCGTGATTCTGGTGAGGAAATTCTCGGGTCTGATGACTATCAGCGCATCCCTCGTAGATTGTTTGAGGGAGACAAGTCTGAGCTGGCTACCACATCGTCAGCTGGTCCTTCTTTGCCACAGGGATACAGATCTCTGGGTCAGATTATCTCAGCTGCTGCCTCTATGGGAATATCATCTCCTGCTTCGAGGCCAGCTGCCACTACACCCGAGGTGTCTCCTTCGACGCCCGTCACTTCTGTTCCCGTGCGACCCACTGTTTGTGTGGCTGCCTCTTCTGCTGTTGTCTCAGCATCTGCTACTAGATCTGGGCCAACTTCTGAAGACATTTATCTAGCTACTGCTATACCGGAGAATATCTCTCCGGAGGAGTATCGGTTGTTTTTACAGCAGCCGAACGCCGGGGCTGGACAAATCCCCCAAGATCCTTACCGATCTTTATTTTCGCACTATGCACAGGACGGCACTCCTGTGTATGGTTTCCCGGGTCAGCTTGATGAGCATGGGGACATTTTGCGTCTTCCTGCTCCTGAGGCTTATCTGTATGCTCAAGGTTTACCGTACAACCAGGCTCAGAACCTGCAGGCACAACCTTTTCAAGGCCAACCTGCAGGCCAACCTGGCTATCAGTACGACCCGCAGGGACAGCCTAATCAAGGCTACTCTGCGGGCCAGCAAGGGCCATTCTATAATCCGCAAGGACCGTATTATAACCCTGCTGGTCAACCTGCTCAGCCTCAGCCGGGATATCAACAGGGACCGGCCTATGGTCCTGGGGGGCAAATCCAGCCTTCTTTACCGATGCAACCGCAGTATCCTGTTGTCTCTAACGTTGCATATCAGCGAGGACCACTTTATGGTTCTGCTTCGGGTCAAACTGGTTTCCAGCAAGCACCTGGTCCTGTTCCACCACCAGGCCAACCGGGTCATCCGGTACAACCTGGTGTCCCGCCTCCAGGCCAACCGGCTTATTCGGTGCAACCTGGGGCTCACTTACAACGAGGTCAGCCTGCGCAACCAGCGCCGCCTGTCTATCCGGGCCAACCTGTTCATTCAGGGCCGCCCCCTCATTCGGGCCAACCTGTTCATTCAGGGCCGCCCCCTCACTCGGGTCAACCTGTTCATTCAGGGCAGCCCTCTCATTCCGTTCACTCTGCTCAGCAGCCTTCTCACTCAATGCCGCAGCCAAATCAACAGCTACGCCCTACGTACCAGGCTCCGCAGGGTTCCACTTATCAGCAGTCTACTCATCCTCGGAGTGGTTATTATCCTCATGGTCAATCTCAACCGAACTATAACCACTCTGGAGGCTCTCAGTATCATCCTCCTCCACCCGGTTCTAACTATGCTCAGCAGCCAAATCCAAACGCTGCTTATACGGGGCAGACGCCTAATCAGGGCCCGAACCCTGGTTATCAAGCCCCACACAATGGTTACCAGCAACCAAATCAGTCTGGCTATACGAATTATGCCCCTCACGGTCAGAATCCCACGGGACAGAACCCATGGGGGCAGGGATATTCGCAACCATCGTGGAGCATGGGTACCGGACCTTATTCTGGGACTGGCATGGGAATTAACCCTCCATTGCCATTCCTGGCTACCTTGGATCTGCCGGACGTTTCAAAATTGACCAATGATCCGATTTCTCATAATCCATATTGGCCTCCGGTTCCAACCAAGATACCAGGAGATTGTCCCAAGTTTGAGGGCAAATCTGGCGAAGACCCCCAGGCGCATGTGATGACGTATCACCTCTGGTGTTCGTTTAACTCTTGGACTGACGATTCGGTTCGTCTCCGTCTTTTCCAGCGTACTTTAACAGGAGCTGCTGCTAAGTGGTACATAGAGCTATCCCGTGGTATTTTTCAGGATTTCAACTCGTTAGCTATGGCTTTCCTCACACATTTCCAGTTACCAGTCCGGTATGAGACTGGGACGCACCTCCTGTCTTCCCTGAAGCAGGACTCGGCCACTCACATCTCGGATCACATCCATGAGTGGCGGCGTCGTCGTCGACTGATCAAGTTTCACATACCTGATCAGATTTTGACTCACTGGTTCACAACCTCCTTTGTGAATAAAATCGCTCAGGATATCGCGATGGGAGCGTGTGTGACGGAGGAACAAGCCATCGCGCGTGCCCAGTATCTGGATCTTGTTTATTCACAATCTGGCACGCTTTATGACATCCTGCCTGATGCTCCACGGCCCGGAGCCAAAAAGACCCCGCCTACCCCTACGGTGGATGGCGTCATTGGTTCCGTCTCTCAAAATTCGAAGAAGTCTTCGAATGGGAAGCAGAAGGCTAATTATTCCAACAATACCTCTGCTAATCCCGCCTCATCCGATTCTGGTAAATCCGCGGAGGTAAATGCTGTTCAGGCCAATCCTGCAGACAAATCCTCCAAGGGGAAGAAGAGGGGCAAAGGCAAATCAAAATCTGATGCCCCGAAACCGGAATCTAAAACTCGAACTGAGGATGGCTCCCAACGTAAGCCGAAATTCCCCTGCCTCATCTGTGAAGGTGACCATTACACTAAGGATTGTCCACGACGATCCGAAATTAGTCAACTTCTTAAAGGCTCAAAGGGAACTCCGGCTATTTTAAAAGAGCCATTTCCATCTCAGCAGACCCAGATGGTCGAACAAGGTTCATCATCTGCACCGTTTGGGTCTCAGGTTTTCATGATGAAGACTAATGCACCTATCACTATTGCTACGAGGTCGAAGGATTACAATAGTCAGCAGCAGGCACCCGGGAAGGCAGTGGCGGAAGGACCGCCTCCCCCACCTGCTTCTGGTTCATTGGAAATTGAGAAGCCGACTCTCGAACCCGTTGTGAAGCCACCTCCCAAGGGTGTTCTTCGGAGATCCTCTTATAATCCAAACGCTCGTGCCGCTCAACATTACAGTATTGTTGAGGATTTGGCACAGGTGCCATGTGCCATGTCTGCACTTGAGGTTCTTCAGAGTTGTCCTTCACAACGGAAGGCTTTATTGTCTGCCATCGGTGGTATTGATCCCGCCGACTCGAGCCTTCTCACCTTTGATCTGGAGAATTTTACTCCCCGACTTCCACATCAAATCGCTTTGGTTATTCAAGTCGGGATTAACGGTCTGAACGTTCACAGAGCCGTCGTAGATGAGGGTGCATCTACTTGTGTTATGTCCTCCGCTTGTTGGAAGGCCATCGGCTCTCCAACTTTATCGTCATCTCCCAATGCCCTTGAGGCATTTGATGGTCGGGAATCTAAACCCCTGGGAGTTCTCGAGAGTCTTGCGATCACATTACAGGGAAAAACTGTCAACGTGGAAGTAGAAGTGGTTGATGCTAAACTCAACTACAATATACTTCTTGGCCGCAGCTGGACCCATGCCATGCTCTGCGTGCCGTCTACTGTCTTTCGATTCATCAAGTTCCCTCACGAGGGCAAGATTTTCACGGTAGACCAGTTGTCGTTTTTTACCTCTAGCTTCGAGAACAACGTGCCGTATGTGGATCAAATTCCGAATCCCCCAGACAGCATAGGACCTGGTCTTTTCAAAGACCCAGTCCTCATGGGTATTTTCCCTACGCCGCCACCGAATACCGCTCAAGTCAACATGTTGTCCAGGACTGATGACCCCTGGCTGATTCCTACACCTGAGCAGGTATATGAGTTTGGAGAGTCCATGCCTTTAACGCCAGTAGAGATCAGCTACTGTGAGATTGTTGACGCATCGGACCCTCCACCTCCTCAGCATGCTCCGATGAGCATGGCTCTTGACGTCTACTCACAATCCCCCTGGCTTGGTCAAGCTGATTCGCCTGATCCTCTTAGAGAGACTTTCCCCTCAGATGAGGCGATCATTGAAACTATGTCTCTTGAGGAGCTACCCTGGGGCGATGGGCATCATCGTTCCTCGTTTATGCCTAGCTCGGGGGCAATGACTGACTGTCTCGAGCGCTATGCTACTCAGGTTCCTTCCCCTCCTCTTCAAACACCGATCTTGACGCACGAGGTCTTTTCGGAGGGTAATCTGAGTAACATTACTCAAACGGTTCCTATCAACATCTCTGTTAAACCAGGGGTTGTTGAGAACATTCATGTGGGTGTGACTTGTTCTCCCGAGGAGATTCAGGTCTATACGGAACTTTTCAAAGAGTTCAGAGATGTT
The DNA here is from genome assembly GCA_034641835.2 of Pinus albicaulis. Classification (NCBI taxonomy): domain Eukaryota; kingdom Viridiplantae; phylum Streptophyta; class Pinopsida; order Pinales; family Pinaceae; genus Pinus; species Pinus albicaulis. The sequence goes on along the minus strand of CM076581.1, from coordinate 498,100,131 downwards.
TTTGCGTGGTCCTACGAGGAAATGCCGGGAATTGATCCTAGTATTGTCGTGCACGAGATTCCAACCTATCCGGGTGCGAAACCCGTGCGCCAACGCTTGCGTCCCATGCATCCTCGGAAAGCCGCCGCTATCAAGGCAGAGGTTGAAAAACTTCTGAACGCGGGGTTTATTTATCCTATCCCCCTTACAGAATGGGTGTCCAATATTGTCCCTGTCGATAAAAAGCAGGGTACCATTCGAGTCTGTGTAGATTATCGCGATATCAATCGCGCCTGTCCTAAGGACAATTATCCCACTCCGTTTATCGATCAGATTATCGACGATTGCGCCGGGAGTGAGATCTATTCTTTAATGGACGGTTTCTCAGGTTACAACCAGATTAACATTGCACCTGAGGATCAACATAAGACCACATTCATCTGTCCGTGGGGCACTTTTGCATATAAAAAACTCCCGTTCGGCTTAAAGAACGCTGGCGCCACGTTTCAACGTGCTATGTCATATGCTTTTCATGATATTCGCCATATTGTCCGGCCTTATCTGGACGACTTGCCTGCCCATTCGGGTAAGCGAGAGGATCATCCGGAACATCTTCGCCAGATATTTCTTCGCTGCAGACGCTACAATATTAGGCTGAATCCTCATAAGTGCGTCTTCTGCGTCGACTCTGGCCGTCTTTTAGGCTTTATAGTCTCGAAAGACGGAATTCGTCTCGACCCTCTGAAGGTTGAGGCCATTATAAATCTCCCGTCACCCTCCTCCCTGTATCAGTTGCAGAGTCTGCAAGGGAAAGCGAATTTTCTTAGGCGCTTTATCCCGAATTATGCCGAGGTGGCCAAAGGATTCACTCGTTTGTTAAAGCAGAATGTTCCCTTTCATTGGGACGAAATCGCTCAAGAATCCTTTGAGAAGCTGAAGACATTGCTCGTCGATGCTCCGTTGCTTCGTCCTCCGGACTACCACCGCGACTTTACTTTGTATCTAGCCGCCGCATTAAGCACCATCGCCATGGTCTTGGTGCAGGATGACGAGAACGGTGATGAACATGTTGTTTATTACCTCTCTCGGAACCTTCTCGACCCCGAAACGCATTATGCACATGTCGAGAAGTTGGCCTTAGCAGCCGTACACGCCGTACAACGCTTTCGCCATTACATCCTATTGCGCACGATAACAGTGGTTTCAGACTGCAACCCCATGACATATATTCTTTCTAGACAATTGCTGGGGGGCAAGTACTCCAAATGGATCGTCATCCTGCAGGAGTTTGATTTGGAGTTCACCACTGCCAAATCAACTAAATCACTGGTCTTCGCGGATTTGATATGTTCTCTCCCTACAGACTCTCTTCCTGAACACTCTGAAGATCATATACCGGACGAAACGCTGTTTCTTATTGATACTCGTGATCCTTGGTACGGTGACATCATAGTGTATCTTCAGACCGCGACATTCCGGTCTGAGTTGGATAAAGCTGCACGTTGTCGGATTCGGCACCAGTCCCAACCCTACCGCATAGTAGGAGATACCTTATATCGTATTGGAGTAGATTCGGTGCTCCGACGATGCCTTACCTTGGACGAGGCTGAGAAAGTCTTGAATGACTGCCACAGTGGCGCCTGTGGTGGACACATGTCAGGATATGCCACTGCCCAAAATATTCTGAGGGCAGGTTACTTCTGGCCGTCTATATTCAAGGATTGTATCACTGCAGTCCGAAAATGCCATCCGTGCCGGATTTTTCAGCGCAAGATGCGCGCGCCGCCGTTGCCTTTGCATCCCGTTATTACCGTCGGCCCTTTCGCGAAATGGGGCGTAGATTTTATGACGTGTAACCCTCACTCGGCCGGGGGGCATGCGTATATCATTTTCGCCGTCGACTACTTCACTAAGTGGGCCGATGCGATGCCTACACTTGCTGCTGACGGAAGAACGGCTGCTTCATTTTTATTCAACCATGTTATTGCACGATTCGGGGTTCCTCAAGCTATCGTCACTGATCACGGTACTCATTTCCGTGATTACATGATGGCGGAGCTGACAGCTGCGTTGGGCTTGCGTCACGACAACTCAACGCCATACTACCCTCAAGCGAACGGTCAGGTTGAAGCGGTGAACAAGGTCTTGGTCACTATGCTTCAACGAACAGTTGGGATTCATAAATCCAGTTGGCATCTCCAACTGTTCTCAGCTCTCTGGGCGTACCGAACATCTGCTAAAAGTGCAACCGGATTCACACCATTCCAACTGGTGTACGGTCTGGAAGCTACTTTGCCAGTTGAATGTGAAATTCCTTCGCTCAAATTAGCTGTGGAGCTCTTACCGGATACTTCTCCTGAGGAAGAGCGTCTTATGTATCTCGAACGATTGGATGAAACCCGTCGTCTAGCTGCTTTGATTATCGAAGCACAAAAGAAGAGGGTCAAATCTCATTTTGATCAATCTGTTTCTCCCCGTTCTTTCATTGAAGGAGACCTAGTCCTCTTGTACGATCAGGCACATGATAAGCTTGGTGCCGGTAAACTCCAACCCATGTGGCACGGTCCCTACATAGTAAAACGTGTTTTGAAAAATGGGGCCTACGAGCTTATAGACTACGAAGGAGTTCCATTGTCGCAGCCCAGAAATTGGCTGTACCTTAAGAAGTACTACGCCTGAAATGATTTTTGGTGTGGTGTGTGTACATAGGTGTGTGATTGTCATTTGTGTGCATGGTGTGGTGTGCTTTGTAAACGTCTTTCTGCTGATCGGGTCTTCCTGGTTGTGCAGATGTCTTTTCATCCATTTGTTGGTTTCGCGGATGGTGCCTCCCGCAGTACCAGGAATCTGTCTTCCGCAGCCTGGGTAATCTACGATCCTGCTGGTGAGTTGATTGACCTGCAAGGTGTGTGTTTAGGAAGTACCACGAACAATATCGCGGAATATAGCGCCGTGTTGGAATTATTAACCGAGGCAGTAAACCTTGGTATCCGTGAATTGCTCGTGTACCTAGATTCACAGCTTGTAGTGTTGCAACTGAACGGGCACTATTCGGTAAGAAACCCGTCCATTTTACGATTGTATTTGCGTATTCGATTACTGGAAAGGAATTTTGAATACATTACATATCATCATATACCCAGACATTTGAATACATTGACAGATGCAGTAGCAAATTTGGTGTTAGATAGACATTTGCGCAATTTATAAATCATCATCACATGTAAAGAAGACTCATCCGGAAATAGATATGCATATATATAGATATCGAAATGTTTACATAGAAGTGTGTCACATAAAACTCAAAAAATATACATAATTGTCTTAATACATCCGGAGACACTGTGTCTCTCAAAAAATAGGTGTGGCTAAATCCTAGAGACTAATCAACATGGTGCTCATGATAGCACGTCACTGCACGCACTAGCCGCCTCAGGATTCGGTGGAGCCGGTTTGGAACTCCCACCGTATGGCGCTGGTACTCCATCGGTACGTCTGACAGTCGGGCATAGTCTGGGATCCCATGGACGATCCCCTCGAGGTTCTGAACCAGTGCCTCTCCTCCGGTGCCTTCCCCCTGAATCTCAGGGGCGAGTTGTGTCCTCCGGGAGATAGGAGACATCCCGGCTGGTCTCTCAGGTCCTACATCTGCATGCATATATAATTGTGTTTAGACAAGTGTGTATTAACAAAAAAAAAACATATAAACATAAAATCAAAAATATGAGGTCTTACCCAGCTCTTCGTCCCAGTCGTCTCCTTCTGGTAGCGGGAGATCTGGGTCCCCTGTAAAGTCAGTTCCCGCATAGGGCCAATCTTCCACAACGATCAGGTGGCGCCGTAACCACCTGAAGAACTCGGGCTTCCAGGACATCTGTTGCCCGCCTCCAGATCTGGGCATCAGTGCTGCCCAGCGAGCCATTCTCGGCTCTCGTGGTACGGGACTCGCCACATGGGCCTCTTGGCCCTGGAAGGTTGGTATGCGTTCCAGAATGAACGATACCAAGATGGAACCATACCCAAACTGCTTCAGTTTGCCCTATTTGCACTTTGTGAGCTGCCTTTTCATATTGATGGTCACAGCTGTTGCCCAATCATACAGTCGGGGACCCATGCATTCTGAGGCTAATAGGAGTTGAGTCTTTGTAGCCTCGTGCGGTGCGTGCGATCCAGCAGCCCGCGTAATGGTGTGGAGTACAACTCTCAGTGCTAGATTAGGGATGGTTGAGATGTATACCTTCTTACTCCCTGTTCCTGTTTGTGCCCCACAGCACACCCGCGCCATTACTTCTTCCATCTTTTCCCCTGATGGTCTGCTCCCAGTCAGTACAGGGATTGGACCCCTGCGGGACAATCCAGTAACAAAATAGATGTCAGTGACCTCCAATTCCAACACCTGGTCTCGTATTTTGAATACTTGTTCATTTTCATCCCAGAGGTTGATCAGATATTGGAGGAGCTCAGGCTGAGCTCGTAAGCATGGCGTGAGGAAGAAATTTTTTAAGCCACAGTCTCTCAGAGCATTCATACATGCTTGGCTTTGCATGGCCTCTTCGTCCTCATCTCCGTGTTCTCGTTCCTTCCATTCAATTGCCATTCTGACTGTTTATCTGCATTCACATGGTCCAAAGCCCCTGATTAGATCTTTTGTGAGCTTCAAAATTCAAGAAATTTGGCATAAATAGCGGAATTTTAGGCGAAAATTTGGGTTCCGCCGCTGGCGCGACTGTTTTGCTGACAGTCGCGCCATGTGGCGCGGGCCCTTTGGTAAAAAGAGCTCAGTGGCGCGGGTCCGTGCCTGATACCCGCGCCACTTGGCCCGGCCCTAAAATTTCAAAGGTGCCCTTACAGAGCTGATTTCTAAGGGGAAATCATTAAAAAATGCATGAAAAGAAAGAGAAAGGGAGCGCCTCTTACCTGTCACAGACGAGACGCTGAATAGTTGCCTGGATTGGTCGCGATCACCGTCAGAAGATTCTGCTCCAAATGGACCACTGTTGCTCTCCACAAGGTAAATAGTAAAAAGTAATTTTATTTTTTACCATTAGACATATTTATAACTTTTCGACGTTAAATGAGCTTTAAAAGTTATTTTTTGTCAAATATTTGCATGTATTATGTCGAAAATGGATTTTACGCTTGTTGGGTATGTGCAGCAGCAGGTTTTTGCGACTTAAAAGGTGGAAACGAGTTGTATTTTATACTTTTTCGGACTCGGTAAATACACGAAAAAGTCACTCTGGAGTCATCTTTCAGCTCTTTTCTGACTCTCTAAACATGAAAAGATCGCCGAGGCCCTTGTCGTTTCGATCTCGTTAAAATGGACACGAATCGACATCCACCCAGTATAAGTTTAACCCTTTTTCGGGCTGGGATGGATTGATTACGAAAAAGGAATACCCTAGCCTATTGCGACTAGGAGGTTTTTCCGGATATTGTTTTCTACCTTTTCGGATCTGGGGAACTATTTACGAAAAGGGACCTGTGGAGTTTCCTTTTCCGCTGTCTTTTCAAACTCTCTAAACATGAAAAGACGCCGAGTTCTTCCTTTGTCAGACTCGTTAAACCCTGATGACATTGGATTCCGTCGCAATGACGTTCTCTGAGTTTCTCCTTCCTAGGACTCGTTAAATGCACTAGGATGGATTCGCCCGAAGGGCGGACTTATATCACAAGCATATGCTATCCCCTTCAAGCTTGTTATCAAAAATAATTGGGGTACTCGCCAGAAATGGTGGGGGAAAAATGGAACCATCGTCGTTGTCGTCGGCGGTATGTCGCTCTTGAACATGGCACTGGTCTGCATTCGTGTCGGGTTGGGGACATCTCATCTCGTTGCTTCACTTTGCTTCCATGGGTTTGGGTAATCTCTTTTGACCTCTCATCTGTTCACTGCCTCGTCGCCATGACCTTTGATCCGTTGATGTCAAATACTGCCAAGTCCATTGTCGTGCCGTTCGTATGTTCAAGAGAAGTTGGCCTCTACAAATATCAACCTTCCTCTGTTTCTCATATGGTCCTAATTCACAACAAAACATTATGTTCCTCTGTCTCGTGTCGATGATGTGGGAATCATTATGGCCCACCTTCGATCAAGGTCACTTCCTGTCGACTTCAACTCATTATCCGGGAAGTTGGTCTAGAGACTCCTGATGGTACCTTGGAGCCTGCATGCCTCAATGGCAGGTTCGTCGCATTCGACGTGAATTTTACATCATTGACTTCCGATCGAATGATTCTGCGGGTGTTCGACGTCAGCTCATTTATTCACACGCCGTAGATTGTACCTGTAGTACCTTGAGGACCATTGCCATTATTGGTGGTTTCTCTCGCGTCTGTTAACAGCTTTCATCATTGGCTGGTAATCAGACGATGTTCTTGCATGTTCGACATCAGCTCACACATTCACATGCTCGAACTTGTACTTGTTTGGGTCGAGATGGAGCGCAAGACCCTGGATTGTGTCTGTTGTAATCCAGGCTGCGATTGTGGATTATTGTCATTATGTACATGACTCATGATTGGATGGCTGTGACCATACCTGAGTCTATTTGTTTGATCTTAGTTGGATGGCTGCGCCCATACCCTAGATCCGGATTATAGCATACTCTGTTCGGATGGCTGCGTCCATACCATAGATATATATCATGTACTTGAGATATCAGTTGTATCTTTCTGTGCAGGTTTTCCGACGGCGGGCCTTCAGTTGGACATGTTCTCGTAAAGCATTTCACCCCTCTTTCTCTCGGGCCTCATGCTTTAGGGGGCATCTGTTACACAGTAATTTGTCACGAGTCACTTACTGATGGAGGACCCATTATGTGACCTGTGAACACTGTCATGCCTTGAAAACATCATCAATGCATCCTTCTGAGTATGAGCTTCATTTCCCCTTGAGACATCTCCTTGCAAAATCCATGAAAAACAACTCTTTTTGCATTGGCGCGGGTAGACAGTTCACTGCTCGCGCCAATCAGGGAAATCCTGTAAAGAGGTCGCGCCACTTGGCGCTCTGTCATAGAGCAGCAATCGCGCCACCCATTTTAGGGGCTGTTTTTTAAATATGGATGGCGGAAGTTGAGTTCAAACAAACTCACAACCATTGCCTATCTTGAGTTGGGAGGTTTGGCTGCGGGAGTTCTATGGAAGGGAAGTAGTTTTGCCACCTTCTATGGAACCTTCCTTGTTGATAGGGCCAATAACATAATAATAGGGAGCCCAACTCCCTCCTTCCCCATCTATAAAAGCTTGCTCAGATCCATGGCAAGCTGGTCTTGAAGTGCTGAAGCTTTGCATCTCCCTATTCCCAAGTGCCTTTGTGCTGTAAAGAATCCCTTCTTTCCCTTAAGGCCCATTCAAGCGAGGAGACCATTGTTACGAGACTCTGGAGAGGTTTCCCTTTCCTTGGCGAGCTTTGCGAGACGTGGACGACCGGAGACCCGTTCGAAGGAAGCTACGACGTCAGAACTTGGTTGTAACTTCTATTCGTTTATCATTTTAATAGATGACTATGATTATGGTTCCACTCCTTTTTCCATCATGTTAATGCGAGTAATATCTTTTCTGACCGATGTTTAGTTACGTATGCTGGTTCCTATGCTTGTGTCTGTTCGTTTCTTCTGTGTGCAGGTGTTCATCCGCGGAGATCGCGGAAGGATTGTGATCTGCCAGGGCTGAAGGACGGGGACATCTCTTCTTCGGATCTAGCGTTGGAATCCAGGTAGGCTCTTATCCCAAGTCTTTCATTCGTAACTAGGAGCTTGCGTCATAGCATTGTTTGTTTGTTGCTAGACCCCTGCTGGGCTAGTAGGGATCGCCTTGTCCGCAGAGGGGATTTACCTCCTCAACAACATGGTTTAATCTTTGCTTCTTCAAAACCCATTGTTTACGTTGCAGAACTTGACACTTTGACAACTTTGATACAAACTTTGTTTTACAATTTTTCCTTTTTGATTTTTCGAATGATAAAACTCTTTGTCTGCTTGCAGGGATGATTGGCGGTGGGCTTCGGCAAAGGACTAGGAGAGGCTGCATGTGAACATTTTCAACCTAAAAAATTTGAATAATTACATATTTGGAAACAAATTTAATGATTTCTTCTTCAAAACAGAGTTTTGAAGAAGAATCGTCTTCAGGTATTATTGACAATGGGATTTTGCAATGGAAACTTATTCTGATCCTCCCTCTGACCTACTGACATTAAACCCTAGACCTAGAAGCCGAAAGACTCTTTTTGACCAATACACCATCTATAACATGTCAATGACGTGAAATCCTCTTTGATGAACTTTAATGGTCGGACACACACCAGCAGATACATGACATGAGGAAAATAAACAACAAGGCCTTTCCTTCAGATAATCAATGCTCCCTAGCGAAATGAAATTGAGTGAAACGAGCGAGACAAATAAAAATGAAATGCAAAAAGAGTTTTTGATCTCTGACGGAGGACTGACAAGACCGACTCTAACATTGGCTCCAATGGGGATGGTAGCTTCCCGGGAGGTGCCAAGAACGGCAGAACTCTGGAAGAGCAGACCAGTGCGTTATCCATTGGGCCATGGAATCCATTATTTTGACAAAATACTGATGACTGAAACTGAAATTACTGAAAGACTTGACCCAAAACACAAATGACTCATGACTGACTTAAGACAAGAATTTACAAAGCTTTTTGAAAAAGAAGAAGAAGAAGGCAGCAGTCCATCAAGATTTGAAATCATGATGACAACCACCTGCAGACTAATGAAATATATACAATCATGTATAATGAGCTTTCCAATGTAACCAATCAAGCAGATGGCTTCTTGACTGATTCTCCTGATCAGATCTCCTAGTCAACAATAGATACTAGTAACTGGGCATCAAAAAACATAATTGACCATGATCTCCTTCATCACTGAATACTGAAATAATCACCTTCACTGCTGACTGCAACAACTCTGCCAGTGGATCCTGAAAAACATGAACGTTTACCTCCTACTGAAAGAACAAGGTGTCTTTTTCTCTTGCTCCTGATCTTCCTTCAATAAAAGTCTGTTTCTGGTCCTCAAAGAATTCTGAACAAGTGGATGAGCAGATCTCCTCTTGGAGAGACATTTCAAGACATGAAACATACGAAGAAGAATATGAAAGGGAATCCTGAATGATCTGATTTTCTGTAATCTGAATATATTGTAGGTCATCTTCATATGATATGATACCTAGATTATCATGTTCCTCATTACATTCATCAATCATAAGAAAAGAAACTTCAGCTGATTCTTGATGCTCAAACATGACATTTCTATCATCTACCAATGATTCATTCAAGGAAACCTTTTCACTTACTTGAACGAAAATCTCATCTTGTGTTGTATAAACTGAATGGATTACATGAAGGCTGTGTTCTAATGAACTGAGAAAATTTGGATCCATAACTGTGTCTTCTGCATTCCAGGTGATCTCAACAACAGAATTCTCCTTTATGGGTTTCAACACAAGGTATTCTTGGTCATCACGATCTGAATCTGAATCTGAAGAAGCTGACTGGACATTATCACATTCTGAAATTGAAACTTGACTTCCCTGCATGTTGTCTTCTTCTATGGGCAGATCTGAAACAAAACTTTCTCTTTCATCATTTTCAACCATATGGTCTTCAACCTGCTGCAAATTTTCCTGAGCATCTTGATGGGTATCCTCTAGGTTCTCTTCATGTTGCTGAAATGGTTTCTCGTACAGAGCCTCCATGATTTCTCCGTCCATGAAGTCATCATCTCCAGAAAAATTCTCAAGATCTTCAATGAAACTATGAACATGGCTACAACAGTCCTGAACTAAACTCAAGGATGGATATGTTTCTTTATACTTTTCAAAGAATGTTGTATGAAAATATTTTAAACAGTAAATAGAAGCAGATGGCAAACTTTCATACCAAGATCGGGCTTCATCCTCCAGAGTAGCCATAAAATTTTTCATCAAACAGTCTTCAGGAAAATCGATCTTTAATTTATGCACATGAATGTGAAATTTCACCAGATGAAGAGCAATGTCATTACCTTCCACATTTCTGAACATAGGAAAATTCTGAAGCCAATCCACTTTGGGCATTTTATTCGGAAAACCTGGGATGTGATCTCGGCTCATGGGAGCGTATCTTCTTGCAATCCGGTCCATCTTGACAATCTTAAAGGTACTGGTCTCCCTGCAGTGAAGTCACCATGAAGGATTGATTTCTGGATTTTTCAGTGAAATCACCAAGTGAATGATTTCAGCCTTCTGATGTCTGATCGTTGTTCACCATCAACGATCAGATCTAAACCTGATACAGTTACTGGGAAAGACAATCTACAAATCAAGTGTTACATTCACACGCAAACCATCTTCCCCAGTATGGTCGCTGGCGAAACTTATGGCCGAATCCAATTTGCACGCATTAGACATAAATCTGATTGCTGCTATGTCTGATGAAGATGAGGAGAATGCGCCACTTCAGGTATCGGAAATGTTTGTTGATTCCCCATGGTATTCGGATATTATCTATGTTCTTCAAAATTTATCATCACCACCCAGCATGACTCGAAACAAAGGTAGGACTTTGAAACTGAAGGCTGCAAAATTTTGTATTTTAAATTATGCACTTTATTGGAAGGATCCAGGTGGTGTGTTATTGAATTGTTTGGTGGAGGAAGAAGCGAGAAGGTAATGGAAGATTTTCACAAAGGAGATTGCGGCGGTCATCATTTTTGGAAGGCAACTGCCAATAAGATTTTGAGAGCTGGGTATTATTGGCCCACGTTGTTTGCTGATGTCTATAAAACAATGAAAGGCTGCCATGAGTGCCAGATTTTCGAAGGAAGACAGAAATTACAGCCATTGCCACTCAAGCCTGTTGAGGTAAGTGCCCCTTTCCAGCAATGGGGTTTGGATTTCATCGGGGAAATCCATCCTCCTTCTTCAAGACATCATAGATGGATTCTAACAGCCACCGATTACTTTACGAAATGGATCGAAGCAGTGCCCACACGAAAAGCCACCGATTCGGTAATTATTTCTTTCCTTGAGAACAACATTTTGTCCCGTTTTGGTTGCTCGAGTAAATTGATTACACATAATGCAGCGGCTTTTAAGTCAAGAAAGATGATTGAGTTTTGTGCAAAGTATAAAATCATTTTGGGGCATTCAACCGCCTATCATCCGCAAGGTAATGGTTTGGCAGAATCTTCCAATAAGTCTCTAGTCAATATCATTAAAAAGTTGCTGGACATCAATAAGAAGAGTTGGCATAAGAAGCTGGTGAATGCGTTATGGGCTGATCAGGTAAGTCAAAAGAAGTCAATTGGTATGTCTCCTTTTGAGTTGGTTTATGGAGTAGATACAGTTTTTCCTACTTCACTTGCTGTTTCGGTAGTCAAGCTTCTTCAGGAGGTTGGTAGTGAAGAAAGCCACATGCAGAGAAGGATAAATCAGATGATTCATTTACAGCAAACGAGGGAGGAGGTCTTCCAGAACACATTCAAGTTGCAGGAAAGAATCAAAAAGATCTATGAAAAGAAAGCGAAGGCAGATAAATTCCAATTGAGGGAAGTGGTACTGAAGTGGGATGCTAGGAATGAAGATAAAGGTAAACACGGTAAGTTTGAAAACCTTTGGAAGGGTCCTTTCAATATTGCAGCATATCGAGGTCAAAACTCCTTTCTGTTGAAGGAGATGAGTGGTGAAGACTGTCCAGGGGGGCCGGTCAATGGCCGGCTGCTCAAGCGCTACCATTTCTAAGATGTTTTCTGCTGATCATTGTCATTGTACATATCATGTTTTTCAATTTCATTGTAAGTGTGCACTGTAGTATTTTCTTCAGTATGGGGCCCGAAGCGAAGGCTATAATCCTGAAGAGAGATTTCAATTTTGTTTCAGTCATTTCTATTTCAAGAGTTGAGTCAGTTTATTTTAGAGTTTCAGTCAAATAAATTCAGTCAATATTTTTGATTTGTTTTGTCAATAATGGATTCCATGGCCCAATGGACAAAGGCATTGGTCTTCTCTCCCAAAGATCTGCCGTTCTTGGCACCTCCAAGGAGCTACCATCCCCATTGGAGCCAATGTTAGAGTCGGACTTTGCAGCCCTCCTTCAGAGATCATTTCTCTATTTGCATTTCATTGTTTAGGTGTCTCATTCCGTTCTTTCATCTGCATTTCGTTAGGAGCATGCCACTGACTAACGGAAGGGTTTGGTTTTCTTGTTTTCCCTCATGCTTATACCCGCTGGGTTAGTTAAAACTCCTCAAAATCCATCAAAGTTCAGTTCATGTCATTCACAGTCATAAATGGTTCTTTTGGTCAAAAGAGTCTTTAGTTTTGAGTCTAGGGGTCAGTATATTGAAATTTTTAATAAATGCTCGCAGGCCATGAGGATGGTTTTCAAAGAAGTTCTCATTCCAAATTTCATCATCAAACATATTCGAAAAACATTTCTTGTTCAAAACTCTGTTTTGAATAAGAAATTGTCGAATTCGTGTTTTGTAATAATCATGTATTTTCCTTCTTGAAGATTTCAAAGCGAGCTCTGGTCTTCCTTTTCCAAACACCAACGACATATCCCTACAAAAAATAAAATCATTTCATTAGTCCAAACTCAGAAATTCAGTGAAAAATCCAAAAGACAGAAGTTGAATGAAATGATAAAGTGCCAAAATGAAAAACATTACAGAATGGGTTGTGGAGGAAGAAAAAATCAAATCCAACTCTTGCAAGATATTTCCCCAAGTTATATAAACCATTTGTGTCAAGTTACATTCTTAAATTCTCATAGAAAAGTCGAATTTGGAGGTTGAAGAGCAAATTTCATTGTTGAAGGGCCGTGACTGTGTTGACAGTTTGAGCGCGGCGCACACAAAAGAGGTGCGGCGCATAGAATGCGCGCGGCGCACTGGGAAAAATTTGACAGTGTAAATTATCAAGGGTGCGACGCACCAAACCAATGCGGCGCATTGGGTTTGCGCGCGGCGCGTTGAGCCCTCCAGCCCAAAACTCATCAACGTTTTGTGATTTTTCAAATTCAAATAATCTTTCCCCTCCAAGTAAGTTGTCCAAGCTCGTTCAATGATTTGCTGCTGTGGTTTGGAAGCAAGAGTTAGTGTTTGAATGGTGAAAGGTTTAACCTCATGTTTACATCCAAAATTGCTCCAAGGGTTTAAAGGGAGGTCTTTCAAAACGTGGTAATTGGTGCTTCAAATCTTATTTTATTGACACATATGCTCTTGCTATTGACTATCCTTGTGGTCACTGCTAGGTTTGTTACATTATACACCACAGTCTCATAGTACCATTGTTATTCCTTTATCCCATATCAATTTATCCTTTGTTCCCATGTCAATGGATTCCCAAACCCTATCACTTGTTATAGCTCCCCTTCATTGACAAAAATTTTAAGTTTCCACAAGATTCAAGGGCTGGCTTATGTCCTTGTTTTCACTTTTATATTCCCATTTCCTTTGATCCCTGTCCCTAAACTACCCCCCCTCTTAACTATCACCTATTCCCATTACTCATAATCCCCAAATCCCCATACAGTCAAGCAGTGGCTGTCTTCATAGTCAAACTCACTTGACAATCCTTTTCCCACTGTGGTTTTTATTATAGCATCTTGATATGTGTGTGACACATTTGGGCATTGAAACAAATACACCAATTTGCTCATTTTCTAACCGACCAAGCATATAGTTGACAAACACATTTCAGAATCATGTCAGAGACAGATTCTCCATATGAACAGGGGTACGAGTAGGACAGTGATTCTACAGCAGAAATTAATGCGCCAAGGAGATCTCACAAAAGAGGCCGACATGTCAGGGAAGAGCCCACTTCTTTGTCACAATTGCAGGCTTGCCCGCTTGCAATGGATTGTTTTCAGCGTCAGTCATGTTTCCAGTATTGTGAGATGATTGCCCGAACTCAGCATCATCATGAGTTAGCTCGCATATTTGTCCTTCATTTGCATAATGGTCGTGTAAGCCTCGCTAGAGTGAATTTCACTCTGTCACCAAAGACTATTTCTGAGGCAACCGGGATACCAAACATCGGGGAAGAGTGGAATAAGTGGCAGCAGTTGGAGAGGTCATATTATGAGCCTTACATCAGACCCAGATATTTGAGGCAGCTGAGCAGGGTATTTCCTTTCCGGTTTTTGAAAGATGAGTACGCACCATTGATGAAACTTATCATTAGGTACTTCAGTTGTGAAGGGCGCTTTTCACGCTTGTATGCATATCACATTCGGCTGTTGATGCATTTCACGAGAGTGCGGTTGATGAGCATTCCATACTTCATGTACCGTAACATAGAGTGGATGACATTCCTTGTACAGAAGAAGACCCCAGCGCAGCAGCATAACAGCATTTACCATTACGCGCTTATCAAAATCATGGTGGTACATCAGCTCGCACAGCAGGGCATCGCATGGGATGAGTTCATTTCCCGTGATTTCTTTGCAGCACCACAGCCTCCCGAGGTTGTTCATGATGAGGGAGAGCCTTCACACCAGCTTGATGTTCCCAAGTTTGAGCCTATCAGTGCTCCGGCGTATGTGACATATCAGAGAGGCCATCGAGCCTTATTTGCAGCATCTCGATGAGTACTATCTCCACCCGGGGTGGAAGGGGTCTCGTTGACTTCATCAGCAGCGCGAGTACTATCTCCACTTGATGTGGAAGGGGTCTCACCTTCATCATCAGCACAGGTACAGGTTCAGGACAGAGGTAAGAGGTCTATGCACGATGAGGGCCCTTCAGGAGGCCAGGACACTGATTTTATACTCATCGATGTTGATGCGAGCTCTCCTAGCTCGAAGCTCAAAGAGATCATCCAGGAAAAAAAGGATGAAATTGATACTTTGACAGAGAAATTGCAGAGAGCACAGTGGGTGATAAACTACCTGGAGTAGCGGAACAAACAACTAGAGGATCAGCATACACTTGTAGAGTTGCGGCAAATCCGGGAAGACCGTGCATTGGCTCGGAAGAGACCAGGTGACATGACACTGATTGAACGAGAGACCTGCCTCACGCATGTTAACATTCATCTGGAGAAGTTGTTGGAAAAGGAAAATAGAGACAAAGACATGCTTCATCATATGAAGAATCACTATTGGGCCCGTACTCACGTTTGCAAAGCTAAAATGAAGATCCTGAAGGCAAGGTTGAGCAAAGCACTGAAACGGAAAAAGAGGCCTGATCCACTCCGAATCTTGGCTGAGGCTTCATTGGCTGAGCATGAGGCATGATGGGGAATCTTCACTCCAAATTTCAGCAAATTTGGAGAAGTTTTTGTCATTTCGAAAATTTTTGGTTACAAAACAGGTTTTTCCGCCCAACGCGTCGCGCCACCCGACGCGCGCTTATGATTGGGACACTTTCTGGAGGAAAACTTGATATTTTTGGATTTTTCATGGTAAGTTATGCATGCTCAGGAATGGCTGAAGCATTTCATCAAATTCTGGGTGGTCTTAAGGGCCAAAAACACCATGAAAATCACCTTTCTGCCACCTTTTGCACCAGCAGGAAGTACTCTTGGGAGAATGAATTTTTGGAGGGGAAAATGAGCTCCAAATTGAAAAATTCCACTTGAGTTGGATAACAGACATCCAGGGCTTTCCAACGAGCTATCCTGAGCTTAATTTGGACTTCGGGAAGTGCTCCAAAAGTAGGTCCAAAGTAGCGCGGTGCATAGAGCTTGGGAGCGCGACGCATAGAGGAATTCAGCCTATTTTTCACCTTCCAGCTCAGAAATTCGGCCAGTATTGACTAGTTTCACCTCTTGATGTAATTTTTGACCTAGCTTGATGTAATTTGGTAACCATGATGTAATTTTGGCATGTATTTACTTGTTCTAGATGATTCATTCACAAAAAAGTGAAAATCAAGTGAATGTATCAGTTTCCTAGCTTATAGAGGCAAGTTGTTTGGCTGCCTAGATTTTAGCTCTTTGTTTAGAATTGGTTCAAACTGCTCCTAGAAGCATGAGCTCAACCCCTAGAGGCATGGGAAGGGGTTAGACTTGTCTATTTATTGTATTTTCTGAGACACTTTCAGGGTTGGACTCTTGGGAAAAGTTTGGCACTCCATTGTACATCCATATTTCAGTTTTTGGCAAAGGAAAGACCAGAGTTTTGCAGCACTTGTTGGGATCCTTGTGGCTTCTGAGTTTTGATGATGTTTCTTCTCATGTTCTTGTAAGTTTCATTAATGTTATATGTATGCCATCATTCTTTATGCTTCTAAATTAAACGAATGAGTATTTCGAGGTAGAATTCATTGAATTGCTGGTGCTCTGCCTTAGACTTTTGTTTAATTTTATATGTTTTCGTCAGTTTGAAGAGGATCCTTGTACTCTCTTGCCCTCTTCAGCTCCTTAGCAGTCTTTTCCATCCATTCATTCGATCTTATACATCCAATCCATTGCCTACCCTGCCCCAACTTGAATTCTGCAAGATCTGGCCTCATCCCCAAGCCCAAAAATTGTTTTTCCCTTTTTTCAACAAAAAACCCCTAAAAATCAAAATCAAACCCTCCTATTTGTTTATCTAGCCTAAGATCAGTTGTTGTTTTAGTCATCTTAAGCCCCTTTTAATATTTTCATTGAGATTGACCCAGAGAGAGCCCTCTCCTGTCCTCGTAGGGCTAGCTACGAGGCTGAGCGTGGTTTGGTGTTGTCCTTCTTCTGCCTTATTTCAGCCTAAGGTGGATTTGGGAAATAACAGGAAGCACCACTATCAAAGTACCACCCCGATCCCAATGCACTAGACACCATGCATGAGATCAATGAGAAGTCAAGATCAAATTGCGAGGCAAGAGCCTCAACAACTGCAGCTCCAACAGCTTGCTTGTTCTTCTTCTTATGTGGACAATTAGTGGCAAAATGCCCATGTTCGTGACAGTGAAA
Source organism: Pinus albicaulis (assembly GCA_034641835.2). Classification (NCBI taxonomy): domain Eukaryota; kingdom Viridiplantae; phylum Streptophyta; class Pinopsida; order Pinales; family Pinaceae; genus Pinus; species Pinus albicaulis. The sequence goes on along the minus strand of CM076581.1, from coordinate 498,083,235 downwards.
ACAGTTCACTTTGGACATGTCACGTTCTTTTCCATCTGCACCGGATTGAGAAGGATTTTTCTTCCCCTTCCCTTTCCTTGCTTTGGTAGCCAAAGCGCAATCCTCTTCATCATCATTCTTTGATGAAGAGCCATCCCTAGTACTCCGCCTTATCTCCTCCTGCATAAGATCCGACCAAAGTCGTTCCCATCTTGGCAGTTTCTCCCGTCCATTGATAGAGTCTTCGTAGCTATGCCAACTCTTCGGAAGCCCAAGGAGAGCCAAGCTCACCAAGTATTCTTCATCCACACTGACTCCTACACTACCAAGCTCATCCCTGTAGTGGATAAACTTTGTCAAGTATACCGGAATAGTGTCATTCTTCTCCATTTTTATTTTTTTGAGATTGTCTTTAAGTGCCAACTTCCTCTGGTCACTTCTGCTTTGGAAAAAGTCTGTCAAAGCCTTCCACATTAAGAATGGAGTGGCTTTACCATGAAGGCTGGACACAATTTGGTCCTTCACACCTTCCAATAGAATCCTTCGACACTTTGCTACCTTCTTTTTCCATGCGTCAAGTGCGGCTGCATCGCTAGAACCCGGCTTAGGAATATCAGCATCTATGAACTCCTTCAACCCATTATCATCCAGCACCGCCTCTATCCTATCCTTCCATGCAATATAATTCGAGCTCCCATCAAGGGCATACTCCAATCGAAATCTATTGAAAGACATTTCAATGAATGCTCAACTTCGACACCAAGAAAACACTGCAGCAAATTCGAATTCCACCAGCACAAAACTCAACCGCTTCAATAATTGCAATCTGCTCCAATGATCAATACTTCTCTGATACCATGTAGAAATTATATAACTTATGTGTTATATGTCTAATATTCTCCTGATCTCACAATATTTTAACTTCATTCAAAATACAGAATCTATTCCACCATTGATCATTTGCAGAAATTAAATCAAGATTGCAATGCACACATGAAACAATAAAAATTCACACACATTAACACAATTGTTTAACAGGAAATCCTGAAGCTGAAAACCCCAACTATCTGTATATAATATATGTCATAGAGATCATGTAAAAATCCTCATACAAAGTTGATCATATCAAGCTCTCAGTACAATACAATCGCTACACACTAATCAGGTCTGATCTTGCAAATCCATGCACTGATATTTGCCACCTGCTAGCCTGCCTCTACTGCGCAATCCCTGCTGAAGAATGGCTCTGAATGAACTAAAATCCACCAAGCTTGCACTGTGAAATCCTCATTGGAATCTCCACTGAGTTTTGGATGCATTCAGTGCATCACTATAGTCACACTTTCTCTTTCACCTACCTCTCCACTGGTCTCCACTGAAACTGTCCATGCACTATAGTTAACTGATGAATTCTTTAGTTGATTAATGAGTTATTATTTAGTGAATTAATTAACTAATTAATTCACACCACTCTCACTAGTGTATCAATTATTTAGACTAGATACAACTGGCTCAACTGAGTCTAACTGAGTTAAACTAAATACAACTCCACCAACTACTTCTCCAACTCCACCAAACTCTGTCACATGAGTTCTAACTGAAGTCCTCCATGCATTAGCTCCAGTAAACCCTCAGGAATAGCATAATTCATTCTGTCAGCTGTTGTGCCACATCTGTGCACTTAAAGTGCTCCAAGAGAATAAGATAATGTTTAGAGTCCAAATATTATTAAGAGCTAATAATATTCGACATATCTATTTTTAGACTGGCAATCTAAAAATAGACTCCACCCAATATGTCTAAAAGTAGAAGTCCATATATTTTTCCAACTTGACCAACCATCCACAAATGGCATCCTGCAACTCATAGAATATGATCGACATGTCTAAAAATAGACTTTGCGCCAAAAATCACCTGTGTGGGCCCCACCTAGTTTAGGTGATTATTTTCCAACTAGGATCAAGGATGATGTTTCAGGATGCCTCCTTCACTGTTTCTTGTTGCAATATTCAACAATTGCAACCGTTTTTCCTTTCTCCTTGGCTTTAAAAATTTCTGGTTTCAACTCTGGATGAAGTTTCCAATAATGGTCCTCATCATGTCTAGTTTTAGAACAGTGTTTGCAGAAGAATTTTCCCTTCTCTTTTTTGATATTTGCATTTCTCTTTTTCTTCCATTTGCCTTTAAACTCATTTTCCTCATTCTCATCTTAGTTTTTTTTTCCCCCTGCCTCTAAATGTGTGGCTTTTACACAAAATTCATCTAGGCTTGTAGGGTTAAACGTGAGGATAGTATGTCTTAGGTAGGTATGTAAGCCTCCTATATGCTTGAGAAAAGTGTCTTGGATCTGAAAATCTACTCCTAATAAAATATCTCTTCTCCTAAATTCTTGAGTATACACTTGTAAATTTTTTCCTTTCAATTGTTTAAAAATTTTCCAGTTCATTATGGCTTTCTTCATGTGAGCTAATGGATAAAATTTTTGTTTTATTGCGGTAATGAAATAAGTCCATGATAGAATAATCTTACCATGCTTCTTGATCTCCTCCTTTGTCTTGGCTTCCCACCAAACAAGTGTTGCACCTTCCATCCCCAATGAAGCTAGTTGGATTTTGGTATCATCATCATGAAAATTTTGAATTCTCAAATAGACCTCCAATTGCCTAATCCAATTATCTAGCTTTTTTGCATTAACTTCACCATTAAACATTGGCAATTCAAATTTAACATCAAGTTTTAGAAAAGGAATTTTACCCATGTTGTTTGACTTGTATGGCTGATGTATGTTGAAAAAAATATACTAGATTCAACATAATTTCAGGAAAAAAAAACACTAAATTTCAATGTATATAAATCTTATATTATACTTATAAATGTAAATTAATTTTATTTCAATACTTTTGTTTCTTTAATTTCAAATAAAACTCAATTAATTTTGTTATGATTATATTAATATTATATATTAGTATATATAATATTATGAAAAATAATCTAAATATCAGGAATATATATTATATTCATTTTTATATTATATATTATTTATTCTTATGTTATAAATCAAATCAATTCGATATGTAACATAAAATTCATACATAAAACAATATATTACATATATTATATTATATTATATTATATTATATTATATTATATTTATTTAATATATTAATTACATGTTATTATATAAGTTAAATCATATAATTTTTAATTAATAGTATATTCTATAATTAAGGATTTATGAACCTATATTTATATTTTATTTTAAGTTATTTAAGTTCAAAGGACAAATGCATTAGTTGTGCAACGATAATGACTTTTTCTTGAAAAGTTCATTCTTATTTATAGTCACATCAATATATTTTTTTATTAGTTTTATTTTGGTACAATTTTTGAATTGAATTTAACTGTTACATGGATTTTGGTACAAAAAGTGAATTGCAAATTCATAAATATTATTTTATTGGTTTAGCTATTATTTTATTATTTCCTTAGAAGACCTATTTTAGACCTCAAAATTCCCCTAATGAATGCCAACACCTCATCGATTTAATAATTCCACAACAGTTTTCTGAAGAGGAAGAGCCAAGGTGTCAGAACCTTCCTTGCCTCTTTGGCATCAGAAAAAACTGGATTATGATCATAACGGACTGTTGCCTCCACCTTCTTGGCCATAAGTATCTTGTCACCGCCTGCTTGGTTCCACTCGTCAAAGTGTTACTCCTTCATGGCCTCTTTGGGAGCTTAAGAGGAAATTATTCCTCTTTAATCAATAACAGACTACTGTTGGGGCCGAGCTTGTCTTATCACCGCCTGCAAGTTTCACTTGTCCAGTTTCTGATTAAAAGTAATCACTGCAATAGAAAGATGAACCAACTTAAGTTTTATATAAATACTGCATACATGAGCAGTAGGAGAGAGGTCCGGAAGGGAAAAACCATTGTAATAGATTCATTAGGTTGTAAGCACTCACTTTTGGATGAGTAAAGGATTATGTTGTTTTCCAGATTCTTGTGTTATGATATGTGGTGAAGTGCTTCTCCCATGTAATTTGTGATTCTTCTGTTTTACATACTATTTTCTTTTCTTTACTACGGATAGAAATTTTTGTGTAGGATTTACCATGTGGTACCCTGCTTAGTCTTGAAGCAGTACATTATGTTTTCCTCTAAGACCAAAATGTATAATTCAGAGACGGTCTGCTTTGCTTTCCTGTTGAACCTTAAGCTCCTCCTCTTTTTGATTTCATAAGCTATTAAGATCCATTGACATGGCTAGCTGGCCTGGTTGCACCTAACCTCAATTATTCATCAATTTGAATATTTTTGCACCTGTTTGACTCCATATTCCAATGGCCCTCTTCTGCTGCCTCAACCATAAATCTTCAAACCAACCCCTATGCACTAATAGCTAGCCTAAAATGCCCCTATAAACAAATCTATATATAACAGAGAGAGCCCTCTCTGAATCTAGGAAGGCTAGGTCCTGGATCCCAAAGCGGTTTGATGTTTCCCTCTGTAGTTCTATCCTCAACCTTTGAAATTACGGAGTGATAATAGTTGCCACATGACACTCATGCACAATTTTTTTTACTATTTCATAAAAACTTCAGAAGGGCATAAATTTTTCATACAACGTCCATTTGAGGTGATTCAAGCATTGTTGGAAAGATCTCAGTGATATTTACACAATGAGATAGGTTTCATCAACATTCGAGACAATAAAAAATGGTCATTTGTTTTATGGATTTTGCAACAATTGGACTTGAAAAAAAATTAAATCATTAAAATCATGTTTGTGATATGAATTTTCTTTAACTTGGTTTTTGAATCACTAAAACTTTCTTTAACTTGGTTGTCAAAAGTACCACTTCCTAGTAGGTAATAGTGCATTTAATTTTTCTTGAATTTTTTTTATTATTACTATTTTTGATTTTTTTTTTGTATATATATATCAAGATGAAGAGAGACTGATCACCTCTCTCTCTCGATAGACTTACATTTTATTCCAGAAAAAGTGCTAAGTTTTTGCAGGTTCCAAGACACAATGAAAGAAGATCGATATATGCACAAGAAGGCCAAGTTTCTTTTAGAAAAGCATGATCATTTTATTCCAAATCTGATGCATTACACCATTGCTGCTAAAAAAAATACCAATTTTACCAACGATACTCATTCCAAGTCTACACTCGATCCATAACTATCCATCTCCCTACTACCAAAAAAAACTCATTTCCCTTCTCAATTTTCATACTTTCCTGCATCATTTTCACTCACCCATCCTAAAAATAAATTCATTTTAGCTCTCTTACAAAGCTGAGTCACCCCATTTTCATTTTCATTCATGTCCAATAAAACTTGCTCCAATGCAAATTTTTCATCCATAGTCCTTCAAAATATTATTGTACACTTGTGTTAGATGATGGAGGATTCATTAAGGCCTTCCTTCTAACAAGTTTTGACCCATCGACTCCGACACATCATTCAGGATCGAGACTAGAGATCTTTCAAGTAACTTGAGGCTTCAATGCCTTAATGGAAAGTTTTCTCACAATAAACAGTGGGAATACAACAATGTCCCATGTTTGTCCAATCTTCTAGGTGACTTGACTTCGACACATCTATTCGTACCTAGTAAGATGTACTGAGGCATCTTGACTCTCATTGACATCAATGGTGAGTAGTCTCGTGTTGGTTAATGATATACATTAATGAACTCTAATCCAATAATTTCTTTCTATGTTCGACATCAACACATTTATTCACATACATAAGAATTATGCCATCAACTGGAAATGAATGAAGACTACATGATTTCAGCAGGACTCAATTCAACAACTATAGCAATAAGATTCCAATTTCATCCTCAATTCATACAATCAAGAGAAAGATGAAGAAAATCAGATCCTTTTACTTCATTTTCATGATCGAGCAACATCAACCACACTCTTCTCGATATACATATCTTGTCCACTTTTCAGGTAAGTGAAAGTATGTTTTTTTCTAATATTTAATCTTGTAATTACTTAAATACTAAAATTTTGATTTTGGAAAATCCCTCACCACATTCATATTCCCTTTCTCATTTGTAAGAAAACTTAAAACACCTTAAGCTGGGGGGGGTGGGGGAAGGGATATTCATGCTTCATGCCACATGCCATTTTTCATTTCATCCTAACCAACATATTTTTTTGAATAAACTATTATTGCATTTTGATTCCAAAAATTTTATATGTTTTTAAAATTGATGAGCACATTAAATAGTTGACAATCACTATGGGACTTAAAAAAAAAAAAATCTAAATGTTTTCAAGTATGTTGATGTAACAAAAAAATAAAATAAGTATTGTTACACAAGAACCAATACTCATAAAATTTTGGTTGTCACACAAGAACCAACCATAAAAAATATACATTGCAATCAAATGATTTCAAAGTACACTTTGCGAAAAGAATAAAGTTATCAAATGATATGATAATGCAAAGTTAAAAAGAGAATCAATACAAATCAAATCTCATATAAGAAGCAGAACATTTCAAGAATATCAATTGATGATTAAGAGAATCAATGAAATAGTTACATGGGGACATGAAACATATTCAGTTGGGGGGTATTTTGAGTCTCCAAAATGTCATCCAATTTTACCCACATTTTCATCATTTTACCCTCATTTCGTAATTTCATATCTACATAACCCTACACTAAGTAAACATTTTAATGATCATATGGGTTTAGCATTATATTTTCCAAAGTAATTTATTTTAAGTATTTTAAGTGAATTTGTGATTAAATATTATAAAATTAACATGTTTTCATATATACATGAAAGTGGTATAAGTTTTGTGATATTGGAGGCCAACTGGGAGAATCTAGAAAGGTCCTACTTGGCCTCCTAACTACAAATTCGAATTTCAAATTCCATCTCATGAGTATTTTTAGAATATTTGAAGAAGATGTGGATCATTAAGCTAAGCACATTCAAAGGAGAAGAATCATGGATGTTTTGATATGTGTCCTTATCAAAACTATGCAAGAATTTGGAGAGGATTTGTATCTTATATTTTTAGGAGATTGGTTGTAACCACATGAGATAAATGTGGATTTAGGAGAAATTTGAGGATCTATAGTTATCTTCAATTTTTTTATAAATAGGAGTGCACCCTTCACACAAAGGGTTGTCAATTGTAGTAGTAAATGGTTGGTTGTAAATTTTTAGTTGTTAGAGATTAGAGGTAGCTAGTAGCTAGTTGATAGTTGGAGGTTCCAAGTTCCATTCAATATGTGATTTGTAAAGTGAGTATAGATAATTCTTGTAGTATCTTGTAATCATTTTATGAAATACATACTACCACTTTTAGCTCCAAGATGTGATAGTTGTTTAGTGTTCTTGATGAGGAATGGAGGTCTCCCATCAACCCTAGTTTGCATACCTTTGTACATATTGGTAACATAGTATATTTTTTTTATTTCATTTCTTTTTAGAAAGTGTATTTTTATTCTATGCAAGTGTTCTTTTCCTTTTAGCAAGAGCGCTTTCAATTATGCAAGTGTGAGTTTGATTTCCTTTCAGCAAGAGTGATTTCAATTATGCAAGTGTGAGTGTGATTTCCTTTCAGCAAGAGTGCTTTCAATTATGCAAGAATGAAGTGATTTCAATTATTCAAGAGTGGTGTGATTTTATTTATGCAAGTGTGGTGTGATTTCAATTCTGCATTGATTTCAATTTAATGCAAAGTGTGATTTCCTTTATGCAAGTGTGATTTCAATTTCATGCAAAGTGTGATTTCCTTTATGCAAATCTGATTTCAATTTATTTATGTTTGATTTGATCTAGTTCAAATTCGATTGATTTAATTTTCTTTGTGATTAGTTTTAATTGCATTATATTAATCTAATCTGAAGGATAACCATCTAGTACATATAGTACAAGTATATCTTGTCATTTTACGAAACCCCGTGTTGATAATTAAATGACGGGGACTTAACTAACCATTAAATCACTCAACAATTCCAAAACAATATCTCAATATATGTTTTTCTACAATCCAATGCTCATGCCAAAGCATAGAAAATATCAGGTTTCAAATAGTTAAAGACTCAATCAATTGGCGTGACATAGAAGGATCATAATCAGGGTCTCATAGTTTCCTCAAATTTGTCATCATGGAGATGTCCATGGACTTGCAATCCATCACACCAAAATTTGAAGGATTTAAATAAAATATTTCAACAAGCTTATGTCATACCTTCAATATTACATTAAACTAATATACTTCAATTAACTCCCTCTTACATTGGACAAAGAGGTCCTTAGCCCCAGTCACAAATAGCTCATCAAATTCATGGGATCATCTTTAACAATGGATCAACATCTCTCTTCATTATTGCACGAGGCGCCAAACTTCATAGTATTCTTTCTCTTAATTTATACTTTCTAGAACTATTCATCTTGGAGGCAACCAACTTCTTAACATATAATAAAAAAAAGGCTTCAATTTGGTTGATCTTCCCGCTCCCACTGATTCCAAAAATCATCTAATAAAATATCTCAAAACACGTATAATATCTCAAGACACGAGTCTTCTTGTCATAATATTTTTTCTTCCAATCTATTACCATAGCCATGAAAACCTTAATTATGTGCCTGTAGTCCTCACTAGGAGGCCAAGGAACAACAAATACAACCAAGAAAGATATACAAGGACAAGAAGAATAACCACAATAATAATAATTTAAAATGAAAGAGATATAAGATACTTATATTTGAAGAAATATTAATCTCCCTCTTGTTCTTTAGCATTCTTGCATCCATTATTCCAAATCAACCTTTTCTACATCATCATCATCATGTCATTCATTATTTGCATGAAATAGGGTTTACTTTTTTAGCGGAAATGTCCAACCCCGAGGTTTTGTATATAGACCCTAGGTATTTCTTATCTAACTACTTTCTAGGGTTTTAAAACCCTAGAAATACAAATATCTAACATTTCACAGTCAATACTCATAGTATTCCTAGATTCTCAATTATCTTCATGATGATTCTCGATCATTCCAAATTTGGTGTCCCGAGCTCATTATAGCAACTTAATCTATAGCATTCAATATGTCCATTGACCAATTATATTTTACTAATTTATCCTTTCAACCCACGTATCCTAAATACATCAATTTCATCATTAACAGGATTTTGATTCTCAGATTTAAGAATGGGTTCAACATTTCTTTTTCATTGTAAGCTTTCCTAAAATTCAAAGGAAACATCAAACTTCATACCTATAGCATGATGGATTCTTACATATGACATCAATTCTCTAAGAAATTGGTAACAATAAGCTCAATCAATATCTAAGACTACTTCAAATTATTTTAAAGAGGGACTCAACCTCTTTTCCACTGTAATCAAAATTTTTGCAAAGGTATTGTTAGTGGAAGATATATCTTTCTTCCTTCTTTTGAGAACAAAGTACCCATAGTTTACGAGAATAGATACAAATCTTCCAACAATTTAGAGATATATAATACTTCAACATCATAACACTTCAATATTATGATACATGTGAAAGGCTAATTTCGTTTCTCATGTCATATATTTTCATGATATACACAACCAATGTTTCCTTGAAGATCAATAATGGAGAAACGCTATATTGAGGAATCAATGCTTATAGGAATTGGGGTTTAATTCCTCTTTATTCATAATTACTTGTTATTTATGTTGTATTATTTTACTTCTTTATTAGTTTATCTTTCATCGAGGAATTACCATATTATATGTATATGAAGACCAAAAGAAAAAGAGACATAAGATGTAGGTGCTCAGCTAGGGAAAAACCCCTTCAAGGGGAAAACCCAATCCAAATCTTCCATTAGTAGATTGAAATCAATATGAGACTCTCGAAGACCCATTATACCTAGAAAAATACCTCCTCTAACCACAAATTCAACCCTTCCCTTTAATAGATGATCCCTGTCAAAGTCTCAAAGTAACAACTCCCCAACAACAACTTCAGGCTAGAATTTTGGCCCCTCATTAGGGGAATTTTGAGGTCTAAAATGGGCCTCCTAAGAAAAATGCACAACCAAAATAAACTTTATAAGGACCAATAATATTCAATATGATGATGTCAACCATGGGGGATGATTCACCAATTTTGGAGTAAAAAAATAAAAAAATAATAAAACTACTTTTTGAACTCGTATTTTAAACTTATCTCCCTAAGGTTTTACTCAAATTTCAAGTGTACTAGATGGATGTAAAATTTAATTCCTAATCCAAGGAGTACCCATGTTGCATACTTTCGATGGAAGCTACTACACGAAAAATGAGAAATACATGAAAAAACGTGATTGCAATCACGTTTTTCATGTATTTATCATTTTTCGTGTAGCAGGTTCCATTGAAAGTATGAAACATGGGTACTCCCTGGATGACGAATAAAATTTTTCATCCAATAATTGTTCCCGCTTGAAATTTTAGCAAACCCATAGGGATATTAGTTGAAAATACAAGTTGAAAAAGTAGTTTTTTCTTTTTTCCCTCTAAAATTTGATGATGTAATCTAATCTTATTTTATTATTTCCACTATTATTTTATAATTTCCTTAGGAGGCCCATTTTAGACCTCAAAATTCCCCTAATGAGTAGCAAAAATTTGACCCCTGGAAACAAGATTTCGACTTGTAGTAGACACAAAATTTCAGCCCCAACAACCACCCAAAAAATTCACTAGTGTGAGAGATAGATAGCCCAGAAACTCGAATTAGGTTTTCCCAACAAATTTTATCATTCTCCAGCTGCTTCACTCTCTTTTCTGCTTCTCTTCCCTGAATATCAAACTTTTTGAGTGAATGATCCAAATAGGTTGAACCGCCTCTCTATATATAGCCTTTCTACTAGGTCGAATTTCCCTAATATAGGTCGACTTGATGGGGACTGGGCTCACTTGGTGTGTATGTGAAAAATAAAATTTTTTACTCAAAAATAATTATTTTTACATGATATACAATCCCAAGAAGGGTGTAATAAAAATTTCAATGACTCTAATGACTCAAGAAAAAACCTAGAAGCCTTCAATGGAGGCTTTGACCTAGAAAACATTGACCCAAGCATGGAACCCATGCTTTAATAAGTTATTTTCTTTAATAATAAAATTTCTTTTGACAAGTAAAATTATGAAGACTTCCATTACTTACATTCTTCAACACTTCATCCTTGAATGAAAACAATAGATTTTCATCTTTGAAGTTTCAACTTCAAACTTAGAAACTTCAACGATTTATATATGGGCTTATTGATGAAAATATTCCAAACAAGGGTTATAACTCACATTCAAGAATTTATAGATGCATCAAACTTCAAATTAGTTCTTAGATAATTATCACCACGAAATATGCTTCAATGCTACTTGGAATATAAATAATTTCAATACCTTTTTGAACTTCAGTGTAATTCTACATAACTTTCAAGAATATAACCAAGAGAAACATGATATTGAGAAAGATAATTTGTTAATAGATATATACCATTCAAAGGAGGATTTCAAACTTCCTTTTGACTACACCTTTCACAATAGTACATGCTTGCCTTCTTAACAAGGTGTTGTTTGAGACTTTATTCAAGATAGCATACCTTTTGATCATAGAATGAAACTAAGATAACCTCCCACAATTTCCAAGTCAATCTTCTAAGATGCCAAGCCAAACTTTCTCAAATCTGTCCAAAGTCAACTTCAGATTTCTAAGAGGACCTCTTCCTTTACCTCATAATTTCGGATTACAAAATCATAACTTCTCTTAAGTGTATTCCAAAAAAATTCACATGGTGATGAGCTACAAAAATTATGACGGGCCATGATTAGCCACATACTTCACATAAGTATGGATCCACAAAACTTCATATGAGAGTTTTAGATTTTTCATAGGAGCCATGGAAATCATGGGACAGTTTGAAGTGTATTTTTGTGGAGGGGAGTTGTTATATATATAATCTCCAAGAGGGGTCGATTGAGAGCTCCTAAGGGAGAAGACCTTTACATGAGGTTTGGTTCTTTCTAAAGCCTTTTTTCTTCCTTTCAAAGGGTTTATATTCAGGTGTCATACTTTAGTCCTTGTCACACATCTTCTCAATCTAACTTTTGTATGGAGACAAGGTCCTTCAAGTATGAGATACCTCAATTTAGTCCTTATTTGATGTCTTTACATACAATATGGAATTGTTGACTTAACATGATTTTGTACAAATTATGCCTAAAAATTTTCTTAGTGAACAGGGAATTCTTCAAGGATTTTTTACCTAAACAAATAAAAAACAAGTAAATATGGATTCTGATGTAACTTGGTCCTTTGAGAAATACCATATTCTTTACTCATATGATTTTGGTTCCTTCTGAAACTTTTGAAATTTTAGAAATGCTACTTTTTCCCTTGTTGTCTATCAAGACAAGTCAAAGGTTCGTTCTACTTCCTTTTTCAAGGAAAAACTCCTTTTCACAATAGTCAATCAAGAACATAATTTTTTCTGAAATTATGGCTTTGTCATTCTTAGTTCAAATCCTTCCTTTTTTCATATAATTAATATTAGAAATTCATCCTTGAGATGATCAAACTTCCCAAGTGTGGAACAAGATCTCTTAAATGCTATTTTTCCTTCACCATAGCTTTGATACCATGTTGATTTTCTAGCACAATGAAAACCAATAAAAATTTTCAATCTCATAGTTGTTGGAAAATGTAACTAGGTTCGGTCTTCATTTAATGTACTTGAGTCATCTTGTAATGTAGCTTTCAAAAGAATAAAGAAAATTATCATTATTATTATTATTATTGTGACATATTAAAGCATGGATTTCATGCTTGGGTCACCTTGTTTGAGGTCAAAGTCCCCATTATGGACTTCTAGGATTTGTTCTGAGTCAATGGAGTCATTGTAATTTTAAAGAGAGCCTTCTTGGGCTTTTGAATCATGTAAAAATGTTTAGTATTGATTCAAATATGATTTATATATCCTCCACATCAATTCAACCTAGAAGAGATCAAGTCGGCCTAAGGACCCTAATTAGACCTCACATGGAGCCTATAAATACAAGAAAATCAAATTCATTGGGAGAACTCACTCACAAGAAGTTTCATATTTCTTGTAGCTGGGAGAAGTACGAAGTCTATTTTTGGGAAGCCAAAAGAAGTGCAAATTTGGGAAAGTCTAAGGCGAATAAGAAAATCAAAATTTTGGTACCTCTCTATCTTTTTTTCATGCTATGGATTGGAAGATCAAATTCTTCCAAGTTTTACTGCTGCTGGAAGCCGTATGTTGCCGGAAGCTACTGCCTAGTCAAAGTTGCTGGAAAGGGGTCAAAATTATCGTGGTTGGCTTAGCGTGGCGAGAAGGTCTGGTCTTTGTCTAGGGTGAAGAGTCTCAAATAATAATTTTGAAAGGAATACTTTATTGACTGGGTTTTCCCCTTGAGGGTGTTTTTCCTTAACATAGTGCCTACATCTAGTGTCTATTTTTTTATGTGTTGTTGCTTTGGTAATTTCTTGATGAACTGATTAAAGAAGATATAAAGAATTGTAATAACAAGAAATGTCACAATTAATTATCAAGAATAATAATATATTTATACCTTTCTTATTTTCTAACATGGTATCAGAGATTTAGTGAAACAAGGAAGAAAAGGCAGTCTTCACCACTTAATCGAGGAACCATTCAAAGGATCATCTCAAGGAAGGAATCTAATACACACTAGGAAGATTTCTAATACAATCAAAGGAGAAAACAAACTTTAAGGAGCCTCAAACTACAAGTCCTAGAAGAAGATAATTGACCTCATCCTCGAAAAGAATAAGGTACTGGACTTGGTAAAAGGAAAAGTAAAGAAGCCTATAGAAGATTCCAGTGATGGTGACAAAGTGAAATTCAGGGAACTAGAAATGGTGGCCATGACTCTAATGGTAGAAGGAATAAAGGGCAACCTTGTCCCATTCATAGCCAACATCGACCATGCTCAAGAAATGTATGAAGCCTTGTCGAGGTTATTCACTATCAAGAACATTGGTTAAGTAGCAAGTTTATAATGAGCTAAGGACTACAAAGATGACTAAAGAAGATATAATGGCCTCCTTATTTGTGAATATAGAAATAATCAGGGATGATCTTTTGGCCATTGATGAAATTTTTCTAGACAAATAAATCATGATCACTTCTCTATTAGTATTTCCACCTCCTTGGGGTGCATTTTGTGCAAGGCTTAACAGATGGAAGGAAGCTCCCACCTTTGAAGAACTATGGACTACCTGCAATAAGGAAGAATTAAGGATATCATTAGCTACTGATTTTGAAGGAGTTCAAATGCCTACATTACTCAACATAAAGGAAAGAAATCGAAAGGACCAAGGAAGAAGAAATGTCTAAGGTAGAATGCTATCAATGCGATAAGAAGGGTCACTACAGGAGTGACTGTCTCGAAAATCCAAGAAACAAGAAAAGAGAAAGAGATCAAGCCAACATTTTTTAAGAAGGAAACTCAAAGAAAGTCAACGTTGAAGAATCTGACATTATCGACTTACACTACTAAGTTCTTTGCTTGTATCTTTAGATATCTTATTTTATATTTTTTATGTTTTATAATTTATAGGTTTTTAACATATTTTTGGAAAATACATTTTATTATTTCTATAATTTTATAGGTATCCCTTAAGCTTTGGAGGGAGCCCTCAACAACTCCCAAATATAAGTATCTCATTGAATTTCAGTTATTGGTTTCAAGTACTAATTTAAGTTTATATTATATTAATACTAATCATCTTTCTCCTTCTATTGTCTCTTTTAGGAAAACATCTATTATATTCTTTAAAACATTGGCTTCTTTTTTATAAATGTTCATTAATTTGACAATATATTAATAACATTGTTGTGTCTAGATATAGTGAATAATATTGATTCTTATTTTGGGTGATTCATCACTTGATAAATCTACTCCACTCCTATTCTTAACTGATTTTATGGAACCCTGGATAGGTTCTTTGGAAAACCCTAATCTAAGGGTATGCTAATATGAATGTCTGAAGCCCTAGCTTACTTAGGGTTATTGTGAAATTATATTTGAAGTTTTATTGATGATGTCATGTTTAGGATTTTGGTTACCAATCAGTTTGATTGCGATAGATTGGTAATCCATGATCTATTGGATCAAGGAGTGTTGAGGCTTTCTGAGTGAAGCATTTACTAAGAGGAAATATGGCTGACACTTTGGATTGATGTCTAGGTCCCGAAGTTGGAAAGACTGTGTATAATAAAATATATGATTTTGGATACACACCTGGATCCCTGGGTTGATGGTTAGCAAGTAAGCCCAATAGTACATAAAGGGGCTAAAATATTGAGTCCATATTAGTCCCACCCAGATAGATTTCCATGGTCAGGAATCTAGTCCATGGCATTGCGGTGCCTAAAGTTCTTCATTGTTCAAATAGTTTGAGATCTTCCATTGTATTTGTATATGATGAATACCTCCCTAGTTAAGAGGGAGCGTTGGAAAATGTAACTAGGTGATATATTCATTCAGTGCATATGAGTCATCTTGCAATGTACCTGTCAAAAGAATAAAGAAAATTATTATTATTATTATCATTATTGTGAATTATTAAATCATGGGTTTCATACTTGGGTCATCTTGTTTTAGGTCAAGGTCCTCATTTATGACTTCTAGAATTTATTCTGAGTCAATGGAGTCATTGTAATTTTAAATAGACCCTTATTGGGCTTTTGAATCATGTAAAAAGGTTTAGTATTGAGTTAAATATGATATATGTATTATCCACATCAAGTCGGCCTAGAAGAGATATAGTCGACCTAAGGAACCTATTTCAACCTCACATGGAGCCTGTAAATACAAGAAAAATGAATTCATTTAGAGAGCTCACTCTCACAAGAAGTTAGATATATCTTGTAGCTGGGAGAAGTAAAAATTTTGTTGTCATGAAGAAAAAATAAGTGTGAGTTTGGGGAAGTCTGAGGAGAAGAAGAACATAAAATTTTTGGTGCCTCTCTCTCTCTATTTCGTGCTCTGGATTGGGAGATCGAAGTCTTCCAAGTTTTACTGCTACTGGAAGACGTATGTTTTCAGAATTTTCTGCCTATTATAAGTTTCTGGAAAGTGGTTGAAATTCTAGAGGCTGACTTGGTGTGGAGGGTGTTTAAATGGCACCAAAAAATGGCACCCCAAGGGGCCTTTTGATTTAATTTTCCCTTAATTCAATTAGAAGTAAATTGTAATTCCATCACATAACATCTTGTAAGTGTTAACTAAGTTAGGAATACTTAGTTATCTCAATCAATTCGAGTTGGAGGTAAAACTAGAGGCATATAGGGTGTCTCCCACATTTTAGGAGCCCTCGTTGAGTTATTTGTGAGTTGTAATTAGTTAAATCAAGTGTTTGAGTTAAAAATGGTTAAAATAGTTCTAATTGAGAAATGAGCTAGTGATAGGTCTAGTGAATTAAATATGATTTAATTCACTGGCGATCAACCAGTTAACTGATAATTCACTATAAATGGTTGTTGCATGTCAATTGATTGGGGTTAAAGGGGAGATAACTATAATTTATATAATGATAAAATTGTACAATTCATGCATGATGTAATCATGAAGCCTTAGATTTATTGTGCAATCATTATTGGGAATTTCCTAATCAATAGTGGCTCAATTAGCCCAAGATTGCGTAAGCAAGGATGGTCAAGAAAAGGCACGCAAGTGGTTAAATAATTGACCAAAATTTCTTAGATAAGAGAAGGATTAGAGTGAGACAATCAACAGAGTATAGAGATTTCTCAAGAAGGTAAATGAAATTGTATTGTTTCATGTGCTTGACTTTACGCATTATACAGATAGAGTGGTTTTTAGTTGAGGCTTTCCCCATATACATCTTGTGTTGTGCGATTGATAATGCTTTCTCTTACTTGTTTATGTGATTGTGCAATCGAAATTGGTTTCTGCAATTTGTAGAATTGATTCAATATTTTTTTTAGTACATTACAAGCTTCGTTGAATCTATTTACATATTTCTACATGGTATCAGAGTATGAATCACAAAAGAATAAAAGAACTATATATATTTTTTGAACATGTACATCGAATTTGCATATTTATTCTTTAGGACCAACCGCAAATCAAGATGTCTTTCACTGGCTTGAGACTCGAATTCCCTTGAGGAAAATTAAAATTACATAGCATGGAAGGACAGGATGGAGGCAATGCTAGAGGAAAACAGACTGAAGGAATTCATAGAGGCAGGAACAACCACATATTAAGGAATTTGCACATTTTTTCTTCAGGACCAACCACAAATCAAGATGTCTTTCATTGGCTTGATACTCTATTGAGGCTTCAGAAATATGTGGCAACAACAAGGGGGATAACCACCCGGTCTGGCCCTTAAGACAGTTCATTTTCCGTTTGGAATAGTGGCTCCGACTGGATATAATGGGCCCAGTTTCCCAGAGTTGGGTTTTTTGTTTGATTATTGGGTTTCTCTCAAGGGATTTACATGAAGAATTACTAAAAACTAAAACAAATTTATTCTAACATGAAAAACTTGAAATTGAAACTAATTTAATCTAACCCGAGATAATACTAATTCGATGTGACCTAAAATGATATCTATTCAATCTGTGATGATTAAGATCATCACAGATTTAATAGAATTATTACTTTGTAAGATGATTCTCTTGAAAAACAATTAATCAAAAGAAAATGAGAAACATATCGCATATATTTGATGATCATATACAAAAACAAATCAATTATTATCTTTATATCGTACAATAGTGCAACTGTTTTTTCAGAAAAAAAACAATTGATTTCATATATCATTCATGAAAGTTGGATTCATCACTAATATTCAAAAAATAACTAGCATACATGATAATAGTACCATATGTGTACCATCCTATTCATCTGATCAATGATAATAAGCCACATTCAACTCATACATCCATAAGTCTTTCAAAGAATATATAAGTGCATCAACAATGATCAACAAAATGATATGTAACTGAAATGGCCGTGTTCCATTATTTCATCAAGACATCCACAAACTTACTTACAATTAAGAATTCTTTGCGAATGTTCTTAATAAAATTTTGGACCCTTCTCTAAATGCATGAGAAGGGTTTAAATACTATGCTAATTATCTAAAAAAATATTATACAAAATATCTTATGAGGTGGTTTCAAACAACCTTCCTCATCTTTAGTATCCATTCGCTAAAAATTGAATTTATATAAAACAAACTAACTAATAATCATGACAGATGATAAGTTACTGCCAGTTGTGCTTTTTTGCTCACAAATGTCAGACATCTGTTGAAATTGTGGAGGTTTTCCAGATTCTATCTTCATTTGTGCAACAAATATAGCATCTAGTAAAAGCGGTTGTCTTCTCTGTATGGAGCTCAGAAAATAGTTCAGTGTCGTGATTTGACTGTGTGGTTTGACTAATAGTTGTCAGTATGCTTCCCAATCAGTTTCCTTTAGTTGTATAAGTGCTTCTTCCCTAAGTTGACCGGCTTCTTTCCAACTTTGTTCTAAATATTTGATATCAGGAAGAGATTTGAAAATTCCTTCTCTGATGAGCCCGGAAGTATGTAATATATGGTTAATAATTTTAACCATATTATTTGATATACCTGCTGCTCTAGCTATGGCTAATTTTTCTTGTTTCACTCGTGCATCCCAGTCTGTAAAAATAATATCTTTGAAAGTTTCCTTGATCTTTGGAAGATTTGACTTTTTCCCTTCTTTTGTAGCTTTCCATTCAATATAATTAGAGATTTTAACATTAAGTTCATTTAACTCAATTCTTTTATCAATGACCTTGTTTGTTAATTGTTCACTGATTTCTAGATGTGGAATTATATTTGACATTTATACAACAAACAGGTTTTGTTGTTTTGAGAGTAAGGCACTTAATGCCGCTGCTTCTTTTATGAATTCCTCTGCGGTAGGAATTCCTTCATATTTGGTAAGATATTCTCTCAACTATTCAATCAGTGAATTCTTGCTAGATAAGTCATTTTCATGACTTATCTTAAGCATTTCTATCTCTTGTTGTACTCTGTGAAGTTGTTGTTCCACTTTCTGATTTAAAAATTTTCTTTCTTCATCTAGCTGTTGTTGTAGTTCCATGATCTTGACATCGTTTTCTTAGATCAAAATAGATGCTTCTGCTGCCTTATCAATTGTCGCAGTGATGTATGCACCAGCAAATTGAGATAACCGAGTTAAATTTTCAATCGGATTTGATGGATTATCTTTCCATACTACTTCCATAACTTCACTCCCTGGGGGTGTTTCAATTCTTCTTCTTTTCCTCTGTTTTCTTACTACAGCCTTATGAAGAGGGCTATAGAACACATCTAGTGGGGGAATATCAGTCACCTTGAGGATAATTTCATCAGTCAGATCTATTGGAATGATTTCTATTTCTTGGGAGATTATCTCAAGAGTTTAAATTATTTCCTTTGTTGAAACTATTTGTTGCTGTGGAGTCTGGAATTATGTATTCTTCTGTGATGATGATGCCTCTGGAGTATTTTTGAATGTATTGCTGAATGAAGTACATATTTTATCTAATTCACTTTGATTTTGTGAATTTGATTGTTCTGCTCTGATTTCTTGAATTTCTTTAATCGTATAACTGGTAATCAAAACATCCTGTGGAATCCTTCCGAGTCTCTATTCTCTGAGCTCATTGAATCTCTATATTTCTTCTAGATTCAAGTTCAATTTGACAAAATTTAGGATTTCTTCATAAGTCCCGACAGATTGAAAAATATCTTCAAATGTGTCATCAGTGTGCACAATAGGTTTGAGTTTGACTGACAAAGTGAATTTGTTAGCAAACTTTTCTGGGTCGAACTGCCTGGAGGGTAAAATGGGGAGCTTCAACAGCTTAATATTTTAACATTCTTTCAATGCGTGATTAAAATTGCTGAGTGTAAATTAACCACATGAAATTGGAAAACTTGGCCACAAAGATTTTTTACTTTCTTTCAAAGATTTAGCGAGTCCATTACCAACTATTTGGTAATTGATTTCTCTTGCCATAAACTTATCTGAAACATATAATGGAAGAATATGCGGGGGAGCGGAGCTTCCAAAAATTATATTATATGAAAATGATTCTTCAACAAAAATTCTACCTATCATTTGAAGGTCTGCAAGGGCTTCCTTAGTAAACCTAGGGCTCACTGTGTCATATATAAATTGGTGTAACGGTAATACAACTCCATATCATAGCCTATGAAAATGTGATGCATAATTATGTTCCCATCTCTCTTTATGACTCAAATGTATCGGGGTAGGGTCTTCAGGGGTCCATTTCCATCCCATAACTAGAAAGTTGGTAGAAAAATAGATGGCATAAAAAATGTATGCACTCATATAAAATTGGGAATAGATTTGGAGGAAGAAGTTCTGGTTTGGCGATATTCATTAATTACCTTAACTATATTCTCTGAAAGGATAGTCGCCCAATTCATTATAAGGGAATTAACAGAGGAGTCAATTAGGGGAAGCCAATTTATGGAGAACTTGGTATTATCAGGTAAACCATATAATCTGCATAACATTGCTGCTGAAAAGTTATAAGGGTTTGCTAATGACGTGATAGGATACATACCGGTTTTCTCATATTTTAACTTGTTCCCTAGTTTCCTCCAACCTTGAATTGCCTTGAACGGCTCTTGGTTCTTCTTAGCAAACTTTGCAACAAACTGACTGTTGTAGGTATCTTGCAGGTTGGGAAGCTTATACATGATTTTCAGATCCTCAAGTCTGAAAGAACCTATAATCTCATCCTTGTAGGTTCTTAACTGTCTGTCTTTGATCATTGATTTATCAAGCACCCATTTAATCATGTCGGTATATGGAAGAAGAGTAGCTCTCGCTTCTATTCTATGGAGGAAAGAACATGGAATATCTTTGAATTGTAAATCTAAAGGTGTTGCATCATCGGCAGTTGCTGCGACTTCCACTACTTCTGGATCTTCGCCTTCAAGTATAGTGTAAATAGCTTGCCATTTTGTAGCTCCCCCATCAGCACTGCAGACAGTATCAGAGACTTTAGATGCTATTCTTGTTTGTCTGAATTCTACAATAATCTGTTTGTCATGCTTCTGAATAACTTTGCGGATGGACATATTTTGAAAGGAAATCCCTATTAAAGAGAGTAAATGATCAAATGATGGAAGATCTATTGAAATGATCTATTTTGAAAGGAAAAATCTGGAAAACAGCTATATCATTAATTAATCATGACGCATCCATAACTGTTTACATTGGGATGATAAAACATAATTAATACTTTTTGACATGATTTATTTTGCGTAAAAACATTTATTCAAACTTGTCAGATCAATCACAGCGTACCCTTTGAACTTGTCTTAATGATGTACATTGCCTTTTGTTTATGCGATATGCGATTTCGCGAAATCGCAAAATCGTAGTATCGCAATATCGAAATATCGCAGTATCGCAATATCAGAGTTTCATTAAGAATGTCTTAAAGTTTTGCAGTGTAAATTTGCGATATGCGATTTATTATGTCGCTTGAGAAATTTCAAATTGGCGATCGCAAAATCTGGATTTCGCTGATTCATTGTTTTAACTAAGAAAAAATTTATGCGAAATTGCGATTTGCGATAAAGATGTTTTTATTAAAAAAACATTGATGTTTTTTGGAGTTTGATTTTTATCAAAAGAAAAAAATACTTTTATAAAAAGGGTCCCTATTTCTATTTATCATAGGTTTAAATTATTTTAAAAATAAAAATGGGGGGGAGTTGTTGCATAGCACAACAATTGGTGATTCACTTGGGAGAACCAGATATCTCTGATTGGTTTATTTTGACATTTATAAACTTTCAAAATGAAGAAAAGATATAAGAATAAAAATAATATGATTCATGAATTAAACAATATTTTTTCAGAATATAATTTATTTACCTATCTCATTTCTTCTAAAGTAACTCCTTCAGTGATAATATATAGGTATCTATATCAGTTAGTACTTAGATTTAAAAAGATAAAGTAGGTTTTCTCTAAAATTGGTTTCATAGATTTTTACTCATTTATCACAGATAGAGCCATTGTTGCCAGCAGGCATTTATAGCCTCGAAAGGGTTATCTTTTAACCAATAATGATTCATGGTCCCATCCAAATTTGATTTCTTATTTTAAAATATAATTATGACATATCATTAAATTTATTTTTCTTAATACATTTCCAAAATCATTTTCTAGGTTTGGTAGCCCGATAATGACAATGTCATTCACTGATAGTAATTTAGACTGAACAAGCTGCCTCGTGATGAGACCCCTTGTCTATTGATTTTTTATAATCATATAGCTATTACCCTGTTATAGTATGTAGTTTTGGTAATATCAGTCTACATTATTTCTCTATCATCATGATAAACAAGCTCATGATGAGACTTATTTTCTTTTGAATTTGTTCAATGTATATATTTCTTTTTATTTTTTATATTTCTAAAGAAGAAATTTCATCAGATAAGATGAATAATTAGCTCGTTTAAGGGTTACGGATGATAATTGTAGAGTTGGTAGATACCTTTTTTGTAGAGAATCCTTGCTAAGTTAAAAAATTCCTTTTCTGACTGATACATAATAACTATATTTTATGATATCTAGAGCCTTTTTCGGAAGGAAAATGCCTTCAGTAATTTCAATTTATCTTAAAAATAAAGTTTATTCATTTCTCATAATTATAGTCATCTTTTTCTTTAATTATTTATAGAAGCGGAAGATCAAAATAATTTATCAGAAATTTTGAAAATTTGAATGAACCAATGATGATGCTATTTACAACTTTTATTTTTCTAAAGCAAAAATAAAATTTAAAATCTTGATTTTCTAAGAGAAATATTTTTTGACAATTTGACCATTTATAGTCAAGGAATATTTTTTACCTAATAAGTCTTGCAACAAAAAGGTGGATAAGCCTATTTTTTCGATTATTTGAGACTGACCAAGCCATAATCTTTGGAATTTGGTATGCTTACCTTTTTCCTCATGTGCCTTATCCCATTTTAAAACAAGATCTCCTATTTCAAAAAAAATTGAACTAGTGGATGATGTGTCAAATGAGGTTTTCACTATTTGTTGATGATAAGCATGTATAGCCTTAGCTTTTTCTCTTTGTTCTTCCATTTTAAGAATTTGATATTGTCTAAGTTGAAGGGAAGATGAAGGATTTTCATCAATAAACTGCACTAAAGTTAATGATGGTATTTTTACATTTGTGTGTAGAACTGCTTCTTTCCCATAAACTAACATAAATAGAGAAGTACCTATTGAGTCTTTCTCGGTGATTATATATGCCCAAAGAGCAAATAATAGTTCTTTGTGCCAATTTTTATGATTTTGTTCTACAGTTCGTTTGATGATCCTGATGAGGTTTTTATTTGTAGATTCAGCTAATCCATTACCTTGTGGATAATAATTAGCTGATTATTTTAATTTAAAACCTCTTTTCAAAGCGAATCCTATCATGGAATTTCTAGAAAAGTAAGATGCATTATCAAATATCAAAGCTGATGGGTGACCAAACCTGGTGATTATGAACTGATCAATAAAATATGTAATACTTTATGTATTAACCACCTTTAATGGAAAAGCTTCTACCCATTTTTTGAAATAATCTGTCGCAGTTAGAATATACTTATGTTGTTTAGAAGAGTTTGGATCTATTTCACCTATAATATCTAACCCCCATTGTTCGAATGGTTGTTGGATATTTACTGGTTGTAATGGAAATGCTGCTTTTATCTCTCTTCCTGCTACAGTTTGACACATTTTGCATTTTATTGCGTATTCATGTGCATCTTTAAATAGAGTTGGCCAATAGTAGCCAGCATGGAGTATTTTATGAGCTGTGGTGTCTCCTCCGAAATGACCTCTAACTGGTCCATCATATAATTTCTGCATTACTTTTTCAACTTCAATTTTTTCTAACCATCTTAATAATACATAATCATAATTATTTATAAATAACACATCACTTATGAGTTGATATTGATTTTATTTAAGTCTCAGAGCACTCTTTGCTGTGTAATTGAGATATAATGGAGCATATCCATTTTTCAAGAAAAAAAAATTAGATCAGCATATTGTGATTGAGAATCGTTTAGGCTTACCTCGGATAGTTGCATTTCATTTGATTGATCTTCTTTTGTTGATGTATGAGAAGTTCCAGTTAAAATCCTGCAAAGACCTTGTCCTTTAACAATTTTAGCAAGGTGTATCTCTACATCATATTCTTGCGGTGCGGTAACCCAATTTGCTCTCTTCTCTCCTACTTCTCGTTGGATTAATAATTTCCTTATTGCTGAGTAAGGTACTATTATTTTAGTGTGTGTCTTTAGGAGAAAGGGTCTAAAATGTTTCAAATCTTTAAATACAACATAAGCTTGTTTTTCCACAGCTGAATAATTCAACTCAACACCTTGTAGGTTAGAACTAAAACACGCAATTGGTGCTTCAATGTTTTGATCATTTAAATGTGTTAGAATTATTGCGTATGATGTGTCGGAAGAAAATGTGTATAATATAAATGATTTAAGAAAATCAGGAGTTGTTAAAGAGGGGGATTCTATGATGGCTTTCTTAATCAACTCAAAATAATTTCTCTCTTCTTTTCCCCATTTAAAAATTGAATTTTTCTTGATCATTAATTGCAGGGGTAAAATGATTTGGGAAAAATCAGGAACAAATATTTTTACAAAATTAATTTGTCCTAAAAATGATTGCATTGTTTTTTTTATTATGTGGTAAATGGATTTTTTCAATTTCCTGAATTTTATCAGGGTTAATGTGGATTCCATTTTTGGAAACAATGAACCCTAATAATTTACCTTCTGATAAGGCAAAATAACATTTATTTGGATTCAAGGAAATACCAAATTTTCTACATCTTTCAAAAATGTGTTTTAGGTGATTAACATGATTACTTCTATGCTTAGAGTAAATAGTGATGTCATCTAAGTATATAACAACTGAGCTATTTATTAGTCCTCTGAAGGCTGTATTCATAGCACGTTGAAACGTAGCACCAACATTAATCAACCTAAAAGGCATTTTTTGATATGCATATATTCCCCACTTTGTCCTAAATGTTGTCTTTAATCTATCATCTGGATGTACCATAATCTGATTATATCCTGAAAATCTGTTGAGGAAAGACATCAATTCAGATCCTGCAACTGACTGCAATATCTGTTCCATGGTAGGCAAGGGAAAATTATCTTTTTGGCAAGCTTTATTCAAATTTCTAAAGTCTATGCAAATCCTAATGTCTAAATTCTTTTTTCTAACTGGAACCATGTTTGACACCCATTTCGAATGCCTAACAGGAAAAATGACTTTGGCTTTGAGCATTTTATTTAACTCAGATTTAATTTGACTTTCTAAATTTGGGTGGATTTTTCTAGGTTTTTGTTGCACAGGGTTATCATCTGAGGTCATAGGTATGGTGTGCTGAATTATGGAAGTATCATATGTTTTAAGATCTGAATAATCCCATGAAAATATATCTTTATACGTTTTCAATAACTTAATGAATGTCATCCTTTCTTCAGGTTCTAATCCAAGACCTAAGTTGATATTTTGAGGTTTTTCTAATGTACCAAGATTAATCAATTCAAATTTTAGAGTAGAACTCTATGTTTTTGAATTGGTAGTTTTCTTAAACCTGTCTTTCAAATCATAGAGATCTTCCATTTTGACTACAGATTTAGGAATTGGATTTGAATTTTTTTTATCTTCAATCTGTGAATCATGTTCATGTTCATCTATAATTTGACCTTCATAAGCTTTTTCTGATGTAAGAAAGTCAAGTATATCTGCATCATTGTTAAATACTCTCCAAATTTTTATATTGTCAAGAATGGAGGGCTTAAAAATTAACTCAAACGAAAATCTGTCTGGGCTAAATTCTTCAGATGGTATAAGTCTAGATGCTACATTAGCAAGTAAATCAGCACTTGCATTTTGTAATCTAGGAATTGTGGAGATATTAAATGCAGTAAAATGAGAAGTAAGATTCCGAGCTAAATTTTGATAATGTTTTAAATGTCCAGAAATACAATGAATTGTATTTCTGACTTGTCTAACAATTATTTCAGAATCTCCATATACTTGTAAATATTTAACATTCAATCCAATAACTTTATATAGACCTTGTATCAATGCTTCATATTCGGCGATATTATTAGTGCATTGAAATTCAAGTCTACAAGCTAGCATTGTTTTCTCTCCTTGTGGATTGATTAAAATGCAACCTGCTCCTACACCATCTTCTGATTTTGGACCATCAAAGTATAGAGTCCAAAATAAAGACTGTTTTGGAATCAGATCACTGATATTAACACATCTAGAAGCATCTATTTGAGAAATTTTTTCAATTTGATAAATAGCAGTGTTTATTGGGAAAGGTGAAACCTGAGCATTGAATGATCCAATAAATGATTCAGCTGAATAATTTCCTATAATGTTATTAGTGAAATCTACATGCTCGTTTGTTCCTTCTAGTTCTGTAATTGTATTTTTCATAATTTTTTCACGTTCAATTTTGATTTGATTTGGTTTTCCATTATAGGGTAGCCACATGTGTGACCAATCAGTAGAAAAATATCCATGTAACTTTTCAGACCAATCTCTGCTTAGGATAAGACCATAAAATTCAAGGGTGTTTGTAACCAAAATATCAATTACTTGTAGTACCTTTGGATTTGATGATAATCTAATGGATACTGACAGCATTTCTCCAATGACTTCTACTTTTGTTCTATCCAATTGAACTATATGTACAACAGAATTTTGATGAGTGATGTTCAATTTTGTACATAATGTTCTTGGCATAATGTTTGAAGAAGCTCCTAAATCAATAAGACAATTATGAACATTTTTGTTAAAAATATCATAAGTCAAAAGTAAAGGAGGAGTGTGAGAAATAGATCTATCACCAATCAAGACTAAATCATAGGAATTTACTTTGTTTAGAGATGATGGAGGTTTTCCCATATCTTTTGAAGCTTGAGCTATAACTGGTGATTGTATAGGATCTACAGGGATTGCCTTAAGTTCTCTAAGCAAAATTTTCTGTTTTTTTTTGAGTTTGGTCATTTCGTGTAGTGAAATATTTGCTTTGATATTTTTCATATCTTCGACTATATTATATTCCACTATATCTGAAACTATTAAAGTTTTAGAATTTGTATTAGGATCTGGTGAAAGAAAATCTGTCTCAATAGTTTTAGATTTTTTGACAGCTATTTTCTCTTTGGTAGGGAGAGTTTTCTATTTTTGATTTGATATAGTTGAATCAAAAGAAGTTTTACTTCTTGTAGATACATGCATAGATTCTCTTTCTTCTTCTGAAGGAAGAATGAAATCCCATAACCCATTCAGTTCAACTTCTTCCTCAGACTCTGATTCTCATTCAGATGGCGAGGGATCTTCAGTATCTTGATTGGATTCAGCATTTGAAATCACATTTGGAGGCTAAAATGTTCAAGAAGGGTTTTCCTTAAATGGATGAAATTATTTCTTAGGGGCTGAAGTTTCAGCAACCTGTTTCTTTATTTCAATAATATCATTTGACATAGTCTTTAATACTTTTTGAAGACCTTCAAGATCAAATGGATCTTTCGAGACTTTCTTTTTAGAATCTTGACTAAATGTCACTTTCTTGGATTTCTTGTCTTCTATCTCTGAACTTTTTTCTAATGATAAAATTATTTTCTCTATAGCGAGAGCTTCTTTCATGTTATCTAAAAGGGTAGCTTTACTAGCTCTATCTACAAAAATAGCTATATTAGAAGGTAAAGAAGAAATATACCATTCTATTTGTACATCAACAACAGGTTTGGAAGTAGTTGGAATTTTGTTCAATAACTTGTTAAATTTGGAGTTGAAATCTTTGATCCTTTCCCCTAAATTTGTTTTAAGATTGGAAAGAGTGTTAATCAAGGATGTAATAGTTCTATCATCTCCAAATTTTGCAAGGAAAACTTGCTCGAAAGTTGCCCAATCAGTAATAGATTCTGTTGGAAGTGAAAAATACCAGGATCCTGCAAATCCTTGTAAAGTGTAAGGAAAAAATCTACCCACAACATCTTCATGAGAAACTCCATTAAGATTCATGGCCAACATAAAATTATTGACTTGTTCTTCACCAGGAAGAGCATCATCAGGATTATATTTAGGTAACCGTTTTTCTAGATGATCTAGAAGAGGATTTGGATTTTCTATCAATACAACACCAGGATTCATCCAAGGTTGAGTGGCCATAATTGGATTAGAAATTTGTGAAGATACTGAAGTAGATCCAGAAGTAGGGGAATGAATGAAGAACTTACAACTGGAACAATAATACTTGTAACAACACTGATTGTTTGAGTAGAAGAAATGGAAAACTGAGAAGATGGAGATTGAATAAGAGGATGTGAAGAAGTAACTGAAGGGAAATTTGATCTAACTTCACTTGTGTCTGACTTAGATCTGGTTATAGGAATATTTTTTCGAAATGATTCAATTGGAAATTCAAAAGGTGTAATTCCAAGTTTCTCACTTCTAGATCTAATTAATATACTAGTTTCTCTAAATAAAGAAGTAACACTTTCCTCAGAAGCTTTTGGGTTAACAGGCTTTTCAGTAGAAATAGATATTCCTTCTAATTTTTGAATTAAAGACTGAACTTCGGGAGACTTAGGAATGAATTCTGAAGCAAATGATTGACGAAATATTTGAGGAGATGAACGGGAAGTTTCTACAATTTTTGATTTCTGAGTTGGTGATTTAGAATTTGATCGGGAAGTTGTAGGATGATTTTGGGGAGATCGAATCTTATGAGGGCTTATATTTTGAGGTTTAGATTTATGTGCCATTCATATTCGGCCCTCCTTCTAGCACCAAAAAGGTTGAGGCCTTATAAATCTATGGCAAAAACAAGGGGGATAACCACCTGGTCCGACCCTTAAGACAATTCCTTTTCCGTTTGGGATAGTGGCTCTGATTGGATATAATGGGACCAGTTTCCCAGAGTTGGGTTTTTTTTTTTATTGTTGGGTTTCTATCAAGGGATTTACATGAAGAATTACTAAAAACTAAAACAAATTTATTCTAACATGCAAAACTTTAAATTGAAACTAATTTAATCTAACCTGGGATAATACTAATTCGATGCGATCTAAAATGATATCTATTCAATATGTGATGATTAAGATCATCACAAATTTAATAGAATTATTACTTTGTAAGATGATTCTCTTGAAAAACACTTAATCAAAAGAAAATGAGAAACATATCGCATATATTTGATGATCATATACAAAAACAAATAAACTATTATATTTATATCGTACAATAGTGCAACTGATATTTCAGACAAAAAAAATTGAATTCATATATCATTCATGAAAGCTGGATTCATCACTAATATTCAAAACAGAACTAAGATACATGATAATAGTACCATATGTGTACCGTCTTGTTCATCTGATCAATGATAATAGGCCACTTTCAACTCATACATCAGTAAGTCTTTCAAAGAATACAGAAGTGCATCAACAGTGATCAACAAAATGATATGTAACTGAAATTGTTGTGTTTCATTATTTCATCAAGACATCCACAAACTTACTTACAATTAATAATTCTTTGCGAATGTTCTCAATAAAATTCTGGATGCTTCTCTAAATGCATGAGAAGGGTTTAAATACTATGCTAATTATCTACAAAAATATTATACAAAATATCTTATGAGGTGGTTTCAAACAACCTTCCTCATCTTTAGTATCTATTCACTAAAAATTGAATTTATATAAAACAAACTGACTAATAATCATGCTCGATGATAAGTTACTACCAGTTGTGATTTTTTGCTCACAAATGTCAGACATCTATTGAAATTGTGGAGGTTTTCTGGATTCTATCTTCATTTGTGCAGCAAATATGGTGTCTAGTAAAAGCGGCTGTATTCTCTGTATGGAGTTCAGAAAATAGTTCAGTGTCATGATCTAACTATGTGGTTTGACTAATAGCTGCCATTATTCTTCCCAATTAGTTTTCTTTAGCTGTATAAGTGCTTCTTCCCTGAGTTGACTGGCTTCTTTCCAACTTTGTTCTAAATATTTGATATCAAGAAGAGATTTGAAATTTCCTTCTCTGATGAACCCAGTAGTATGTAATATATGGTTAATCATTTTAACCATGTTCTTTGATATACCTATTGCTCTGGCTATGGCTAATTCTTCTTGTTTCACTCGTGCATCCCAGTCTGTAAAAAGAATATCTTTGAAATTTTCCTTGATCTTTGGGAGATTTGACTTTTTCCCTTCTTTTGTATCTTGCCATTCAATATAATTAGATATTTTAACATTAAATTCATTGAAATCAATTCTTTGATCAATGATTGTGTTTGTTAATTATTCACTAATTTCTAGATGTGGAATTATATTTGACATTTGTACAAAAAACAAGTTTTGTTGTTTTGAGAGTAAGGCGCTTAATGTCGATGCTTATTTTATGAGTTCCTTTGTAGTAGGAATTCCTTCATATTTGGTAAGATCTTCTCTCAACTGTTCAAACAGTGAATTCTTGCTAGATAAGTCATTTTCATGACTTATCTTAAGCATTTCTATATCTTACTGTACTCTGAGAAGTTACTGTTCCACTTTCTGATTTAAAATTTTTCTTTCTTAATCT
The DNA here is from genome assembly GCA_034641835.2 of Pinus albicaulis. Taxonomy (NCBI): domain Eukaryota; kingdom Viridiplantae; phylum Streptophyta; class Pinopsida; order Pinales; family Pinaceae; genus Pinus; species Pinus albicaulis. The sequence goes on along the minus strand of CM076581.1, from coordinate 498,052,482 downwards.
AGCTGTTGTTATAGTTCCATGATCATGACATCCTTTTCTTGGATCAAAATAGATACTTCTGATGCCTTATCAATTGTCGTAGTGGTGTATGCACTAGCGAATTGAGCTAGACGAGTTAAATTTTCAATCGGATTTTATGGAGTATCTTTCCATACTACTTCCATAACTTCATTCCCCGGAGGTGTTTCAATTCTTCTTCTTTTCATCTGTTTTCTTACTAAAACATTATGAAGATGGCTATAGAACACATCTAGTGGGGGAATATCAGTCACCTTGAGGATAATCTCATCAGTCGGATCTGTAGGAATGATTACTATTTCTTGGGATATTATCTCAGGAGTTTCAATGATTTCCTTTGTTGAAATTATTTGTTGCTGTGCAGTCTGGAATTCTATATTCTTTTGGGATGATGATGCCTCTGGAGTATTTGTGAATGTATTTCTTAATGAAGTACATATTTTATCTAATTCACTTTGTTTTCGTGAATTTGATTTTTATGCTATGATTTCTTGAATTGCTTTAATCGTATAACTGGTAATCAAAACATCCTGTGGAATCCGTCTGAGTCTCTGTTCTCTGAATTCATTGAATCTCTGTATATCTTCTAGATTCAAGTTCAATTTGAAAAAAATTAGGATTTCTTCAAAAGTCCCGGCAGATTGCAAAATATCTTCAAATTTGTCATCAGTGTGGACAATAGGTTTGAGTTTGACTGACAAAGTGAATTTGTTAGCAACATTTTCTGGGTCGAATTTCCTGGAGGGTAAAAGTTGGAGCTTCAACAGCTCAATCTTATGACATTCTTTCAATGCGTGATTAAAATTGCTGAGTGTAAATGAAGCACATGAAATTGGAAAAATTGGTCACAAATACTTTTTACTGTCTTTCAAAGATAGTGAGTCCATTAGCAACTATTTGGTAAGTGATTTCTCTTGCCATCAAATTATCTAAAAAATATAATGGAAGAATATGCAGGGGAGCAGAGCTTCCAAAAATTCTCATATATGAAAATGATTCTTCAACAAAACTTCTGCCTATCATTTGAAGGTCTACAAGGGTTTCCTTAGTAAAACTAGGGCTCACTGTGTCATATATAAATTGGTGTAACGGTAATACAACTCCATAGCACATCCTATGAAATGTGGTGCATAATTATGTTCCCATATCTCTTTATGACTCAAATGTATCGAGGCAGGGTCTTCAGGGATCCATTTCCATCCCATAACTGGAAATTTGGTAGAAAAGAAGATGGCATCAAAAATGTATGCAATCATATAAAATTGGGGAACAAATTTGGAGGAAGAAGTTCGGGTTTGGTGATATTCATTAATTGCCTTAACTAGATTCTCTGAAAGGATAGTCGCCCAATTCATTATAAGGGAATTAACAGAGGAGTCAATCAGTGGAAGCTAAATTATGGAGAACTTGGTATTATCGGGTAAACCATATAATCTGCATAACATTGTTGCTGCAAAGTTATAAGGGTTTGCTAATGACGCGATAGGATACATACCGATTTTCTCATATTTGAACTTGTTGTCTAATTTCCTCCAACCTTGAATTGCCTTGAACGGATCTTGGCTCTTCTCAGAAAACTTTGGAACAAACTGACTATTGTAGGTATCTTGCGGGTTGGGTAGCTTATACATGATTTTCAGATCCTCAAGTCTGAAAGAACCTAGAATCTCATCCTTGATCACTAATTTATCAAGCACCCATCTAATCATGTCGGTATATGGAAGAAGAATAGCTCTTGCTGTTATTCTATGGAGGAAAGAACATGCAATATCTTTGAATTGTAATTCTGAAGGTGTTGCATCATCAGAAGTCGTCGTGACTTCCACTACTTCTAGCTCTTCGTCTTCAATTATAGTGTAAATAACTTGCCATTTATTAGCTCCCCCATCAACAGTGCAGACAGTATCAGAGACTATAGGTGCCATTCCTGTTTGTTCGAATTCTACAATAATCTTTCTGTCGTGCTTCTGAATAACTTTGCGGATTGACATATTTTGAAAGGAAATCCCTATTAAAGATAGAGTAAATGATCAAATGATGGAAGATCTATTGAAATGATCTATTTTGAAAGAAAAATCAGGAAAACAACTATATAATTAATCAATCATGACGCATCCATAACTGTTTACATTGGGATGATAAAACATAATTAATACTTTCTGACATGATTTATTTTGCGTAAAAAAATTATTCAAACCTGTCAGATTAATCACATCGTTCCCTTTGAAATTGTATTAATGATGTGCATTGCCTTTTGTTTATGCGATATGCGATTTCACGAAATCGCAAAATCGCAGTATCACAATATCGCAATATCGCAGTATCGCAATATCAGAGTTTCGTTAAGAATGTCTTAAAGTTTTGCAGTGTAAATCTGTGATATGCGATTTATTATGTCACTTGCGAAATTTCAAATCAGCGATCCCAAAATTGGGATTTCGCTGATTCATTGTTTTAACTAAGAAAATATTTGTGCGAAATTGCGATTTGTGGTAGAGATGTTTTTATTAAAAAAGCGTTGATGTTTTTTGGAGTTTGATTTTTATCAAAAGACAAAAATACTTTTATAAAAAGGGTCCCTATTTCTATTTATCAAAGGTCTAAATTATTTTAAAAATAAAAATGGGAGGGAGTTGTTGCATAGCACAACATACTCAAATTCCCTTGAGGGAAATTAAAATTACATAGCATGGAAGGATAAGATGGAGGCAATGCTAGAGGAAAACAAACTGAAGGAATTCCACAGCCTGCAACAACATATTCTCAACTTCTTGATGCATGGAAGAATAATGTATCAAAGGCGAGAAGGATATTGTTATAAGGAGTTCAAGATCATATTGTCTCGAACCTCCATGAAAATGAAACTCCATATTCTATGTGAAAGGCCTCAACAGATCAGTTTCAGAATATTAGTAACCACAAGAAGTTGGCGCTAAAGGACAAGATTAGAAAGTTGAAGATGAAGAAGGGTGAATTGATTCCAAAATATTTGACGAATTTCAATCACTGTTGAGATGAGCTTGGAAGTGTCTGGGTAACAGTTTTCCAGGATGATTTGGTGAGCCTAACACTTCTAGTCCTTCCCAAGAGCTAGCATATCTACCAGGACTTGGTGAATGGGAGGGAGAAGCTACCAGAGTGGGAGTTGTTAGACTCCTGTATTTTTACAGTATCACAAGATCACTACCTATTCCTTATATTTTTCATGCTGAAAATAATATTCCATGATTATCATTTATTTTCAGAAAGGAAAGAAGATCTTGGGTGACAAAGGGGTCAAATAAGTTCATCTACCACTAAATTTAGTTAAAAGAGAAAAAAATTCCTGATTAAGTATGAATTATTTTTCATTTACCCTCTCCATTACCTTTCATTTTACCTTTTTCTGACACTCCCATGCTCTAAAATCCCATTTTAACCCCTATTCCCCTAATATAGCCTTTTCCCCTTCTTAAACCCCATTCCCATTTCTAATATCCATTCCCATTTTCCATTAAAAACATGTAAAAAACCCATTTTTACAATTTTTTTAATTAAAATAATATTTGGCCTCTGCATTTAAATACCTTACACCGATATTATTTTAAACCCCCTCCTAAAGTATTTCTATTCCCCTACCTTATACTATTTTCCCACTTATTTATATCCCTCCCCCTACATTTTATCCCGGGTCCCACTTTTAAATAGACCCTCTCTATTTCACCTGACCCTATTATATTAAAACCCCGACTCCTCTTTATATTAAAGCCTTTGCTTTAAAAAACTTACCCCCCACTTTAATATATCCCCTGGCCCCCACTTCACATCGCTAACCACTAAACATATTAAACCCCACGGTAATGTTTAAACCCTTTATTTCATTATTTCACCTGACCCCATGTATCAAACTGACCTGTACTCAATCCACCGCCCGACCATCATCCGATCTCCATTGCCTGATCCGACAGTCCCCAACTCTTTCACACCCACAACTATTTTTTGTTTAAAACCTTCGAAGGGTTGCAAAATGGGTAGTTCTTCAGCCCTCCCATCCACCACGCGTCGCCGCTACAATTCATCGCATCCCCTCAAACTAAACCACCAGACTGCTTATGCACCATGCGATAAACCGTAAACCACCTCTGCGCCATAAGACAAAACCACTGACCATTTGAAATATTTTGAAACCCTGTGCTATCGTGGTAAAATCCTGAACCACTGTGATAACCCCTGCAATGTTCCTAAAATACCTAGAAGGCCATTGCTAAATGCAAAAATTGAAAAACCTCCATTGTCTGGACTCCTACCACAGATTTCCCAAGTTCTTTCAAGCCATATCGCCTCCCTGCAGAGCTACATTTTTATTAATAATTGTTTTAATTTTGCAGGTGATCTGCATATCAAAAGATAGGATAAACAACTCTCGGTTCTAGTTCCCAAAGACTTGTTTAATCTAGACTCCCTGGATTTCATTTTACAGGTTTTATTCGCCAGAGGATTATGAGTGGAAGAATAAATAAAAGAAGGAAAAGGAGCTGTCAGGGTAAAGATGAAGACAGGTTAAAAATTAAAGAATAGAGTTAAGGAAAAGACAGTGAAAGGTAAAAGATTCACTGTGATAGTGAAAGGTAAGAGAGGTAAACAGAGCAGTCAGAGGTAAAAGATGAAAATAGATAAAGACAGTTAAAGGACAGAGTTAAGGCAAAGGTAGATAAAGAGGTAAAAGAAGAAATTACAGTGACACCAAAGGTAGTAAAAATATATACAGATAAAGACAGGTTAAAGTTAAAAGACAAATCAAAGAACAAATCAAAGAACAAATCAACGAGGAAGACAAAGCCATATGTCAAGATCACTCAGCATTGGCCTCTTCTCAACCACATAGGCCACCTCTAGCTTAATTTTAATTTAATGAAAGCTACCACAGTTAATACTACAGTTAGAGATATTTTAGCATCAGTTCAAAAGTTATTATAAAGGTTAATTTTGTAGGCAGTTGGTCTAAGATAATTTAAAAGTTAGCTCAGGAGTTAATTTGAAAGTTATTATTACAGTAGGATTGTTAGAGATATTTTTGACTTGGGCCTTGCATGGTCTCAATTGTAAAAACTTCATTTACTCTGTAGTAAATGCAATATGTCACCCTAGATTAGGTAAACCACCTCAGTTGCAGTTAAATACTGCATGTATTTTCATTATCAGTTTTGGTTGGCTGGTTGGACTTTTTTTAGACTGTGAGTTGCAAAGATTATTGTATTGGAGCATTGTAACTATTTTTGAGTTGGACATCAGTAATACAAGCACTTTCACAAGATCCTTGAGCTATGTTAATGGTGATGTTATCCCTTTTATGTTAAGATTTTCCCTTTGTTTTTCCATACTGTACATCAATCTCCGTGATAGCAGAACATAAATTTTAGATTAAGATATGATGCTTGAACACCTTAAATCTGTCTGTTATTGTTATCTTAATGTTTTCCTCTAAAAGTATAACTAAAGAATTCTTAAATGCTCTTTAGTATTTCTGGACTGTTGTCTTGAGGTTTTCTTTGTGAAGTATAGCTAAATAATTCTTAAATTCTCTTTATTTTTACCAAACTATTGTCTTAAGGTTTTATCTAAAGTTAAGTTAAAGAATTCTTAACTGCTCTTTAATTTCACTGAACTATTATCTTAAATGGTTTCCTCTAAAGACCTAAATGCAGAATTCAGAGACAGTCTGCTCTCCATTTATGTTGAATTATAGTTAAATAATTCCTAACTACTCTTTAGCTTTACTAAACTCACTGCCATCTCATATTCATACTGCCACTATGATCCATTTTGCATAGTTAGCTTTCCCTATGAGAACCCTTGAAAAGTTGATGTACAATTCAGCCCTTTTATGACTCCATAGCCCAATGGATTAAGCTTCACACATTCTATCTTTCCAACCAAACAAAAAATCAAACAAATAACCCCAATCTTTATAACTAGCCTAAAATTAGAAAATATAATCATAAATACAGAGAGAGCCCTCTCTGAGCCCAAGAAGGCTGCGTCCTGGACTCCAAAGTGGTTTGATGTTGTTCTTTGTTTTTTTTTCTTGCCAATCTTAAAAATTACAGGGAGCTAACATAATGGTGACCATACTGGGAAATTATTGAGAAAACCTAATATTATCAAAACTAAAATAAAAACCCAAGTCAAAATACTGTGTGAATTAAGTATTTTTTCACAAATTGTTTTGTTTTACAACTATTATAAAAATTTTAACCTCTTTGCGCCTTGGGTCTAAATTTTGGCTTCTAAAAGAATCTGTACCAGATCCCATCCTAACCCATACCCTCCTGCAATAGTTGACAATCCAGAGAAAAACCTAAGGAAAACTCCTAGATCTGAGAGTTCAACTGTTAGCAAGCCTATTCACAAGGAAATTTCCCTACCAGAAAACCTTAAAAAATTGCAGGATATCCTATTTGACTCACACTATGAACAAAGCTTGTTTAGGACTAAATCCCAGAATTGGATAACCCAGACAGTTTTGGTTCCATCCATCTTACAACAGAGTCCTGTTCTAGGAGCCTCAACCCCCACTCATACACCCATTGTTCACCTTCCTCCATTTAACCCTCCACCTCCCTTTATCAACCCCCTACTTGTTAACCCCCCTTGGGTTCCCCAACCACCAGCCATGGCAACCTGGTATTCCCCATTAGTCCTACCATTGCCTTTATTGCCTTTACCACAGGACTATCAGTCAAAATCCCCCTATTTTATGAAAGTATTTCTACAACTTCTCGACAACATGTGGATAGAATGGATGAATATTTTGATTGACAAGAGATAGATGATGAAACTATTAAGTTAAGAATTTATGCTCAAAGCTTAGGGAGAGAAGCAAGAAAGTAGTTTAAAGGTCTTACCTTTAATAGTATACATGACCTCCCTGCTTTTCACCAACTGTTCCTAAATAAATGGAAAGTCAAGAAAAATCCTCTCCAAATCTTGTCAAAATATGAAAAAATCAAGAGAAATGTTGGAGAGATTGTCCAAGATTACTGCACTAGGTTCAATAGTGTATATGACACCCTCCCTCCTCACATGAAACCCCCACAAGGTCTAGCCCTAATGAAATTTCCAGATGGTTTTGACCCAGAGATGGCTTATTAACTGAGGGAGAGAGACCCTCCTACATTAGAAGACATGTAGAGGGGTGAAGTGAGTGTGGAAGAAAATCTGATTGCCAAAAGGGCTAGAATGAAAAATGAAAAGAGAGTCACAAATAGGGAAAAGTCTTTAGCATCCACATATGATACTAAGATTGATAACCTCATTAGGAACATGGAAAAGATGATGGAGAGAATCAACCTAAATGAGAGAGCTTTCCCTAGAGAAAACCAAGAAGTTCCTAAGAATAGAAATCAGAACCCAAACCAAAAATTTAGGAGAAACCCCCCTCAAAAAAGACAAAGGGAACAAAGAGGACTTGACCAGAAAAGCAGGCCTCCTTTCCAAGAAAATTATGCTGATGAGGATGAGGGGGTGATGTGAGTTAATGATGAGGATATTGTTTTCCTCACTGAGGAAGAACAAGGCATATTTTCCCCAACTCAAATTGAAGAGGAATGCAAGAATCTGAGGATTATAAACAAGGATTCAAAAATGCTATCATGGAGGTGCATAGACAATATGACCTCACAAGAAAGAAAGCCAAGGAAATTCCCAAGAGAAATAATTCTGAAAATTCTGCTAGAAAGGCCCCTAAAATTGATCTTAGAAAAACAACAGAAAGTTCAAATAAAATGGTTAAAAATTCTGATAAAAATAAAAACAAAAATATTATAGAAAGCAACACTAGTAAATCAACTATTAGCCCTAACAAAACTGATCTAGGTGATATCCCTAATGCAAATCAACAATCTAAAGTTGTTGCAAAATTAATGTCTAATAAAACTGATTCAAATCTGCCAAAATCACAAACACCATTTAGTATTGAGAATGAAATTTCCAAGATAAATATTTCCATACCTCTCACTGAATTGGTAGTTCAAGATGTATATAGATCCCAAGTTTTGAAAGCACTAAACATAGGAGAAAATACTGATACTGTAAATTTGAATGATGATAAACCTAAACTTTTGTGTGGGCCTGAAGTAGAATGTAAATTCCAAGAGGGAGGTGTACCCCCATTTTATGTCAGTTTGAATATTCATGATAAAATCCTCCGCAATGCCATGTTAGATTCAGGAGCATCTCATAATCTCATGCCAAAGGTAATTATGGATAAATTGGGCCTTGATATAACTAGACCATACAAAGACCTGTACTCTTTTGACTCCAGTAGAGTTAAATGTCTAGGACTAATCAATGATCTCTGTGTTATTTTAACACAAATACCAGCCAAAAGTCTAGTAATGGATATTGTGGTGGCTGACATTCCCCCTAAATATGGCATGCTTCTATCATGCTTGTGGGGAGCCAAGCTTCAAGGCACCCTCCAAATGGATATGACCTATGCTACCATACCAGTCTTTAGTCAACCAAGAAGATTGTATAGGGAAACTCACATGAAATGCATGGTGAGATGTCAGGAAAAGCCTGATAACTCCCCCCTTTACTCTGTCCACTCAGACCTTGATTCATTTATCCTTTACAATGATGAAAACATTAATGATCAAGTAGCAGTTAATGAAAAAATAGAAGAAAAAGAAGAAGAAAAGGAATAACAGTAAGACCAAATAGAAAATAAACAACACGAGTCTGAACCTGAACCCCTTTGGAGCATGAGTTTTTATGATTTTTGTGGCAAAACTGGATCAGGATCAGGTGTTTGGGTACACAATACTAAGAACATCCACATAGAGGGTCACTCTTACAAATTGAACTTGCAGTGTACAACTAATATAATAGAATATGAGGCACTCCTTCTAGGGTTAAAATTACTAAATAAATTAGAAGCCAAAAGGATCTTTGTCCATGGGGATTCTGAGCTAGTTATTAGGCAAATTAAGGGAGAATATTCAGCTAAACATCCTATATTAAGAGCATACAGGAATGCTTCTCTTGACCTCCTAAAAACATTCGAAGAATTTGACCTTGCCTCTATCCCAAGAAATCAAAATATCCTTGCCAATGGACTAGCATTTGCAACCAGTACTTGTCAACTACCTCATCCTAACAAACAATAAAAAGTACAGGTTAAATATAGACCAGCAGTCCTTGATAATATGAGATATTGGCAAGTTTTTGAAGATGAAAAACAGATTGAAGCTTTCCTGCAATCCAAAAGTGAGTTTGAGATTCCAAATTCAGACTTTGATTGTGAAGAGGACTGCTCTATTGAGGAACAAACATATAAGGAGGAGTCCCCTCATGATGCTGATATAAATATGTTAGCAAAGATAGACCCACATAAGATAGAAATGTGTGAAGATCCAGAAAAAGAAGAATTTGAAGTGCTACAGTTCAGAGACAATACCCTACCAAGAGGACTTGTCCCTCTAGAAGAACTTTTTTATTTCAATGATGTTGCTAGAAAGCCAAAAATGGAATCCACTGAAGCAAATGTAGAGGAGTGCAATCTGGACAGTGAGCAAGAGCCCAAGATGGTAATGTTGTCAAAGACACTACCAGCACCTATAAAGCAGAAATATATTGATTTATTCAAAGAATTTATTGATGTGTTTTCCTGGAGTTATGAAGACTTGAAGTCCTATGATAATGATATCATCCAGCACAAAATTCCACTCAAAGAGAGCCAGAATCCCTTTAAACAGAAACTATGCAGAATAAATCCTTCCAAATGCCACTGGTTGAGAAAGAGGTAAAGAAAATGTACGGTGCTGGAATAATAGTACCACTCAGGTACTCAGAATGGGTTTCAAATCTTGTATCTATGAGATTAGACTCTGCATTGACTTCAAAAATCTAAATAAAGCATCCCTAAAGGACAACTACCCTTTACCAAAGATGGACCACATATTGCAAAGGGTACTATGCTCCAAAAGGATCTCTCTACTATATGGTTTTTCAGGGTACAATCAGGTGCTGGTGCATCCAGAAGATCAACCCAAAAAAAATTCACTACACCTTGGGGCACCTTTATGTATGTAAAAATGCCTTTTGGGTTAATGAATGTTGGAGCCACTTTTCAGAGAGCAATGGATATTTCTTTCTCAAAAGAAATAGGTTTCTTTAGTTTGATATATCTTGATTATATCACAGTCTATTCAAAAACTGATGAAGAACATTTAGCTCATCTAATAAAGGTCTTTGAGAAATGCAAAAAGTACAGACTGTCTTTGAATCCTAAGAAATCCTTATTTGGCCTACAAGAAGGAAAGCTTCTAGGTCACATCATATCTGAAGAAGGGATCAAAATTGACCCCAATAGGATTGAGGGAATATTGCAAATCAGTCACCCAAGAAATATCAAAGAACTGCAATCTTTCATTGGAAAATCACCAACATAATTTTTTTTAAGAAGGTTTATACCAAAACTTGCAGAACTCCTGAGGAACATCACCAACATGCTCAAAATAGAGTCAGGAGTCAAGTGGACCAAGGAAGCAAAGTAGTCTTTTGACCTAGTGAAGCAATCACTTACACAAGCACATGTTCTGATCAGCCCTGACTTCACCAAAGATTTCTTTATATTTTCCTTCGTATCAGAACACACAGTTACCATTGTATTACTACAGAAAAATACAAAGGGACAAGAGCATCCCATAGCATTCTTCAACCAATCTTTAAGAGATGCACCTTTAAAATATAATATCATGGAAAAGCAGGCTTTTTCCCTAATCAAAGCACTAAAGGATTTTAGAGTCTACATTCTACATTCACACATCATTGCATTTGTGCCCCATGCAGTGGTTAAAGACATCCTAACACAAGATCCTGATGGAAAAAGAGGTAAATGGATTGTTTTCATCTTGGAATATGATTTAGAAATAAAACCCACCAAATTAATCAAAGGACAAGGACTGGCTAAAATAATGGTTGAAACAAATTTTCAAGCACTAGACATCAATATGATTCACTCACTGGATGAACAAGAGGAGCTGGCAACTCCACCTATTGAGGAAGCATTCCTGAATTCTCCCTGGTATGTAGATATATTTTCGGCTTGGGGGGTCCTAACCCATGTTTGGATCTAAGGTTTTCCAACAAACCCTTATACTATTTTCCCTTTCAGCAATGACCTGCTTGTGCAGGCCAAGGTCTCACCCAAAGTAGTATGGGAGGGTGCTGGAACCAGGTTTCCGCACCCTGAGAGAAAGATTCAATAGAGGTGGCGCTGTTAAGATCTATCAGATTTGCATAGAAGGAATCTTATCGCATAAATTTTAACAATGTACGTGTAGAATGAGAAGTTCACAAACCACAGATATCATAAGTAACTATTACTAATCAGATATGAGTAATACCTTCACAGCCACGTGCGCATTAATATTAGTCAACTAAATCACTATAACATCAAGAACATAACCAGTCTATAACGCAGGGATGTGACCAAACATATTTATCATTCATTAGCTCCAAAATCCACTTACAGACCCAATTCTCAACCCGCACACACAGCCAACGGGGCCTGCACACAACAGGACTGAGGATCTCCACGCACTCATCCAGCCGGAGTTCTTACCCAATTGTTAGTGTCTTGTGGTTTAGCAGATTGGTAGACCAAATGCACAGGGTAACATAAGACCAGTCTTTGGAGTCTTAGGACCTAGCCTTCCTGGACTTAGAGAGGGCTCTCTCTATTGTATGCAAAGGATGTGAACTTGTTTTCTTTAGATGGTTGATTTTAGGCTAGTTGTGAAGTTTAGGGTTTTGTTTGTTTGGTTGGATTGGGTAAAATGATCAAGTGGAATAGGTGGAATGAGAGGTAATCAAATCATTGGGATATGGAGTCTATGAAAGTCGTGGATATCTCAACAATGAGTTAGAGTGCATCACAGGGAAAATCTATGGTATTCAATGGATCTTTAATGGTTATGTGTGAAGTGAAATGGACATTAAGTTGGGGAAACAAGGTAGGGAAAAGGGTAGTTAAGAATCCTTTGTCATATACCCATAAACAATAAGGTCTCAAATACTGATAAGAAAAATATAATAATCACGAGATAGGGCAAACCATTTACTCAATGACAATACTTTCAACAAATAGACATCCAAGATGAACAATTTAGTGAAACACAGAAAGCAAGAAATCCTATCTAACTTCAGTGATTTCACCTTGAAAGTTTGAAAACATATAAGATGACAAATAACTTTAACCAATGAAGAGGGAACTCATATACATCATCAATCAAGCTATAAAGAACCTTCAGGCAAACTGATAAGTATGGACAAAGGGCAAGATCAAAACAAGACCTCCTTGGCTTAACCTAACAATTAATACTTCAAAGAGAGATTTCACAAACAGAGTTTAGATAGCATCAAATAAGCAGGGCTTGCCATAAAAAATATTTTGAAACTAGAATATTAATCCATTGATGAAATAAACAAGCATAAGGAGGCCTAAGGAGCAACTAAGAATTCCTTAAACACACCCAACAGAGAAAAACATAAAGACAATAGTAATAGGAAGGACTAAGGTGCCTCAAAAAACATTTCTTAACCTATAATTTTCTGATCTATTGCAACATAGAAGGATGGACATAATGATAAACAAGAAAACATGAAAAAATTAGAGACATATCACCATACACCAAGCTCAGGGATCATGCAAGCAAGCTTTCATCATCATTAAACAAAGAATATCATTCACAAGCTCCATAACACCAAATTGCTCTTCAACCTCAAAGAACCATGTATTGCTATAAAAAATCATCAAAATCCAACATTAAAAATGAGTCCTAAATGCTTTATTTAATCAGCAAGGAGGAGAAAAACATAATAGAGTATCTAGAAGTCTATTGGCTAATCAGAAATGTGACTATTGTCCTTGAGACCTTACAAGGCCCAAGGCACAAAATATCTAAAACAAAATATATTTTCGGAATTTTTTAGTAAATAAAATGATATTTGAGGTTTGAAAAGCCTCCTAAAGCTTTCCAAGTGTACATTTTTTACTTTCCCTCTGCTAAGGGCACAACACTGTGTTTTAGGAGGAATTTCCATGCCAAGGGCGTAGCACAGGAGTAGGAAAATTGGGTCAACCTGAAGCAGTGTTTTGAAAGCCTTCCCGATGTTGGAAAAGGTTCTGTGATGGCCCGTTGGAAATATCTTTGAGTCTACTTTCCAGATATGCCCTTGGTTCTCTGATTTGACCTCTAAAACCTATTCAAAAATAAAAAATTCCAAGGCTGGTAAAGGCGCAACACATGTCCTGAAAAGCAGGCAGAATGGTGAAAATTAGGGTGTTTTTTACCCTTTTGGAGAACCAAAACAACTCCAATTGATATGAAACATTTTGAGCATGCTAAATTTGAGATGAGGATTCCAAAAATTTTAGTCTTTCGTCCTGAAGATGCTCTGAGAAAAAAGCATAGCACCATGTCTACTACCCCCTTGGCCCTCAAAATTAGCAAAAAACCAAAACTTGTCAAAATTCTCCCAAATTTGGTGAAAGAGTGCCTCATGGATTTTGGGAGACCTGTAGGGAGGATTGTGCCAATATTCAAAGCCTATCTTGGCCTTTTTCTTCTTTTAGTGCCTGAATTTCCATGAGGGCTTCCTTCAGTTTGGCACAAGCAAGTTTGTTTTTCATTGCATAGTACTTGGTCATATTTTTTTGGAGAGAAAGGACCCTATTTATCTTCTTGAAGTAATTGTGTTCATTCTTGTAGTACTTAATGATACGTTGTGCCATCTCAAAATCCCTTTCCCACTCCCTAATTTGTGCATATTTGCTTTGGAGTAATAGTCTAGTGGCCACCTCCTCATCTTCATTATTGTTGGCAATATGTTGCAATGTGTTGTTTTCCTTGATGGAAACCTACTTGATGAAGTTGTTCTTGATGGAAACCTACTTGATGAGTTGCCTTTTGATAAGCAACCTATGTGTTAAATATGGAAAAATGATGTTTCTACAGGTCAGTTCAGATATGACAGAGAAAGGAATTCCAGTAAGTACAAGAGAAATGAAACAGGAAATATTTCTCAATGTATATGCAGGTTTGATGAAGGCAACTCACGTATGGAAGAAATGTATACGCTAATTTTATGAAGGCAACCCACATATACATTCAGAATTAGTATATACGTATTTTTTGTGAAGAGAAGTTGCATGTACACGGGAATACGAACGATCCAAGTCGTGTATGCCTTTTGCACTCTAAAATTATGATAACAAGAGGCATTACCATGGTATTAGCCCACAATATTGAGTGTCGTATTGTACATTTGATTCCGTCCAAGAATACCATCAACAGTTGTGTGGTTTTTACGCATGGTATTGGTAAAGGCTAAATCTATATAAGGAGAAGAAGATCATAGTGCAAGGACTGTAGGAGTAAGGGTGTTATTGAATAATTTTCTCTAAGGTATATATGTATGGGATGAACTCTGTTTTAATTGATAGATCTGAATCTATGATGCACCCATAGGTACAATGATGGTTCAGGATATCTAGATTTGAAATGACTATGCTCTTGTGTGATCCATTGAAGAGATGATTAAATCTATGGCCTGGCACAAGTTTGTTGAAGTCAAGTGAAGAAATATAGGTATGTTCTATGGATCTGATTCATTCTAAAAATTTTATATTTACAGATCTATATGCTAGTTCATCTCAGTAAAAGCGCGTATATACGTGGGTTTGCTTCAGAAAAGGCACATATGGTAGTTAGGGTTTTTTGAAGCTTATTGCAGAGGTTTTTTTGTTATTCCTGCTATTTTTCTGGTGTTTGTCAATGAAGTCTTCTTGTATATATGGGTTTTCTAAATACTATATATGCTGTTAAGTTGATTATGTACAAATCTTATCAATGAGAGAATAAACATGTTTGATTGTGACTAACTGATGGAGGGTTCTGCATTTCTAAAGATATCTGATTGAAAGCCTCATATCTGGATATGGGACTGATTACATTCTAAAAAATAGTATTCACAAAGCTATACGCAGGTTGGTGTGAAGGAAAGCGCGTATACACGTGGATTCAGTGAAGCGAAGTAGCGTATGCATTTTAAATTGATGAATGTTCAGGGTTGAGTCTGTATCTGCATATTTATTCTGAAGTCTGGGTTATTTCTGAGTTCTGGTTAGAGTGGTCTCACTGTTATGATTGAAGTATTGGGTAAAGTTTATGGTTGTTGTGTTTATGAAGAGTTGTGTTGATGTTGTTTGATCCAGTATGAAATTGACTAAATGTGGTCTATAGTGGTTCTGAGGGTTGAAACCTTCATTATGGAAGTAGAAGCTTCCTGCCAGTAGAAGCTGGTGTTCTAATCAGGGGGTTGAAGATCCCTTCCAGTAGTGGCCGGTAAACGAGATTAGGGGGTTGTAGCTCCCTTCCAGTAGCAGCTGGAAAATGAGAGAAGTTTGTAGCCTTCTGCAGGTAGATGCCTGCATACTGATATGAGTCTGCATCAGTACGATATTGTAAACAGTGTTCCATATAATAAATATTGAAGACAGAGACGACAACAGCGGTGGTTTTCTCCCGAATTGGGTTTCCACCTTAAATATTGGTGTTCATGTGTGTTGCTCTTGTGTGATGATTTATACTGCTGTTACTGCACATAATTACTGATTATCTAACAGATGCATGACTGGTAAACTGACTTAAATATTGTTCCTGAAATTTTTTTCTAATCTGCAAAATTATATCAGTATACACTAGTTTCGTTTATTATATGCGCGTGTATACGTGAGTTGGGTTCATCAAAGCCGCGTATGGAATTCTGTAAATAAAAATTTAAAATATTTTTAGTAAGCTCTGAATAGTGATTCACCCCCACCCCCCCCTCCCCTCTCAGTATTTTTCCCAACAATTGGTATCAGAGCAGGTCCTTCTGAAGAAGCTTAATCGCTAGAAGGAAGATTAGCTAAGATGAGTAATCAAGATGGGACAACATATATCAGGCCTCCTCTCTTCAACAGAAACAATTTAATATTCTGGAAGATAAGGAAAAGATCTTATCTTCAGTATCTTGGAGCAGACATATGGGCCATAGTTGAAGGAGTTTATCAATATCCAACATCAGTTCCAACAGATGCAATAGAAAGAAAGAAATATGAAACCAATGCAAAGGCGATCAATGCATTATTGGGAAGTCTGACTGAATTAGAATTTGTCAAATTCATGCAGGTGAATATAGCAAAGGATATATGGGACAAAATCATTCTAATCTATGAAGGTGATACCAAGGTAAAAAGTGATAAACTCCAAACTCTCAGAATCCAATATGAAAATCTTAGGATGCATAATGAGGAAAGCATTTCCAGTTTCTTTTTACGTCTAGATGAAGTTGTAAATCGTATGAGAAATCTAGGTGAAATAGTAACTGACACTACTCTGGTAGAAAAGATTTTGAGATCTCTAACTCCCAAATTCAAGTCAAAAGTGTCTGTTATTGAAGATAAGCGGGATCTACAAACTCTTCCTATTGTTCAATTTCATGGTATTTTTATTTCTTGTGAAATGAGAAAAGGAGGTCCATCTGAAGTCAAAGAAGTTGTCTTTAGAGCTATTGCAAAATGAAAAGAAGTAGAAGAACAAGAAGGATGAGGGTATGTTTAAGAAGAAGAAGAGATAAATTTTGTAAAGAAGCTACAACTTGGCACTGGAAGGTTCAGAGGTAAGCTTCCTTTTAAATTCTTTGCTTGTGGAAGAGTTGGTCATTATGTTGCTAAGTGTCCCCATAAAGAAAAACATGAAAAAGGAAAGGAAGTGGCAAAAGGAAATAAGAATCGGTCTATCAATATAAAAATTTATTATACTCATGAAGATAGTGATGGGCTATCAAATAGTGAAGAAGGAGAATCTGATCAAGATGTTAGACTACTCATGGCTTTTGAAAAAGACTCTAGTGAGGCTAAAGATACCTTTATGTATGCTCTAGAAGAAAATGATTTTCTTGAAGAAATTAATCAGCTCAAAATATGTTTGGAAGAAAAACAAATTGCCATAGATACTCTAAAGAATCAGCTTAAATAAAAGGAGAAGCACAATGAGAAATTAGAATGTGAAATAGTAAGTCTAAGAAAGGAAATTGAGGAAGAGAAAACTTTAAATCTTAGATTTTCTAAAGGAACTGAAACCTTAGATGAAATTATCAAGGTTCAACGTTCTCCTTTTGTAAAGATAGGTCTTGGATGTATCAGAGAATCCTCTCAGTATTTAGAACCAAGCTATCTAAATGCAGCTAAAGCCAACCTACAACATTCTGTCACTCAGCAAGAGAACAAAGAAACTTCACAGGTAAAGCATGACCACTTCAGTACAAAGAAAAATATCAGAAATATCAATCAAAGAATTACCAATTAGCAGGTAAACACAAATAGAAGGTTTCATGATCGCATAAATTTCTTCTTTAATGAGCAATGTTTCTCATGCCATAATTTTGGTCATAAAGTTGTTCAATGTGTTGCATATAAAACCATCATGACCATAGAAGCAAGAAAGAAAAGAAATGAGACTGGAATAAATAAGAATACTTATAACAACTTTTCTCCTCTTCAAAATGAAATTGAATGTACTTATTGCAATAAATTTGGTCATGGAGAATCTGAATGCAGGAGCAAACTTCAACCAAAAGAGCATGTACCTTCAAATTCCAAGGTATGGAGAAAGAAGGACTTACAAGTTGAGAATTGTGGCATAGCCTTATTTGCAAAAGGGGAAAAAAATCAGTGGTATATTGATAGTGGATGTTCAAAACACATGACAGGTGATCAAAATAAACTCCTTTCATACAATGCTCTAGAAAAGGAAAATAATGTCACCTTTGGAAATGATACTCATGCTGTCATTAAAGTAAAAGGTTATGTTTTTCTAAAATAAAAGGTAAAAGCTAAAAATGTTGTGTATGTGGATGGATTAAAACACAACCTGTTGAGTGTAAGTCAAATGTGTGATCAAGGAAATGAAGTTGTCTTTAGATCCAAAGAATGTGTGGTACGTGAACTTGACACAAGAAAAACAAAAATAAAAGGAACTAGAACACCAAGAAATATGTATGTATTGAAATTTTGCCAAGAAAAATGTTACTTTGGTAAATCTTCAGAAACTTGGTTATGGCATAGAAGATTGGGGCACTTGAGCTTCTCTCAAATCAGCAAATCTAGCAGACTCAAAGCTATTTGTTATCTTCCCAGCATCACTCTGCCTGAAAATATCATATGCAAATCTTGCCAATTCGGTAAGCAAACCAGAGTGAAATTCAATGCCAAAGAAGGATTAGCAAGTAAGCCTCTTGAACTCATACATACTGACTTATGTGGACCTATGAGGAAAAAATCACCCCACGGAGAAAAATACTATTTTCTATTGATGACTTCTCTAGAATGCGTTGGATTGGGTTACTAAAACACAAATATGAAGCATTTGAAAAATTTCAGATCTTCAAAGCTCTGGTTGAAAATGAATTAGATCTAAAAATCAAATGTCTTAGATCTGACCAAGGAGGGGAATATATATTAAATGAATTCTTTTATTTCTGTGAACAACATGGCATAAAAAGACACTTTTCTGTAGCTGGAACCCCACAACAAAATGGCGTGGCAGAAAGAATGAATAGAACAGTGCAAAAAATGGCCCGTGATATGCTTGATGATTCTGGAACACTTGATACCTTTTGGGGAGAAGCAACACATACTGCAGTAAATATTCTTAACAAGGATCATGTTTGTGTGAATAGTGATAAAACTCCTTATGAGCTCTGATATGATAATCTTCCAACTATAAAGCATTTTAGAGTTTTTGGAAGCAGATTTTTTATCAAGAACAATGATGAAAAACTTGGTAAGTTTGAACCTAGAGCATATGAAGGAATATTTCTTGGCTATTCTTCTATAAGTAAAGCATACAAATGTTACAATAAAATACTTCAGAAGATTGTTGAATGCATTGATGTTGTAATTGATGAGTCTCTCTCAACTCCAAAAGGGGAAATACCAACAACAAATGAAGATGATGGTGATGTATATCTTCCTGCATCAAATAGAAACAATATAGAGGGTGAACCCAATGAAGCACCAGAAGAAGATCTATCTGAAAAGGCTCCATCCAGGTATGTTCAAAAGAATCATCCAGAATCTCTAATTTTGGGAGAAAAGGGATCAGGTGTCCAAACAAGAAGAACTCTTGTAGGATCTCCTAGCTATCTGGCATTTCTATCCACTATTGAATCACAGAATGTTAATCAAGCTAGAAAAGATGAATGTTGGATTCAAGCCATGAATGAAGAACTTGATCATATTGAAAAAAAGCATACTTGGGAACTGGTTCCAAGACATCATGATAAAAATTTTATTGGAACAAAATGGATATTTAAAAACAAGCTAAATGAAAATGGAGACATTATTAGAAACAAAGCTAGACTTGTTTGTAAAGGGTATGCTCAACAAGAAGGTATAGACTTTGAAGAAATATTTGCTCCTGTAGCTAGACTTGAAGCCATAAGAATGTTTCTTTCCTTTTCAAGCTTTCAACAATTCAAAGTTTATCAAATGGATGTTAAATATGCTTTCCTCAATGGTGATCTAGAAGAAGAAGTTTATATATAACAACCAGAAGGATTCATTTTGGAAAATGATGAAAAAGTTGTTTGTAAACTTAAAAAGGCTTTATATGGTCTCAAACAAGCTCCAAGGGCATGGTACTATCGTCTTGACAAATATCTTCATCAACAAGGTTTTTCAAAGGGATCTATTGATAGCAACTTATACACAAAAACTGAAAATGATAAACTATTGATTGTAGTTGTATATGTTGATGACATCACTTTTGGGAGTAATGAAGAGTCCATGATTTAGAAATTTTCTTCTGTTATCCATCAAGAATTTGAAATGTCTTTACTTGGGGAACTAACCTTTTTTCTTGGCTTACAAGTGCAACAAGAAACAGATGGCATATTTTTATCACAAGAAAAATATCTTAAGCAAATTCTGAAGAAGTATGGGATGGAAGACTGCAAACCTATCAGTACACCAATGGTAACTGGGTGTAACCTCAGTTCTCATGATGATTCTCCCACAGTGAATCAACCATAATAGAGATCCATGATTAGAAGTATAATTTATCTAACCGGGACAAGACCTGACATTATGCATGCAATTAGGATTGTTGGACTAATCCAATATAATCCAAAAGAGTCTCACCTTATGGCTGTAAAAAGAATATTCAAATATTTACAAGGGACTCGAGATTTTGGTCTATGGTATCCAAAGAATGCCGATCTCACTCTTCATGCCTACACAGATGCGGATTGGGCTGGAAATGTTGATGATCGAAAAATCACTAGTGGTGGTGCATTCTATATGGGGCCCCGATTAGTATCTTGGTTCAAAAAGAAACAAATTTCTATTGCCTTATCTATAGCAGAAGCAGAATATGTGGCTGCCGCATCATGTTGCACAAAACTACTTTGGATGATGCAGACTTTACAAGACATTCAAATAAAATCTTCACCTCCCATCTCCATTTTGTGTGATAATACAAGTGCCATTAGTATCTCAAAGAATCCTATTATGCATTCCAAGACCAAGCACATTCCTATCAAGTATCACTTCTTATATGAATAAGTGCTTGAACAAAACATTAAATTGGAGTATTTTTCTTCCAAAGAAAAAGTTGTTGATATATTTACTAAATCTCTTCCTAGGGAAGCATTCGAATATCTTAGACAAAAGTTGGG
Organism: Pinus albicaulis; assembly: GCA_034641835.2. Lineage (NCBI taxonomy): Eukaryota > Viridiplantae > Streptophyta > Pinopsida > Pinales > Pinaceae > Pinus > Pinus albicaulis. Next base: position 498,031,695 of record CM076581.1, on the reverse strand, counting down.
AGTTATCTATGCCTCTCAGATCAGATTTGCTTAATTTCAGAAGATTAAATTCAATACATGGGTTTCATAAAGGATAATCACATATATATGCGAGTTTCTGTGCATAAAACCACGTATGGGTTTTGCTGACAGAAATTCTCTGAGTCAGCGTTTCAGAACAGTTGTGGTGTTGCTGGGTAATCTCTGTTGTTGTTCCAGTATTCATCTTTCTGTATCATTCTCTGATATTTATCTCCTTGATGAAAATGCTTTGATGATTTGGTTGTTGAAGGTGTTCAGGATGCACAAGCTAAGGGGGAGCACTTGTTTTGTGGAAAAGGATGCATTTTTGGCATTCTAATTAGTTGTTGTGTTATGATATCGTGTTTTAGATTCATTGGTTTTGGTCATAAATAGTCATATCTATAATTTGAAGAAAAGGTCATGTTGAGACCTATGATGTAAAATGGTTATATTCAGTCATGTAAGGACTTGTTCAAATTTGTAAACCCACTTGGTTGGGAAGTTGTGTCAAATTTGTAATTCCACTTGGTTGGATCATTGATGTAAGTATGAGTCCTTGGTGATAGGAAAGGTCATACTCAGTTGAGTCATGTACTTCATTGAAAAATATGTTTAAAGATCCAACATGAACTCAGGGGGAGCATGGTAAATTGAGTACACATCAGATCTTCAGAGCTCATCTTTCTACAAGGGAAGAGAAACCTTGTTTTGGTTTTGATCCTCCCTTTGCCCTTGATGTCAAAGGGGGAGAGTATTTTGGTGTTTGAATAATAGTTATGATTAGTGTATTTATCGATTGTGATTACCAAACACCATCATGGTTGCCATCAAGTCCAAAGGGGGATATTATTGGCAATATGTTGTCGTACTTGATGGAAACCTACTTGATGGGTTGGCTTTTGATAAGCAACCTATGTGTTAAAGATGGAAAAATGATGTTTCTACAGGTCAGTTTAGATATGACAGAGAAAGGAATTCCAGTAAGTACAAGAGAAATGAAACAGGAAATATTTCTCAATGTATACACAGGTTTGATGAAGGAAACCCGCATATGGAAGCAATGTATACAGTACTTTTATGAAGGTAACCTGTGTATACATTCAGAATTAGTATATACACAGTTTTTATGAAGAGAAGTTGCGTGTACACGTGGATACGAATTATCCAAGTCGCGTATGCCTTTTCCGCTCTAAAATTATGATACCAAGAGGCATTACCATGGTATTAGCCCACAATATTGAGTGCTATATTGTCCATTTGATTCCATCCAATAATACCATCAGCAGTTGTGTGGTTTTGACCCATGGTATTGGTAAAGGCTAAATCTATATAAGGAGAAGAAGATCATATTGCAAGGAGTGCAGGAGTAAGGGTTGTTACTGAATAATTTTCTCTAAGGTATATCTATATGGGATGAACTCTATTTTAATTGATAGATCTGGATATATGATGCACCCATAGATACAATGATGGTTTAGGATCTCTAGGTCTGAAATGACTATGCTCTTGTGAGATCCATTGAAGAGATGATTAAATCTATGACCTGGCGCAAGTTTGCTAAAGTCAAGTGAAGAAATCTGGGTATGTTTTATGGATCTGATTCATTCTGCAAAGTTTACATTTATAGATCTATACGCTAGTTTGTCTCAGTAAAAACACGTATATACGCAGGTTTGCTTTAGAAAAGGCGCATATGGAAATTAGGATTTTCTGAAGCTTATTGCAGAGTTTTTTTTGTTATTATTGCTATTTGTCTGGTGTCTGTCAATGAAGTCTTCTTGTAGATCTGGGTTGTCTGAATACTGTATATGCTGCTAATTTGATTATGTAAAAATCTGATCAATGAGAGAATAAACATGGTTGATTGTGACTAACTGATGGAGGGTTCTACATTTCTAAAGATATCTGACTAAAAGCCTCAGATCTGGATCTGAGACTGAATACATTCTGAAAAATAGTATTCATAGAGCTATACGCAGGTTGGTGTGAAGGAAAGTGCGTATACATGCAGTTTAAGTGAAGCGAAGTAGCGTATGCATTTTAAGTTGATGAATGTTCAAGGTTGAGTTTGTATCTTCATATTTATTCTAAAGTCTGGGTTATTTCTGAGTTTTGGTTACAGTGGTCCCACTGTTTTGATTGAATTATTGGGTAAATTTTATGGTTGTTGATTTTTATGAAGAGTTGTGTTGATGTTGTTTGATCCAATATGAAAATTGATGAAACGTGGTCTATAATGGTTCAGAGGGTTGAAGCCTTCAGTATTGAAGTAGAAGCTTCCTACCAGTAGAAGTTGGTGTTATGATCAGGGGGTTGAAGCTCCCTTCCATTAGTGGTTGGTAAACGAGATTAGGGCGTTGTAGCTCCCTTCCAGTAGCAGCTGGAAAACGAGTGAAGGTTGTAGCCTTCTGTAGGTAGATGCCTGCATACTGATATGAGTCTGCATTAGTACAATATTTTAAACAGTTTTCCATATAATAAATATTGAAGACAGAGACGACAACAGCGGTGGTTTTCTCCCAAATTGGGTTTCCACCTTAAATATTGGTGTTCATGTGTGTTTCTCTTGTGTGATGATTTATATTGCTGTTACTACACATAATTACCGATTATCTAACAGATGCATGACTAGTAAACTGACTTAAAAATTGTTCCTAAAAAGTTTTTCTAATCTGAAAAATTATATCAGTAAACACTAGTTTCATTTATTATATGCGCGTGTATACATGAGTTAGGTTAAAATATTTTTAGTAAGCTCTGAATACTGATTCACCCCCCCTCCCCCCCCCCCCCTCCTCTCAGTATTTTTCCCAAAAATTATCACTATCCAGGTTAATGAATTGTGGCTTTTGAGTAGTTTTCCTGCCTCCCGTACCTTTATTATATTTTTTCATCTTTTCTTTACCCTTTTCAAGCCTTTGAGCTGATGTAGATGGCAAAGTCCCTTTCCTTTTGGAGGCAGCAAACACTTGCATTGATCCCCTTTGATATGTGAGAGGAAGAAACTCAAAATTATTTACTAGAATTCTCTACCATGACTGATCTCAAGATTTCCTTTCCTTTCATCAATGCTCTCTGCATTTATGTCTTCTTCATTTTGTTCTTAACTGCCCTCTTGAGAGGTACTTTCATTTTCCTTCATGCTAACATCACTGTCATGACCTTCGCCACTATCATCAATCTCTTGACTGCTTTTTGGGTTCATAGTGTCACTGTTGTCATTATATTTTAGGCTATCAGTCATCATGGTGTCTTCATTACCTTCATGATTGTCATTAGTCTCTTCTTTACTTCCTGCACAATCATTATCTTCATTTTGTTAATCTCTGTCATTGTTTTTCCTACTGCCTTTGTCTTCATAATCTTTTTCTTCTTCCTCATTATCTGTCTCTATTTGTTCTTCTGTCTCTTCATTATCTATTTCTTTATCTTCATGATCATCAGCATCATCCTCCTCTTCATTGCTTGCATCTGCCACTTCTTCATTGCTTGCATCTGCCTCTTCTTCATCTATTTCTTCCTCACTATTTGGCTTACTACCTTTGTCATCCTCTTCTTCTAATTCTGCCTCTATCTCTCCTTCTTTATCACTGCTTTTCTCTTCAAAATCTGCCTCTGTCTCTTGATTTTCATCATCATCCTCCTCCTCATCATTTTCTTCCTCATGAATATCATTTTCCGCTTCCTCATGACTGTCATTTTCTGTCTCATCATTTTCTTCTTCTTCCTCACTGTCCTTTGTCTCTTCCTCATCATCATTTTCTCCATTTTCACTTTCTTCTTCTTCATCATTTGTCCTTGCTTCTTGACTGTCATTTTCCTCTTGCTCTTCATCACTTTCTTCTTGTTCTGATGCTTTAGGAGAAGGCGATGGAGGAAATTTTTCTTGGGGAGAGGATTCATATTTGGATGAGGAATCATGGTCAGTGGGGGTTGATGGAGGAATGGAGGAAGGTGGATGAGATGATGAGGGTAAAATTTGTAGAGGAAGAGACTGTGGATTTGTGAAAACATCATGGGCTATGAACACTTCCCATGGGATACCCTATTTCTCTAATTGATGCAACACAATCATCTTGATAAGAGAATGGTGGAAAAGACTATGCATTCGTTGTGAAGGAGGCCTCTTTTGCACAATGTATGACATATTATCAACACTTCTATAAAGGTAATAGGGAAAATGTAGTAGCTTGGCCCTAGTGAAGTGCATAAGTGGTCTTATATGGTAGGAATAAAGTCTAGAAAACCTCCCCTCACATGTAAAATACTTCATGATGACTTTCATTAAAGGGGCATGTCTTTCCAACAAATGGGAAAAGGGAAAAATAGTTTTGCAATCAGCTTGGTATCCTGGTTTCAAGAAAGGCTGATAATGGCTCAATTCCAAATTCACCAGTTTGAACCATTTTTCTCCCATACAAGGTATTCCAATGGCCATAGCATTTGTATTGGTGAATAGCTCAAAATTTACCCCAGCTAGATGCACTTGATGGTCATGGAGGTTGAGGACAAAAATTTTGGTCAACTCAGGGTGACTTTGAACTCTTTGTACTCTCTCACAGAAATCAAAACAACCCACCTCTTGGAAATAGGCAACTGTTGTAGGGGAGGTTGTCAACTCCTTGGTGTTCAAAGGTTCAAATCTATTTTCTCTTCCACCCTTTCTTTGTTATCTGTTAGGTCTTTGGCCTCCCTTTCCACTGTCACTACTATCTTCTCTAGACATGTTTTCTTTTCAATTCTTGTCTTGAAGGCCAAAAACCCTAATTTTTATTTGTGAAAATGACGTATAAATCTAGGGTTCTTCCTCTAATTTAAATGACAAGAACTCAGGAAGTGGAGGAGGTGCCTTCTTACTTACCCCTCAAAGGTACGATGGACCTTTTGGAAGTGATTTTGAGGAGCTTTTAGCAAATTTGAGGGCTTGATATATTGGAGAAAGCTTCCTGGATAAACGCGTAGCGCAGGTGCACAACGACGGGCCAGTCGGGTCGGCCCTGCACGGGCTGTCGGGTCGGCCCTGAACGTAGCACAGGAAGGCGCAGTGGTCGGGTCCTGTTGGGAGGTCCTCGTGTAGTGCTAAATGGACAGGCGCATAGCACCCGGGAAAAGCTGCATGCATTTTTGGGTCGACCTATGGCCCTGCACGTAGCGCCCGGGTCAGTATTAAACATGCTTTTGTGCACAGGTTCTCGGCCAGGTCTGCACACCATTAAATGCATAGCGTTGTTACACAAGCGTGCAGCACCCTGTGGAAATCTACAAAGATGACATACATAGGCGTGTAGCACGCTTTTTCAGGAGTGTAGCGCAAGGTTTTTTCTGCTCGAGGTATGCCAGGAATGTAGAATTTTCACTTTGAAAGCTTTCTCTCCTTGTTAAGCGATAAGTGAGTTGGAAAAGGGAGACTTAGGTGCTTTTATACCTTTTGGAAAATAAATCAAATTTGTAAAAACCCACTTTGCTATGTTTTCTTTGGTCACTTTATCACTAATATCCTTTTTCTTTTGTAGGAGGTGATTTAAACATAAAAAATGATCCTTTGGTGGGTGATTTTGAAAATATAACTTGCTTCCTCCTCTTACCTCTTTTGACAATTAAATATATATTTTTCCAAAGACTGTAAGTCATGTCCACCATGTCTTCTCTTGGCCACTTCTGTTTTTCTCATGCATGTGCCATGACACAAATTATTTAGTCTCCTTTATCATTCTTGGAATCTTGACAACTTTAGTCACTCAACAACAAACTCATGATTTTCTTGGTGTTCTATTTTGACACTTTACCTCATGCTTTCCTCATCTTGACCATTTTGAAGACCTTTGACTGCATTTGAAAGCTTATTCTCCCTCACACTGATACTCTTTACAATTTCTCCCTTTGGTGTAGTGAAATAGTGTTGCCTTCACAAATCATGTAAGTCACCTTCTGATATCATTTCAACTTCTACCTGCTATCATCATGGAAGTCTCTCATCTTCATTTCTAGTTTCAATAAATCTTCAATTTATGCACAATTGTGCTGATGTACCTTGATCCTTGTGGTCTTGGATTTGGCTCCTTGCTGGGCAACACTTTTATCCAATCAGTCATAAAACCCAAATTTTCTTTGAAATTAGGCATGTTGTCTCTCCTTTGTTGTGAATGTCATTATAGTGAGGAGTTGGTCTCTCTCCTTACCTCTTTTTCTGCTGATGGCCATCTCATTGATTCTTGCAAAAATGTCTAAGATGGGCAGTTTTCTTTTGCAGAAGTTGTGCTTTGATCAAGGAGGTCTCTCTTGAAGGTTTTTCTATCAAACTTGGAAAAACAGTTGCTTACTTCCCTTCCCATTTGATTTCACCTTCTTGGCACATGAAAAACACTGATTAAGAGCATTTAAAATAACCCTACAATTTGTGAAACCCTAGTGACCTAGTGGGAAATTCCTTGGACTTGATCCTCGACTGAGATCAGGCTTGGGATATTGATAGTGTAAAAACAGAGCTTCTTGATCAATGAGTGTATTTGAGGATATAGAAATGGATGAATTTGACTGATCTAAAGAGCTTATAGAGGGATTTTGAGACTATCAGTGCTTTAATATATCTGGTAAACATGGGAAAAATTAGGTTGGTTGGTGATCATAGATGGCAAATGGAGGGGTAGGGCAAGGCCAAACTGGGTGCTAAGGTCAAAGGTGTCAAAACATAGTGAAGATGAGTATCTTGAGCCCATGACGGGTCTTCTGGGAGTGGTCGGCTGGCCTTGACTTGGTAGAGTAGTAAAATAGTCAAAATTTTATCCTGAGGATAATGAAGGCAGTGAGATTTCTAGAACTCACAATATTCATGAATTTTGTTTCTAGAAATCTGGGATAAAAATTTAGTCATCTATAGAAAGAAAAAAATTACTGATGACTAACACCAATTAAAATCCAAAAAATATCTCAACAGTTCACATCTTAGCCTACCCCTAGACTTGATCTACCCATCTATTTATAGCACCTTAGCCTACACTATCCTATGGTCTATAAACCATGGTTTGCAGACCATAGGTCTACCCTTTTGACCCATTACAATCCATTGGGGGTTTGACCCACCCCAAACTCCCTCCGCTAGACCAAATAGTACCAAAATATTACAAAACTTGGACAAAAATAGAGCTAGGAATCCCCGTTACATCAATCCCCCAAAACAATCTTGTGACTCGTCCCAAGTCAGAGCGCCGGTGAGGTCTTCATCTGTTCCTTGAGCTGTTCTAGTGCGGTTATGAGTGGAGGCAAGATGCAAAGGCTTTGCGCTGCAACATTCTGCACAATGTCCACCAGTTTCTATGAGGTCGGTCCTTCCATAGCAGTGGTGATGTTGTCGAGAGTCTGGTTCAATTGTTTCATGGCCCCATATAATTCTTGCGATAGCTTAAGGGCGTCATTCAACCATGGTGTGAGATGGTCATTGAGCACCTGTTTCTTGCATTGTAGCCCTATAATTTTAGTTTGAAGGGTGTGGCTGGTTCAAAGACGGGCTAAGCGCTGGGCAGGGACAAGAGTGGACATGGTAGCTTCCAACTGTTCAAATTCTTGCTCCTTCTGAGTTGAATCCTGATCGATCTCTCGGAGGAGAGGTTCATGTTGTACCTAGGACCATAATTCCATAGCCTACTCAAGCAAAGCGACACCCTGGATGATCTGCGTTGTAATAGTGGTCATGGCCTCTATAACCAATGTGGCATGATGGGCGCGTACCTCTGGAGGGGTCTCAGGCTGCAACTTGGCCTGTAAAGATGTGAGTTGAAGTTTGAACTCAGCCTTGACAACCTGTACCTCAGTCTAGGATTCCTTCAGGGCACCGACCAAACCTTCAACCTTAGCTTGGGGTTTAGTGGAAGTAGGAATGACTCCAGGCAGGTCCTAATAGAGGTCGTTAATCAGTTGTTCGAGGGAAGCCTAATATGCAATGGTGGCGACGTGCACGGCTTGGAGTTAAGCAACTTCAGTGGCCAAGTTCAGAATAGTCTTCTCAGCTGTGCTGAGGTGCTGCTTTACTCGAAGTTCGCAGTGCTAGATTTTGCTGGTGACAGTGGTCAACAATTCTTGCAGTTGCACCCTGGCCAATCGACCATCCTTAAGGCCGATGGAGAAGCATACCCGGACTTCGGCGCACAATTCAGCGGGTTCCAGGACAAGGGTTGCAATGGGGAGGGGGTAGATCAGGCTATCTGCAACGGTGTCCAAGGTTGTAATAGGGGCCAGTGAGCCCACAGGAGTCTGCCTCGCTTGATATACGCTCGCCTAAGTCTGCCTCTCTTGATCCACGCTCGCTTGAAGTGTGTCTGTTTTGAGTTGGAGGGCCTACAACTCAACTTGTAAAAAATCTACAACAACCTTGCATTTTTCTTCCCAAAGATTCCATCGATCAGCAGACACAATGGTGACAAAAACGGCAATCTGATCAAGGTCATCCTCCGTGAGGGTAACTTCCATGGTGGTACTAGTCTTAGTGGCCTTACATTTCTTTCTAGGTCCTTGAGACAATTCACGGGGCTACTTAAGGGTGTGAAAGATGGGCGTACCTACGTCATCAACATCGTTGTTGTGGTGGTTTGGCAGGGAGTCTAGTTCTGGCTATGCGGTAGTGCTCCTCGGTGTCGCCTGCAGCGTGGATGTTGGGGGCACGGAATCTGTTGCTGGGTCGAGCAGAACAGTAGGCTTGGATACTACGGGGTGGCTAGATGCTCCGACTACGTCTAGGGTGGTTGGTAGAGCTGTTAGCTTCCACTCTGGTGGCCAAGTGGTGATTACCTGTTCAATTTCAGCTTCAGTAGTCATGTATGGAAGATTATGCCAAGTGTGAGCCTTCTGGGCTTGAATTTTCACATTTTGCATGGTTATCTAAAATGTTTCTATTTTCTTGTACTTGTCATAGACGTCTAGGGACAAGCACGGTTGGGAATAAATGTCTGCATAGATAAACCCATCGTAGAGTATCCGTAAGAACTTGTTTTCCTCCACCCACTTGGGGTCCTTCGAGTCCCACATATTGGAAAACCGTGCTCCTTCTCACATTCCAGGCTCTAGAAGGGGGAAGACTGCATCTTCCGGGGTCTCCCAGGAAACTAAGATGATTAGCAGAATCAACCATGAGTAGTATAACGTTTTTCCCTACTCCTGAGCCTCGTGCACATTGTCGATAAATTATTTAACCAGGTACTGGGACCAATTGATGCAGACTCCCTTTTCACACTAGCCAGCGAGCTGAATTACACGGGTAGGGATAATTACGGCCTAATATTTCCACATAAATTTGTAGGCAAGCAGTAAATTTCCCATGCGCGTCCCCGGGTCTTGGATGGTATTAATCAGGAAGCCTCGCTTGCTGCGGCCAACACCATACTTCTTCTGGACTGTGTTGGCAGTATGGTGCTCAAATCGCTTGCCCGTTCCATCTCGTGGGTTGGGCCCATTCATAGGGAGGCATGTGATGCAGTGAATGAGGGAAGCATTGATCGGTATGCAGCCTTGGATCCATAGTAAACCATCACGGACAAGTGCCAGCAGTGGTCAAAGGATGAGGTTGGTTATGTTGTAGCATCCAAAATGGGGGAGGTGCAACAAGTTCGGATGCCTGCCTCGGCTAAGACTGTGACCCAAAGCATTGGCTCGACTTTGGGCACACCATCTTCAATCACCTGTTCCAAGTAAAATCACGGATCCAATGTAGGAAAAGTGTCCAAGTTTCTCAAGTCATGGTCATCAAAATTTATGTGGGGCAGTTGTCCGAACATATCGCCCTGCTGGGGTACTTATTTGGGGACCAAAGGCATCTGAAGATAGGAATAGACAACATCTACGTTAGGCATATGGGATGCTGCTCTACGTGGCCGAACATAAGGGGGTAACTAGGTCAGTGGGGTTGCCTGCAGGCCTTCAGCCTTGAGTGCCATCAGGTTTGGGGTTGTGGGGGGTAAACACTTCTGAGGTACCTCCCAGGGAGAACATCGAATTCGAGGGGAAGTCTGAGGCTTGCCACCAACCCATTTCATCTACTTTTCCCTTCCCTTTCCCTTCTGAGATGGTAAGGTCGAGCCAATTTCTTCTGTTGTAGGAGTGACCTCGTAGACCTCATCAGATTCTATTTCTTCGAGCGTTATGTCGAGCGAAGGCGCATATGGGTTGGACGCGGTCATCCTAGCTTGAAAGATGAATTTAGTGTGGCTACTGTCGGATAGCAGAGCTTGCTCAGTCATGAGACCAACAGATAGAAAGAGAAAAAGGTATATGTCAGAGAGGCCGAAATGTGGCAAACAGAAGCAACAGTTGAATGTTGTGGAACAACTAGTCCTGACTGTATAGCATCCATGAGAGAGAAATGGTTTTCAAACCCTTAATTTCCTTCCATCATTACAGAAACAGTAACATATCCTCGTAAATTGCCTCATTAATTTCCAGTTACCCATGTCATTAAACGGGGAGCACGGTTTTCCATGTTCCGGCCGCTCCGTTCCAATGGCTAGTTTTGTCCATTTCATGCAGCTCTTGCGCCTATCTTGCATCCACTTGTGTTGTCGGTCTTGCATATCCATGCTTACGCACCATCCATGTGCATTTGTTCCTATGCATCCTCCCTACGTGTAGCGTCCTTGGTACAGCTACTCCGGCCATATAATCATTTAATAGACACCATGGAGTCCTGGTAGGGCTTTAGCTGACTTCCATTAACATATCCTAGAAGGGTCTCACTGCACAGGGTATCCAGTCTGACTACTCCGCCATTGGTGATTTCTTTGACCACATATGGCCCTAACTAGTGTTGTCGAAATTTCCCTAGGTGTTTCGTGAACTAGCTATCATATAGTAAGACCAATGCGTTTTCTGAAAAGTCCTTTTATCGAATATGGAGATCGTGCCACACTTTTTCCCGGGCCTTCTGAACCTGTTGGTGGAATTTGGAAATGAACCGATCTTCTTCTAGTACTAGCAGCTGTGCCAAGCGCTCCTCCATAATGTCAGAATCGACCATATTCGTGAAGGTCGATATGCGCAAGCTAGGAATAATGTATTCCATATGCATAATCGCTTCCTTTCCATAGACCAGGTGGAAGGGTGTTTTTCCCATGAGATTCTTACACATAGTTCTATAGGCCGAGAGGACAGAGGGAATGCGCACATCCCAATCACTCTGTTGTGCATTAAATACCTTGGTGAGTGCTTGTTCCAAGATTTTGTTGAATGCCTCTATAGTCACATTCACCTGTAGATGATATGGGATACGTTTGGCATGGTAAATTTGGAATTCCTCAGTCAAAACCTTAATTGTTTCATTAATCAAATGCATCCCTCTATTGCTCATCAGGATCCTGGGGCACCCAAACCTGGTTAACATATTCTCAAAAAGAAAGTGCACCGTTGTGTCCATAGTGCAGTCCTTGACAGGTGCAACTTCAGCCCACCTAATGACGTAATATGTAGCTGTAATGATATATCGAGCACCTGTCTTCTTACCGGGGGGGTTGATGGGGCCTATGAAGTCAATGGCCCACTTATAAAATGCCTGCAAGGCCATCTGTGGTTGCAAAGGCATCTTGTCTCGACCCAAAGGTCTTCCTGTCCATTGGCACACGTCACATGCTTTACAATATGCATGGGAGTTATTATGCAAAGTGGGCCACCACAACCCAGCTCTTAGTACCTTCTGCGTAGTCACTTTTCCGGCATAGTGACCTCCTGCCACTTCTCCATGGGCTTCCGCTAAAATGGCTTATCTTTCGTGCTCCAGTACATACCTTCATAGCACCTCATCAACTCCCATTTTATACAACTGGCCTGCAATGATGGTAAATTCAGCGGTACGGGTGACCAATTATTTTTGTTGTTGTACCGGGTAGTTTGTAGGTGCCATCCCCGTTGTTAAGAATAGAATAATATTTGCAAAGTGTCTATCAACCACCTTAATAACAAAAAGATGAACATCGGGCAAGCCTTCTTCTAGGTTAGTTGGCTCCTCACCACTCTTGATTTAGGATAAGTGGTATGGTCCAACATTTAGTCTCCCAGGATTTACAATTATCTCAAAGTCATACTCCTGAAACAATAGTAACCATTGGTAGATATTCCCCCCCAACATAGGATTATTGACTAGGTACTTCAAAGATGAGTGATCGGTGAACATCTTGAAGTGACCTCCCAGTAGATAGTGTCGGTATTTCTGCAGGGCGTACACCATGGCTAGTACCTCATGTTTTGTAGTAGAGTAATTAAGCTCTACGCTAGAAATTTTTCTACTAGCAAATGCAACCGGGTGGTCAATATCTCCTTCCCTGGGCTGCGTAAGGACAGCGCCTAGGGTGATCCTTGAGGCATCCACATGGACATGAAAAACCTTCACCCAATCATCTACACCATGGTGATTTAAAGATCACGCAATAGATTTCTATAGTACTTCCAAAGGGTGCACTTGCATATCAAGATACATGTAAAGGGTGTACATTGGGTAAGTATACCAAAGACAGCTTTCACGATAAGGAAAGTTGAGCAAAGGCAGTCCTTGAGAGAGTTCACTCAGACGTGTGTGAATTTTTCTCAACATATTCCACAAAAAATGTGATTTTTGTAGATGATTTTTCACGAAATTTTTGTATTTTATTCATGCAGAAGAAAGATCAGACGTTCTCCAAGTTTTGTGATTTCAAAGCACTTGTTGAGAAATATACAGGGGATAAGGTGAAGGCTTTGAGGAACAACAATGGTGGAGAATATGTTTCTAATGAATTCAATAACTATTGTCCTTCAGAAGGAATTCAAAGAGAATTCATAGCACCTCATAACCCACAACAAAATGGGGTTGCAGAAAGGAAGAAAAAAACTATTTTGGGATCAGCATGAGCTATGTTGCATGATTAGGGCCTACCATTGCATCTATGAGAGGAAGCATGAAATACAAAAGTATTTGTGCAGAACAGATGTCCTCATTGGATACTTGGGATGATTACACCAAAGGAAGCATTTTCAGGTAAGGGACCAGATGTGTCATATTTTAAATTTTTTGGTTCATCAATTATTTTTCCATGTGACCAACGATGCCAGGAAGAGGCTAGATCCAACAACTGAGTTGGGGATATTTTTGGGGTAAATTAATACACCTCACAACTATCGGTTGTTCTTTTCACCACACAAGATGAAAGTGGTCAGAATAGATGTGAAATTAAATGAAGATAAGGCCTTGAAAATTTCCCTTAAGAGTGAGCTTTAGTTGCATGCAGTTGAGGAGATCTTGGCTCCAAAAGAAGAACCTCAAGATGTGGAGCAACCACAAGTAGAGGAAAAAATAATGGAAGCACTCAATCATGCAGAGAAATCCTGAGATAGAAGGAAGCGCACCGGAGAGGCTGACAGATTGTTTCAATATGCGAGATAGAATGTGGGAGCACCCACATCACAACACAGACAAAGAAGGTCCTCAGAGTGGTACACTAGATACATCGCTCGTATGAGCGAAGGTGTAGAGATAGAACCATCCTCTTTTGAGGAAGTAGTGCAACAAAAAATTTGGGTTGATTCCATGGTTGAGGAGTATGACTCCATTATCAGAAACAATGCATGGGAAATTGTCCGAAGACTGGAGGGGAAGTCACTTGTAGGATCCAGGAGGATATACAAGGTGAATCTGGAAACATATGGGATTGTGGAGAAGCACAAGGGTAGGTTTGTGGCCAACGGATTATCTCAAGTGGATGGGATTGATTATGATGACACTTTTTCACTACTCATAAGGTGCTCATCAATAAGATCCTCCTTGCACTCTCAAGGGACTCAGATGGATGTAAATACAATCTTCCTTAATGGCGTGATTGGGGAAGAGGTGTACATTGAGTATCCGGAAGGTTTTGAGACATTTTATAGGGAGTCACATGTGTGCAGACTCAAGAGAGTAGTGTATTGGCTGAAGCAAGCACCTCGTGCTTGATACACTAGGATCGAAAACTATTTCACCAGGTTGGAATTCACCAAGAGTGAAGCAGATGCGAACCTTTATCATATTATTGTAGAAGGTAAGCTTTTGATTATTTTACTTTATGTTGATGATCTAATACTGACAGGTGATGAGTATCTCATCAATTCTTGCAAAGAGGATCTTGCAAGAGAATTTGAGATGAAGTACATGGGGCGTTTGCACTATTTCCTAGGATTTTAAATATGGAAAAGAGATGGGGAGCTACTTGTATCATAGGGAAATTATACCAACTAGATCCTTAGGAAGTTCCACATGGAGGGCAGTAAATCCATGGAAACTCCTCTAGCAGGAAATTGGAGGAAGGAGGATGTTGCTTCAGGTGAGGTAGTAGATGTAGTATTTACAGGAAGCTTGTGGGTTATCTCATGTATTTGGTGAACACATGATAATACATATGCTATGCAGTTAACCAACTTAGTCAAGATATGGTTAAGCCCACCAAGCTCTTTTGGAAGGCAGGAAAGATTGTGTTGAGATACCTTAGAGGCACTACATAGTATGGGTTATGGTACATATGGATAGAGGGAGTGAAGCTTCAAGGCTTCACCAATGCATATTGGTTAGGGATTCCATCCAACAGGAAGAGCACATCAGGGGGAATCTTCAGCATAGTATCAACAACAGTTTCCTACTTATAGTAGGAAACAAATATCAATTGCAAATGGTTCAGTAGAGGCAAAGTACATGGTGACTATTCAGGAAGCATGTGAGGCCATATTGATGAGGAAGATACTTGTTGGTTTGTTTGGTTGAAAGATGGATCCGACAATGATTTATTGTGATAACCAGAGTTGCATCAAACTCCCGCTTAATCCAATTTTTCATGACAGGTCCAAGCATATTGATATCTGATATCACCATCTCAGAGATTGTGTGCAAAGGTGGATTATGTCATTAGAGTACATTCCCACTAGGGATCAGGATGAAAACATCTTGATGAAGGCACTATCAAGAAGAAAATTTGAGTTCCACAGAGACAGGATCAAGGTAGCAGAAAATCCCTTTCTTGTTGAGAGGGAGTGTTGAAATGGCACCCAAGGGGTTTTTTGATTTATTTTTCTCTTAATTAAATTAGAAGTAAATTTTAATTTCATGTCATAACATATTGTAGGTGTTAATTGAGTCACGAAGACTTAGTTAGCTCATTCAATTCGAGTTGGTGGTCAAACTAGAGGAATGTAGGGCGTCTCCTACTTTTTAGGAGCCCTTGTTGAGTTATTTGTGAGTTGTAATTAGTTAACTCAAGTATTTAAGTTAAAAATCAGTTTAGCTAGTTCTAACTGAGAGATGAGCTAGTGACAGGTCCAATGAATTAAATATGATTTAATTCAAAAAATAGTGATCAATCAGTCAACTGATAATTTGCAATAAATAGTTGTTCCATGTCGTTTTAAGGAAGGCCTGGTTGGGATTGGGGTTAAAGGGAAGATAACTATCAGTTGTATAATTATAAAATTGTACAGGTCATGCATGAGGTTATCAGGAAGCCTTGAATGTATTTCAAAATCATTAAATGGGAATTTCCTAATTAATAGGGGTTCAATTAGCCCAGGAATGTGTAAGCAAGGCTGGTCAGACAAAGGAAAGAAACTGGTTAAACATTGGACCAAACTTGCTTAGATTAGTGCAGGATCAGAGTGCAAAGGTTTCTCAGGAAGGGAAATAGTATTGTATTATTTCATGTTCTTGAATTTATGCAATATAAAAATAGTAGGTTTTTTAGTTGAGGATTTCCCCAGATACATATTTTGTTGTGCAATTGATAATTCTTTCTCTTACTTGTTTATGTGATTATGAGAAAGAAATTGGTTTTCGCAATTTATAGAATTGATTCAGTATTTTATTTTAGTAAATTACAAGATCGTTTGAATCTATTTAGATATTTATACATAGGGAAGGTTTGGTCTTTGTCAAGGGTGAAGAGTCTCAAATAATACTATTGAAAGGAAGAATTTCTTGACTAGGTTTTCCCCTCGAGGGGGGTTTTTCCTTGGCACAGTGGTGACATATGGTGTCTATTGTTTTATGTGATGATGCTTTGGTAATTTCTTGATCAAATAAAATAAATAATATATAAATAATCTTAATAACAAGAAATATCACAAGTAATTATCAAGAATAAGAAAATATTTCTTCCTTTTTTATTTTCTAACAATAACTACTTCCAATGATACAACTTGAATTCTTTAGAACATTCCAATAATTCAACAGTTATACATGAAAAAATTTAACCATTAACTTCTTCAATAGAGAAATAAAGATTAGAGTAAAAATAGTAAGACAAGAGACACCAAAATTTTGGTCAATGACCACGGAAAAACCCACAAGGGGAAATCCCAAAAATCTTTCCTTATGAGAGAGAGTTCAATTCATCAAAAGGTACATCAGAATATTCTAGTCAAAATGGAAATATTTGGACTCAATAAATGCAAAGTCAAACCAATCAAATGATAGAGAAATAGTTAATGTTGGTCCAAGTCAAATTCTATAATATAGGGACCGAATTTCGACCTGAGGCAGGTAGTCAAAGGGCTGAAATTCAGCCTACAATACCACAGTTAAAGATCGGTCAAGTCACAGAATTTGACCTATGGTCAACTCTCAGTCAATGACACAGAAACAAAGATAAACTTTAGTCAAACAGAGTCAATGAATCACAGAGAAACTTGACCTCCAAAATTAGTCAAGAACTTAGTCATATAATAACATAAAATGTAAATTTAATTCTAGTCAAACATAAGTCAAATAGATGGTCAATGAAAAACACATATTCTTCTTCTTCTCCTCACATGTGTGAATAAAAATCCTCCAGTTGATCGAATGATATGTGATGGATGGATGTCAAATGAGGTCAATTGAATGCCAATTTATATATGTGCTAGGAGGTGTGTTTTTACCTTGGGATCATACCATTCCAATGAGTGGGGCTGACTTGTGAAAATGAGGTCGAGTTGGTCAACATAAAAATATATATAATTTCTCCTTGCTTTTGCAAATGAAAATACTGGCTGAAGCTACCAATTTTCAATATAATAATGGGAGGAACAAGGTGATTTATCATTTTATGTTTGATGATGATGATTTGACACATTTATTCTCTCACTTTTGCATGAATATTTAAGGATAGATATGGATGATGTTATTTTTTTTGCATATTAGAGGGATGTAGTACTTCATACAACATGGTCTATACCAACGTAGTTATTTTTTCATATTTTTATTTTGTGTATATATATATATATATATATATATATATATGGTTACTGATTATTTCAAATTATTATTTTGAGAAAATGAATTAAGTCAAGAAGTGAAGTATTAAACGATTTATTTAATGGAGTAGGAGGGTCCCACCTATTAGGAAATTAAAACATAATAATTAAAAATTTAATTTAATTTAACTTTTTTCCTTTATAAATCCCATCCTTGTGTTCTAATAAATTCTTGATTAGAAATTAAACTACAACGATATCCCAAGGCGGTTCAAATTCCAAAACTACTTTGAAGAATTACAAAAGAGGAGGGGACCTATGGAGGAAAAGGGAGAACACTAGTAGGAGAGGTATGCATTAAATAATTTTTAGTTGTCATTCCTTCCTTCTGATTTCATTTTTTTGTGAGTTACAAGAAGCTAAACCAAAGGTGGCAAAAAAATATTTTCGAAGGGAAGATACAGTCTGAAAGGAAACTCCACTCAATCTTTGAGAAAATCATTTTAGGTAGCTTGAGATTCCTACTATTTTTTTTTTTTAGAAGGCTTGGTCTGAATTTAACTAGTACTCAAAACTAGTAATCTTTCTTAAAAAATAGTTTGTCTATGATTGTATCAAATCATTTGAAAGCTTTTGAAGGTTGTCTCATAATTTTTCTCTTTCTAAGGTGTCTATTTATGACCTCTTTTTGCGTTGCAAATATTTAGAATCCAATTTGTCCAAATATTAGTTGCGGGAATATGCCATTGTAACTTGTTGTACTCATAGTCATTTATTTAATAAACTAGCCTTTTATCTACCTTTTATTCTGTATATTTCTCTTAGAATTTTGTATTTGTACCTGCAATTTGTTCTCTTAACTTTATAATTTTAAATACAATTGAGGATTTACAATTTTTTTGTTTGTAAGACTCAAAAATAATGATTAGTTTATCGTCATTCATGTATAATTTCTTATTTTGTTCACTGATTTTTCTATGTATAACCTTTATTTTTGAAATTTTTATGAAATTTCAGCTATGTTTTTATATTTAAATATTTACAAGAAATTGAGGTTAATGGATACATATCTTCCAAAAATGTAGAGATATATCATACTTCAAAATCATATCACTTCAATATTATGATACATCTGAAAGGCTAATATCATTTCTCCTGTCATATATTTTCATGATATCCACAAACAATGTTTCCTTGAAGCTCAATAATGAAGAAACTTCATGTTGAGAAATAAATGCTTATAGGAATTAGGGTTTGATTCCTCATTATTCATAATTAATTGAGAATTATGTTGGCTTATTTTAATTATTTATTAGTTTAAATTTCATCAAGAAAATACCAAATTGTATGTACATGAAGATCACATGAACAAGAGGCACAAAATGTAGGTGCTTATCTAGGGTAAAACCCCTTCAAGGGGAAAACCTAGTCCAATTTTTCCACTAGTAGATTCAAATCAAGATGAGACTCTCCAAGATCTCTTAGACCTATAAAAATACCTCCTCCAACCACCAACTCAACCCTTCCCTTTAATAGATTATCCTTGCAAAGTCTCCAAGTAACAACTCCCTAGCAGCAAATTTAGTCTAGAATTTTGACCCCTAGTAGCAGAACTTTGTCTCCCAACAATAGAATTTTGAACCTACAATAGACACCGAATTTCAGCCCCATCAAATATCCAAAAAATTCACATGTGTGAGAAATATATAACCCAAAAATTTGAATTAGGTCTTCCCAAAAAAATTTCTTCCTTCTCCATGTTAGGATATTCCGACACATAGGAAATAATTAAGTATAACTTGGTCTTTCGTAGATTTAGGCATAGTGTGTTACTTTACTATGTACATTTGTAACTTATAATCTGATAGTTCACTCTCTCCTCGGTATTACCGACACTTGATATGTGTCTTAACACCCGATTGGTCATGATCTCTATTTAAAGAGAATGGAGGGACATTTTTCCGATAACCGTTGATGAGAGACGCTTATGTAAATTTTCTTTCTTTATATTAATAAATTGCCTGAAGTGGTTGTGTTGGCTCAGGTCGTGGACTGTTTACCTCTTTGAGGGTTTTAACCACGTCAAATACTGGTGTACTTATCTATGATATATTTGTGAGCTGTGACCTTTGGTGTTTGATTGAAAGAAATTGCCTTGTAAATTCCTACATGGTATCAAAGCCATTTTGAGGGCCGCATCCGTTGTTGTTCCAAATCCGAAGTCAGCTTGACTGCATGCGACTGTCATTTTCCAGATATACTATTTATAACCACTTTTGGGCTGGGAGAACTACTTTTTTGTGTCTGGAGCATCTGTTATAGTGAAGAACCCCTTTCGTTTCATGCGAAAAGGTTTTCGGTTGCACAAGTTATTTCATTTTAGATCTGGAGGTATAAAGTATCTTTTTTGCAGTTATATTTATTAATCCCTCTAATTTTGGTTTATAGTTTTTTTTTAATTTCTAGATCTATACCCTCTTCTTTGTGTATTCTCTTTGCATAGTGTTGTGTGTGATCTTGGCAAATCAAAAACTGGAAGACAAGATCTTTTCCTACATATGCTCTTTCACTGTGTTTTTGTGCGATCTCGAGAAATCAGAAATAGCGAGAAAAATATATATTTTCCGGTAAGACTAACCAGAAATATAATGTTATGCCATAAGGCTTGTTTTTTTGCATGTATTTTGTGTTTTTTTTGCAGGAAAAATCACGCACAACAAAGATAAAAAAGAAAAAACCCTTCCTCTTTTCAAACAATTACAGAATCCTTTTACTAGCTCACTTGGTGTAAATTTGCTTTAAGAGAATAGAGGTCTTGGGTTCAAGTCTCTTTCTCAAGATTATTTTTCTAAAAAATCTTTTTTTTAAGTTATTTTTTTCTTAAAAATCCTTTTGGAAAGTTTCCTGTTTTAAAAAGATGCTTTAATTTTTTAGTAAAAGTAACATTGTAAAAGTGACTCTCACTTATTTATAAAAGTGGGTCACATAAAGTAGTTTTTTTTTTAAGTGAGCTTATTGTATTAGGTTTGAAAAGGGAGGAAATTTTTTTAAAGTAAAACTTCATCATCAACTTTCAACCTCTCACATAAGTATTCAATATCTACTACAACTTTAAAAAAAAAAAGGCATAGCTTCTTCATCCGGGAGCCATTTTCAGAGCTGTTTTTTTTTTAACCGACCTAATTTTTCGAGATCTTTCCAATGTAGTAGTTGGTTTCATCCTTTTCAACTTCAGTTTAAAAAAAAATGGAAATTGCATGCCCGGTTATTCTTAACAACACCAATTATTTCCAATGGCTATCCTACATGGTAGGCTTACTTAGAAGTAAAGGGCTTTATAGAATAGCCACACGACAAGAAACTAAACCAACTGATGGAGATAAAGCCACTAAATGGGAAAATAAACAATATCAAACATGAGGGTTGGTAGGAATGTCCATTGCTCAAGATCATAGATTTCATATACAAGAAATTGACTCCCCAGATGAAGCTATGAAAAAGCTAAATATTGTTTTTGGTATTCAAAATGAAATCAGAGCCCACCAACTTGAAAATGAGTTGCTTACTTTGGACCTCAATAATTTCTCCTCTATTGAAGATTTTTCGTCCAAATTCAAGACCCTTAGACTTATTTTGGAAGGTTGTAAGGTCAAAAATGAATATGGTATCCTTATCTATTCCATTCTTGCTAAGCTTGGCCCTGCATACTCTGTATTTGTTTACACCTTCCATTCCACTAGAGAAGCCCTCATTTCTCAAGGAACAACCTACAAGTCCCCATTTTTTGATTCCTTATGTGATTCTTTGATAAGCGAACAAGAAAAACTCTTACACCTTGGTCTTATTAATACTGGAAACTCTTCTAAGAAATCCTTAGTAGCTCAGCAACAACCATATCAAAATAATCCCAAGAAGCAACATCCTAAAACGAATGGTCCTAAACCAAATAGGGTCTTAAGAAATTTCAGCTGCAAACTGAAAAAACAACTCAGCAAATTGATAAGGAAAATAAAAACAAAGTGAAGAAGACAGATAGAAATTGCAAATTTTGTAATCGTGATGGCCACATAGAGTCAAAATGTTTTAAGAATATGGAAGCCTTGGAAGCAGCAATGGAGAAGGACACCATTAATTTGGAGAACTCTTCAACTTCATCTTTGGGAATGGCACTTTCTGCTTGTGGTTGTCAAGCATCAATATCTAGTTATGCATTGAATGTATCTTCTTCTTCTCATTCTCATGAGTGGCTCATTGATTCTGGAGCCTATTACCACATGGCCAAAAATAAAACCATGTTTTCTTATTTGAATGATTGTAACACAAAAAATATTTATGTTGGTGATGATAGATCTCTTAGTGTTGTAGGGTTTGGAACCATTTATCTAGATAATGGTTAGTTTAATGATGTATTATGTGTTCCTACCTTGTCCTGCAACCTTCTATATGTTTATGAGATAACTCATTCAGGTGAAGGGAAAACAATATAATTCTCACCTCATGATGTTGTAATTAAGGACCTCAAAGATCCTAGACATATTTTAGCTACTGGAATTGCTAATGATTCCACAAGGTTGTATAAGTTTGAAAAATTTGGGTCATAATGTATTCCCTCCATTTTTGTTGCTCATAATGATGATGTGAGAAAACTTTGGCATGGGAAATTTGGTCACTTAAACTATCGCTCTCTTCAAACTCTATGTAAATAAAATATGGTGACATGTCTTCCAATGGAATCTTGCCAAGATGGTGTTTGTTCGAGATGTGTACTTGAAAAACATCATGGGGATAGTTTTGACAAGCATGCCTCTTGGCATGCTTCAACCCCTTTGTAACTTGTGCATAGTGATTTATGTGGTCCAGGCATTGATTGTAAGCGGGTCAAGGGTACGCCAAGAGTCTGCAAACTATGATTTGCAGACCATTGGATGCATAGACTAAAATAGTATAAATAGTTGAGCCTTTTTGAGTCGATAGGTAGAGGATGAATAGAGATTGATACGAAGTACGAATTTCTAGATCTTGGGTTGGGTTGTTTGGGTTAGGACTCCTGCTGGATGTGTGCGTGGAGATCCTTTGTCCTACTGTGTGCGGACCCTGCTGGCTATGTGCACAGGTGGTATTCCGGGAATGTAAGAGGATTTTGATAAGTAATATATGTGAATTATTGTTGAACATATGATGTTGTATGGATCTATTTTGTTATGATTGATGCGAACTAATATTGTCTGATTAAGCTACGAACTCGTCTGTTTTATCTCTGTGGTATGAAAGTATCTGCATTTAGTATATTACTGTGATGTGATTGTTGTTGCACTTACTAATTTCACCTCTGTTAATGAACGCGAACTATCTTTTTTTTCCACTTGCCTCTGTGGGTTTGGGTGATCCCTTTTGACCTCTCATCTTCTCTTTGCCTCGTCATCATGACCTCTGATATTTTGCTGTCAAATACTGCCAAATCCACTGTCGTGCCGCTGATATGTTCAAGAGAAGTTGACCTCTGCAAAAGTTTCAACCTTCCTCTGATTCTCATCTGTTCCTGATTCACGAAAACATTATGTTCCTCTGTCTCGTGTCGATGATGTGGGAAACACTATGGCCCACCTTCGATCAAGGTCACTTCCTATCGACATCAGCTCATTATCCGGGAAGTTGATCTAGAGACTCCTTTCTGGTACCTTGGAGCCTGCATGCCTCAATGGCAGGTTCTTCACGTTTGACGTGAGGTTTTCATCATTGACCTCCGATCGAGTGATTCTACGGGTGTTCGACGCCAGCTCACTGATTCACATGCCGTAGATTGTACCTATAGTACCTTGAGGACCATTGTCATTATTGGTGGTACCTCTCGCGTCTATTAACATCTTTCATCATTGGCTGCTAATTAGGCAATGTTCTTGCATGTTCGACTTTAGTTCACTTATTCACATGCTTGAACTTGTACTTTTTTGGGACGAGATGGAGCGCAAGACCCTGGATTTTTTCTGTTGGAATCCAGGCTGAGATTTTGTGGATTATTATGATTAGTTACATGACTCACTGATTGGATGGTTGCGACCATACCTGAGTCTCTTTTATCGATCCTTATTGGATGGCTACGTCCATGCCTTGGATCTGGATTCTTGTATACTCTGTTATGGATGGCTGCACCCATACCACATATATTTCATGTATTTGAGATATCAGTTGTACTTCTCTACACAGGTTTTCCGATGGAAGTGTTTTCAGTTGGACACGTTCTCGTAAAGCATTTCACCCCTCTTTCTCTTTCGGGCCTCATGCTTTAGGGGGCATCTATTACACAGCAATTTGTCATTGTCCCTGCAATTACCCGTCCCGCACATTGAAGGGCTTATTCTGTGACCTGTGAGCAGTGGCATGATCTAAAAACACTTTCATGGAATTCCCCTAGACATGGAATTTCATTCCCCTGAAGACAACTCCTTGTGAAAAACCCTAAAAATAGCCTTTTTATCCTTGGCATGACTAGTCAGTGTTATACCCGCGCCAATGGGGGAAATCCTCCAAAGGGGGCGCGCCAATTGGTGCTCTGTCTCTGAGTCGCACTCGCGCCAAGCTTAATAAAGAGTGTTTTTTAAAAATAAATGGTGGAAGATTGACTCCAAAAAAATCCTGAACTGGACTCTAAATCGAGTTGGGACATTTGGCTCCGGTTCTCCATGTAGAGGAAGTAGTTTTCCACCTCTCATGGAAGCTTCCTTGAGGATAGGGCCAATCCCATGATTGTAGGGATCCCAACTCCCCTTCCACCATCTAGATAAGCTTGCCATTTCCCTTTTCAAGCTAGTCTCGAAGAGCCTTCATAGCCTAAAGAATGCTGCAAGAGCCTTGATAGTCCTCATAGAGCCAAATCAGTAGCAAGGAGATTGACGATCGAAGAGAGAGGCTTGTCCCATCCCCGACGAGCTTTACTGAGACGTATTCCGCTGACGACCCGTCGAAGGAAGATTCAACGTCAGAGCCAGGTTGTATTTTCCTTTGTATGAATTAATGATAAGCGACTATTCGTTATGGTCCCACTCGTATTGTTCATTATGATCATGAGTTGTGTATTCTTTGACTGATACATAATTGCATATATTGGGTTTTACGCTTGTGTTTGTCATGTTTTTTGTGTGTGCAGGTGTTTAATCGCGACAAGCGAGAGAATTTTGATCTGCCGGAGCTAGGAAACGGGAACGCCATCTTCTCTACGAACAACAGTGTTGGACTTGAGGTAGGCCTTCTTCACAATTTGGTCTATTGCAATTAGGAACTTGCACCTTAGCGTGACATGATTGTTGCTAGACTCGATCTGGGCTAGTAGGGATCGCCTCTGTCCGCAGAGGGGATTTACCTCTACAACAAATTGGCGACTCCACTGGGGAGTTAGCTTGTTGTTTGCTTTATAAACTACAGACAGAGCTTGAAGTTAGCCAGATAGCCTTCGAAACGCTCTTGCTTTGCATTAGCGAAAGTAGATGAATGTTGCTTCAGTCAATATCCGGTCTAGTTTATGAACTGAACACTTGGAGTATTGTCTTGTCTTTTCGGTCGATTCTTGACTTTGCTTGCTTGATCAACTCTTTTGGCTGGCTCTTTTCGTGTGTTTGGCTTTTGGTTTCAAATTCAACATCACTGGTCTGCTTCTTGGATTTATTTCTTTTATTTTTACATAGCAAACTTGACTGGCGTGCTTATTAGCCTAACAGTCGCGCTAATTGGCGCTTGTTGCCAGTTTACTACCCGCGCCAATCTTGTTCTAGCGCTAGATTCAGCCTGACAGTCGCACCAATGTTGGAAGGTGCTAGGGTTTGCTCTGTTTTGAGCTTTCTGAGCTTGATCTGTGTTTTTGGTTTCATTTTTTCGACTGCCTGAGTGTTCTGGAGCCTTGTTTGACTGAATGTGACCTTCATCCTTTGGTTGTTTGCCCATTTCTATCGATTTTACATTCTAGCCCTAGGGCATCTAGGTGCTATTGTGTGTTGAGCCTCCCGCGGGAGTTTTTGATTTTTATCTGTTCAGTCAACTTTGTGATTGCTTGTCTGCATTCGTTTGGTGGTTGTCTATCGTTTTATTGCGTTATTTGAGTGATTGGCTTCTTCTTCATTTGAATTCCGCCTTGTCTTCTTTTGGGCCTAGATTACATGGTTCATTTGAGTCTTTGGGATTATCTTGGTTTTGAGAGATTGTTTTGTCAATTTGAGGTCTGATTGTGTGCTTGCATTAAGTGAAATTTGATTGTTTTTACTCTTTTGCTATCACTTCTCAAATTGCTTGTTTCATTAGTTTTCATTTTGTTTAGTGCACTTTGCTCTTAAACATTGAAAATACAACAAAAAAAAATCGCTTTTGCTGTTGATTAGTTAGTGTGAATTAAATCTTTTCGGTGTTATTAGTGATTAGTAACTTTGAAAGAAAATCTTTTAGTTTCCATTAGCTGCATTAGAGACATCACTCGTTGTTGTCTGGTCATTTTGTTATTGTGTGAAAAGCTCTTAACTTTCGTAATTAGCTTTCAGCATATCGAATGAAATAAATGAAATGATATACCGTGGCATGTAGTGTGCATTTAGGATATTTTGAGACATAATACCTAGGGCCTCAAAACTCGAAACATAATTGAAGATAAAAATTAAAAATTTAGTGAATTTACCTTAAGGCAACATTGAAACATTAACGAAATATTCAGAGGTCTAGGCTACTGACGTGTTCCAGCACCGTTAAACCTAGTAGCCGTCGTTCTCCTCTTGGCTTTAGACAACACTAGTACGGACTTGTGCTCCCCGTACCATTGCGTATATAAAGGGAGACCCCACTAGGTTGCTATCATTTATCCATAGGAAGCCGAGTCCGCCGCCTTATACCCATGATACACCAGACACAGCATTCGGGGAGATTTCCTGCACGTTCGTCAAGTCCTTGGTTGATTTATTTTTCATTTTGAAACCATGGTGTATATTGTAGTTCACGGATATCTGGTGCACCCTTTGCCTAGAGTTCCAGAGTAGTCATTTTGATCTTTTCTAACTCATTAAATTTGAAAGGATCATCAAGCGCTTGTCCTTTCAATGGCTTGTTTCAAAACTCAAAGAGAGAGTCACCTTCATCCATATTTTTCGACTTCCTCTAAAACATGAAACGTGAAGTTTCTAAGTTTCAATGTGGTAAAATAAACGTCTGCGATCATCCACCCTTTTAGGGAGTTTAGCTTTTGTATCGTTTGACTGGTGGTGCCTCGTTTTTAAATGCGGTGCAGCTTTGAGTTGTTGATGGTAACTTTTCCGTAGTTCACCAACCAAGGAACCCCTCCGATGGGAATCCTGGTCATTTTCCTCCTTTTGGAAATGTTGGTGCTCCTTATATGGCAACGTTGTCCCTTCCTGGGTTAACTGTTGGGTTGCCTGTTTGGTTGTTTTCAACCTCTGTGGTCCCAAATGTCTCAGCTACTGTTCAATCAGCTCCTCCGCTTGAACAACATCATGTTGATTCCAAGGTGGACCTCTCCCCTTCTTCACCTGTTTCTGCGTCTTCATCTTCTACTTTGCCTGGTGAAAGTCTGGATTCGAGTAACCAGGTGGCTAAGAAGAAGAAGAAGAAGACAAAGAAGAAGAAGTCAAATAAAGGAGAGGCTAGCTCTACGACTATTGCATCTAAGGAGCCTCCTCTTGATAAACCTTCCAACCCTCCGTGGAAAGTCAAGTTCCCTTGCATGTTGTGCACAGGAGACCATCTTCTTCGAGACTGTCCTGGCATTCCAAAGGTGCTCAAAGTATGGTCCAACGGTCGCCTGCCATTGCCTTTGTCTTCCGAGAGTCAAGTTGGGGGCACATCTTCACCTGGTGCTGGTAAGGCTCCTAAGAACCAGGGTAAGATTACCAATCCCTGTAAGTTGTGTGAAGGGCACCATGTCATTCACCTTTGTCCGTATATGGATGAAGGCAAGAAATTTTTGGACAACTCGGTTGTTTCTACACCGTGCCTTCTGGCTGGTTACAAACAGCTTTCTTTGAGTCCTCCACCAGCTGATCCCACGATTGGTCAAGAGTCATCCTTGGTCGATCCCGCTCCCTCGGAAATTCAAATTCAAGAATTCGTTCCTGACCAACCATTGGTCGTGGGATCGGTTGAGCTGGCCCCATCTGCGGTGCACCAGGTCTTTTCCGTTGAGAGTGGACCTCACACCCCCCAGGTTCTTCTTGTTTCTTCAGATTCTTCGGACTTGGAGAAAGATTCTCCTGTCCCTATACGTCGAGAAGCTGCTCCTTCACCTCCCATGATGGAGGTCCCGGAGGATTCCCCTCCCACCTTCGAGATGGAGGTCGTGGAGGATGCTCCTTCTTATTTCGTAACACTAGGGGAAGACCATATTGGTTCGATGGTAGCCCATCCAAGTAGTTTGGTCGCTTCCTTTGATTGGAATCGATTCACAGGATACCGCCTTCCGTCTTATGTGCCTTTCGAGATAACGGTATAGGCCTTTGGTCTGGCTGTACCCAGCACCATTATAGACGAAGGTGCATCTGTTAGTGTTCTATCCTCAACTACCTAGCAAGCTTTCGATTCGCCGCCGCTTGCGCCTGTTATGCAGAATCTGTTGGCATTTAACAGAGGAACTAGTCAACCGTTAGGGATCCTTCCAAGGTTACCTATTACTTTGGGAGGCAAAACTATCCATATGGACGTGATGGTTGTTCCAGGCCCCTTGGATTTCAATCTACTCTTAGGGTGCAATTACACCTATTCCATGGGAGCGCTTGTCTCCTCCCTTTTTCATGTGGTCTGTTTTCCACATGAGGGACGGATCGTGACCATTGATCAGCTTTCATTCTTTGGTCGTGATGTGGCAGTTGGATCGCCATCAACCCTTCCTGGTTTTTATCCACTCGTTGTATCTGCCCCACCGCAGGTCAACTATGTGGCTACCTACCCCGTGCCTGTACTCAGTGACGATGCCATCGTGCATAGTGTGCTAGGGGCATTGGGTCCTGATTTCCGAGATTTTTTTCTTCCATCGGGAGTGGAACTCTTGGAAGTGATGACTTCTTGTTCATTATGATGAGGTTGGTCGGAGCAGAGTTTGTTTTCTTGTGTCAAGCTCCTTAAAAAATGAAACAAGGTTGTCGTAGCATGGTTCTTTTCCTGTGTCAAGCTCCTTAAAAAATGAAACAAGGTTGTCGGAGCAGAGTTCCTTGTCTTGTGTCAAGCTCCTTAAAAAATGAAACAAGGTTGCCGGAGCATGGTTCTTTTCCTGTGTCAAGCTCCTTAAAAAATGAAACAAGGTTGTCGGAGCAGAGTTCCTTGTCTTGTGCCAAGCTCCTTAAACCCTGAAACAAGGTGTCCTGAGGATAGTTCTTTTAATGTGTCAACCTTGTTAAAATAATGAAACACGTTCTTGTTCAATTCGATTCTTTGATCAGATCTCGTAAAATCCCAGTCGAGTCTTTCTTAGATCTCGTAACTTGAACCTTCACTCCCTCCATCTGTTTACTCAGGTGCATGGACTGAAGCTTGGGGGGCATGTACCTCGAATTGAGTCACCATGCTGGGGGCATGCTTACTTTTTCAAGCATAGTTTTTTTCCGTTTCAAGCTTGTGTAAAAATGAAACCGGTTTCAAGCGTAGTTTATCTTTGTTTCAAGCTTGTGTAAAAATGAAACCAACTTCAAGCAGAGCTTCCTGATTTCAAGCTTGTGTAAAAATGAAACCTTTCCCGTTTTACCTCTTGTGATTGCCATCTTATCAGCCTGTTTTTTCCAGATGAGCCTTGGTTTTTTCACTCCATCGTCACTATCTGCTTGGCCGATCATATGCCTTCACTTGATTGTCTTACCCATTCCTGAGGAACCGCTACGATGCGTCTTCTTGTTAGCCATCCTCTTAACCTTTACTTGTTCTGAGCAGTTCCACCATCATCGGAACTAGTTGCTACACTTTATACCACTCGTTCCTCCAGGAAGAGTCATCTTTCAGCTCTTTTCTGACTCTCTAAACATGAAAAGATTGCCGAGTCCCTTGTCATTTTGATCTCATTAAAGTGGCTACGAATCAACATCTACCCAGTATACGTTTACCCCTTTTTCGGGCTGGGATAGATTACTTACGAAAAAGGAATACCCTAGCCTATCGGGACTAGGAGGTTTTCTCAGACACAGTTTTCTACCTTTTCGGATCTGAGGAACTATCTACTAAAAGGGACTGTTGGAGTTTACTTTTCTGCTGTCTTTTCAAACTCTTTAAATATGAAAAGACATCGATTTCTTCCTTTTTTAGACTTGTTAAACTTAAATGACATCGGAAATCATCAATCATGACGATATTCGAGTTTCTCCTTCCTAGGGCTCGTTAAATGTACTAGGATGGATTCGTCCAAGGATGGAATTATATGAGAAGCATACGGTATCCTCTTCAATCTTGTGTAAAAATAAAGAGGCACTCGCTAGAAATGGTGGGGGGGAAATGGAACCAGCATCATTGTCGTGTCGGCAGTATGTCGCTCTTGAACATGGCACTTGTCTGCATTCGTGTCGGGTTGGGGAAATCTCATCTCGTTTTCCACTTGCCTCTATGGGTTTGGGTGATCCCTTTTGACCTCTCATCTTCTCTTTTCCTCATCATCATGACCTTTGATCTTTTGATGTCAAATACTACCAAATCCACTGTCGTGTCGTCGATATGTTTAAGAGAAGTTGACCTCTACAAAAGTTTCAACCTTCCTCTGATTCTCATCTGATCCTGATTCACGAAAACATTATGTTCCTCTGTCTCGTGTCGATGATGTGGGAAACACTATGGCCCACCTTCGATCAAGGTCACTTCCTGTCGACATCAGCTCATTATCCGGGAAGCTGATCTAGAGACTCCTTTTTGGTACCTTGGAGCCTGCATGCCTCAATGGCAGGTTCTTCGTGTTTGACGTGAGGTTTTCATCATTGGCCTCCGATCGAGTGATTCTACGGGTGTTCGATGCCAGCTCACTGATTCACATGCCGTAGATTGTACCTATAGTACCTTGAGGACCATTTTCATTATTTGTGGTACCTCTCGCATCTATTAACAACTTTCATCATTGGCTGGTAATTAGGCGATGTTATTGCATGTTTGACTTCAGTTCACTTATTCACATGCTTGAACTTGTACTTTGTTCGGGTCAAGATGGAGCGCAAGACATTGGATTTTGTCTGTTGGAATCCAGGCTGCGATTTTGTGGATTATTATGATTGGTTACATGACTCACTGATTGGATGGCTGCGTCCATGCCTTGGATCTGGATTCTTGTATACTCTGTTATGGATGGCTACGCCCATACCACATTTATATCATGTATTTGAGATATCAATTGTGCTTCTCTACATAGGTTTTCCGACGGCAGTGTTTTCCGTTGGACACATTCTCGTAAAGCATTTCACCCCTCTCTCTCTTTCGGGCCTCATGCTTTAGGGGGCATCTGTTACACGACAATTTGTCACCGTCCCTGCAATTCCCCGTCCCACACATTGGAGGGCTTATTCCGTGACCTGTGAGAAGTGACATGATATGAAAAAACTTTCATGGCATTCCCCTAGACATGGAATTTCATTACCCTGAAGAGAACTCCTTGTGAAAAACCCTACAAATAGCCTTTTTATCCTTGGCGCGACTAGTCAGTGTTATACCCGCGCCAATGGGGGAAATCCTCCAAAGAGAGCACACCAATTGGTGCTCTTTCTCAGAGTCGCACTCGTGCCAAGCTTAGTAAAGAGTGATTTTTAAAAATAAATGGCAGAAGATTGACTCCAACAAACTCCTAAACTGGACTCTAAATCGAGTTGGGACGTTTGGCTCCAGTTCTCCATGTAGAGGAAGTAGTTTTCCACCTCTCATGGAAGCTTCCTTGAGGATAGGGCCAATCCCATGATTGTAGGGATCCCAACTCCCCTTCCACCATCTATATAAGCTTGCCATTTCCCTTTGCAAGCTAATCTCCAAGAGCCTTCATAGCCTAAAGAATGCTGCAAGAGCTCTGATAGTCCTCATAGTGCCAAATCCATAGCAAGGAGATTGACGATCGAAGAGAGAGGCTTGTCCCCATTCTCGACAAGCTTTACTGAGACGTATTCCGCTGACAACCCGCTGAAGGAAGGTTCAGCGTCAGAGCCAGGTTGTATTTTCCTTTGTATGAATTAATGATAAGCGACTATTGGTTATGGTTCCACTCGTATTGTTCATTATGATCATGAGTTGTGTCTTCTCTGACTGATACATAATTGCATATATATCGGGATTTACGCTTGTGTTTGTCGTGTTTCTTGTGTGTATAGGTGTTCGATCGCAGCGAGCGAGAGGATTGTGATCTGCTGGAGCAAGGAAACGGGAGCGCCATCTTCTCTACGAACAACAATGTTGGACTTGAGGTAGGCCTTCATCGCGAGTTGGTCTATTGCAATTAGGAACTTGCACCTTAGCGTGATACGATTGTTGCTAGAACCGATCTGGGCTAGTAGGGATCGCCTCTGTCCGCAGAGGGGATTTACCTCCACAACAAAATCAGTCATCAAATCATAGGGCGTGGACCTACAAAAGGAAAGGGAAACCTTTATCATAGCTTAGCAAAACTTCACAGAAGCATCTACTTCACAGGTCCCTGTGGCCACCAAAGAAGGAGAGGGGGTTCGACCATTTTTAAAAGCATGCATGAAACTGCTGCGCAACTAGCAGGCCGTTGAGAACCTCCATGCACTTTTAAACAGTTGCGCAGAGAAAACCAACCCGCCCTTGGAAGTTAAGGATGTAAACACACTGTAAAAGTACAAGAAACACACTGGTAGGGAAATGCAGCTCACATCACAAATCGGGGATTATGAAATGGAGCAAGTTATTTTGGATCTAGGGTCGAACGCGAATGTGTTACCCAAGAAAACTTGGCAACACATGGGATAACCCAAGTTGGAATGGTCCACTATCCAGCTGTGCATGTCCAATCAGCAGAAGATCATACCGTTAGGAAGGTTATCACAGATTGTAGTGGATATTGCAGGAGTTAAGGTCCGGGCCGACTTCGAGGTCATTCAGATTGTGGAATATGTGGACCCTTACCCTGTACTCCTAGGGTTAGATTGGACCATCAACATGGGTATTATTATCAACTTGAAGAAGAGAAGCATGGTATTTTAGAACGGAGGGTACGGGTGATAGTCCCTTTACACCCCGCATAAGGAGACAGGTATACGGAGACGGTGCATATCAACGAGGAGGTAGATCACATATAAAAGCTAACTATGTAGGATGAAGATTGGATCAATCCTACGACTGATAGTATGCTTTGCTGGGAAAAGGATAACGACTATTTTTATGACTCTGACGAAGAACTGGAAAATTGGAAAAACCGTTGCACGACGTATCCACACTGAAATGTCTCATAATTTCAAGGGATTTATGATGTATATCCTTAGAGGTAAGAGATCTGCCCTACCTAAGCACACAGGTCCATATTTGATAGGAGGTACAACTAGACTTAGCCAGACTACCTTAAGATGCTTTACAGGGACTCAACACGGGTATATTTCAGGAGATTCGGCACTGGGACCTGCAGATTCACCAACAGCTGGGCTTGGCTAATAAAATGATCATCGAAACCTATGCCATAATCGCCCTTGCCACCACGTAGTAGAAGGAGCTTGAAAGCTTCATTCACTAGCTCTACATAGAAGTTTGAGTAGAGATTCCGGCTACCACTACGCTCCGAGAAAATTTTGAGGGGTTGGTTGCCACATTGAAGGCATCTCAAACAAAGGTTGTGAAGGTTGAGTCATGGATGGAGCAGCAGATTTCCGATATGTAGGCTAAATTTCTACCAGAAACACCTCCAGAGGTGCAAGCCCAGTGATCTGCACTGGTCACCGCAGCTACAAACATCATCATAGGGCAGATCGCGTAGGGTGCTCAACTACTAGAAACTGCCATGCAGCTATGTACCAAGGTGCAACGCGATCCGCTCCTGCGTGAAATAACCCAAGGCCTACGGCAGAAAGAGGAGTCATTTGAAACATTGGAAGCCACCCTGCCCACGTTGGTTCATGCTCAGTGCTTGGCACGACTACGAACCAGCCAAGACCTCCAAGCTGAGATAGAAGAGCTTCGACAGAAGAAGAAGGCCCTCAAAGACCACATAAAGCCTTGGGCTGATGATGCCCTTAAACTATCGTAGGATGCTGATGTTTCCATGAAGCAGCTCAACCAGACTCTGGAAAGTATTACCGTTGTGACAGAAGGCCCGATTTCATAGAAATTGGTCGACATCGCCTAGAATGTTGCTGCCCAAAGTGAAGCCGTGCTGCCCCCATTGGCTGAAGCGATCAAAATTTTGCAGGTGTAGGTGGAGACCCCACCATCTCAGTGACTCGGGATGAGTCACAAGATTTTGTTGGGGGACTGTTGGAACATGTAATGTTCCCAATTTTATGGAACATTAATTTTTTCCATTTTCATATAGGAGATGAATAAAATGGGAAGGAGACCCATTCATTTCATGAGTAGGGAATAAAAATCAGCTTAATGTGAAAGAGGATCACTTATAAATCTGGATTTCACACCTCCATGTGTGAAAGGAGACTTTTGCAGGAAGGCTAGGTCAACTTTGACCAAGTCAAACTGCGCAGTGGTAGGAGGTGGAAAGGTATCTTGTGGGCGAACACAGTGGAAAATGAGGGAAGGTTTCTTTAGGAGGAAGCTATCATGAGTGGGACCCATAGAGAGTGAGATATCATTGTTTAAAAGGAGGGCAAGGTAGCCATTGTGATTCATGTTGAGTATTATTCATCTTTGGTCCTTTGGACTTGCTGCAGTCTCTTGTTGTTTAGCAAGAATTGCTGGGGAATTCCTGTTTAGGATTTCCTCTCCTTCTTGAGTAGCTCTTGGAGGATTTCACTCCATTCCCAATATTCATACTTTTAGGTCAAGCCTCATCCTTCTTCATCAGCACAGTTTCAGCTGGATATTGTGCAGTGTTGATCGGTGTTGCTGGGGAGGTTTTCTACAACACTATCCTTGGCTAGTTTTCCAAACGAGGGAGCTTCCATTCCCTTGGGATATCAGTAAGGGAGGTTTATGAGTATATTCCACCATATTTGGCACTAGGCCAACTACTTACCATCATTAGCAGCGCAGTCCCACTCTTAGACAACATTATTCTTGGAGAGCATTTGTTGTGAGGGATTAGCATATAGTTTGGAGGGTGAGATCTTAGGTGAAAGGAGCAGCCTTTCACTCTAGAGATCCATTGGAGAAGATCTTGTAATTGATTGGAGCATCTTCAGCCTTCTCCACTTATTCCCAGTTCTTGAATTGCTGCTGCTACCCAGCAACTCTAGCATTTTGCAGTTTTTCTTATTTTAGCCAATCCCTCTAGGATTGACTTGAGGTAGTGATTGAGAGCTTGGATCTTCTCTCCCAATGATTTTATGAGCCATATATTTGCATATATATGTATTTACGTGTGTTTCAGTATTTGTTCCATTTATAACTGCATAGTTATAGCCTAGGGCTTTATTCATGTAGTAGTGCTCCTCATATTCTCATGTACATTTCTCTTGAGACTTGTATTGCCTTGCTTGAGTGATCATTTCCTCAAGGATTTGTATATCTTATGTTGCTATGATATAATATGATGGCTATTTAGATTCTCTGATATTTTATGTGTTAATGTATTCAATTGTGCTCCATTGGGGGTGTTTTACATATTACTGAAGCTCCACATTGGTAATATCTTGAGATATTCCCAATAGTGTAGCTGTTCCAAGTTTGGGAACATTACAATGGTATTAGAGCATCGAACTTGGCATGGCCTGTGAGTTTGATATCAAAAGGAGATGATGAAGAAGATGAGATTCCTCTCATATATTTTTAGAACAAAGAAGAGCCTCCCCAAGGAGGAGAAGCAAAGAGAAGAAGAGGAAGGTCCATGCACTTCCTATTCTTATGAAGGCAAGGAAGATAGGCATGGAGGATACTTGGATCATTTGATCTTAAGTAAGTACCTGGGTGAATATAAATCTCACTCTAGAGCATTTAGGGGAACTACAACGTTCCCACAGTTTATTCAGTAGAAGGAGGAGAGAAGGCCCTGTAGTAGAAAGGAAATCAAAGGCAATAGGTTCTTATTGTCTACATTTGATGGGGATACTTCAGTAAGAGCTTGGGTGAGGAAGCTGGAGGAATTTTTTCTGCTACATCCAGTCGTAGAGAAAGAAGCAGTGGAGCTTGCGGCACTGCACATGGAGGATTAAGCCTTTTTTTGGTGGTTCAAACCCTTGGTCCATTCAAGGGTGAGTTCTTTTGTAGAATTTTCTCAAAGGTTAATCAAAACCTTTGATGGAGAGAGGACAAAGGAGGAAAGGCTCACACCACCATGGGAGGAGGATTGCACCAATGCTACTGCAGCTTTGGGGGAGAAACCTTCTATATCTATAGAGGAGACAACCATTGCATTAGGAGGAAAAGCCATTGCATCCACACAAGAACATCCCAAGATCCACCAAGGTATGAGTGAAGTTCCACTTTCCATTTCAGTGAATCATTTAAAAGATTGTGGAAATTCATCTTTAAAGGTCCAAGAATCTACACATCTTGCTATTCTAGAGCACCATGATTGCACTACGCTATAAAAAGGGTTTAAAGAGGAGATGAACCCTCATCCTCATGCACTTTTGATGAGTCTCATTCAGCCCTTGAGGTTTGGATGTGAACCATTGGAGGATGAAACAAACCATGGCACCTTCATGATAAACAAAGAAACAGACTTTGAACCGGAGGTTGAAATAGCTACTACACCATTGGAGGAATTAGCAGCACTGTTAAAATTGGGTGGAGAGGATATATTACCTCCATCACATTTGGGTCCTCATGGATCCAACATAGTCATGGGTGAGAGATCTTTTCTAAGAGGTCTCCAAGGAGCTGCATTTCAAACTTCCATGAAATGCAAAGGGGAAGGTATGGCTTGGGAGAATGTTGATCCTCATGAGATGGAAACCAATGGAGGAAAGAGGATAAGACATCCACAAGGAGTTGAATGGGTGTGGATGAGGAGCAAGAGGCTAATTAGCCACTTGAAAATATATGATACCGGGCAGCAGGAGGCTTGGCTGCGTTGGCTCCTCTTGAAGGAGTTTGGCCATCACTTAGTGCATCCTCTTTTCAGGAGGATGGGAATGAAGAAGAGGTGGCAGGATGTTTACATCATTGAGCAGCAGGGAGTAGGGGTACATGGTGCTGATATAGTATATATATCAGTCATGATACCTTCATCACATGAGTTACATGATGTGAACCTGAGGAGGCAACAAGCAGTTGGGTTGCTTGGGCTGTATTGGAGAGAGGACAAGAAGATTTGCTCTCATAGGATGTATGGTGTTGCAGGAGTAGACGAGGGCACTCTCATAATGCAAAGGGATTACTCCTTGGCTTGGACTGATCAGGAGGCATTTCCATCTTGGGAGAAGCTTCATCTTTTCAGTAGCATCACCAGAGGTTTTCTTGACAAGGAGCATGTCAAGAAAGAAAGATTGGTATGGGAAAGAGCCTTTTTGCATGAGTTCATAGCACTGTCACTTGGGAGCAGGGTCACATAAATGGATCCATCTGTCATCTTACTTCCAGCCTATGGTAAGAGCCTTGTGTTTACATTTTCTGATTTACATACTCTTATCATTATGTTGTAGTGCATGGCTCCTCAAAGGGGCATATTTTTCATGTTGCTCCATAGCAAAGTTGGGCCAAACCATATGATGGAGACAACCTTATTTTATGTGGCCTTGGGAAAAGGTTTTATCTCTACATGGATGTTCAGCCAATTCATGTACTTTACCATGTATTAAGAAACATTTTTCCATGTAAAATTCTGAAGCAACAGTTTGAAAAACTGCGCTGTATCTATTTGGGAGACTGTTGGTGCCATCAAGCATCATGTAAGACCATCAGTACTTCCTCTATTCTGATGCTGAGCATGTTTCAATTTGCTGATGTTGTATATATTCTTATGGGGAGCATGATTAGTGGATTGACACATGAGTTGAATGTGTCATTGAGGGAAGATGATTCCCTTAGTTTATGCATTACATGTTCTAATAAGAACATGAGAGAAGATATGGCCACCAAAGCCACCTATTTTATTTCTTTTGAGGTGGGATGTGAGCTTGATGATGATATCCATCCATTGTATGTATATGGGCATGTATTTTATTTTGTATTGCTGATTCACTCATCTATTTACTATTCAGTAGTAGAGGTGATATTTTATGTACAATGCTTGCCATGTTATTTTCTGTAGATGCAGTGGATGAGGTTGCATTGTGACCCTATGAGACATTGTTTGTACCTTGATGCACATGGTATAACCTGCAGAAAACATGTCATTGGGGTATTCTATGATGATCATGTCCTACTCATCATAGATGAAATGTCTTGGGCCAGCCGACTTATCATTGATGGAGGAGAAATCCTTGGAGGATTTCTCTTCATTTTTCCACTTGAGGGCAATAATTTTGTAGCCCATGATTAGCACACACTCCGCACTTATCATAAGTGGAGAGGATTACATCATGGGGCAAGCTATGAGGCTTTCCATATTCAGATTTTCAACCCACCTTCATTTCCAGATCTCAAGGTGGAGGGAGATTTCTATGAGTTGCCATGTTGGGAGGCAGCTTATGTTGTATGGATGATTTCTTGGGGATGAGAGATCCATATGGGGATGAAGATTCTCATTATATATCAGCTCTCATGCCTCAAGGATGCCCTTACACAGCCCATTATTTTCTCCATGGATATTTGTTTCTACATGATAGCTATTTGGGGATGTTCACCAAAAGCTAGATTGCATATGATGGAGGGGCAACTTGG
Source organism: Pinus albicaulis (assembly GCA_034641835.2). Lineage (NCBI taxonomy): Eukaryota > Viridiplantae > Streptophyta > Pinopsida > Pinales > Pinaceae > Pinus > Pinus albicaulis. The sequence continues at coordinate 497,993,613 of CM076581.1, read as the reverse complement.
GCACTTGGTTGATGATATGGCATAATTTTCTTGGAGGAGTTAATCATACATGGATGCTACAGGGAAATTAAGGGGGAATAAATCAATCTATCCTTGCACTTGCTTGAGGAAAAGAAATCTTTGAGAGGGGAGGACTGTAATGTTCCCAATTTTATGGAACATTAATTTTTGCCATTTTCATATAGGAGATGAATAAAATGGGAAGGAGACCCATTCATTTCATGAGTAGGGAATAAAAAGCCTCTTAATATGAAAGAGGATCACTTATAGAGCTGGATTTCACACCTCCATGTGTGAAAGGAGACTTTTGCAGGAAGGCTAGGTCAACTTTTACCAAGTCAAACTGCGCAGTGGTAGGAGATGGAAAGGTATCTTGTGGGCCAGCGCAGTGGAAAAGGAGGGAAGGTTTCCTGAGGAGGAAGCTATCATGAGTGGGACCCATGGAGATGGATATCTCATTGTTTAAAAGGAGGGCAAGGTAGCCATTGTGATTCATGTCGAATATTATTCATCTTTGGTCCTTTGGACTTGCTGTAGTCTCTTGTTGTTTAGCAAGAATTACTGGGGAATTCCTGTTTAGGATTTCCTCTCCTTCTTGAGTAGCTCTTGGAGGATTTCACTCCATTCCCCATATTCATACTTTGAGTTCAAGCCTCATCCTTATTCATCAGTGCAGTTTCAGCTGGAGATTGTGCAGTGTTGTTGGGGAGGTTTTCTACAACACTATCCTTGGCTAGTTTTCCAAAGGAGGGAGATTCCATTCCCTTGGGAGATCAGTAAGGGAGGTTTATGAGAAGATTCCACCTTCTTCAGCACCAAGCCAACCACTTACCATCATTAGCAGCGCAGTCCCACTCTTAGACGGCATTATTCTTGGAGAGCATTTTCTGTGAGGGATTAGCAGATAGTTTGGAGGGTGAGATCTTAGGTGAAAGGAGTAGCCTTTCACTCTAGAGATCCATTGGAGAAGATCTTGTCATTGACTGGAGAATCTTTAGCCTTCTCCACTTATTCATAGTTCTTGAGTCACTGCTGCTACCTAGCAACTCCGGCATTTTGTAGTTTTGCTTATTTTAGCCAATCCCTCTAGGATTGACTTGAGGTAGTGATTGGGAGCTTAGATCTTCTCTCCCAATGATTGCATGAGCCATATATTTGCATATCTATGTATTGAAATATTTTTCAGAAGTTGTTCCATATAGAACTGCATAGTTATAGCCTATGGATTTATTCATGTAGCAGTGCTCCTCATATTTTCATGTACATTTCTCTTGAGACTTGTAGTGCCTTGCTTGAGTGATCATTTCCTCAAGGATTTGTATATCTTATGCTGATATGATATAATATGATGGCTATTTGGATTCTCCAGTATTTTATGTGTTAATGTATTCACTAATGCTCCATTGGGGGTGTTTTACATATTATTGAAGCTCCACATTGGTAATATCTTGAGATATTCCCAATAGTGTAGCTGTTCCAATTTTGGGAACGTTACAAAACAAGGTCTCCTACAAAGCTGTGAATCTGGTCCATTTTGTATATTTTTTATTATATTTAGTCTAACGCAGGGGTTTTGGGGTGGGTCAAAGTGCCTAATGCATTGTAAGCGGGTCAAGGGTAGGCCAAGAGTCCAAAAACCACGGTTTGCGGACCATTGGATGCGTAGGCTAAAATAGTATAAATAGTTGAGCCCTTTTGAGTCAATAGGTAGAGGATGAATAGAGATTGATATGAAGTAAGAATTTCTAGATCTTGGGTTGGGTTGTTTGGGTTAGGACTACTGTTGGTTGTGTGTCTGAAGATCCTCTGTCCTACTATGTGCGGACCCTACTGGTTGTGTGCGCAGGTGGTATTCGGGGAATGTAAGAGGATTTTGATAAGTAATATATGTGAAGTATTGTTGAACATATGATGTTTTCTGGATCTGTTCTGTTATGATTGATGCGAACTAAGATTTTCTGATTAAGCTGCAAACTCGTCTATTTTATCTCTATGGTATGAAAGTATCTGCATTTAGTATATTACTGTGATGTGACTGTTGTTGCACTTACTGATTGCATCTCTGTTAATGAACACGAACTATCTGTGTTGACAATATTGGCTGCGATTATGCTATTTATGGTTGTAATTAATGATACACACATGGATGCGAACCTGCTAGAGCAGATATGATAAGAACTATAGTCTGGTTATGTTCTGGAACCCTGCGAATCACCCTTCTATGTAGATCTGATAATTGTGGGCCTGCGTTATTACCTACTCTCTCTCAGGGTGAGGAAACCTGGTTGCAGCACCCTCTCATACTAATTCAGGTGAGACTTTGACCTGCGCAAGCGGGTCACTGCTGAAAGGGCCATTAGTATAGGGGTTTGTTGGCAAACCTTCACCTCCGAACCTGGGTCAGGACCCCTCGAGCCAAAACCAAGTGTAAGTCACTTTCATTTTTTTGGAAGTGAAGCTTGGGCCCATATTCCAGATGTGAAACATAAATCCTAGAACCTAAGAGTGAAAAATGAATTTTTTTTGGATATTCTGAAGATGTCAAAGGATATAGACTTATTCAACCAAAATCCAAAAATGTAATCATTAGAAGAGATGTAAAATTTGATGAAAATATATTGGCCCGCGAGCCTAGTTTGGTGAGTGTGCCACCTTTGCCCTATGAGCCTGATTCGGAATATGTGCCACCTCTCTCTATCTCTTAAATTTTGACAACATTCCTTCTAGTTCAGATGATGACAAAAAGGATGAAAATCCTCCTCCACCTCCTCAAGATCTTCCTTCAACTCCACAACTTCCAAGATGTGTCCACTTTACTCGGGATGTAGTAGGTTCTCTTGTAGGTGGCTCTGCAGATCAACGTCGTACATGTTCTCAGTTCAAATGAGCCTCTTCCTTATTGGCTCAAGTTCCAGAAAATCCTGATCCAGACACCTTTGAAGAAGCTTTAGGTCATCTACATTTGGATGCAACTATGAATGAAGAATATATTACTTATTGGAAAACGATACTTGGGATCTTTTTCCTCATCCAAAGGGAAGAAAACTTGTCAGATGCAAATGGGTTTACAAAAAAAAATTTGAACCAAATGGAAAAGTGGATAAACATAAAGCTCATCTTGTTGCTAAAATATTTTCACAAGTTGAAGGCATTGACTATACTAAAACCTTCTCCCCTGTTTCCAAGATGAATTGTATCTTCCTTGTTCTTTCCCTTGCCTCCTCCTTTAAATGGGAATTCCATCAGATAGATGTTAAATCTGTCTTATTACATGGGGTTTTTCATGAAGAAATCTACATGGAACAACACCTGGCTTAATCCAAAACGTCTCTAGCCTTGTTTGTCATCTTAGGAAGTCCCTTTGTGGTCTCAAACAAGCTCCTTGGACTTGGTATGCCAAAATTGATAGATTTCTCTTAGATAATGAATTTTCTACATGTCATTATCACAACATTGTCTACACCAAGAAAGTGGGTAAGTCCTTAATCATCCTTGTTCTTTATGTTGATGATATTATCCTCACTGGTAGTGATCCCAACCATATAAACCATGTGAATTCTAGCCTCAAAAATAAGTTTGAAATGGTATACTTAGGACACTTTCATTATTTCCTTGGTCTTCAAGTCTTGCAATCCAAAGAAGATATTACCCTTTCTCAGTCCAAGTATGCTTGTGATCTTCTTTGCCACTTTCACATGGAAGACTGTAAGCCAGCCCCTTCTCCCTTTCAGTATGGAGTCAAGCTTTCAGTCACTTGTACTACCCCTGAAGTTAATGCTACCTTATACCGTAACCTTGTTGGTAAAGTTTTGTATCTAACCCATACCCGTCTTGACCTTTCCTTTTCCTTTGGTCTTATTGCTTGGTTTATGCACCAACCTCATGAAAGTCACTGGAAAGAAGCTAAAAAAATACTTCAATATGTTTGAGTTACAGTTCAGTTCAGGATTCATTATAGTGCAGGAAAATCTCCATTGTTGATTAGTTTCATTGATTTTGATGGGGCTGGTGACTCTTATGACTAAAAAATATACTGCAGGCTATATATTCACTCTTGGTTCAAGATCCATTACATGCTCTTGTAAGAAAAAAAGTGCCATATCTCTTTCTTAGGTAGAAGTAGAGTATCGTGGTGTAGTTGAAGCCAGCAAGGAAGCCCTGTGGCTTCATCAGATCCTGACCAAATTTGGTCTTCATCAGCATCATCCAACTACACTTTGGTGTGATAATCAGAGTGCCATTCAACTATGAAAAGGTCCAATTCAGCATTAACGCATGAAAAACATTGAGCTACACATACACTTCATCGGAAATATCATTCATGATCGTGTTCTTGAAGTGCAATATTATTCAACCAATGATAAAGTTGCTAATATCTTTACAAAGGCTCTCACATAAGCGAAGTTTACCAAACTTCGATCTATTCTTGGAGTTCAGGAAATTTATCATTAAGTGGGGATAGGCTCTAATGCCTCCTTCCTTCTCCTATTGTGACACCTTTGTAAATCCTTAAATCCTATCCCAAGTTGTCCTTAATGGGAGATGTTAGGCTATTCCGACACATAGGAAATAGTCTCCTATTGTGTCACCTCTGTAAATCCTTCAATCCTATCGCAAGTTGTTCTTAAGGGGGGATGTTAGGATATTCTGACACATAGGAAATAGTTAACTATAGCTTGGTCTAGCGTAGAGTTAGGTAAAGTTTGTTTCTTTACTATGCACATTTATAACTTATAATTTGAAGGTCACGATATGTAGTGATCTGACAGTTCACTCTCTCATCGGTATTATCGACACTTGATTCGTGGCCTAACACCCGATTGGTCCATGATCTCTATTTAAAGAGCATGGATGGTCATGTGTCTGGTAACCGTAGATGAGAGAATATTATGTAAAATTTATTTCTTTATATTAATAAATTGCCTGAACTGGTCATGCTAGATTAGGCCATGGACTGTTTCCCTCTTTGATGGTTTTAACCATGTCAAATACTGGTGTACTAATTTGTGATCTATTTGTGAGCAATGACCTTTGGTGTTTGATCCAAATAACTTAACTTCTAAATTCCTATTCTCCAGCTACGTCACTGTCTTTTCTGATTCTCTTCAGTGAAGATAAAACTTGTTGAGTGAATGCTCCAAATAGGTCAAACTGCTTCTATATATATATCCTTTCTAATAGGTTAAATTTCCCTAATGTAGGAAGAATTCATGGGGACTGGGCTGACATGGTGTGGAGGTGACAAATAACCTTTTTTACTAAAATATAATTATTTGATATAAAATCCAAATAAGGATGTAATAAAAATTAAAATGATTCTAATGACTCAAGTAAAAACCTAGAAGCTTTTAATGGAGGCTTTTACCTAGAAAAAATTTGCCCAAGCATGAAACCCATGCTTTAATAAGTCATTTTATTTAATAATAAAATTTCTTTTGACAAGTACAATTATGAAGACTAACATAATTTACATTCTTAAACACTTCATCCTTGAATGAAAACAAGTGATTGTCATATTTGAAGTTTCAACTTCAAACTTATAAACTTCAACACTTTATATATGGGCTTATTGAGCAAAATATTCCAAACAATGGTTATACCTCACATCCAAGAATTTAAAGAGGCATCAAACTTCACATTAGTTCTTAGAAAATTATCATCAAGCAATATGCTTCAATTCTACTTGGAATAGTAAGATGTTCGGTGCCTTTCTGAACTTCAGTGTACTTCTACATAACTTTCAAGAATGTAATCAAGAGAAACATGATATTGAGCAAGATAATTTGTTAAATATATATACCTTCCAAGGGAGGATTTCAAAGTTCCTTTTGACTGCACCTTTCATAATTTTACATGCTTGAATTCTTAACAAGGCATTTTTTGAGACTTAAGTCAAGATAAAATACATTTTGATCATAGAATGAAACTAAGATAACCTCCCATAATTTCCAAGTAAATCTTTAAATATGCCAGGACAAATTTTCTCAAATCTATCCAAAGTCAACTTCAGGTTTCTAAGAGGGGAGTCTTCCTCAACCTTATATTTTTGGATTACAAAATCATAACTTCTCTTAAGTATAGTCCACAAAAATCTATATGATGATGAGCTACAAAAATTCTCGTGAGCCATGATTATCCATATAATTCACATAAGTATGGAGCCACAAAACTTCATATGAGAGCTTCATATTTCACATAGGATCCATGGAAATCATGGGACCATTTGAAGTGTATTTTGGTGGAGGAGAGTTCTTATATATAAAATCTCCAAGAGGGGTTGATTGAGAGCTTCTATGGGAGCATGAATTTATATGAGGTTTGGTTCCATCTAAATCTTTTTTTTTCTTCCTTTTAGAGGGATCATATTAATATGTCAGACTTTAGTCATTATCAAATATTTTTTCAATATAAATTTTGTATGGAGACAAGGTCCTTCAAGTTGGAGATACCTAAATTTAGTCCTTCTTTGATTTTTTTATGTACAATATGGAATTGTTGACTTAACATGATTTTGTACAATTATGCCTAAGAATTATCTTAGTGAACAAATCATTCTTCAAGGATTTTTGACCTAAACAAATAAAAAACAAGTAGAGATGGATTCTTATATACTTAGTCCTTTGAGAAATTCCATATTCTTTACTCATATGATTTTGGTTCCTTATGAAACTTTTGAAATTGGAGAAATGCTAGTTGTTCCATTGTTGTCTATCAAAAAAATTCAAAGATTTGTTCTACTTCCTCTTGCAAGGAAAATCTACTTTCCACAATAGTCAATCAAGAACATATCTTTTTTTTAGAATGAGGGCTTTTCCTTCTTAGGTCAAATCCTTACTTTTTTCATATAATTACTCTTAGAAATTCATCCTTGATATGATCAAGCTTCCTCAAGTGTGGAATAATATCTCTTAAATGCTCTTTTTCATTCACCATAGCTCTGATACAATGTTTATTTTCTAGTGTAATCAAGACCAATGCAACTTTTCAATCTGATAACTACTTCCAATGATACAACTTGAATTATTTAGAACATTCCAATCCTTCAACAGTTATACATGAAAATTTTTAACCATTAACCATTTCAGCTACAATTCACCATTAAATGGTTCCAAAAACTATCTCAAAATGTCATCGCTCTTCATCAATTCACAAGGTTCCAGACTTCATAGTCTTCTTTCTCTTACTTTTTACTTTCTAGAAATATTCATCTTGGACGCAACCAACTTCTTGACATAGATTAAAAAAAATGCTTCAATTTGGTTGATCCTCCTGCTCCCACTAATTCCAAATCTCATCTAATAAAATATCTCAAAACACGTACAATATCTCAAAACAGAGGTCTTCTTATCACAATCTTTGTTCTTCCAATCTATTGCCATAGCCATGACAATCTTCATTATGTGCCTGCAATCCTCATTAGGAGGCCAAAGAAGAACAAATACAACCAAGAAAGATATACAAGGACAAGAATAATAAGAAAAATAATAATAATTTAAAATGAGAGAGATATAAGATACTTATATTTTGATAATAATTCATCTCCCTCTTGATATTTAGCTTTCTTGCATCCATTATTGTAAATCAACCTTTTCTACATCATCGTCATGATGTCATTCATTCTTTGCATGAACTAGGGTTTCCTTTTTGAGTGGAAACATCCAACCCCAAGGTTTTGTATATAGACCCTAGGTATTTCTTATCTAGCTACTTGCTATGATTTAAAAACCCTAGAAATACAAATTTCTAACATTTCACAGTCAATACTCACAGTCTTCTTAGATTCTCAATGATCTTCATGATGATTCTTGATCATTCCAAATTTGGTTTCCCAAACTCATTGTAGAAACTTAACAGATATCATTCAATATATCTATTGACCAATTATATTTTACCAATTTATCCTTTCAACCCACATATCCCAAATACATCAAGTTCATCATTAATAGGATTTTGATTCTCAGATTTGAAGATGTGTTCAACCTTTCTTTTTCATTGTAAACTTTCCTCAAATTCAAAGGAAACATCAACCTTCATAACTATATCATGATGTATTCTTACATATGACATCAATTCTCTAATAATTTGATAAGAAAAATCTCAATAAATATAAAACGAGTACTACAAATGATTTTAAAGAGGGACTCAACCTCTTTTCCATTTTAATCAAGATTTATGCAAAGTTATTGTTAGTGGAAGATATATATTTCTTCCTTATTTTGAGAAAAGAGTATCCATATTTTATGAGAATATATACATTTCCTCCAACAATGTAGATATATACCATACTTAGAAGTCATATCACTTCAATATTATGATACATGTGAAAGGCTAATATCATTTCTCTTATTATACATTTTCATAATATCCACAACTAATGTTTCCTTGAAGATCAATAATGAAGAAACTTCATGTTGAGAAATCAATTATTATAGGAATTAGGGTTTCATTCCTATTTCTTCATAATTACTTGTGAATTATGTTGGATTATTTTACTTATTTATTAGTTTATCTTTCATCAAGAAATTACCAAATTATATGTATATGAAGACCATAAGAACAAGATACATAAGATGTAGGTGCTCAGCCAGGGAAAAACCCCTTCAAGAGGAAAACCTAGTCCAACTCTTCCACTAGTAGATTCAAATCAAGATGAGACTCTCCAATACCTCTTATACCTATAAAAATACCTCCTCCAACCACCAAGTCAACCCTTTCCTTTAATTGATGATCTATATCAAAATCTCCAAGTAACAACTCCCCAACAACAACTTCAATCTAGAAGTTTGGCCCCTAACAGTAGAACTTTGACCCCCAAGAACAAAATTTTGGACCTGCAAAAGACATGAAATTTCAGCCCCAACAACTACCCATAAACTTCACACATTTTAGATATAGATAGCCCAAAAACTCAAATTAGGTATTCCCAAAAAATTTCGTCCTTATCCAGCTACTTCGCTCTCTTTTCCGTTTCTCTTCCTTTAATATCATTTTTTTTGAGTGAATGATACAAATAGGTCAAACTGCCTCTCTATATATAGCCTTTCTACTAGGTCGAATTTCCCTAATGTAGGTCGACTTCATGGTACTGGACTGACTTGGTGTGGAGGCAAATGACATTTTGTACTAAAAAATAATCATGTTTACATGAAATAAAAGCCCAAGAAGGGTGTAATAAAAATTACAATGACTCTAATGACTCAAGAAAAAACCTAGAAGCCTTCAATGGAGGCTTTTACCTAGAAAACATTGACCCAAGCATGAAACCCATCCTTTAATAATTCATTTTCTCTAGTAATGATTTTTTTTTTACAAGTAAAAGTATGAATACTGACACTAGTTACATTCTTCAATACTACATCCTTGAATGAAAACAAGTGATTCTCATATTTGAAGTTTCAACTTCAAAATTAGAAACTTCAACATTTTGTATATGGGATTATTCATCAAAATATCCAAACAAGGGTTATACGTCACATCCAATAATTTAAAGAGGCATCAAAGTTCACAATAGTTCTTAGATAATTATCATCAAGCAATATGCTTCAATGCTACTTGGAATAGAAATATGTTCAATGCCTTTCTGAACTTCATTGTACTTCTACAGAACTTTCAAGAATGTAACCAAGATAACCATGATATCTAGCAAGGGAATTTGTTAAGAAATATATACCTTTCAAGGGAGGATTTCAAACTTAATTTTGACTGCACATTTTAGAATAGTACATGCCCGACTTCTTAACAAGGTGTTGTTTGAGAATTTATTCAATATAGCATATCTTTTGATCATATAATGAAATTAAGATAACCTCCCACAATTTCCAAGTGAATCTTCCAAGATGCAAAGACAAACTTGCTAAAATTTGTCCAAAGTCAACTTCAGCTTTTTAATAGGGCATCTTCCTCAACCTCAGAATTTTGGATTAAAAAATCATAACTTCTCTTAAGTATAGTCAAAAAAAATTTATATGATGATGAGCTAAAAAAATTCTCACTAGCCATGATTAGCCACAAACTTCACATAAGTATGGATCCACAAAAATTCATATGAGATCTTCATATTTCACATAGGAGCCATGGAAATCATGGGACAATTTGAAGTGTATTTTGGTGGTGGAGAGTTCTCATATATATAATCTCCAAGAGGGGTCAATTAAGAGCTTCTAAGGGAGCATGCCTTTACATGAGGTTTGGTTCTTTCTAAAGCTTATTTTTCTTCCTTTCAGAGGGCTCATATTCAGATGTCATACTTCATTCCTTGTCACACATATTCTCAATCTAAATTATGTATGGAGACAAGGTCCTTCAAGTATTATATATTTCAATTTAGTACTTATTTGATGTGTTTATGTATAATATGGAATTGTTGAATTAACATGCTTTTGTACAAATGATGACTAATAATTTTCCTAGTGAACAAAGAATTCTTCAAGGATTTTTTACCTAAAAAAATAAAAAATAAGTAGAGATGGATTTTGATGTAACTTAGTCCTTTGAGAAATTCCATATTATTTACTCATATGATTTTGGTTCCTTCTGAAACTTTTGAAATTTGAGAAACTCTAGTTGGTCCCTTGTTTTCTATCAAGACAAGTCAAATATTAGTTCTACTTCCTCTTGCAAGGAAAAACTCCTTTCCACAATAGTCAATCAAGAACATATTTTTTTCTAAGAATTTGGGCTTTGTACTTCTTAGTTCAAATCCTTCCTTTTTTCATATAAGTACACTTAGAAATTCATCCTTGAGATGGTCAAGCTTCCTCAAGTGTGGAATAGGATATTTTAAAACCTCTTTTTCCTTGACCATATATTTGATACCATGTTATTTTTCTAGTGCAATCAAGACCAATATAGATTTTAAATTTGATGAATGATTCCAATGATACAACTTGTCTTCTTTAGAATATTCGAATAATTCAAAAAGTATACATGGAAAATTTCAACCATTAACTTCTTCAATATAGAAATAAAGATTAGCATAAAAATAGTAAGACAAGAGGCACCAAAATTTTGGTCATTGATGAGGGAAATACCCATAAGAGGAAATCTCAACAATATTTCCTTATGATAGAGAGTTCAATTCATCAAAAGGTACATCAGAATATTATAGTCAAAATTTCAATCTCTAATCTCAATAAATGCCAAGTCAAACCACTCAAATGAGAGAGAAATAGTCAATGTTGGTCCAAATCAAATTCTACAATAGAGGGGCCAAATTTTGACCTGAGCCAGCTAGTCAAAGGGCCAAAATTCAGCCTACAATACCACAGTCAAAGCTCAATCAAATCACATAAGTTGACCTATGGTCCACTCTTAGTCAATGACCCAAAAATGGAGATAAAATTTTGTCAAACAAAGTCAATGAATCACAAGGAAACTCGGCCTCCAAAATCAGTCAAGAACTCGGTCATACAATAACATTAAATATCAAGTTATTGGTAGTCAAACATAATTCAAATAGATGGTCAATGCAAAACAAATACTCTTCTTCTTATTCTCCTCGCACGTGTGAACAAAACACCTTCGGTTGATCAAATGAGATGTGATAGATAGATTTCAAATGAGATCAATTGAATCCCAATCTATACATGTTCTAGGAGGTGTGTTTTAACCTTGGGGTCAAACCATTTCAATCAGTGGGGCTAACTTGTGAAAATGAGGTCGAATTGGTAAACATAAAAATATATAATTTCTCCTTGCTTTTGCAAATGAAAATACTGGTCAAAGCTACCAATTTTCAATAGAATCATGGGAGGAACAAGGTGATTTATCATTTCATGTTTGATGATGATGGTTTGGCACATTTCTTCTCTCACTTCTACATGGATATTCTAGGATAGAGATTGATGATGTTATTTTTTTTGCATATTAGAGGGATGTAGTACTTCATACAACATGGTTTATACCAACGTAGGTATCTTTTCATATTTTGATTTGATTTATCATTTTATGTTTGATGATGATGGTTTGGCACATTTCTTCTCTCACTTCTACATGGATATTCTAGGATAAAGATTGATGATGTTATTTTGTTTGCATATTAGAGGGATGTAGTACTTCATACAACATGGTTTATACCAACATAGTAATGTTTTCATATTTTGATTTGGGGTATATATATATATATATATATATATATGGTCAGTGATTATTTAAAATTATTATTTTGAGCAAATGAATTAAGTTGAGAAGTGAAGTATTAAATGATTTATTTAATGGAGTAGGAGGGCCCCACCTATTACGAAATTAAAACATAATAATTAAAATAATTTAACTTTTTTCCTTCAAAAATCCCATCCTTGTATTCTAATCAATGCTTGATTAGAAATTAAACCACAACAATCTCCAAAAGTGGTTCAAATTCCAAAATTATTTTGAATAATTATAAAAGAGGACGAGACCTATGGAGCAAAAGGGAGAACACTGGGAGGAGAGGTATGCATTAAATAATTTCTAGTTGTAATTCCTTCCTTCTTATTTTGTTTTTTTGTGAGTTACAAGAAGTTGAACCAAAGGTGGCAACATATTATTTTTGAAGGGAATATGCAGTCTAAAAGGCAACTCCACTCAACCTTTGAGAAAAAAATTTAGGTAGCTTGAGATTCCTACTATTTATTTGTTGTTAAAAGGCTTGGTATTAATTTAACCAGTGCTAACAACCAGTAATATTTCCTAAAAAACATATTGTCTATGATTCTATCAAATCATTTGAAAGTGTTTGAATGTTGTCTCATAATTTTTCTTTTCCAATGTGTCTATTTATGACCTTTTTTCATTTCAAATACTTAGAATCCAATTTAGCCAAATATTATTTTTTGTAATATGCCATTGTAATATGTTGTACTCATAGGCATTTATTTAATAAATTATCCTTTTTATCTACCTTTTATTGTGTATATTTCTCGTATAATTTTGTATTTGTATCTGCAATTTGTTCTCTTAACTTTATAAAATTAAATATAGTTGAGGCTTTACAATTTTTTTTGGTTGTAAGACTCCAAAATACATATTAATTTGTTGTCATTTCATGTATAATTTTTATTTTTTCACTGATTTTTCTATGTATAACCTTTATTTTTGAAATTTTTATGATTTCAACTATATTTGTATATATATTAACCTCAGTTTCCTATAAATAAACTTCTTTTTGTCATAAAAAAATATTTAAATCTCTTTCCAACGAATCATAACACTTGGCTGCAAAATATCAGGAAAACATGTCCCACTATCTCACCTGCCCTATCAAATTCGAGGAGTTGATTAAGAGAAGCATAAAAAATTCTTCTCGGTCAACACCTATTTTCCTTACCCTTAACATGCTTAATATCGAAATAAAATTTTCTAATGAACTAAAACCATATACCTTGTCTAGCATTTAATTTCTTTTGATCAAACGTGTATCTCAGCCCTCCATGATCTAACATCAATACAAGTATTCTTTTGAACAAGTGGTGCCTCCACATATTTAGGGCATGAACAATTGTTGCTAAATCCAATTCATGAGTGACATAGTTATTCTCATGCTCATTTAATTTTCTCAATTTTTATCAAATCACATGTCATTTCATCAAGACTCCACCTAGGCCTTCCTTGCAGCCATATATGAAAACTATAAAACCGTTTTTTGGGTATGATATTATCAAAATAGGTGCATGTGTGAGAAAGTTATTAAGCTTATCAAAAAATAGATACATAGTTTGATGTCCATTAGAACTTAATCCCTTTATTTTTTATGGCCATGATTGGATGTCCAATCTTTGAAAATTCTTGAATAAATCATTGATAATATCTAGCCAATCCCATGAAGGATCTAACCTTTTTGACATTTCAGGTAGTAGGCCACTCTATTATGGCCTTGATATTCAAGGATCGATAAATATTATTTCCTTTGGGATGACATGTCCCAAATATTTAATTTTTGATTGGAAGAAATAACATTTGTTGATTTTTGCATACAACTTGTGTTCCCTCAGCAATTTCAATACTGCCTTCAATTGTTTTTCATCCTCTTCTCTAGTTTTTTAGTAAACTAGGATATCATCCACAAAAGCTAGCATGAACTTTCCTAAATACTAGTTTTGGACACTATTCATCTAGAACTTAAATGTGGTTGGAGAATTTGTGATCCCAAATGGAACCACCACAAACTCGTAGTGCTTGTATCTTATCCTAAACATTTTCTCGTAGATACCTTCATCTTTAATTATAACCTAGTGATAACCAAATTTGAAATCTATTTTGGAAAATGTTGCAGGCCTTCTTAGCTAATGAAATAGATCATCAACTCTGAAAAATTAGTATGTATTTTTCATCATGTCTTTATTCGACTATTTATAGTAAATATAAAACCATAGTGTGTCATCCTTTTTCTTCATAAATAGTGTTGGCGATCCCTAGGGTGACAGAATAGTCCTAATATACCTCTTATCCAACATTTCTTTCAACTGCAATTTTATTTTTACTAGTTCTAGCATGCTCATGTGATATGGATATTTTGAAACTTGCATTGAACAAGGAATCAACTCAATGGAGAAGTTTATTTCTTTTTGGTTTGACAATATCAACACTTCTTTAGGGAATACATTATTATATTTATTCAATATAGGGTTTTATTTAGTCTTGATCTTGTTGTTTTCTATCACACTGGTCACTTGGGCCACATATAGGGCACACTTCTTCCTATTGCATTTCTTTACTTGTAACAATCAAATATGTTCAATTGAGATAGTATTTCTCACCCCTTGTAGTGTTCTTTCCTCACCTTCATCATTGATGCATTCTAATGAATTATTATAGCATCCCAACTTAGTTTGATGGGTTTTCATCTAGTCCATACCCATAAACACATCATATGAACCCAACGATAGCACATTGAGGATCGTTATCATAGGCATGCCACCCAACTCCAAGTGGCATGATTTCAACCAATATTCCACCCTCTTCTTGACTCCCATGGATAGTTGGAACGACCATAATTTAAAATTAGGTTTATTTTTCAAAGCACGCATCTATACAATTTCTGATTTGATATAAACAATTAGAACCTGGATCAATTAAAATTGACACAAGTTGGTTGGTGCTTATACCTTTCATTTTGATCTCCATGTATTGATGATGTTTTTTTTTTTTCCAATGCCAGATAAATTTGGGGTACGCTCTGACCCAAATCATTCACCATTTGTACTATTTTGACATTATATAGTTTCCTTCTAGTTTTTTTTTGGCGAGGAAAATCCATCAGCGTGTGGTTATATCCACATCCTCGACACTGTAATTTCCATCTCTTGGTCTCCTGGACCTCTTATCTTACTAATTTAATATTTCGGCCTCTATTGGTGGCAAGGAAATTCCACTGGAATTCACTTTTAGAAAGGGTGGTGAAATTGACATTTTTCCTCACTTGCTTGTGTCTTGAGTATTTTGATCTTATACCTTTAAACTTGGCGTTGTCTTTCCTTCTCCAATTTTCCCAGAATTCGGCCTTATGCTTGGATTGATCATAGAAATACTTGGCCTTTTAGATGGTTTCTTCAATGTCCTTGGCTCATTGAACTCTATCTTGTCTTTGTAGGATTGTGGTAGCCCACTAAGGTATCTCTTGATTTTTACCTTCTAGTCCCTAACGCAGGACAAATACCTCAACAACTCCAAAAATATGTTGGTATAAGCATCTAAGGTGAACTATCCTATTTTATGCTCATGGAGATCTTTAATCATGGTATCATAGTACCTATCAGCAAGTACTTTTCCCATAAACATTTCTCAAATTTTCTACATGTTAGTTCCTTCTATCTAATGCCTTTAACATTCTCAAATCTTCCCACCATATATCATCTTTTCCTTTCAAATTGAAAATGGCTAGCCTAGCCTTCATGTTCCTAGAATAGTCATGGACTCTAAAGTATTTATTTAAGACCAAAAATTAGGCTTATGATTCTTCATTATTTTTTATCTCCACATCAAAGGTAGGAGGATTTTCTTTCTTGGAATCTTTTGACATTATTCTTATCGCATTCCTCCATTTTTGGTGGCATCTTCTTATTGTAACACCAGAAAACTGATCATGGTTATTTTTCTCTCTTTCCATATTATTGAGTGGCGTTTCTCATCTCAATATGTATTCATTGCCCTATATATTCCTCTTCCATGACTTTTTTTCTTCTACGTTGTTGGCTTCCAACCCATGTTTCTAGATCTTAGATGGACTTTGTTGAAATTATTTCTATCTATAGATCTAACACTAGGCTCATGTTTTTTTTCCTTTCTAGATATGATAAGTTATACAATATCATTGCATCCACCTCTACTTGTATTTCCCGATATATGAAAATAAAATCATGTTTTCCTTGCAGATCCTCATTTCTTCTCTCAAACTCCTATGGGCATCCATCCAATAAGGGGATTTTTCTTCTGATTTCCTTCCCACTAAGAAATTGATTAGGATTATTTTTGTCCATCCTATACCATACCATTATGTTGCTCATTCCTCTACTTCTGCTACAAATTGTGTCTTCTTATGTGTTATCACACACACGCACACACAACTAGTTAGTTAATCAAGAAAAAACATATTAATTAA
Organism: Pinus albicaulis; assembly: GCA_034641835.2. Taxonomy (NCBI): domain Eukaryota; kingdom Viridiplantae; phylum Streptophyta; class Pinopsida; order Pinales; family Pinaceae; genus Pinus; species Pinus albicaulis. Next base: position 497,977,037 of record CM076581.1, on the reverse strand, counting down.
CAAGCTTAGAATGTTAGCTCCAAGCATGTTGATTTGAAGTCTTTCACGAAACCAAAACACATGTAATTTTCACAATTTAGGAAACAAAAGACATTAGAATTCTATCAAGGTTATCAACCATATTAGCTGCAAGTTTAAAATAAGTCTCCTTGCAACAATTAAATTATTAGATAAAACTTTATCCTTTATGTGCGGGAATATTTATGTCTAGTGTTAAACCTATGCATGTATATTAATATGTATAAGGGCTCTATATTTTATCTTCTATGATCCTTCTAGTCCAAGTGTTGAACTTGTGCTCTGATACCAATTTGTAACCACCTTTCACCCCCTTACGCATCCTACACTATGGGAGGCATTACCCATTTGAACTAAAGTCTATTATGAAGATGGGGTTATAAACCTATCATTTTTTCAAGTTTGTGTATTTTAATTTATGATACCACCTTTTTGTTAAGATCATCAAGATATTTCCAACAATATAAATTTTCTCTAAATATGAATCCCAAATCTGAAGTTGTTCTCATTAGAGTTTTTGGACTGTTAAAAGAGGCCATGTCATCACAAGGGTGACATGTGGTCTATAACTAAGCTACATGACACTACCATGCTATTAACATTTGGTACATATATACCATTCTATGATGGGTCAAGCTTACACAACACATTGAACATGGCTTGTTTTGTATGTTCGAGGTTGCCAAACATGGTGGAACCCCTAGATCCACATCATATTGGATTGGAAATATTCCATATTTCTCCTTCCTCATATGAAATACATGTTATTTATAGTGATTCGATGGCCCTCAAACTCAATGGAACCACCCCCAACATACTCCTACATTGAATCGGCTTCACCTACCTCTGCTCTACTCATACTATTGGATATGTCTCATGTTGTTGGCCAGTATACGATGGCATCCAACTTTGATCCAAGTCACATTGGATCGACTCCATAACTCGATAACCTACTTGAATCCTTAACAATCCAACGACTTAATGGTAGGGCTCCCTTTTTCAAGGTTCCACTATTATATTGGAACTTTTTCCACCAAATCAACCTTTTTGGAGTTTGATGGTCTAGAATTCCGGTGGTGAGGTTCCATTGAGTTGGTTCCACTATTGTATTGGTATTTATACCATTGGATCGAATATTTTCATTCTAATAGTCCACAACATACTTGGGCCTAGTTATTTGGTCTTCTAGTGGGCATGGTTCTGCTGGACATACTTCCACCTAGGCCCATTTCCTCCTCTATTCAACTTGTACGTGATAGATTTTTTGTTTCTGATTATGTGTAATATCCCAAATGGGATATTTTAACTAAAAATTTCGAAATAGACTTGAGCAGCAAAATAAATGGAAATAAACACACAGCCACCAATATAACACAATACATGTCGATAAAATCACCGAGCCATTTTATTAATCCATGGTAAAAAGTACATCAACATAAAGGAACAACGAAACTTGAGCTTGCCAAGCAAGCGGAGCAAAACCCAGAAAGATATTTGGCCCAATTAATGAATGACACTGGCAATGTTGTAGATGGCTCGGTAAGAGGACTGCTGCAAATCTGCTACAACAAAAGCTATCACTGAACCCACTGAAGCACAAGTTGAAGATCTGAATGATCCTCACACCAATCCTTGAAGCTCTGCGAAACTTCTAAATGAAGTCTCTTCAAGAGAGTTGGGTTTTCGTCCAACACTCACAAATCACCCGAGGGTTTCCATCCTGGGGCTATGACTGAAGTAGAGAACCACGGTCTCACACCTCTCATATAATAAAATAACATGATCCCATAGATATCCCTCAATGGCCTCCTCCCTTTCTTTTATAGATCTCTTGGAGCCTTCTAGAGCATTATTTTATTATTATTTTATTGATGGAGCACTTTTCCCTCTTATTAAAATATTTCTTTTTAATGCAGAAAAGAGTAAATTGGCTACCACATCTCCTCCGGTCACTGAAAATAATTTCCAACTGTCCCATAATGGAGGTATCCTCGTCCCGGTTCCAATGAGCTATTACACTAAGGTGTTATTTCATGTATTCCTCCCAGAATGCCACTGTGAGTGTAATTATCTAAGTTAAGCCCATAAATAACTCAAATTTCCGAAAGTTGTTAGAATGCACCGGAACAAAAGCCAAAATGCTCGGATGATGGAATATATCAAGAGAATGCCACCTGACCACATAGAAACTCCTCAAAAATCCTCCAAAAAGCCCCTGGGCTCGCTGATGATACCAACTTGTACTTGTGACCGGTCTGCTCCTAACTCTGGAAGTCCATCATAGCCCTGTCATAGGTGACACCAAAAAAAGGAATATTACAGACCTTCTGCCCCAAGATTGCTTGCCCTCAAGCAATCGAAATATGTGGGCCACTCTATTGGCCCGTCACAGCTGAGACCCAATGCTCATATCCCATACAAACCTCTAGGTGTTTCTATGCACCTGTGTCAAACCACTCGGAATAGACCCCTCAATTCCAGGATCCTAAACCGATCCCTCACTATACTAGCCAACAAACAATCCTCCCGGATCCCAACGCCACCATGACTAATCATCGCCCAAGTCCCATGGCTCGAACTACGCACTACCTCTGGCTACAACTGATGCTCTATGAGGTGAAGACCATGACTCCAACTGCGCTGTATCTATGACTATGTAAGCCACCCCATCAACTGTGTACCAACTTATCACCTCTCTCTAATCCAATCCCTGACTAAATCCAATGTTGATCCTGCTCTCCTGAAACCAGGATGGGATGCTGAAGAAATGTCGATCTATGCCCCACTACCAACTAAAAATATGTATCATATGTCATGTCTAAGGGCTCCTGCTCCGCTGTGCTCCCTATGAAGAATATCGTACCATCAAGAGGGTACCAACTCATGATCTCTTACCAATCCATCCTGGAAGAAGAATCCAATGTAGCAACAACTGCATACGGAACACGCCTGGAGTGTTGTCGCCAACCCGTCATCAACTCACACTGATCTACCCTATCTGCCAACAAAAGATGCTTGTAGAAGAAAGACCTTCTCTCTATAATAGGCCAAAGTGGGAAAGATATGCTGCAAGCCCCATCAATGTACTCTTGGAGAGTGCTACTCACAGAAAGTACTGCAGCTCTGCTGACTACATGTACATATATCTACACCTCATCAATGTATTGGCACAAATATGGATGCTCCACCATCTCCAACAACTCCTCCCTCTCCTGATAGGGAATGTAATGCTCCGGTTATCCACTAGCCCCCTGCAGAACTATCCCATCAACCTCCATCATCTCTAGAGGGTATGGATCTGCAATTGTTGTCACCGTACTCGATGTATGTGCATCTGACTGCTCCTCCTCCATGGCTGACCCTAAGGTTAGCCACATATCCATCATAGACTCAATGTGAGCCTCTATCTGGCTCTCCCCCAAGGGACTATCATGCACGATGTGCATAGTATCCTCGTTTGCTGACTCAGGCTCCATCATATGCTTCTCTGGTTGAATCATCACAAGTGACTCATCACCTAGAGTATCTCCCGTAGAGTCCCCTGACTGCTCACCCTGCACATTAGAACACAACTCTGGTCTACTGTCATCATCTCTGCATGACTGCTCTCGCTCCCCAGAAGCATCCGCATCTGATCTCATGGATTCACCTGAAGAAGAGTCCTCATCCTGGCATACAGAAGGAATGCCCTTCTGTTCTGCGTCTGCCACCTCATCTGCAACTCTCAAACATGAGTGATGAGGCCCCCATGGTCCTTTGCAAATGAAGCAAAGTCCCTTCCTCCTCAGCTCATTTCTGCTTCCAGATCCACCAAACTGGAGCAGCTCCTCCCTGGTCAACTATCTCCTGAAAAGGTCAATGTTCTGCTCAACCAACCTTTGGGCTAGTTCATAAGAAGCAGGTGAGACCAACTGCTCTCTCCTCCAAATTCTTAACAACCTAGTCTGCAACTCCCAGCAAATGGCCTCACGGATTCCCATACATGACGACAATATGGACTGCATGTGTTCTATGATTGTGTCAGAATGATGTCTCCTAATGCTAAATAGCATTGGAACATCTGCAGAATCAAGCCATAACACTCAAAGTCAAACATGATCTCATGAGTCCAGGTCATGGCCATGACTTCTAAAACCTCAAGCTTCCTCCCAAATGTAGAGCCTGCATAGTTTTCCAAATCTCGGAAGGTTCCTACTATCAATCTGAAAATTCTTTTCATAATGTCATCATTGTAGGGAGGGAAGGGTGCTGTTATCCTCAAAATATAACTGAAACAAGAGAAAACTATAATCTTGACTCTTTCACTTGGATGTTCCAAGATTCTGGCTTGTACCAATGCAAGCATAGATGGCTCCAAGGCCCAATTTAAACTCCAATAAAATTGCTCTATCTTTGGAAGACAGGATTCCAGTTTCTCCAACATGGGAAAGTCATTTTCTGATCTTCCGCTCTTTAAGTCCATGCCAAGTGCATAAAGCCAATTTCCCATTTCTCTCTCCTTTTGTAAATTCCTCGGGTGCCTTTGTTGGAGCAAACTATGTACCTCCTTGGAGAAGGGTCTGTTGTTTTGTTTCAAGGAACTAACTTCTACATTGTTTAATCTTTTTGGTCTTTGTTTTAGATCGCAACCCACCGAGGCACTGCTATGTTGATTTAGGAGTTGTTTTAAAAAATTCATTGTTTCAATGACATATATGGAAGTAACAGTGGTTTAGCTGGAATTTCACAAGGCAAGCTACAAGCTACAAGCACCAGGTGATGATTGCAAGGAAATCCAACTGCTCCAATAGCAAGCTCCTCCAGAAACTGCACTGCTGCTTCAAGACTACACTGCTGCCCGACTTCGGCCTCTGATTTACCCACTCAAAACTGCTCAAAAAATTCTAGGAATTTGGGAAGGAGATCCTTGCCCAAAACCCAAAAAAAAACCAAAAAGGGTTTCTTCTAATTCCAACCTTCAAAATCTGACCCTTTGTAGTTTGGTCGTCTTCCAATTTCGTTTTCTGGCACTACAGCTGCTACTGTCAATCATTGCTCTCCAAAATCCCAACAAACCTCCTCATATGGCTCTCTTATCAATTTCCCAACACCCCAGATCTAAAATCCCACCAATGAAGCTCCCACAAATGAGCCTCCTCCAATAACTGCGTAGGCCCTTCTAATCAAAATAGCCAAATAGTTGCAACTAAAAACTGGAAACCCGCAAGCTGATCCAAGATTGAAGCTCTGATACCACAGTAATATCCCAAATGGGATATTTTAACTAAAAATGCTGAAATAGACTTGAGCAGCAAAATAAATGGAAATAAACACACAGCCACCAATATAACACAATATATGTCAATAAAATCACTGAGCCATTTTATTAATCCATGGTAAAAAGTACATCAACATAAAGCAACAATGGAACCTGAGCTTGCCAAGCAAGCGGAGAAAAATCCAGAAAGATCTCTAGCCCAATTGATGAATGACACTGGCAATGTTGTAGATGGCTCGGCAAGAGGACTGCTGCAAATCGGCTACGAAAAAAGCTGTCACTGAACCCATTGAAGCACAAGTTGAAGATCTGAATGATCCTCACACCAATCCCTGAAGCTCTGCGAAACTTCTGAATGAAGTCTCTTCAAGAGAGTTGGGTTTTCGTCCAACACTCACAAATCACCCGAGGGTTTCCATCTTGGGGCTACGACTGAAGTAGAGAACCACGGTCTCACACCTCTCATACAATAAAATAACATGATCCCAAAGATATCCCTCAATGGCCTCCTCCCTTTCTTTTATAGATCTCTTGGAGCCTTCTAGAGCATTATTTTATTATTATTTTATTCATGGAGCACTTTTCCCTCTTATTAAAATATTCCTTTTTAATGCAGAAAAGAGTAAATCGGCTACCACGGCTCCTCCGGTCACTGAAATTCATTTCCAACTGTCCCATCATGGAGGTATCCTCATCTCGATTCCAATGAGCTATTACACTAAGGTGTTCTGTCATGTATTCCTCCCAGAATGCCACCGTGAGCGTAATTAGCTAAGTTAAGCCCGTAAATAACTCAAATTTCCAAAAGTTGTCAGAATGCACCGGAAAAAAAGCCAAACTGCTCTGATGATGGAATATATCAAGCGAATGCCACCCGACCACATAGAAACTCCTCAAAACTCCTCCAAAAAGCCCCTGGGCCCGCTAATGATACCAACCTGTACCTGTGACAGGTCTGCTCCTAACTCTGGAAGTCCATCCTAGCCCTGTCATAGGTGACACCAAAGAAAGGAATATTACATTATGAATTGATGGTCTATTTATACTGGGGGCACAATGAATCGAGGCTTGGCCATTGGCCCTTCCCCACATGGTTATATAATGTGCCATATTACCATTTCGCAGGTCCTTGAGATAAGAAGAGGGAAACATCTCCTTCAGAAACTTTATTAAGATTTTCAATACTACCCATGAAATGATGGACCAATTCAACCCAGTTATATAGGGATCTTGCAAAATCCTTGTAATTCCATATTCATTTACATATATCCATTAATCAAATTAATGTGTAATACACTGAACTGCATAACTACACAAGGGAAATTAAAATATATCCTTAGACATCACAAGTCCATTGAACAAGTTTATATATTTATTCAAGTCCTTACTATCAAAAAATTGAGAGAGAAAGCATGAACACATAGATTATCACATTATTCATCAACTAATATTTATTAGCACAAACCAAGTAATTCATTCAATTCATGGAAAACATGCTAAACTACAACTCATGAGTATAGTAGTGGTATACCTAGTTCAAGCATACATTTAACCATAGAGATATAGGATAGCTCATAAATCTTGAGCACATAGTGAACTTCAAGAATTTACTCATGAATATACAAAACCATGCAATAGTCATAAGCATACCAAGAATATCATAGTTCATAATCCAGCATGATGGATCATTTATACTTATTTGTGTATGATAAATTATACTTATATCTGGAAACTAAAGGACAAACTTCCACACTCCATCCATAGGCCAACTACATGGTAGATTTATTGTAGCTAACCACCCTCAAGCAAAATCCAAAGTATAAGGGGATGCTTTCTTAGGGAAAATTCATACCAAAACTTAGTAAACATTTATGATATGGATTCCATTGTCTTGGTGGTATATTAGTTGTCTTTTTATACCAAGTAATAAAGGGGTATACAATCCACTACCTAGGTGGTTTATTAGGTCTTCAGCAAGCACCACAGTGACTTAGATTTCCCTTTCTAGGTGGTTTATTAGCTATACACACTTGGTGCTTTGTGTTCTATCACAGGATTTCACATAAGTTCTATATTGGGTATTACTCACTCCTAGAGGTTAAATACACTATCTATGTGGTTTATCAATTGTATTTTCATATAAAGCACCACAAGAGTCTGCAATCCACTATCTAGGTGGCTTATAAGCTCTCCAACAAGCACCATAGTGACTCAGACTTCCCTATCCAGGAGGTTAATCATCTATACAACAAGCACCATAGTTATTTGGTCATCCACTAAGCCTCCCAGTTACCACTCAGGATAAACACATAGCCAAGTGGGCTCAAATAAAAAATCACAGGGAATAACACCCAAGTCGTATAACAAAAGGCTTAACGATCACTCTATCTTATTTATTCATATTTGTTTTATCTCCAATAGCTCCTTTCATTATTTTTCCATCGTCAAGGGGATTTTCCACATCCAAGGATAGCTAATCCACACCATTGATGCTCTCATACCTCTATCAATTCCTTTTCTCTTTGCGTCTCCTCTTGTGTCTATTGCCTCTTGGAATTTTGTTCTACGTTGGTACAAAGTTGTCATCCCTTTCCTCAATCCACAAGGGGGATTTGGATGTGTACAATATTGTGTCCACACCACAAAATCCCATCTCATTACAACATACCAATGAAGTTGGTGGATTGGTCAGCAACCAACCTTTGAAATTTAATGTGGGTGGCTCTCGATTCTTAAAGGAATGCAACCTACCTTAACCTAAAACAATATATCCATGGTGTCCCTCCCTTCATGCCATCATTAAATTATCATTTAATTTTCAAGTGTTTTCAAGGTCTGCTTTAGTTAGTCATGACTCTCATGCTAGCAATACACAATTTATATTTATAGGCATGGGGGTGGAACAAAAGGGTTGTTACAATATCATTCAACACATAATTCCAATAAAGGAAGGTACCAAAATGTTTTAGCATAAAATATGGAAGGTGCACCCCAGACTTGAAATATTAATCCAAAAGGAACTCGAGAATTTAATGGATAAAAAAATAATTTTTTAAGATTAGGAATTCAATGTGGGTTTTGAACCTTTTATTGGTGATAAAGAAGTTAGTAATAATCAAACTTGTGTTAAAATTAGAAACCTTAAACAAGCTTCTGATAAATACATTTACCATGTGCCTGCTATGGAACATATCCTCCAACAAGTATTAGGCTCTGAAATGTTTTCTCTACTATATGGGATATTTGGTTATAACTAAGTCCTAGTTGTAGAAGAAGATGGGCTTAATACCACTTTTCAGACCAAGTGGGAAACCTTATCTTACTGACATATGCATTTTAGGTTGATCAATGATCATGCTACTTTTCAGTGCACCATGGACATAATCTTCAGAGGTCTGTTAAGGAATAATATAGTTGTATATCTTGATGATGTCACTGGCTTATCCAAACAAAGATGAGACCACCCACAACACGTTAAGAAAATATTTTAAAGGCATAAAAAATATGATATTTTGATAAAATCCAAAACACATAATTTTTGTTGTCATTAAAAGAAACCTGTTGGGCCACATGATCTGCAAGCAAGACATATTTTTGGATCTCGAAAGAATAAAATAAATCACATAGATATGTCCTCCTAACAATAAGAATTCTATGTTGTCCTTATTAGGAAAAAATAAACTTTGTGAGAAGATTCATATCTAATTTAGACTAGATTATTAACCCTTTGTAATGAATGGTTAAGAAGGATGCTTGGTTTAAATGGAATGCAAAAAAAAGGAGGATGTTAGTAGAATCAAGGATGCCATAACATAAGCTAGTACAATCCTAATTTTAGCAAGGAAATCTCATTATACCTCTTTTTATATGACTTCTCCTTGGTAGTTGTACTCACTAGAAAACATGACCATGGAGGTGAAAGGTGAATCTCTTTTATGAGCATGGGTTTAGAAGGTGTTTAATTGAACTATCCTAACATAGACATGAAAGATTATGCTGTGTCTAAGGAAATTAGGTATTTTTGGCCATATATTCTATAGTTCCATGTAAAACTAATAGTTCCCATCCTACAATAAGTTCATTGTTTGTGCAAAAGGAACTAGGGGAATAAAGAGGAAACTAGATGAAATCTCTATAGGAATATGAGTTGGAATTCAAACCTACCCACAATATCAAAGGTCATGGTTTGTGTAATTTTTTTTTATTAAACCTTGAGACCCTAACAATGAGGAAGAAGAAGGGGAGAATGAGTTGTCTATGCACCCACTTAATACCCCTTGCAATTCCGAACTTGAAAACTCATTCTACCAAGAGCTAAAGCAATATATGCAACATGGTACCAATATTCTAGATAATCTTAGCATGAATTAGTGAAGACATATAAGGCTCAAAGCTTCACAATACCAATTGATTAATGAGGTACTCTTCATAAAGTACCACAAATGAGTTTTTCTCCATTTATTGGAAAATATTGATGTTGAGAATGTTCTCTCATAAATGCATGATAGCCTAGATAGTGGACACTTCATAGGTGAAACTAGTGCATTTTTTAAGGATTCTAATATTATGCCTATTTATAGTATTATAGGAAATTATTATAGTCTAAAAAGTCATACACATAGGACAAAGGCAAATATTCTATAAAAAAATATGTAATTTACTATTGAAATTGGTAAATTTTTTGCAAATATCATTCATTTCATAATATATATGTACAAAATAGGTAAATTTTTAAACAAATGGGTGTATTTTTTTTCTTCATAAAATGTCTAAAAAATAGCCAATTTGCAAATTTTTTCCTCTATAATTCACCCTGCTAAAACCACTGCACAAAATATCGTCACAGTAGGATACTACTAACTGGAATTTTACAAGGACTCACATGTATATGCCATAGCATTTCCATTTTATTAGAAGTGTGTTGGCCATGAGAAAACATTTTCTATCCCTTTGCAATTCATGATGGTAGACGAGTCATTCCAACAATGGGATTGGATGTAATTGGGAAGATTTACCTACATTCATCCAATGTAACAACCAACTCTTTCACCCATCGGATGGATGTCGTTCCATTGACCAAAATTAGTGATCAAGTGGTCATACAGTTTCTCAAGCAACAAATCATCACCAGGTTTGGAATTCCAACGTCCTTAGTCCTTAATAATGCTTCATATTTCTCATCTTTAAATTTTACTGAATATTAATTAGAAAAATGCATTGTAGTTATGCACTCAACTAATTATTACCCCCAAGGAAATGAACTAACTAAATCCAAAAATAAAAACCTGATTTATATCTTGAAGCAAACCATAACAGAACAACAAAGGAATTGGCATAAAACTTTATCCAATGCATTGTGTGCAAACCATGTAACCCCCAAGGATACTTTAGGAACCTACCCTTATTTTCTAGTCTATTGTAAAGAATCCATACTGCCACCCAATATATTGTTAATTTTTGGCATTAGTGACAAAATCCAATCATGGGATTAGATTCCTCTTTTTGAGAAAACCAATTTTGAATGTTGAAGCACTCAATTTGGACAAGGAAAAGTGTGTTTTTGAATTAAATCCCACTTGTGGACATTTTATCAAGTAGGCCCTAAATCAAATTGGGTACACTTGGAAGGCTATAAATACAAATGACCTCAACCTAATTTGGACATCATCATGAGAAATACTTCTATTATCTTCTTTGGTTTTGGCTCACATAGGTTTGAGTTAGTTCGCAGAGATTGGATCGCACACATTCACAATTATAGGGTCTAAAGGTCGCACACATGTCTAGGGTTTTTTTTCACAACTGCAGGCTTGTAACAGGAAATTTTCGGCTATAGTCATAAGCATGCATTATTATGCATGCAACCGATGGGTTTCAACTACATGCATGACACTCTCTCCATGTAGTTGGAGACTAGGGTTTGGTTTTTTAATTGACCAAAGCTTTCATTAGTAGACAGTGAAAATTGATCACAAGCTTTTGAATCAGGGTTTTGAGTATTAGCATTCTTGGCTTCATCTGATGGATGTTGTTTAGTTGATTTTGTTGGATAGGTTTATGATTGAAGATATGGATTATTGTACTCTCTATTTGTTGATTCATTTAATGAAAATATAATAAGAAGAATAATTTGAAATGGTTTTCCCCACATTGTGTTTTACCTTGGTCTCAGACCAATCGTGGTGTCTCTATGTGTGGATGATTTTATTTTATTATTCCTTTATGTTCCATTGAATTGATGATGATATTGTTCTTTCTATATAGTTGCATATGTTACTCAATAATTTTGTAGATCTGAATAATAATATGATGTTATGGGGTGAATTTAATATGAAAATGATGAAATGAAATTATGAAAACAAGAAAAAATATAGCCCTAAAGAAAAACTAACATGGTATTAGAGTTGAGTTGAAGAAAATTCATTGAAGATCATCCCTATGAAGATGCCTTTGTGATGGAAGCAAGAGAATCAATGAGGAGACCTAAAAGAATAATAGGATTTGAAGTAAACCCTAGGGAATTTGGTTATTACGTTTTGATGGATATTATGAGGTTAGAGCTTGGAAGAAACCTTGGATTATCAAAAAGGTTTGATAAACCATATCATGATTAATATGAATATCTTCAAGCACTTGTGATAGAGTTGATGTAGCCCTATATGGGATAGTCTCAGTTAGTGCTTGCTTACTAATATATTGGAGGCAACAATGTTACATGGACAATGGATAGTAGCGACTGTTGAAGGATAGTACAAGAGGGAGATGATCACCTCTCATTGAAGATAAGTGCTTTCAATTCATGTTACTCCTTTATGTATTTAATTTTGTTTAGATTTATTGATTTTATTATTGACTATACTTATTTCATGTGTATTTGAGTGTTTTCATACTTCTAAACTCTAGATGAGATATGAAAAGAAGATCCCTCTTGAGGATCATCTAATGTGCAAGAAACGAAAGTTAGAAAATAGATAGTGGAAAGCTGACAACTACCTATGGCAAATAGGTGTTACAAGCTACAAAGTTATGTGAATACTACAAGGTATGTAAACTGCAATATTGGATGGCAAGGTAGTACTTGACGTATGACAAGTATATGAAAATAAGTTTGGCAAATGTGATATATATTGGAATTCTTGATATTTTTCAAGCATATTTCATCATAGAAATGATGAATTTCATATAGAAGGCTAGCACATTGTTTTTTATATATATTAGCTTGATGCTTTCGTTAATGCTTGTGATAAGCATGATGAAAGTGTGAAAAAAAATATTGTTACTCTTCTTTATTTTGGTAAGGTTTTGTTGGATTCCTTGACTTAATTTTATGATTATGATCCTTGAAGTATGATGATATTCTTATATGACATTAATCTTTGATGAATTTCCGATGACATGACTGTGAGTTGTTATGATATAATATTGTGATATAGTTTGTAATATAATAGTTGTGTTGTAGCATGATAATATTATGATAGACAGGTTGATAATGATGATTAAAGAGGCTTCTCATTTAGAGGGAGAAACACTTCATGATACTTTATCACCTAGTATTATTTGAAAGGAAGACGCTTGACTATTGAAGGAAGGATTTTGGACATGAATAATCATCTGAAGTTGTTGAAAAGGTTTTGGAAATTTTCTAATTTGAGTAAAGAAGGCTTCTCTAGTTGAAGCCACAGTCGGTAGGAGAAAATATTAAGGGCTTGGTTATACATTAGGGGAATTTTGAGGTCTAAAATGGGCCTCCTAAGAAAATTATAAAATAATAGTGGAAATAATAAAATAATATTAAATTATATCATCAAATTTTAGAGGGAAAAAATAAAAAAACTATTTTTTCAACTCGTATTTTCAACTTATCTCCCTAAGGGTTTACTCAAATTTCAAGCGAGAATAATCGTTGGATGCAAAATTTGATTCCGCATCCAAGGAGTACCCATGTTGCATACTTTCTATGGACCCTGCTACAAGAAAAATGAGAAACACATGAAAAATGTGAATGCAATCATGGTTTTTTCATGTATTTCTTGTTTTTCATGTAGCAGGTTCCATCGAAAGTATGCAACATGGGTACTCCTTGGATGAGGAATTAATTTTTGCATCCAACGAGTACTCCCGCTTGAAATTTGAGTAAAAAATTAGTGAGATAAGTCGAAAATACAAGTTGAAAAAGTAGTTTTATTATTTTATTATTTTTTAATATTTTTACTTTTTTAACCAAAAAAATGGTGAATCATCCCCCATGGTTGACATCATCATATTGAATCCTATTGGTTCTTATAAATTTTATTTTGGTTGTACATTTTTCTTAGGAGGCCCATTTTAGACCTCAAAATTTCTCTAATGAGGCCTCATAACTGCACAAAAGAAGGCCTATGGGTGCGATTGTGCCTATAGGTCACAAAATTTGAAGTCTTAGGCACAATATCAGGAGAAAACCAACAGTATTCCAAACCTATAAACATGGAGTAGATTATGGAAGATTTCAATGAGTAGGGAAGTTTCTAAGAAAGCATTGTATGGTTTGTATCAAGCTCCCAAAGCATGGATAATCAGCGACTGAAGCCTGGAAGAAGTAATGGTCCAAACCTCTAAATTGGTCCAAGGTATGCCTTTGATTTTGGTTTTATATGCTGGTGATTTATTCTTGATAAGTAGTGAGCCTTTGATGATCAAGCGTAAGAGGGATATGGCCACTAAGTTTGAGATGAAATATCTTCTAGATATATGAGTCTCTGTGGATACACTGATAATTGGAAGAGCACATTAATTACATTATTTCTAGCATGGATAGCTATGGGGATTTTTGGTTAATGAAGCTCCTTGGAGAGCTGCTTGAGCAGGTTATGGATATTAAAAGTGATATATTGCAATAAAATGAGTGAGATCGGATTGGCATGGAATCCCTATATTTAGTTGGGACTCAGACATATTCAGAGAGTGATATAGTGTTGTTGTATGAGACAACCTTAGGCTTACATTTTCTACCTTAGTGAAAGGGAGTATGAATAAGGTATCCTTTTGTGAAATGTATTTTTTATAAAATAATATTTGATTTTGATGTCCTACATGAACAGGAAAACAAAGGATTGTTTCTCTTGGTACTGTCTAAGGAAACTCTTCAATGAGGTTGTTAAGTTGGTACCAGATGTGAGCACATTGATATGTTCCTGATCTATATATAGAAACATGGATTGATGGATGTGACACTCATGAAGTAAGGGTCTAGGCTGACCAATGACATTGAGCCAACTCTTCCCCCCTGTCTGAGCACACAAGTTGAGGAATTGAGATGTAAGGCTCCTGGGGTTGAGGGATCTCTAGACAATAGGGTATCACCCCTATCTGACACCCATAGGGTCAGAGATGTTGCTCCCCTATGTTGGTATATGTAGAATATATTCTAGTCGGAATATGCCTTTCCCACCCATCTGGCTAATGGGTGATGGTTTCTTGAGTTGGGTGTGGTCCTTACTATTTATGGTAAGTGACATCCTACTCAACCTAGAGATGTAGGTGTTCTACCACTTGACTCTTTAGGTTGGAATATTGGAAGAGGTTTCCTGGGTTTTAGCATTGGCTCCCTGCTGGCAAAGTTTTCCTAGTTTGTAGAATTGGCTCCCAGTTGGCAGAGGTTTCTCAGGTTGTAGCATTGGCTCCCCGCTAGTAGAGGTTTCTTAGGTTGAAGCATTGGATCCTTTTTGGAAGAGGTTTCTATGGTTGTAGAATTGGATCCCCACCAGCAGAGGTTTCCTTGGTTGCAGCATTGGCTCCCCGCTGGTAGATTTTCCCGAGCTATAGAATTAGCTCCCCACTAGAAGAGTTTCCCTAGTTGTAGCATTATCTCCCCACTGGCAGAAGTTTCCCAGGTCATAGCATTGGCTCCCCGCTAGTATAGGTTTCCTAGGTCGTAGTGTTGGATCCCCATTGGAAGTGATTCTAGGTGGTAGTAGTGGCTCCCCAATGGATAAATGATGGTAAAATGAGTTCCCATATAATATCAAATTATTTTTCTTTTATATTCGATAATGTTCATCATATGAGCAGAGATAAGCAAGACATAAGAAAGGATAAGCAAAGATCAACCGAGATGGTTATTGAATGTTTCAAGCAATGTTACCCTAAGGTCTTGGGTTGATAAACCTTCATAGATCAGGGGCATGTCATTACAAGAAGGACTCACTTAACCAAATTCTATGCATTAAGCTAGAATCTACAAGTTGTAGACCTTAGCCGGATATCCTTCGGTTGTAGTAGATCCCATGGGGTGCAAACCCCCTGCAACTCTTTGTGCTCCGAAATATGTAAACCAGCAAAGAACAAGCACAAAATCCTAGTTGTACAACATGTATATATTCTAGATGTTATTGAAAAGCATGCATAATCTCATAAAAAATATATTAAATGAACAATTTAAGATCATTACACATGTATAAAATATTATTGACACGTAAACATTAGGAACAAGATGGAACTTTTGTTATTAATGACATGTACAGTAAAAAAATGTGGAGATATCACCTGAAATCTGCCACGGCCTTCAAGCATACCGTCCTCTGGCTCCGTCCAATCATAGCCTCTCAAGATTTCTTCCAAGAATAGTGCACAATGGATGTCACATAGGGTGAGTGAACATCTCAAGGAAACAAGGGTTTCCTGAAAATATCTGGGAAGTGTAGGAGGCACAGGGAATATATCAGACTTGGATAGGGCTCCAACAACGTATAATATCTATATTTATCTCTCTCTTCCTCCCTTATGCCATTCCCTTGAGGGGCTTTTATACTCCTTCAAATTAGTTTTTGCAGTTGGGAAAAGTTAGGCCACAGGCTGGGGTAGTTAAATTATAGGAACAACTGTAAACCCCGCCTCAATAATAAGGAAATTATATATTTTTTAATGTTTAAAAATGCTTACACGGTTCTCTATGTATGAACTCGTGTGTATACACGAAAAAGTCTGGGCAGAGTTGCGTATGGGTTTTAAGAAACTATTTTTTGAGAAATATGTCCAAGTCTGAAGGGAAGGGTTACCCAAGGCCAATGTATAAGTGATCAAGTATATGCTGGTGATAAATGATGCTATAACAGATGCCCCCTAATATATGAGGTCAGAAGGGGTACATGATGGACAAAATGTATTATGTGCATAGAAAGAACCTTGCAAGGACTAGAGAGAACTTCACCAGATTTCAGCTCGCAAAAACCAGTGAGAGAGATCAGAAAGATAGCTCATGTCTGAGGCGAGCATACCCATGCTCAGTGAAAGAAAAGAATGCCCACATATGAAGTATAGAGCAGATTCAATATTTATACAAGTATAGCTGAAATGTAGAGTACATAGTGAATCATTTGATCAATACCTGGAAGTATAAGTCAAAATAAGGTCTGAGTATCACATATAGAGGACTGATCAATGATGCTGCAATAGATATCTGATCACACAAAATCACAACTGAACCTCCAAGTACCAAATCATAAGTGGTGGAACAAATGGTACAACACGCAACTTGGGAGCCAACATATACGATGTTGTTGTGATGAAACTGCAAAATATAAGGGTGGATGGTGTCACTGACAGAAAACTGAAGGAGATGTCAAAGTGAACCAAAGCATGTTGATGCAAACCCGAGGTCTTCACCGATAAACATGGCACAATTCTACACAATTGGAATAAATGAGCTGAAGTCGACCATGTGAGAAATCGTTTGATTACTGGTCATTGATGTATACGTTAACAAACGCGAGACAACCCACCGATAATGATAATGAGTGTCAAGGTGCCCTAGTACAATCTAGCAAGTGCGAATGACTGAGTAGAAGTTGAACACTTGAAATAATCTATCAATCAGGAGGCAATGATATATCCTCACTGTCGATAGCAAAGAGTCTGCCACTAATGACTAAAAACCCTACGGTATTGTGAAAAAGGGACTCTAGACCTTATTCCCAGAGCAATGAGTAAGAGTCAATGGGAAAAGATCTACTGGAAGGAATGCATTAAGGCATCCTACATCAGTCCAGCGCGAGTGTAACCCGCAAGAGAAGATTTGGAAGGAATCAGACGAAGTAAAGTGAAGTAACCAACCCAGAGTATGTTTTCAGCATGCACAAGATAAAGCTAGCGCACGGTAGAAACCCTCGAAACCAACCAATAATGAAAGCTAACAAAGAGGAGAGATATCCACCGATAGGGTCAAATGGAAATCAAGGTACTGCATGAATCCTAGGTGTGATAATGTAAGCTGAAGTCGAACACAAGGGAAACTACTCAGTCAAAGACCCATGATGATGATCAAATGTTGAGCACAAGGTCACCTATCAATGATGTAAATAGGGCCAGGGTGTGGCTCTAGGTTTACTCTCAGAGAAATATGCCATAGTCAATAAGAGACAAACTTTCCAGCAAGAATTCATTGGAGACCTTCTCAAACTATAACGAGCAAAGGACCAAATATATTTTGTGATAGAACAAGATACTGACAAGACAGGGAAGGCCGACAGAAAAATTAGTCAAGCGGCACCACAGAAAGGTCGAGGTTAACTTCCCTTGAACAAAAGCACGACTCATGTTGACTATGGTAGAAAATGATAACTTTGTATAAGTTTTTCATGCAAGAGGCATAAACCAACCCTCCATATGATTGGAAGAGATAACCAACCGGGGGAGAACTGACTCATGAAACAAGGTTATGGCTTCTCTGAAGTCAAAAACTAAAACCATCCCAAATGGAGAAAAGACATATCTTTTTTATGCTTTGTTCAAGGGTGACACAACTGACAATGTAGCTGCCAATAAGTATGGAAGTAATATCCCGTTCCTTCTCTTTTTCAAAATATTTAAATTTTTTTTTTTTACTTTTTCATATTCAAAGCCTGAAAAAGAAGAAAATAATGCTATAGTAAAATGGATAGAATGGGTGTCGTAAAGCAGATGCACTATTTCCTGGGATAGGAACAATCCTATGCTCAATGCAAGGTGGCAAAAACTAGTAAGTGACACTCAAAGGAATGTTCCATCCATGGGTAAAGGTGTCAAGTCGCAGAAGCTAAGTGATTACATGGTTAACTTGTATAGAAAGACATGGTCAAAAGATGTCTTAAACATGAGTCCAAATGAAGCCGGCTAAAGGCCAAGATAAGTAAGTAGTCAATATGAAATGCAGTAATACAACTCGACAACATAAGGGAGCCTCTAGGGTAAACGGCTAGAAAAATGATAGCGAAGAAGGACAAGAATGAAGCTTCAACGCATAAGGAATGGAGGGACTAAAGAGGACTCTCGAGCCTACATAAATTGTAGCATGGGCGACAAATGCTAGCGAGGGACTAACTAAGAAGCCCATGTAAATGATGGCTCTACCACCAAGTAATGATTAAAAAATCGGCGAGTGAAATGGGTTAAGTACTCATGACATGATGGGATCGACCCTATGGCAAGTGATCAGAATAGAGGCTAGTATGAAAAAATGCAATGGAATAGTGAATTCCCTATATGCCAGTTCGAAATCAAATACCTGCCATGACAGGTCAGCGGCCATGGATTCGAAGAAAAACTAGGAAAACATCGAATTTAGCAAAATGTACTTGAAAAAATACCTTGCCCAATGCTTACAAGTCAAATGGTTATATAGCCTTATTCAAATTCAAAAAATAAGCACACGTAAAATTTGTAAAAAAATTTCAAATTCTGGGCATAAATACACAATTTCACTCACATTTTGATCATTTTCACATTGTAGAAGTGGAGAAAGAGCTTTGGGGAAAAAATTCCTCTTCTCAAATACGGAGCAATCGACCATAAAATCATGCCAAATCAGTTAAGTAAGCTCTAAACTCATCTTATTCATCAATTTTGTTCCTATTTGAAGCAAAATTTTGGAATTTTGACCTTAGAAAAAATATTTTCTGTTGAAACCCTCTGCGCATACAAACGAGGCCGTGTATGCATAGAACGAAAATTTAAAACTTGTTTCTAATCAATCATTTAATGATTTTTCCCAAGATGTCCATCAACTAGAGAGAGCGTGAGCATAGTGCAATTGAAAATGAAGTGATGGAGGATCAAACTTCCTTAGATATTCTCTGGAATTGCAGATTGCTCAATTTTTTCAAAATTCCCAATATGAAAAGCAATGTTCGTTTGCTTCAAATGTTGGTTGATCATTGGGAACCGGAAGAAGATTATTTCATAATTGATCATATGCCACTACACATAGAAGTGGAAGATATATACTTCATTACTGGACTCTCTCGAAGGGGAGACCCAGTAGACTTACACGAAAATCCCGTTGCAGGGCTTACCATAGAGGATTATGTCCAAGTATATTGCGTAGACGATGCACAAAAGGTAGGAACTCAGATTCCTATCAGATATCTAAAGGATTTATATATGAAGATCCTACTCTTTACCATGGCAGAGTAGTAGGATCAATTTCTCTGCATCAAGCTTCATGGACACAAATGAGCATAGCAATGGAAAGCCTGATTCATCTCTTTGATTGGTGCACAACCTTGCTGAGCAATATGAAAAAAAAATTGACTTCAATCCAAAAATAAAAGACTAAACAATTTGGGTATGGTACAATCTTGCTGACATTCTTCTTCGAGAGGGTCCCATGGCTTCGGCCCAAGGTCTTCTCAACTATCAGCAACCCAAGAGATCTAAGAATAGCCCGATGGGTAGATCTGAAGAAGAGATTAGGGGGAAGTGAAGTTCCCTGGACCACTTGTGATGATGAGTTCTTCCAATGGTGAGAAGAACAAGTCGTTGCAGTGGAATATTATCCCTATGCTGGGATGGAGTTTCATGCATATCTAGATCTAGTCCTGCCACCTAGTGCAGCGTGGGGCGCAATCAGTGAGATTTCATTTTTTGATTTTTGATTATATGATTTTTTTATGATTTTTTAAAAGTATGAAAACAAAAAAATGTTTTTGATTGGACCAAATGACTTACAAAATTATGATGATCATGATGCAGACATGGGACCAGTCAGGCCGGAGGGGTACCCAAGGCACAAGCGTCACAGAGGTGAGGCAGATGCTGAAGACCCTGGCACGACACTTCATGCATTACAGAGGAACTTGGAGAGCTTGAATCGCCAAGTGCCTATGGCCGCTATCAAGGACCTACCAGAGGCTATCCAGAGACAGGTGGTAGGAGTACCATGAGACTGGGTGCGGCTATTCCACCGTGTAGCGACTACCATTGTGTTCTATAGGAACACAAATGTTGGACAGGGACCTCAGGAGTAGATTATAGATATGATCGGATGACTTTAATATTTTTTGATGATAGACATGATCGGTCATAAGCCCCAATTTTGTAGGACATGATGGTCCAGATTTTGTATATTTTTGAACACTTTGATATATATATACAATGATTTATATGATGTGATGACTCAAATGTATGATAATAAATCATGTATTTGATATATTTTTCAAAGTATTGAATGATTAATTGATCCAGGTGGATATTGGTGGCCACCCACCTATTCCATTTGGACCCGCACCATCAATTCTTGCAACTTTTCACTCTCAGCACAACTTACTATTTTTAGCAGGTTTTTGGGTCCTGCACCCCCAGAGCCGTTTTTGGGCCTTAATGATCCAGGTGGACATTGGTGGCCACCCACCTATTCCATTTTAACCCCCACCATCAGTTCTTTTAGTTTTTAAGTTGCAACACAACTTACTATTTTTAGCAGTTTTTCGGGTCTTGAACTTCTAGAGCCGTTTTGAGGCCCTAAACGATGTTTTTTGGGCATCGTTTGTCTGATGAATATGATTCTATTTTGAAATTGATATTTGCGGCAACAGTTGTATTCCTCGGACATATATTTCTAAGGATGTATTATACATGTCAAACGGAGATCGTATGTTGAAGTTACGTCCCCGGGAAGTTGAAACACCAATTTACCCAAATGGGGCCCATAGTTTTGGTGCTTCATCTCCTAGGGTTAGGTTTTTGGACGTTTAGAGCTCTCCATTATTTCTCAATAATAAATAGGCCCTAAAACCTCATTGTAACATAGTTTAGAGGTCTGTAGCCGCCACATCTCTTCTCAAAGATTCACTACTAGCACCCTAGCTAGTTTATTTCCATTATGTTTGTAAGCATATTTCTGTTATTTGATATTAATGAAATGAAGCATTATTTCCACTCCATCTCTATGTTTATGGTTATTTCTGTATTTTTTTGCGTTCCTGCATAAATCCGGATTAGTGGTATTAGAGCGGTCTGCTCTTTCTTTGTTTTTCACGTGATCAGGGTATAAGGAGTTAGGGCTCGATATAGTTTAACCCTTGCAAGATCAGCCTCGCAAGCCCCGACGACCTCCCATGGCGGAAGAAAAGAAAGATGAGGGAGCAGGAGATCCTATCAAAATATTGCTCAAGGAGGCCCTTGAGAAACAAAGGAACACGATGATGGATAACTTTGCTCAAATCCTTCAACGACTGCCCACCTAAGGCGCATCTGCATCCAACAGCCACTCTAGAGGTGCCACTCCCTTCAAGGTACAAGTAAAATTTTACATTCTTTTATTTGAAGGCCAAATAGATGCAGACGTCATAGATAGATGGTTGAATTTGCTAGAAGGGTATTTCTCGGTCCATGACTTCTCTGACTGAGAAAAGATTATTTTTCCACTCCTCAAAGCCGCCCCCCATGTCAAAGACCGGTGGGAAACCTACTTTGAGCAAGAGGAAAAAGGGGAACCCTCTCTATTCTCGGCCACACCCACTAGGAATTCATTCCGAGATGGCATTAAGGAACAATATTACCTCGTGGGGAGCTATGAGGACAAATACATCCAATGGACCACGTTGCGGCAACAAAGGGATCAAGATGTGCACGAACTGACGAATTTGTTCCATACCCTGCACACAAGTTGGGTATTAAAGATTTAGAGAGACATTTGGTGCTCAAGTACCATGGCTGTCTGCACAAACAAATTCAGGAGGAAATGGAGTTCCTTGAAATTACATCGCTTGGCACGGCATATCGCTATGCTTCCAAGATCGAGAATAAATTTACGCAGAAGAAGCGAGACTTTGGATCTGCGAATCTAAAAGGTGCCGTCGAACCAAAGAACAAGGGGCAAGGCCAAAGCACTGTGACTCAGAACAACACCGCAAATCCAAAGAAGGACATAGAGAAGTGGTGTGAATTTCATAACAGCCCCACTCACAGCACAAATGAGTTTCAGGCCAAACAGTCATTGGTGGCCAAACTAGAGGCACCCAAATCCGATGCATTTTCTGATCCTGAGTCAGCAACAGACAAAGGCAATGAAAAAGGGAAGATCATTGATGCGGATCCCAGTGCCATTGTTGCCACCACCAAGATCCAGAGGGAGGATCCAGAGGAGGGGGAGCGCCTCTTGCATTCGCAGATGTGGGTGAAGGGTTCTCCGCTGCAATTTCTTGTCGATAGTGAAAGCCAAAAGAACCTCATTTCAGCAGAGGTCATGAAGTGGCTTGACCTACCAACCATAGCACACCCACAACCATATACCATCGAGTGGCTCCACCCAGGGAGAGATCTCTGCATCTGGTAGCAGTGCCACCTTTTGTACAGTATCAAGCCATTCACGGATGAGGTATTGTGTGATGTTTCTCCTCTCGATGTAGCTGATGTATTATTGGGCCAACCATACTTGTGGAGGTGACATGCTATGTATGAGTCTAGGCCTCGTGTTGTTGTTATTACTTTGGGAAATAACTTGTACAGGATACCGGAGGTAGTACCACCTCTTGTAATCTCTTTGACTACTACAAAACAACGTAGTAAGATTGTTTCCCAAACCAGGAAATTTATTTTCCTTACAACTGGATCACAGGGAAAGAATAATATTATGGCCACAACCTCGAAACAGGGCTCACCTACATGGCTGCAGCTGATGGAGAAAGTCATGGAGGAATACGAGGAAACTTTCCCCTCACTCATAGAGGTTCCTCTACACTATCAGGACAAGCACTCCATTGATATGACCCTCGATTCACCGCTTCCTGATGTTGCCATACCTCATGTGACTACATAGACAGAACCCATACATGTACTATTTGAGGCTGATAAAGAAACCAAATTTACTAATTGCATCCAGCATGTCTGCCCGCAGGTCCATGACATCTTCAATAGCAGAACGTGGCTCATCTCATGGAGGATATCAACGCAATGGGGACCATTGCTTCTTAAGGAGGGAGGAATGATCCAGGTGGATATCAGTTGCCACCCGCCTATTCCATTTGGACCCGCACCATCAATTCTTGCAGCTTTTCACTCTCAACACAACTTACTATTTTTAGCAGGTTTTCGGGTCCTGCACTCCCGGATCCATTTTGGGGCCTTAATGATCCAGGTGGACATTGGTGGCCACCCACCTATTCCATTTGAACACCCACCATCAGTTCTTTCATTTTTTAAGTTGCAGCACAACTTACTATTTTTAGCAGTTTTTCAGGTCCTGAATTTCCAGAGTCGTTTTGAGGCCCTAAACGACGTTTTTTGGGCATCGTTTTTCTGGAAAATATGATTCCGTTTTGGAGTGGATATTCGTGGCAAAATTTGTAGTCCTCAGATATATATTTCTAACAATGTATCATACGTGTCAAAGGGAGATCATATTCCGAAGTTACGTCCTCGGGAAGTTGAAACACCAATTTACCCAAACGGGGCCCATATTTTTGGCGCTTCATCTCCTAGGGTTAGGTTTTTGGACGTTTAGAGTTCTCCACTATTTCTCAATAATAAATAGGCCCTCGAGCCTCATTGTAACATAGTTCAGAGGTCCGTAGCTGCCACATCTCTTCTCAGAGATTCGCTACCAGCACCCTAGCTAGTTTATTTCCATTATGTTTGTAAGCATATTTCTGTTATTTGATATTAATGAAATGAAGCATTATTTCCGTTGCATCTCTATGTTTATGGTTATTTCTGTATTCTGTTCCGTTACTGCACAAATCCAAATCTTTAATATGCCAATCAACTGCTTTATTAGCCAATAAGTCTGCCATCCAAATGTCAGCTCGAGGAATATGAATGAATGTGATAAATTGAAATGATCGTTGTAACAAACGTACCCTAAAAAAAAATCAATGTAAAAATGGATCTCGGACACGATATGTGTTGTTCAACTGCGAAACCACTAGTTATGAATCCAAGAAAACTACTAACGAATCAACACCCAAAGATATTGCCTCCGAGAGTAGGTTGACCACTGCAGTGTATTCTGCTATGTTGTTCGAAGCAAGACCAATGCAGACACCTCTTGAAGCTAACAACTGATCATATGGATAATGGAGTACCCAAGCTGCAGAAGCAAAGTTCCAGGTATGTCTACTAGCACCATCGAAAAAACAAAAGTGACTCATGTCATCCAAAATTACCTACCAAAGCAAATCAAATTCATCAAAATCACACCAAAAATCGAAACCCAGATATGTAAAAAAAACAAAATATATACAATAAAAAAATATGCTAGGCCTAAGCCTAGGCATAATACTTTTTCAAATAGAGCCCATTTCTGGGCTCCACCAACTCATTTCCATCAAAGTCAATCAAGGCATAGGCTCCTTTCTTAAGGACCTTTTTGACGATAAAGGGGCCATACCACATAGATTTGAACTTGCCTACCCCCAAGGCATCCATCTATTGGGCATAAACCAAGACAAGGTCACCTTCAGAGAAAACCCTAGGTTTGACCGCCTTATCATACTGGAACCTTTACCTGTTTCTTATGTGCCTTATTCATTGTAGCGGCATCTCGACGCTGCTCATTGAGATGTTCTAGATGAAGAAGGCATTCTTCGAGACTAGAAGTATCAGGAAGAAGCTCGACAACTAACTTAAGAGAGGGAATTTCACATTCAATAGGAAATATAGATTCCAACCCACAAGCCAGTTGAAATGGAGTAAAACCAGTTGCAGATTTGACTGACATCCGGTATGCCCAAAGTGCAAGATACAACATAGTATGTCAATTGGATCTGGCTTTATCAATCATTCGCTGAAGAATTGTCTTCAAGTATTTGTTCATGGCTTCAACTTGCCCATTGGCTTTAGGATAATAAGGAGACGAATGCTCTTTCCAGAAACCTAATTTCAAAGCCAATTCTACCATCATGATGTTCTGAAAGTGACTGCCATGGTCAGTGACAATCTCTTTCGGGATACCAAAGTGAGAAATGACTTGATTGAAGAGGAACAGAGTTGTTCTCTCACCATCATTCCCAAAAGTAGGCATAGCCTCAACCCACTTGGTGAAGTAGTCTATAGCTACAATAATTTACTTGTGACCTTTAGCCAAAGGTGGGTTACAAGTAGTATAATCAATACCCCACTTTGTAAAGGGGCCGACAGTGATGAAAGGAAAGAGAGGAGTTGGATGAATGCACATATTTCGAGTATAAACCTGACACGGATGACACTTTTTCACTGATTCAATACAATCTTTGAAAATTGAAGGCCAAAATTATCCTACACGCAAGATTTTTTGGGTTGTAGCAAGCCCAGATAAATGACCACCACAAGCTCCATTATGGAAATCATTCAACACAACCTCAGCTTCTTCGAGATTTAAGCAGCATCTAAATATTGAATCGACCCCGCGATGATATAAAGTGTCACCAATAATAAAAACACTTTTTCTTAAGTGACGTAACTTTCGGTGCTCATCTTTCAAAAAAGTTGAGGGAAACTTCGTAGTTTGGAGATAAACTATGAGATCCCCATACCAAGGAACCTGTGAATAAATGAAAAAAAGATGTTCATCAGGAAACAATTTGTTATAAACAATATCTTCTCCATAGGTCAACTTAGAAATCAATTCCGCAAAAACTAGTGATTTCTTGGACTTGGCAGACATAAAGATCAAATTCCTGCAAAATCACAATCCACTGATTGTATTTGCCCCCAATCACTCGTCTATTGAGAATAAATTGAAATGGATTGACTGCTGCTAAAACATATGTTTTGCGGAGGAGAATATAATGTCTGAGTTGCTACACAACGTGGACAGCTGCTAAAGCAAGTTTCTCTATCGGAGAATATCGGAGTTCGGGACCTACCAAGCCTCGACTAAGGTAGCATATAACATGCTCGAAAATATCATCGTCTTCCTGAACTAGAAACATACCAATGGTAGATTTTACTGCCGCGAGGTACAAGAGGAAATCCCTACTATAATCGGGTGGACTTAGTAAAGGAGCAGAGGTCAATGCTTTTTTCAAAGAATCGAATGAGCGTTGAGCAAAGTCACCCCAAAAGAATGGAACTCCTTTCTTTAATAATCACATAAATCCCTTTATAATCTCAGCATAATTTAAGATGAATCTCCGCATAAAATTATATTTGCCTTGCAGACTTTGAAGTTGACGAATTGAAGACAGGGGAGGCAACTGAAGTATTGCCTCGACCTTGAAGGGATCTACCCGAATCCCTTCCGTATACACGATGAATCCCAACAACCAACCGGATATGACAACAAAAACACACTTGTTTGGGTTCAACCGAATTTTGTGATACTGACATCGTTCAAAAACTTGACGGAGGTGAGAAGGATGATCAATTATCTTGCGATAACGAGTAGCTAAATCATCCAAATATGCCTCAATAATATGTTTGATGTCGTGGAAGGAATAAGACATGGCCCTCTGAAAAGTAGCTCCAACATTTTTTAGGCAAAAAGGAATTTTCTTGTAAGAAAAGGTACCCCAGGGACAAATAAATGCAGTCTTATGTTGATCTTCAGGACGGATAGTGATTTGATTATATCTAGAGAAACTGTCCATGAAGGAGAAAATCTCATTCCCCACACACCCATTGATGATATGATCTATAAACGGTGTGGGGTAATTATCTTTAGGACATGCTTTATTTAGGTCTCGGAAATCGATGCAAACTCGAATCGTTCCTTGTTTCTTGTCCACAGGAATTGGATTTGAAAACCACTTAGTTAAAGGAACGGGGTAAATGAAACCCGCCTTAAGCAGCTTCTCTACTTCAGATTTGATAGCTGATGCCTTCCTAGGGTTGACCAGACGAAGCTTTTGCCTAATAGGATTAGCATTTTTGTATATCTTGTTCTCATGCTGGAAAATAGATGGATCTATACCAGGAATTTCCTCATAATACCAAGTGAATAAATCCTGAAATTCTTGAAAGAGATCGGTGTAAGTTTGAATATCTTCAGGGGAACTCTCGGCTCTAATGAAGACATTCTCTATGATGTTGGGATCTCTGTAGATGTTCACTGGGGTAGTAGGAGAAATAATAGCCATGTTCCCTTTAGTAAATACCTGTGTTGGTGCTAAAGGGTTCAGGATTGGGTGAACAAGACTAGAAGACTGAAGGCTAGGGAAACTTGATTCAACTTCACACAAGTCTGGTAGAAAGTAAGACCAATGATGCAAATTATCCCACAATCTCTCTACACCAGTCATTTCTTCAAGGATGGCCTCTTTAGATGGAAGAGTGGTGTCAAGGAAATTCTAAGCCGAAAATGAACTGAGAGTCCAAGCCAGAGCCACATTTCCATCCAATTCCTCTGATGAAAGAGAAACTAGAATGGAATCTGTAGAGTCAACAATAGAGCTATAAGCAATCTCAACTGTAGACATAGGAAATGACATTCCAGCTACTTGACCTTCTTCTAATGTGGAGGTAGGAGAAGGTAAGGTCCAACGGTCCGAAAAATAATGATTTTTGAAGAACTCTCTCCGAATAGGAACTCTGGAGGATGAAATAGCATTGATATGAACTGAAGGAGGCAGAAGATCAAAAGTACCCATCAAGGAAGTGTACATTCCAACCCCTATATTCTCAACAAGGTGCTTGATATCATTCACCAAAGGAATGGTTCATTCAGAAGATGCATTCAGATCTACAAGAGAACAATCCAGTTGGTCAACTATGACAATTCTCCCTTCATGAGGGAAACAAACAATACGAAATAAAGAGAATGCAATGGCATCCATCTCATAGATCTAGATTCGCCCCAACAGAAGGTTATAGTCTAAGCTTGCATCGACTATCTCAACTTCGATATTAATAGTTTTTCGCCCAAAACAGATGAGGAAGGCTGGAACAATACCATGCGGCCTGTGAGAATGACCATCAAACGCAGTCAGAATATTGGCTGAAGGAACAGCTGTGGGAGATCCAATACCCTTCCAGCATGCAAGAGACATTACACATGTGGAAGCCCCCTCATCAACAATCGTTCGAAATATATTGAATTTTCAATAAGTCTTCCTAATATGGAAAGCCATATGATGAGGGAGTCTCTTTTTCAAATTTGACATGTCAAATGTGATCGTCAGAGAATTATTTGGATCAACAACCCCAATATCAATGATAAAAGCACTTTGCTGAGCAAGACAAGACTGGAGTACCTCTAACGTAGACATGGCATAAGGACTTTGAGCCAAATCTTCTACAATCGAGTAGTTCTGGGTAGCCTTGGCATTAGTATTGATCATCATATGCTTTGAAGACCCTTTCAACATCCAAGGTATAGGCTCAATAGTTGGACTCATAACATGAAGTGGCTCAGCACTATTAGGAGCACCCTTAGCTTTCGAAGACTCAGCTTCACCATAATCATGAGATCTCATAGCGATATCTACATGAGCACTCATCATCTATATTTTTGATGTATTTTCCCCTTCCTGACTGCCTCTAGAGGGAGCTCCAGTATTTGGATTCGCACCAGCAAGTAATTGCTGCCCTTGGGTAAAAGGGTTTGTCAGCATAGTATGGGAACTAGAAGAACCCTGTTGAGTTGAAAAGCACTGCACATCTTGAATTTTAGGGCAAAGGTGCGTAATATGGTCTCCAGTGCACAACGTGCATGGAAACTTCACTTTTTTTTATTATCCTTTCTACCTTCTCCAACATGATCGTTGGATTTGTTCGCAATCCCCTTCCCATCCTTATCCTTTTTCTTGTTACTCTATCCTTTCTTCTTCCCATCAGATTGTTGATTTCCTTTGGGGTTAGAAGTTTGAACAACATTAATTGCCAAGGACTGGGAAGGAGTTTACACTAAAGGCACAGCCTGACCAGAAGAAGCAGATTGTATAGACAACTAGTGTAATTGACTTAGCAAGTTATCCGTACCGCTATCGATCAAACCGATAAGCCCATCATCGTGAGGACCAGGTTTAGTTTTGGCTAAGTCCAATTTGGAGTGAGGAGCATCTGGAAATTTTTTATTAAGGACTCCAAACTGAGAATAAATCAGTTCTAGCAGTTGAGCCCTAAAAATAGCTTGCTCTTCAGAAAATACCCCTGAAAGGGATACATCCTTAGAAATTTTTGGCTGTAAATATTTCAAAAACCATTCAAGAAAGAATTCATTCAGGATTTGGGCTTTAATGAGCCTCTTCCTTCTTTGCCACTCTTGAATATGGTCAGAAATGTGAGTTGCCTTGTCCTACTGAAAATTGGCTAAGAGGTTAGTCCCAGTGTCATAACGAATAGGTAACTGAAAATGATTTAAGAACATAGTAGCCAACTCTCCAAAAGTAGAAAAACTGCCCCCAGTTAAATCTATGTACCATTTAGCCACATTTCTAGTTAAGGTTCATTGAAATAATATCAACCTAATCAAGCCATCAATCAGTGAGTTCGATGAACACCATAAATGGAAAGTGGTGATATGATCTGTCAGATCCTTGCCAGTCTTCCCTTCAAACTTTGGAATGTCTGAGGGGAGCTTGGTGGGGATCGTAGGCCAGCCTAGACTATACCGAATAGGATCGTTAGTCAATTTTGATAGATCTGGCAATTTTAACATTGTCAGAAAAGGGAAGCGTGGAGGAGCCTGGGAATTCCATCCCCCATATGAAGGATTCCCCACATTATGAAAATATTAACCTGGATTTGTTGAGAAACCAGGTTGCCAGATGTTTTTTCGTAGAAAATGTCGGGCCATAAGAAAATCCTTGTGACCCAACATTCGAATAAGGACCCCCTCCCAACATGGAGTTACTATGTGCATGAACATTCCCTCTAACTGAGGTATTGAAAGGAGAAGAAACCCCTTGGTAAGGGTTCTAAGAATTTGAAAATGGAGAAAAAGGCTGATAAGTACTCGATGAAGGGAAAAAATAATTCCCTTGCTGACCAGCGAAAAACTGACTCCCTACTCCTAACGTTGTAAAAACAGGGTTCCATCCCGAAAAGACATTAAAGCTTTGACCTCTAGAAAAAGGATTGAAACCTTGAATCTGAGAGGTGAAAGGCAAGGATACTAAGGAAGGGTTTGAATGAGGGATATGCCCACTTCTAAATGTGAACCTTTGAAACGAAGCTGATCCACTAGCCATAGAAGGTATGGGTGTGGAGACAGCTGAAGCAGCAGAAAAGGAGAAAGAAGGAATTCCACTAGTGGGCATTCCATAAGAAAAGGGACCAGATTGAGAAGCATGTGCTTGGGTGTTTCCAGAGATAAGCACAACAGCAATAGAAGTGATTATCAATATGGCAATAGTTCCTCCTTCTCAATTGAAAGAAGATTCTAAACACTTGCAGTGTTCATAGCCGAAACTGTGTTCCCAGTCGTGGCCATCGAAAGGAAGGGATATGACGGAAAAGGACTAGTCGGACTCTGAGACTTGGGCCCAATGTACGGAAGAACGTCAGGACAACTAGCAGGAAGAGGATATGGAAGAGACTCAGCAGGTTGAGGGACTTCCTCTACTTCAACTTCTTCTGCTGGAAATAAAACTCTAGAGATGAGTGGAGCACTCCTCTCTATATTGACACTGACACTAGAACCACCCACAGAAACAACGAGCCCCAACAGAGGATCATTCTCCACTATGTTCGAAACCACCGAGTGAAAATCACCCACCGAATTGTTGGCAATATGATGCAGAGTGTTGTCCTTGATGGCAACCCACTTGATGAAGATGATGGCGACCTACTTGATGAAGTTGTTCTTGACTTGATGAGCTTGTTAATGATGAAGGTGCAGAAGAAAGAATTTCCAGAATGGGCCAGAACAATGATGAAAAGTGTATGTCACAAGGCATACGCGAGTTTAGTAAAGGGAAGTCGCGTATGTACGCGGAAAAGTACGTAACAAGTCGCGTATGGTCAATTGCGCTCTAAATGTGTAAAACCAGGGGTTACTACCATGGTATTGACCCATTGTATTGGGCGTTGGGTTGTCTATTTGATCCAGGAATACCATCGGAAGTGATGTGGTTTTGGCTCAAGGTATTGAAAAAGGATAAACCTATATAAGGAGAAGAAAATCATTGTGCAAGGGTGTGCAAGTGTCTGGGCTTTAAATGAATACTTCACTCTAAAGTTTATCTGTATGGTTGAACT
The DNA here is from genome assembly GCA_034641835.2 of Pinus albicaulis. Lineage (NCBI taxonomy): Eukaryota > Viridiplantae > Streptophyta > Pinopsida > Pinales > Pinaceae > Pinus > Pinus albicaulis. The sequence goes on along the minus strand of CM076581.1, from coordinate 497,945,413 downwards.
CTATTCTTAATCGATAGATCTGAATCTATGATGCACCCATGAATATGATGAAGGTTCAAAATCTCTAGATCTGGAAATGATGAATCTCTAGGCTGATCTGAAAAAGAAGTATTGAAGACCTGGCGCAAATCTATATTGAAGAAATCTGGTGGTTTGACTGTTCTGTGATGCAATGGGCAAAGGATGTTTGCTGATAAGTGAAGGATTGTGTTGAAGCTGTTTGATCCAGTTTGAAAATTTATGGCTTGATAGTGTGATGGTCGAGTTGACCTTACGTTACGAAAGTAAACTTGCGAAGGTACAGTGTTCGTCAGGGGTAGTAGCTCCTTCCGGAGAAGGCTGATAGCAGCGGTTGTTGGCTCCCTTCTAGAAAAGGCTGGTAACGAAGGTTGTGTATACTGCCGAGTGGGTGCCTACGATATTTGGTATGGTGCGCCGGTACATGTTGTGAAAGTTTTCTTAATAATAAGGATTTGAGCGGGGGCAATGACGGTGGTTTCCTCTGATTGGGTTCCTACAAAAATCCTATGCATGTGTGATTGTATGTGTGATGATTACTCTTGTTATTTTTATATTGTTTTCTAAACATACGATAATGAGTAATGCAATGATCTCGTCATGAATTAAATGCATAATTAATTCACTGGATATACGCGAGTTATGTAAAGGATATCCGCGTATATACGCGAGTTGAATTCAGGAAAGTAGCGTATGGGTTTTTAAGGGAAGGAAATATCAATGTTTTATTGTCTGCACTAAATACTGATTCACCCCCCCCCTCTCAGTATTTTTTCCAACAATTGGTATCAGAGCGGGTCCTTCTGAAAAAGCTTAGCCGCTAGAAGGAAGATCAAGCAAGATGAGCAATCAAGATGGAACATCATCTATCAAGCCTCCACTCTTTAATGGAAGCAATTTAATCTTCTGGAAAATAAGGATGAGATCCTATCTTCAGTCTATGGGAGCAGATGTATGGGCCATTTTTGAACAAGGATATCAATATCCAGCCGCAGTACCAACGGATCCGATGGAAAAGAATAATTATGAAACAAATGCAAAGGTGGTCAATGCACTATTGGGAAGTCTAACTGAATCAGAATTTGTCAAGGTTATGCAGCTGAATACAACAAAGGCAATATGGGACAAAATCATCCTAAGTTATGAAGGAGATGCAAAGGTAAAAATTGCAAAACTCCAAACTCTCAGAATTGAATATGAAAATTTGAAGATGCATAATGATGAGAGTGTTGCTAGTTTCTTTTTACGTCTTGATGAAATTATAAATCGTATGAGAAACATGGGAGAAACAATAGCAGAATCTACTTTGGTTGAGAAAATCTTAAGATCACTCACGGAAAAGTTTGAGTCAAAAGTTTTTGCTCTTGAAGAAAAACAGGATCTTCAAAATCCTTCTGTCGTACAACTCCATGGCATACTAACTGCTTATGAAATGAGAAGAGGAGGACCATCTGAAGTCAAAGAAACCGTCTTTAGAGCTTCTACAAAAGGGAAAGAAGTACAAGAAGTAGAAGGATCAGGATATATCTTAGAAGAAGATGAGGTAAATTTTGTGAAGAAACTTCAACTTGGCACAGGACAGTTCATAGGTAAGCTTCCTTTCAAATGTTTTGAGTGTGGAAGAGTTGGTCATTATGCTGCTAAGTGTCCTTATAAAGAAACATCCGCAAAAGGGAAGGAAGTAGCAAGAAGGAATAAGCACCGGTCTAGCACTAGGAAAAGTTACTACACTCATGAAGACAGTGATGGGTTCTCTGATAGTGAGGAAGAATGTGAACAAGATCTTAGACTTCTCATGGCATTTGAATCTAAAGATGAAAAGGATACTTTTGTGGATGCTCTAGAGGACAATGATTTTCTTGAAGAAAACAATCAACTCAAAATTCGCTTAGAAGAATGTAAAATTCTCTTAGAAGAAAAGAAAATAACCATAGAGACTCTAGAAAAATAGGTTGAAGAAGCGAAGAAACACATTGAGAAATTAGAATGTGAAGTGGTAAGTCAAAGAAAATAATTTGAGAAAGTAAAGACTCTGAATCTTAGATTTACTAAAGGATCTGAAACCTTAGATGAGATTACCAAGGTACAACGTTCTCCTCTTATAAAGACGGGTCTTGGATATACCGAAGAATCTTCTCAAACTTCAGCTCCAAATTATCTAAAAGCAGCTACAACTGGTCTACTACATTCTGCCTCTCAGCAAGATTCATTACAGGTAAAGCATGATCATCTCAATTCAAAGAACACTAACAGGAATACTTCTCAAAGACACACCAATCAACAGGTAAATTCAAGTAGAAGATTTCATGATCGCAGAAATTTCTTCTTCAATGGACAATGTTTCTCATGTCACAATTTTGGTCATAAAGATGTTCAATGTGTTGCATATAAAACCATCATGACTAGAGAAGCAAGAAATAAAAGGATTGATGTTGAAACAAAGAAGAATACCTATAACAACTTTTATCCTCTTCTAAAGGAAGTTGAATGTGCATATTGCAATAACTTTGGGCATGAAGAATCTGAATGCAGGAGCAAAGTTCAGCCAAAAGAGCATTTTCCTTCAAGTTCCAAAGTATGGAAAAAGAAGGAACTACAGGTTGAAAATTGTGGCATAGCGTTATTTGCAGAAGGTGAAGAAATTCAATGGTACATTGATAGTGGATGCTCAAGACACATGACAGGTGACAAACACAAACTTCTTGCATATAGTGCTCTAGAAAAGGAAAAGAAAGTTACTTTTGGAAATGATACTCCTGCTATAATTAAAGGAAAAGGGTCTGTGTTTCTAAAAAAAAAGGTGAAGGCTAATGATGTCATGTATGTGGATGGATTAAGGCATAACCTGTTGAGTGTAAGTCAAATATGTGATCAAGGAACTGAAGTTGTATTTAGTTCAAAAGAATGTGTGGTTCGTGATCTTGATACAGGTAAAACAATCATAAAAGGAAAAAGAACTCCAAGCAACCTATATGTATTGAAGAACTGCAAAGAACAGTGCTACTTGAGTAAATCTTCAGAAAACTGGCTATGGCATAGAAGGTTGGGGCATCTGAGCTTCTCTCAAATCAACAAAACAAGCAGACTTAAAGCTATTTGTGGTCTTCCCAATATTACTCTACCAGAGAGTATCATATGCAAATCTTGCCAATTCGGTAAACAAACCAGAGTACATTTTAATGCCAAGGAAGGTTCATCAAATAGGCCTCTTGAACTCGTTCATACCGACATATGTGGACCTATGAGGAAAAAGTCACCACGTGGTGAAGAATACTATATCTTATTTATTGATGATTTCTCTAGAATGTGTTGGATTGGGTTGATTAAACACAAAGATGAAGCATTTGAAAAATTTCAGATCTTCAAAGCACTGGTGGAGAATGAATTAGATCTAAAAATCAAGTGTCTTAGATCTGATTGAGGAGGAGAATATACATCAAATGAATTCCTCAAATTTTTTGAACAACATGGCATAAAAAGACAGTTCTATGTAGCTGGAACTCCACAACAAAATGGCGTAGCAGAAAGAATGAATAGAACAATTCAACAAATGGCTAGAGCTATGCTTGATGATTCTAGAACACCTGACACTTTCTGGGGAGAAGTAGCACATACAGCAGTAAACATTCTCAACAAGGCACATGTTCGGGTAAATAGTGACAAAACTCCATATGAACTCTGGTATGGTAATTCTCCCTCTATGAAGCATTTTAGATTTTTTGGAAGTAAATGCTTTATCAAAAATAATGATGAAAAACTTGGCAAGTTTGAACCTAGATCAGATGAAGGAATACTTCTTGGTTACTCATCTACAAGCAGAGCATACAAATGTTACAATAAAAGGCTTCAAAATATTTTTGAATGTATTGATGTTGTTATTGATGAGTCTCCTGCAGCCCCTAAAGAAGAAAGACAAACAACAGAAGAAGATGATGGTGAATTTTGTCCTTCTACATCAAACAGAAATGATATAGATAGTGGATCCAATGAAGAACCTGAAGATGATTTATCTGGAAAGGCTCCATCCAGATATGTTCAAAAGAATCATCCTGAATCTCAAATTTTGGGAGACAAGGAATCAGGTGTACAAACAAGAAGGACTCTTGTGGGATCTTCTAGCTATCTGGCCTTTCTATCCATGATTGAACCACACAATGTCAATCAAGCTAGCAAAGATGAATGTTGGATTCAAGCAATGAATGAAGAGCTTGATCAAATTGAAAAGAATCACACTTGGGAATTGGTACCAAGACCACATGACAAAAATGTCATTGGAACCAAATGGATATTCAAGAACAAGTTAAATGAGAATGGGGACGTTATAAGAAACAAAGCTAGACTGGTTTGCAAAGGGTATACTCAACAAGAAGGTATAGACTTTGAAGAAACTTTTGCTCCTGTAGCGAGAATTGAAGCCATAAGAATGTTTCTTGCTTTTTCAAGTTTTCAACAAATCAAAGTTTATCAAATGGATGTCAAATCTGCATTCCTCAACAGTGATATAGAAGAAGAAGTTTATATAGAACAACCAGAAGGATTCATTTTGGGAAATGATGAAAATCTTGTTTGTAGACTTAAAAATTCTCTATATGGTCTCAAACAAGCTCCAAGGGCATGGTATTATCGTCTTGACAAATATCTTCATCAACAAGGATTTTCAAAGGGGTCTGCTGATAGCAACTTATACACAAAAATTGAAAATAATAAACTATTGATTGTGGTGGTTTATGTTGATGATATCATTTTTGGGAGTAATGAAGAATCTATGAGTCAGAAATTTGCTTCTGTCATGCAGTAGGAATTTGAAATGTCCTTACTTGAGGAACTAACATTCTTTCTTGGCTTGCAAGTGCATCAAACTACAGATGGTGTATTCCTATCACAAGCAAAATATCTTAAGCAAATTATGAAGAAGTATGGCATGGAAGAATGCAAACCTGTAAGTACACCAATGATAACCGGATGCAATCTTAGTTCTCATGATGATTCTCCCACGGTGAATCAACCAGAATACAGATCAATGATAGGAAGTCTACTTTATCTCACTGGGACTAGACCAGACATTATGCATGCAGTTGGGATTGTCGAGCCCCAACTAATCCAAGAATCTCACCTTGATTTTCGAAAAGAATATTCAAATATCTACGGGGAACTCAAGACTTTGGGACTATGGTATCCAAAGAATGTTGATCTTACTCTTCATGCTTACACTGATGCAGATTGGGCTGGAAATGTTGATGATCGAAAAAGCACTAGTGGTGGTGCATTCTATATGGGGCCCCGATTAGTATCTTGGTTCAGCAAGAAGAAAAATTCTATTGATTTATCTACAGCAGAAGCAGAATATGTGGCTGCCGCATCTTGTTGCACTCAACTCCTTTGGATGATGCAAACCTTGCAAGATTTTCAAATCAAATGTTCACCTCCTGTCTCCATTATGTGTGATAATACAAGTGCCATCAGTATCTCAAAGAATATTGTTATGCATTCTAAGACCAAGCACATTCCCATCAAGTATCACTTCCTACGTGAACAAGTGCTTGAACAAAAGGTGAAGTTGGAGTATGTTCCCTCCAAGGAACAAATTGCTGATATATTTACCAAACCTCTGCCCAGGGAAGCATTCAAATATCTTAGACAGAAGTTGGGTGTTGTCTCCACCTCTTAGAAGATAAGATCTAATTAAATTCAGAAGTTTAAATTGGATACACGGGTTTCCTGAAAGACAGTCACGTATATACGCGAGTTTAAACACAGAAAGCCGCGTATGGTTGGTTGATGGCAAATTTTGTTTGGGGTCAGCATTTTTCAGCACAACTGCAGTGCTGTTTGGTATCTCTGATGCTATTTGGAGTCACTGGTGGTTTTTCAGCTCTTATATTTCTGTCTCATTCTCTGATTTTGGGTGAAGATGCCTTGATGATTTTCTGTTGAAAGTGTTCAGGATGCACAAGCAAAGGGTGAGCTTTGGTCATATAGAAAAGATGCTTGGATGCACATTTTCAGGGGGAGCATTAGCCTTGCTGAGTATAATACATTGTTGGCATTATGATGGTTCTGTAATATGATCTCTCTCTTGAGACCCTTTTGGTATTGGTCATAATAGGTCATATTTGTAATTTGATGAAAAGGTCATGTTTAAGACCTATGATGTAAAATTGTAATATTCAGTCATGTAAGGACTTGATCAAATGTGTAATCCCACTTGGTTGGGTATTTGAGTCTCATATGTAAATCCACTTGGTTGGATCTTTGATGTAAGTATGAGTCCTTGGTCATAGAGTTATGTACTTCATTGAAAAATATGTTTGAACTTTCAGCATGAACTCAGGGGGAGCATGGTAACTTCAGTGTCCATCAGATCTACAGCGCTCTTCTTTCTACATGAGGAGAAAAACCTTGTGTTGGTTTTGATCCACCCTTTTCCCTTGATGTCAAAGGGGGAGAGTGACATAGTGACATGGTGTTTGAATAAGGGGAGAGTAACATGGTTATTGTGTAATGATTATAATCAATGTATCTATCTGTTGTGGTGATCAAACACCATCGTGGTTGCCATCAAGTCCAAAGGGGGAGATTGTTGGCAATATGATGCAGAGTGTTGTCCTTGATGGCAACCTACTTGATGAAGATGATGGCATTCTACTTGATGAAGTTGTTCTTGACTTGATGGGCAATGATGAAGGGGCAAAAGAAGAATTTCGAAATGGACGAACAATGATGAAAAGTATGTGTCACAAGGCATAGTGAGTTTAGTAAAGGAAGTTGCATATGTACGTAGAAGAAAGTACGTAACAAGTCGCATTATAGTCAATTGCTCTCTAAATGTGTAAAACGAGTTACTACCATGGTATTGACCCATTGTGTTAGGCAGGTTGTCTATTTGATCCCATCCAGGAATACCATCGGAAGTGATGTGGTTTTGGCTCATGGTATTGAAAAAGGATAAACCTATATAAGGAGAAGAAAATCATTGTGCAAGGGTGTGCAAGTGTCTGGGCTTTAAATGAATACTTCACTCTGAATTTTATCTGTATGGTTGAACTCTGTTCTTAATCGATAGATCTGAATCTGTGATGCACCCATGAATATGATGAAGGTTAAAAATCTCTAGATCTGGAAATGATGAATCCCTAGGCTGATCTGAAAAATAAGTATTGAAGATCTGGCGCAAATCTATATTGAAGAAATCTGGTGGTTTGACTGTTCTGTGATGCAATGGGAAAAGGATGTTTGCTGATAAGTGAAGGATTGTGTTGAAGCTGTTTGATCCAGTTTGAAAATTGATGAAATGTGGTCTACAGTGGATCTGAGGGTTGAAGCCTTCAATCTGAAAGTAGAAGCTTTCTGCCAAGAGAGGCTGGTGTTAAATCAGGGGGTATTAGCTCCCTTGTTTATTAGCAGGCGGTTGTTATACGCTTCGAGAAAAGTGGTCATGAAGGTTGTGTGTATACTGCGGTGGAAGTCTTTGCTGTCTTTGGTATGGTACTTGATACATGTTGTGAAAGTTTTCTTAATAATAAGGATTTGAAAATTGAGGCGACAACATTGATGGTTTCTCGTTGGTTCCACCTAAAAATCTTGTTCGTAATAGCGATTACTTGTTGACGTGATGATTACTCTTGTTCTTTACTTTGTTTTTCATTTCTAAACATCGTAAATAGGTAATGCAATGATCTAAGTCATGAATTAAATGCATAATTAATTCACTGGATATACGCGAGTTATGTAAAGGATATCTGCGTATATACGTGAGTTTAATTCAGGAAAGTAGCGTATGGGCTTTTAAGAAAAAAAATATCAAAGTTTTATTGTCTGCACTAAATACTGATTCCCCCCCCCCCCCCCTCTCAGTATTGTTCCCAACATGAATTACTCCTATGCCTTCTTGAAGAAGGCTCGGCACTTGCGAGAGAAAGCCCCCGAAGCCTCCTTGATCGATGAGGCGATCGATCAGCCACTTTAAGAGATTAATTTTAGACTCAAAAAATATAAAAAGCTAAGCAATATAGGAGCAAAGAGCACACTCTCAAAAGTTCCTAAGATACATCGAGACAAGAAACTCTCACGTATTTCCGCTCCGGGTGATGAGGACCAGACACCAAAATACAAGAAAGCGAAATAATAGGACCTTCCAAAAATAGTCTGGGGTAATTATGCCCCAGACCTACTAGCGAAGGAAACAAAAAAAATTACGCTGACCTCCTAACAATAGCCTTTGCTGGTGCAAGTCCCCAAGCTTCGCAAGGGCACCCTCCAGAAGTACTGATGGAAGTGATGCAACATCTGTCTCAGGTACCATGGGTATTCCCCCCGCAGTTACCTGTGTGGTCCCTAGGATAGGCAACTAAGGTCACCAATTCGTATCGGTATCCGGGTAAAATGGTCTGAGGTCAAGATTCAGGAAATAGGAGAAAAGGTATCTCTCTTCTCTACCTACACTATCCTTCGCGGTTGACTCTCTGGAGGAGAGCTTTCTCGGTCCACTTAACAGTGTTGGATTTCTCTCTTTAATAAACTTTCTATGTTTAACAGTTTGAGCGGCCTTGGAGAGTTAACTCTCCACTCACCTAATCCAAGGCCCTACAACCTAGCTAGTTGGTGTATGATTAATGACAATGATACAAAAAATTATAGTTGCTTTTAATTATATCACTTCTTTTAAATTGGCTATTACTTAAGTCAAGGGTATACAGAAGTGAAACTGATGATGTTTGATGATGCAAAAGAAATCAATGAAAACCTAGTTACATGCAAATGCAACAATTTCCTTTCGATGAAAAGTGATCTCTACATGGGTTCTATGAAACTAATTAAGAAAAAACTTTGTATTTTTCTTTTCAAACACTCACACTTTACACGATCCAGAAAATGATGAAAAAGACTAAAAATGCTCAAATGCACTTAACGCAAACTACCAATGATATGCAAATTATAATATTCTAACTCTAAAGAAGTAAAAAAGAGTCTCTAGAAACTAAAGGGTTCAATCACTTTTTGACAGAAAAACAAGTCTAGTTCCAAATAGAACTCCTATGCATAAGAACGTCAAAATGTACTTGATATAAAAGAGAGAAATCAAGAAAATACTTCCTTCAAAATCAAGCAAGAACCAAAGACTAGAAACCAACAAAAAAGCTTCAAAAGATATGATGAAACCATAAAAAAGAAATTTAACGAAAAAGCTATGGAAAACACAATTTTTTTTTTGGGCCTTTCACTTATAATGGAAGAAGAAAAAATATTTCAAGAAGACAAGCATAAACTACCCAAGAACCATAATCAAACAAAATGAGTCTCAACAAGGCTTCAAAGTGCTCAAGACAACTATGCTACTTTCGTAGCAGGACTCAAATGAGTAGAAAGAAGCACAAAACTCAAATAATTGATTCATTACAGTAGTATAATATTTTAGCAAACAATGAATCAAAAAACCAAAAAGAGAGTCTTCAAGATTCGCAACAAGACAAGTCCAAGAAATTAAGAAAACCAAGATAGGCCAAGAAGGTAAAAACCAAAAGTGAAGCAATGCATAGGGCCAAGAAGAGAAAACAAATAGAGGCGCAGTGTTTTGAATGACGAAAACAACCAATAACTTCAGGAAAAGATCTTGATGCTTCAGCGGCAATTGCAATCACACAGAAAAGGAAATTTACCAAATGGCTAGGTTTTCACAAAAAAAAGAGAGAAAGGGATATGAAATCACCATAAACACGGTCCAGACACCTTAAAGACATAAGAGGAATGGTTCACCATAGACAAAAAATACTACAAAGGCTGGAAACTCAAATTTTCAAATTTTTCCAGGCATATGTGGTTTTGCAGTGTGCAACATCCATGTATACGCGACTGTAACCAAGGAAACTTGCATATACATGGGTCCCTTTGGAAAATTAAGGAGGTATACGTGACTGTGCAGAGACTAAGTTGTGTATGGAAATAAAGATAAGAAAAAAGAAAAAAATTCAAGCCTGATCAAGAAACCAGGTCTTCTATCTAATTGAAAAAAGACTTACTAGTCTGTAAAAAGTGATAAACCTGTCAAGGAACCTACAAGACAGATAAAACAACCCAAACTAGGAATTACACGAATGTAATCCCCAGTGGAGTCACCATTTTTGTTTCGGGAAATGTTACCCTAAGGTCTTGGGTTGATAAACCTTCATAGATTAGGGGCATGTCATTACAAGAAGGACTCACTTAACCAACTTCTCTGCATTAAGCTAGAATCTACAGGTTGCAGACCTTACTTGGATATCCTTTGATTGTAGTAGATCCCGCGGTTTGCAAACCCCCTGCAACTCTTTGTGCTCCTAAATTTTTAAACCAGCAAAGAACAAGCACAAAATCCTAGTTGTACAACATATATATGTTCTAGATGTTACTGAAAAGCATGCATAATCTCATAAAAACAATATTAAATGAACAATTTAAGATCATTACACATGTATAAAATATTATTGACATGTAAACATCAGGAACAAGATGGCACTTCTGTTATTAATGACATGTACGGTAACCAAACGTGTAGAGATCACCTGAAATCTGCCACGATCTTTGAGCATACCGTCCTCTAGATCCGTCCAAACCTAGCCTCTCAAGATTTCTTCCAAAAATAGTGCACAATGGATGTCACATAGGGTGAGTGAACATCTCAAGGAAACAAGGGTTTCCTGAAAATATCTGGGAAGTGCAGGAGGCACAAGGAATATATCAGACTTGGATAGTGCTCCAACAACGTATAATACCTATATTTCTCTCTCTCTTCCTCCTTTAGGCCATTCGCTTGAGGGGATTTTATAATCCTTCAAATTAGTTTTTGCAGTTGGGAACAGTTAGGCCATGGGCTGGGGTAGTTAAATTACAGGAATAACCGTAAACCCATCTCAAAAATAGGGAAATTATATATTTTTTAATGTTTAAAAATTCATACGCGGTTCTCTATGTATGGACTCCCGTGTATACACGGAAAATTCTAGGAAGAGTCGCGTATGGGTTTTAAGAAACTTTTTTTTTGAGAAATATGTCCAAGTCTGAAGGGAAGGGTTGTGCAAGGCCAATCTATAAGTCATCAAGTATATGCTGGTGATAAATGATGCTATAAAATTGACGACACTTGATGACGAGATTATTGAGATGGGATATGATATGATGACAAGATTGGAATTTCTCCCTAGATGGGAGGGAGTGTTAATTTTTGGAAGCTCAGTGACAAATTCCAAACATGGGACTATATTCCTATTTTTTAGATGACCAAAATTGACTATTGAAGCACTCAATTTGGAGAAGCAAAAGTGTATTTTTGAATTAAAGCCTACATGAGGACATTTTATTAGGTCGGCCCTAAATAAAATTGGACACCCTTGGAAGGCTATTAATACAAGTGATCTCAACATCATTTGGACATCATCATTATAAATTCTTCTATTCTTCTTTGGTTTTGTCTCACACGGGTCTGAGGAAGTTTGCAAATATTGGATCGAGCACGTCCGAAATTACAGGGTCTGAAGCTCGTACACATGTCTACAGTTTTGATTCACAGTCACAGTCTTGTAATAGGAAATTTTCGGCTATAGCCACAGGCATACATGCCTATGGATGTGGCTGAAGGGTTTCAACTGCATGCATGCCACTCTCTACATGCAGCTGGAGATGAGGGTTTGGTTTTCCAATTGAAAAAATCTTTCGTTAATTGACTGCAGTGTTCAATAGTTGAGTAGAGAGAGTGACAGTTGATCACAAGCTTCTGAATCAGGGTATTGAGTTTTAACATTGTTGGACTCATCTGATGGATGTTGTTTAGTATATTTTTTTGGATAGGTTTATGATTAAATATATGAATCATTGTGCTCTCTCTTATTTTAAACATTCGATGATAATTTAATAAAAAGAATAATTTGAAAGGGTTTTCCCCATAGTGGGTTTTTCCCTGATCTCTTACCAATCTTGATGTCTCTATGTGTGAATGATTTTCTTCTATTGTTCCTTTATGTTCTGCTACATTGATGATGATATTTTTCTTTCTATATAGTTCCATATGTTGTTGAATAATGTTGTAGATATGAATAATATTATGATGTTATGGGGTGAATTTAATATGCAAATGATGAGATGCAATTATGAAAGCAAAGAACAATATATCCCTAAAGAAAAAATAATTTATATTTATACCTTCCTTATAATTATGTCAATATTCTCAAGGCCAATCATGTCCAATAATGTAAAGGAGGATTAATGCCATGATGAAACTTAAAGAGAAGAGAACCAAAGCATGATAGAAGTTTTTCACCCACTATTAAACTATCAATAAATGGTTTGATAACAAATTTTCTAGTGAGAAATACTTTCAGGTAGGATATTTTGTGCTCCCACATGAGGATAACGGAAAGCACACCAAATTTCAACCTTTATGGCTTAATCCCTACTTAGTCACATAAAAACTTGTCCTAGGAACATATTAACTTCATAATTTAAATGAAGGGGTTGAGCTTCTCCCAATAAATGGTCAAATTTTGAAAAATACTTTGCATAGTGACCTTAGCTACCATCATATGTACATAAATAAACTTTCTTGTTTAGATTGTTTTTATTTCTCTTTCTCGCTTCCATTTCAGTTTCAAATTATCCTAATTTTCAATTTGTATATAAATAAATATGGCCCTAGAATTGAAATCTCACCAGTTTTATTTGATAAATACTTTCCTAAATAAGTTACTCCTTTGTAGGAAAATCACTAGCCATACCATGAACCTTTGGATCACATATAAGGCTATAATTTCATGATAATCACAAGCTCAAATTCTACCTGCAAATAATACAATCAATACCACATGGGGAGCACTCCATGAACAATGAGAATGATCAATTGTTGTTACCTAATGACTAAGTTGGCTCATAAACCTCAAAACATCATATATAGTCTAAACCTAAGCCTCAATTTGATTTAAAGGAAAAATCTTGAGAAATGATATCAACGAGACATATCTATTACAAAAATATATAAATTTTCAAGAAAAATAATTACCCCAGTTTTCTTGCACGAGCAATAATAGGATCCCTCATCCACCTTATGGAATAACCAATCCAAAAACAAGAATACTAATTGTGATATACATAAAGTTAAAGTCTTGAGAAAGGCGTCTTGAATAAATAGGACATGTAGGTATATTTTCCATGGCTATGGATTCTCACCAGAAGTGAAGAAAGACCTATGATTTTGGGGTTCCTCCTTCCAAGATATGGATGCTCATAGGGAGCTTAAAAAGACCATAAAATAATACTAAAATCTTGATCTATAAATCTTTTGGAGCATCACTATCTCTATAGCATCAAATTCCAAGATAAAAAGGTAGGCCTCTGTTATAAATTATACGCTTTTGGCCCTCCCTTGGGCTTCCAGAAATGTCATAAAAATAAGTTCATGTAGCTCAAAAATCCAAAGTTATAAACTGTGGTACCCTCGTGGAAAGATCAACAAACCCTACAGGCATGATGATCTTAAGTGACTTGTAACACATCCCTATAAATCTATAGAGATTCAAAGGTTTTACCATTGCATCGCCAATTATTTAAGTAATGTTGACGGGCATAAATGACCAATCATCAATAGGAGGAAACAATATAGATCGAGGTTATTTAATAACCCAAGATGTTTGGGATAGTTGTTCTTGACAGGTTTTTCGAATCTGCTAGCCTGATATTTCCTCATTTTTCAAGAAAGAAATCGTTAAATTTCAACTTGGTATCCTATTTTATATATTTACAATTGGTTATGGGGAGTTAATTGGTTATATAGAAATATACACTAAATGGAAATACACATGAAAATAATGAATTGCATTTGTACAAAATGAATAATTATAAAATGAAATTGAATTTTAATGTAACATTAATAAAAATATAATGAGCAAGGACACTATTGTTGTTATGCATCCAAATAAAAAATAACATAGAAAGATAAGAAAATATATATCAATGACTAGATAATAAGCCACTTTGAGAGGGAAACCTCCCTTTAAATCACATACATGAACAATCGTTCGATGATTCAAATGAGAAGATCTCCTTAGTATATATAAGGGTCTAAGGGGTTAAAATATAATCAGGGCCTACATAACAAGAATATTGTAAGGGCACAATAATAATAATAATAATAGACTTCTATAGGGAACAAAAATAGCAATATGGGGGCTACACTAGTATTTTTTGCACAATTGGCATTGTCTGTTAGGTTAGTGGCAGTAAATGTGTTGGAAATGATCTCAAAATTCATGTTGGGAGATCAAGTTGGGTAGTTGACATTGCCTGACAGTTAGTAAGTGTTTTGGCATTGATGTCAACCAGATTAGCCTGGATCAATGTGATATCATGATGATTAAGTAAGAAACCATTCATATCCACTAGGATAGCTATGATGGCAGTAGATGCTATCATTTCTATGCTTGATGTGTCAAGCTTAGGGGAAATCATATGGTTGTTGCAGTATTTAGTATAGAATCCCCATAGTAGCAGGCCTATTGGAGAAGCCATAAAATGATGAATATGGTGGTTGGTAGTCCCATGATTTAGAAGATATTCTGATTTAAGAGATTAAATCATATACTCTTAGAGATAACACAATTGGTTATTGCTCGGAAATATATTTCCAACTATATGTGGAAGTCCATAAATGGATCTAGGGATCAAAAGTTATTGATAGAAAAAATAAGAACCTTGATTTCCATAGGAGTAGGCCAAATTTCAAAATAGGGAAGTAGGCTAAATTTCAGAGTCTCGGTCAGTCAGAAGTAGGGAGAATTTTGGATCCCTAATTTCAGAAATCCAAGACCTCAGAGATTCAAAGGCTCGGGACGTTGGAAGTTCGGAATATCGTGCCTTAGAGGTTTATTTAAAAGAAACCTGATATAATGACGGAACCAAGGAAGCAGGTTGAATTTCAGACCCCTGAGAACTTCAAAAGGTATAAATATTGGAATATTGGAAGATTAGAACCTCAAAGTTTAGGAGCCTCGGTCCTAGGGACCTCGGAACTTCGTAGCTTTGGGAGATCAGAATATTGGAGGTTGGGATTTTGTAACTCTGTAATTTCTCTTTGAGAAAGTTTTGATTCGATAATAGAGAGATGATTCTTGGAACATCAAAACTTTGGGATTTCATAAGTTCTTAATTATTGAATTCTTTGAAAAGCGTTGAGGGTTGCGGGGAGCAGGGTTTACAAAGGAATTTTTTTGCAAAACCAAGGACCAAGGGACCCTTTATCTCTCCTCTGACAGGACACATGGAAGTCGTTGATTGGCCCTGAGGCAATAATGGTGGAAGATGATATCAAAGTGAAGTGGTTGTACAGAGGACACATGTCAGTCAGATTCAACATTATTGAGTGGCCTAATGGGGAAAATCCTAGTGACACATGTCACCACTAAGGAGATCCCATGTGGTGTTGATGACAAGATCATGACGTCATCTCGGAGATCAGAATATTGAAGGTTGGATATTTCGTAACCCCCCCAATTTAAATTTGAATAAGTTCTGATATCAGGGGCTTCTAATGTTGATTGGTGTTTGTTCATGGATCCCAGAGAACCAAGGGCATAGAGAAATAACACAAGTTTTATGCTGCCAGTCACAACACCCAGTACTATGGTGGAAATGTGATAAGGGGCGAAGAAAAAGGGTCTAAAATCTAGTCTTGGAATTTCAAAATTTTGTATCTCCTCTCTAATTAAAATTTTAGAAAGTTCCAATAAAGGGAGTTCTAATGCCACCAATCAGAAGACTCACTCATATGGTGAAAAAAAATAAGAGGAAAAACAAAAGGGAATTAAGGACAAGATCGAAATCTCACAATTTTGTAACATCTATCTTAATAAAGTTATGAAATGAGAGGGTCTGAAACTGTAGCATAAAGGTGTATGAAATATGGATGAGTCAACAACTAAGAGTAAATGCGGGAAGAAGAGTCGGTCACTGGAATAAATAGCGACTATCAAAATCACTAAGTAAAGGGAGACGAGGACCATAATGTTTCAGAGAAGAGTGTTGGACCTTACTTGAATTAATCCACCTCTGATCTCTCGTGCATGCTTCATTTAATTAAATGAAGAATAGAGCCTCAGGAACTAGAGGTATGGTCATAGTTCAGAGAATCCATCCTGAAGTAGAGTCCAAGTTTTGTGGGGAATTAATTAGCATGGGAACCTAGTTGTGGTGTGAAATTTTGACTGAGAACTAAATCTCAGAATGGAGAAATGTTCAGGATCCCATTCCAAAAAATTATTGTAGGCGTATTGGCCAAGTCAGACGCAACAACAGTATGCAGAGCCTTATTGGAGTGTGGCAGGTTGACTGAGGATTTATGTCTCAACATGGGAACACTCAGGTGCCCATCCTCATGTTTAATGCACTGACAAAATTCAAGAAATGAGACGCAATATAAGGATGGAGAAGCCATGCATGAGTACTCTCGGCAAGTGTGGATGGAAAGATGATGGTTGACAAAGACAACATTGATCACATTGCAGTAGTGAAACAAAACCCAGGATTGTAGCAGAGAAATTTGGGGGAAGTAACATTATGGCTAGTGAATTGTGTGGAGATCTCTGTGGGTGTATTTTTGTTATTGTGTAAGAGGTGGAGTGAGCTTGTGTTGAAAATAATAGGCTAAGAGTTCCTATGCAGAGGGAAGAGGCTAAATGTTCTTGTGCAGAAGAAGAAGGTTGAGAGTTGAATCTATGTTATTGAGAGCAGAGGGCCGAGAAAAGTATGATGTTGTGGTATGGACATAGTGTTGCATGGGCTATTGTCATGATTCACAACTGAATATTATTACCAGCCTTTATACTATTCTAGTAAATCTGCATTTATAAGTTTCTGTCGCAATTCGACGAGATTTTATTACAATCGTTAGATTATTGTCTTTTTTGTTTCATCGCAAATCAACAAGATTCTGTCATCAATACTAAAATTATCATTTTCTCTGCTAGAGTTTTAGTATTTCTTTCATTACTGAAAATAGTACTTTGTGCACAATCTTAGACATTAAACTAGGGTTAAATCCACTTCTTATGGTCATTCTATGACCACTCTTTATTTTAATTAACTATCTTTAACCTATATCTTCACCTCATGCTTTTTTGTACTCCTTTGGATAATATGTATATATATTTATATATATGAGGTCTCCTCACCAACCATATATTTCATTTTATTTTTATTAAAGAGCCTACTTAATTTTTTACTCCTCTATCCATTTATTTATTATATCTCGTGAACTCATGTATTCAAGGGAACTACATAGTTTCCCATAGGTTACCCCTACACTCATATACTATATAATTATATAGTATCCTCGATGTAATACTTTCATATCACATCACGTTGGTTTAATATTTTGAATCAATCCCATTGAGACTTAAATCGAGATTTTTCCTAACTATAGTCTTTTCATGAATATTAAATTAGGTTATCACTACATTCAAGGAGAATCTTGCCCTACGTTTAACATTGACAATCCACATGATGGCATCCTATGACTCGTCATTTGGTTTGATATAGTTTTAATTACCAACGTATATCTTTTTTTGTACTCGGCAGCTTATATGTAGCTGTGAAGAGACATATAGTACTAACTCTTAAATATTTTCCCATAGCCTCCCATGTGAATTTGTAATACTGATTAAATGCGGAGATCTCTAGAACTTACCTCGCGATATTTTCTACAGAGTTTGATATGAATTTACATCATTTTTCGAGACCCATCTCATCGATCCAGCGTCTACCCTCCCATCTCTTTCCACGTGGATGGTGGAGATGTTATGAAATTTAGGGTTTGCTGAGGGTTATATCACTTGGCTTTTCCTGTGTTTACATTTCATTTGCCATTCTCATTTTCGTGATTCACCAGAGAGGTTCACTGCGCCTCCTCTCTAACTCGTCTGGACTGAACCCATAAATAATCCAACACTCTCTCCACACGACTCTGTTTCTTTACTCAGGTAATTTCTTTCGTCTCATTCTGGTAATTGATTTCAGTTTGGTTAATGATAGATGATCACTCTTATTTGCTTCAATTCCACTAAGAATGACAGATTAGGGAATCATTTGATTTTTCATGGATTTCTTAGCTTCGGTAATTATTTTTTACTTCTTGGAAGGAATAATGGTTGTTAGGGACTCATATTAGAATTTCTTGTTTGTTCTGCTCACAGAGATGCTTCCCTTGCGAAAAGAGTACAGTCTCTGTGTGCATTATTTTAGAAGTAAGAACGTTGGTTTCTTTCCCTTTGATGAATCTACTCCCTCTTTAATTAGTTTGATTTGCTTGCTTCACCATATTAACTCAGATTTTTATTGTTAGTAGAAATATGGGAATGAATGTATTTTCATTTGGGTTTTAGGATTTTTAAATCACCCAAAAATGTTCTAGGGAATGGTAACTATATAACTCCATTTCATTTTCCTCACTGTTTTCCTCAGTGGTTTACCCTTGCCACGCTCTGCTTGAGGCATATATTGATTCACCGCAGATTGAGCAGTTCTGATCGAACTATCTCATACAATTGGTTTGGTTCCCATAAAAATTTCCAGAATGACGTTTCGAATTTCTTGCCACTGTCTCAAGAGTTTCATTTCCTCCCTGACGGGTTGCACAGGTAGACTATGGGGTTTTAAATTTTTAATTTCAATTTATTTCTTCATTTTGGTTTTATTTTAAACTCTAATAATCCATCTTACTTCTTCCTACGATTATGGTGATTGCAGGTATGGTCTGCCATGAAGGCCGAACCTCGTGAAGGTACATCCTTACATCCTGGTACTCATCTTCTTCTGGCTATCATTGGTATAATTTTTTTATTTGTGTTATAGCATCATTTCTCACCTTCATATGATTCATGATTTCTTTTATGGCTTTGGGCACCCATTCCTACAGACTTGGACAAATTCACTAAAAAACAGTGTAAAAATGCCCATACGCGGTTATGCCCAGCTTTTTCTGCGTGTATACGTGAGTCTACATGCACTTTTCCGCATATTCCATTAAAATCATTAGAAATATATATAAAAATTCCCTATTTTCAGGCTGGGTTGATGGTTACCCTGGTAGTTCAACCACCCCAGCACGTGGCCAACTGTTTCCAACTGTTGAAACTACTTTGAGGGAGTATAAAATCCCCTCATGTGCATGGCCTGAGGGAGGGAGAGAATTTATTGATATTATACTCTGTTGGTATTCCCTATCCAAGTCTGAATTCCCGTGCCTCCTGCACTTCCCAGTTCATTACAGGAAACCCTTGTTTCATGGAGATGCTCATCTCTTTATATGTCATCTCATATGCACCAGTTCGGAAGGAATCTTAGCGAGGCAAGGGTGGGACGGATCCGGACGACGGTCTGCTCGAAGATCGTGGAAGGATTCAGGTGATCTCTCCACTCGTTATTTCTGTACATGCTATTTATAATACAGAAGTACCATCTTGTTCCCGAAATATACGTGTTAGTGTCTACTTGCATACATGAGAATATTGTTATTTAAGCACTTGTTATGGTTTATCTAATGTTTCATATGGATTTCACTAACATTTAGAGTAGATATATGTTGTACAACTAGTTCTTCGTGCTTGTTTCTTCTTGTCTTTCAAGTTAAGAAAGAAGGACGGTTGCTGGGGGTTTGGACCCCGCGGGATCTGCTTCAACCGTAGGACCTACGGGTAACTTCCTCGATCTACTCTATTTAGTTTTTCATGAACATGTATGGTTGTGTGAGTCCTTCTTAAGTAGCATGCCCTGCTCTGTGGAGGTTTAAACCCAACAAACCTCTAGGGTGATTTTCCCCGAAACAATTTGCATCTAACCTTTTTAATTTGATTTCTTGGTGTATGTAGGTATGTCTCTGCTCTGTTTCTTCCATTTTTTTCTTTTGATGGAAATCGTGTTACGCAAACAGACTCTTCCCTTGACACTAAAATTAGTTTTGTACAGGTCGGTATCGACATACTTATGTTTCTCGACTACCTTGGCCATATTTCCATAAAGCCAGAGACATATATATTTGATTAGCAATGACTTTAAATAGTACTAGATCACTGTAATTGTATTTTTTCCTTTTGTAATATATTTAGACATGGTTGGGTTTAAAATCCACCAACTAGACTGTATTACACTTTTTCATAATTTTTCACCACTCATAAGTACCGTGACTATATTTTTCCACTATGAGTTTACGCTACTATTGCAGTGAAGAAGTTAATCTTCTGATGACAATAGTATACATTATATATGTTTTATTTCAATATAGCTATATATAATTTTTCTTTCTTTTAATAGTTTTGTGGTTACAATATAATCCTGCATGCATCTATAGTACAACAATAATTTCCTTTATCTCAATTTCTATTCCCTAGTACCTAAATGTGTAATGTTATCCTATCTCATATTACACATGTATCTTATGCCTTTAATTTTCTTATATTCACTGTTAAAAAATTTGTAAATGATTAGGACAAAAGTGATTCATATATATATTATGTATATATCTCGGTACATTAGGCTATCACACTACCATAAAATTTGGTTTATTTCATATCAGAATTTAAGGTTTCTAGAGATAGAAATAACTCAGGTTCATGCATTTATGTAGTTGGATTGCACTATTCAAAAAAAAATTCAGATCTGCACTTGAAATATATGTCTAATGATATTTCTTTTTCTATAATAATAACCATTTTATTACTTACAGAAACTAGCATAATTCCCTGTTAGACTTCCTAAATCCAGATTTAAATCTATAACCAAATTTAAATGTTCTGGTTGTTGGAGCTAACTTGACTTTATCCATACAACCATACAGATTCCCATGTTACTACTGTAACATAATCTATTAAATGTATGGCCTCTTATAACTCATTGTACTAATTGACAATTTAACTAAGTAAAATCTACAAGCCTTAACTTCAACCATTTCACACACACACACACACACATATATATATCTTAACAATTTCCTAATCAGATATCATTTAAAACATATGTAAAATCCATATCAAGCATAAATATGCTAGTTAGGTGTTCATACCAATTGCTCTAACTAGTTCCACCCAACCATAGAATTCTCTCTCCGTAACTCACCCCCGAGCTGAGACCTTAGCTCCCAGTGATAGACAACCCTTTTTCTATCCTGGAGCATCTTATTTAAGCTTTTATTTCCCTAGCCCATTTCCAATTACTGTTTCCAGTAATTTTAGGATGCTTTCTTCCTATTTTGCCCAGGCTTTCCCTCTGTTTCTTCCACAAAGGTACTTTAAAGCTGTCTTTTCTGCTTTTCCAGCTATTTCCACCTCTTCCCAATCCTTTCCTCTTTATTGGGGAAAATTATATGTTCATCTCCAAATCTATTTTTTTCAGTAACTTGTTTTATTCCTTCCAAGGATTTCTAAAAGGTGTGGGAAAGTCTCATCACCTTATCCACATCCTCATGAATTTAGGTTTCAGATCTCAATTCTCAATCTAGTCATTGCACACATAATTTTACATTTTTATTTTATTAATTAAAAGTAAAATAAAATAAATCCACATACTATTTCTCCATTGGGTTCCACTTCCCCTTTGGACTTGTTCAATTGTCAATTTAAAAGCATAGAAACTTGGGGTATTACATCTGTGATGAGTGATTGTTGTTGAGAAGAATAGTAGGTTTTTGCGGAGTGAGCAAAGGACAGATAATGTTGCATGAGCTAAGGGTTGTGGAGAATAGAACTGATATCAGACAGAGTGGCTACCATGTACAATGAACATTAGTTTTCTTATTGAGTGTGGGTTGAAGCATGCATATAGGAATTTTGTGCTTCCATATATAGTGGGTGCCTGAAGAAATATTTGGGGTTAGTGCCTCTTGCAAGTTGGTGCTTGCATAAATCGAAGGAGGTGCAATTTGGTTCTTGAAAAAATTCCATGAAGTTGATGCTTCACATGGTGCTTCTGGTAACCTAATTAGGTGTCTACAAAAGGAGGGATTCAGTGCTTCCTGCAAGTGGGTTCTAACTAACAATCAAATGGAGTTGGTGCTTCCCGTGATTGGTGGCTCACAAATAGATTGATGTAATAGATTAGGTGCTCTTATTTTTACATCAATAACAACAACAAGTGGTTTTTTCCCGAAAGGGTTTCCACATAAAAACTTTGTGTCTCATTTGTTTGCCGACCATGATGTGTATGTTGGTATTGGTTGACATGGTAGTTTTATGGGTTTTTAATGGCTTCTCTCATATAATGGATGCCAAGTTTGAATGAAAAATAAATTTGCATAATAGTTAAAATTATCCCTACTACAGATTCACCGTGCCTCTCATTATTAACATTGTTTCCAACAATTGGTATAGGAGCCAAGTTCCTTCAGGAACAACTTAACCGCTCAAATTTAAATCAAATGTAAAGAATGGTTAATCAAACTTGGCTTACATAATAAGGAGTTCCATTTTTTGGATCAAAGTATGTACTCTGGAAGGTTAGAATGGATGTCTATTTAATGGTTTTGGATTTTGATGTATGGTGCTTTGTAGTAAGTGGAGAAAAGAGTGAGAATAATGAAGAAGCCAAGGGGATTATCATGAAAGGGATGTCTAATACATATGTTGAGAAATAAGGCACTGTGAGAAAAAAAAGGAAAGGCTAGACAGATTGCAATGTTTGTATGGAAAATATTGCAATGTGGCTGAAGAAATGGCCAAATAACCTTGCTTCTCAGGTACTGAACTAGAAAATTTAACTATTGGTGATAACAAGAAAAGGAATAAAAATGAGAAGGCATCTAAAAGGAAATATGCTCAAAATATTGAAGATATTTCTTCGCATGAGAAAATTGTTGATATTCACTCCACAGATGGTGAAGAATAAGACTTGGATGAGAGGCCATGTGACTCACAAGGTAAGTTATTTCTTTGCAATAATTTTAAAGAGATAGGTCATTTAGCCACTAGATGTACATATTATTCTTTTGAAGAGAGACCTACATTTTTATAAATAGCCAATGAGGGTACCTCAGAGGAAGAAGAGAGATCCTAGATTTTTTCATCTATAAGAGAAAACAAGAGTACCCTAGGTAGTGATGAAGATGAGATACTTCTCAGACCTATGGAAGATCCTATGGTCATAGAGAGGAATCTAGATCTCTATGGTGACTCGTCGAGCACCTCTAATAGTGAAGAGAAGGATATGAAGAAAAGGATCTACTTTAGAAATAACTTGATCTCTACTCTAAAGGAGATCAAGGACCTATTAGAGGCAATCTTAAGCAAGAGGAGAGATTGAAATTTATGAGCTTGAGAATGAAAATTTGAGCAAAACAATATTTGATCTAAATTCACAACAGTAAGAGGCTAGTAGACTCAATGGGATGTTAAACAATCAACTGAGTGAGAAGGAAGTTTACTATGAGAAACTACAAACTTAATTAATCTCATTGAGACATGACCTATAAAATTCCAATAAAGAGTTGTCTCAATATCAGAAGCTTGAGGAAAGCCAAAATACATTGAATGAGATTCTTGTTAAGCATATATCCTCGATCGTCAAGGATGGTCTAGGTTTTAAAGAAGAACCAAGACCCAAGAAGGCAAAGGTTGAAAGGTCAACTTCTGAGGTAAAAGAAGTTCGAGGTTCCAACAACAACAAAGGGAAAGAAGTTGTTTGGAAGCAACAAAAATGGAGGGAAAGTAAACAACATAATGGTAAGCAACAACAACGAGGAGATAAGCAGAAGAGATCCAAGAAACAACAAGGAAAAGAGGTTGTTGGACATCAAAAACAACTAGTTCAACAACAAAATAGAGTTAGCCAACAGAAAGAAAAAGTGTAAGGAAACAATGCAAATTTTCATGGAAGGCACATGAAGAACCAATAGAGGTCCTTTCCTCCTCAAGGAAAAATCTCTCAAAGAAAATGTATCTTCATTCCTCAAAATCCCTTTTATGGATACCATTTTTCTTGCAATAATTTTGGAAATAAAGCCATGGATTGTAGATGCAAGAAAAAAAATTATGGATAAATAGCTGGAGAAAGCATGATTGCAATAGTAGAGTTTGTGACAAGAATGCTAACATATATGCTAAATCCTCTTCCCCATTTTTAAGCCATATCGAATACTATAATTGTGGAAATCTTGGGCACAAGAGAGAAAGATAAAAATTTAAGAAGAAAAATCATGCTTCTCATCATATGCATGCAAATATTTCAGCTTGTGCTTTGAATACAAGAACGAACAAAAGAGCAAAGGATTATGGGTTTTTCTTCAATGCTCAATATCAAAAGGACTTGCAAAATAAAGGAGGAAGAAATCCCTCTATAATCGCAAGCTATAATGAGTGAAAGATTAAGGTAAGGAAAGGGAGAAAAAATAACCCAATTAGAATTCTTTTGCAAACAAATAAAATTAGAAGCAAGGATACTTGGGTTAAGAAAGAGGGCTTGAAGGAGAAGCTTTCTCTAGGCATGTGAAACCAAGAGACAACCCAAACATGGGAAAAGAAGAAGCTAGAAAGTAATGCTCCTGTCAGGACTGACCCATTGAAGGTTTGGAAGAAGAAAGAAGATGATATGCTCAAGGGTAGTACATCCTTTTTTTCTCTTCAGTAAAGGAAGAGAAAGGCCTCAAGGGAGGATGAATAAGTTATATGCAGGAAGCTAGAAATAATAGATAGAAAGGTGCATTTGATTATTGAAGGTATGGTCGAGTCCCCTTGTTGATTACAATAATGTATTTGTTTATTTCAAATGTATCAGCATTGAAAGAGAGAGGAGGAGTGCAACCAACATGATTTCAGGGGGGAGTACACAAAAATAATTTATGTTGTGAGAGAAGAATATGAGTTGCAGCAAAAGTGTGGAATGAAAAAAAGTCCACAGTCAATTCAAGTCCATAAGATCAGTCCCCACATAGAAGAAAGGAACCAGTTGTAGGATACTAGAGAGAATTGACTCAAGGTGAGCTACTTTATTAAGTAGTAGTAGGCAAAAAATGTCAACCTTAGGAAGAAAGAATTTCAAAGGAAATAAAAGGTTTACATATTGGGTGAAATACCCTTATTTCATTTATGTTGTGAATTCAATTATGCCTAAAAATTTTGTGTTCATGAAACACAATTGGTATGCTTTTCATGTCCCTTAACCTTCTATTGGTATCACTATTTCAATTGGTAGTCTTTGGTTCAAGCGGAGAAACCTTTTTGTGAAAATGAGCATTTCTTTTGAGAAAGACATATAATATTTTGTCTGGTACATTTTCTAATTTGTATCAAATGTTTAGTGAAATTGGTATTATTTAAGAATCAGTCCATATTTGGAGAAACTTGATCTCAGGGGTAGCAGTGTTGACTGTTAAGATGCTTAGGAGAGGTGTTCACAATTCTTAAAGAAGAAATAGTGAAGATAAACCGAAATGCATCACTATTGGGTGGTATTTGGAGCAACAGCAATACCATGAGCAGTTTTAATTAATATCAATTTCTTTTTAATTGGTAAAAAAGATGCATTGGAAGAAAAAATATTTATCCAATAGCCATAAGGTGTCAAAAACTAGAGGAATTCAAAGCAGAGGCATTATATGTTCAGGGGGAGCATATCACATATGTCTAGTTTATATAACAACATCAACTATTGGTCCTTGAACACAAGTCTACTAAGTAGAATGCACATCAACAGCCAATCCCCCGGTCATTGAAAACCAATGATTTGATGGGGAAGAAGAAGTAGCTTGTAAGCCATTTTCCATTGATGTCAAAGTGGGAGAGAAGATTATTGGAAGAGAAATTTTTGATGGCCCATTAAAAGGAAAGAAATTCATTTGTGGCTTATGCAAGGAGATGTGTGGAAGCAACATGCGGATTGGCCATCAATGTGGAGAAGTGAAGTGGTGTTTCGATTAATGCCAAAGGGGGAGATTGTTGGACAGTTTTCATTGTCTATTTGGCTAGTGGCAGTAATTTTGTTGGCATTGATGTCAACAATCATGCTGGGAGATCGAGTTGGGAAGTTGGCATTGCCTGATAGTTATCAAGTGTGTTGGCATTGATTTCAACCAAATTAGCCTGGATGTATGTGCTAGCATGACGATTATGCAAGACAACATTGATATCCACTAGGATATTTGTGATGGTAGTAGATTCTAGCATTGATATGCTTGATGTGTCAAGATCAAGGGGAGTCTTATGGTCATTTCAGTCTCTAGTAGAGAATCACCATAGTAGTAGGCCTATTGGAAAATACATAAAATAATGACTATGGTGGTTGGGAGTCCCATGCTTTAGAAGATATTATGCCTTAATAGATCAGATCATATACTCTTGGAGATAACACAATTGGTTAGTGTTCATAAATATATTTCCAACAGTATGTGGAAATCCATAAATGGATCTTCGATAAAAATTTATTGATAGTCGAAGTAAGGACCTTGAATTCCTTAGGAGGAGGTTGAATTTTGAAACATGGAAACATGATGAATTTCAGAGTCTCAGTAAATTATAAGCTATTTGAATTTCAGATACTGAATTTCAGAACTTCGGTACCTCAAAGAGTCAGATGCTTGGGAGGTTGGAAGGTTGGAATATCAGGCCTTTGAGTTTTATTAAAGAAACTTGAGATAGCATGGAACCAAAGAAGCTTGCAAAATTTTGGACCCCTCTAAACCTCAGAAGGTTGGAATATCGAAACCTCAAGACCTCAGAACTTCAGAGATCCAGGAGGTCAGAATATAGGAGGTTGGGATTTTGTAACTCCTATATAATTTCTCTTTGAGAAAATTCGGATCTGATTTTTTATCCGATATAGGGGAGTTTTTTATGAGAACATTGAAACTTCAGGATTTCGTAAGTTCTTAATTACTGAATTCTTTGAAAATCGTCGAGGGTTGTGGTGAGCATGGTTTACAAATGAAATAATTTTCAAAACCAAGGACTAGGGGACCAAGGAAATAGAACATGGTATCCATTGATTGGCCCTCAAGAGCTGACAATGAAATATGACATTAGCATGACATGGATGTACATAGGAGACGTGGTAGTCAGATTCAACGTTATTGAGTGGCCTAATGGGGAAAATACTGGTGACACGTGTCACCACTAAGGAGACACCACGTGGGGTTGATGACAAGAGCACGACGTCATCTCAAAGGTCAGAGTATCATAGGTTAGATATTTCATAACTCCCCTCTAATTGTAATTTGAAGAAGTTTTGATATCAAGGGCTTCCAATGTTGATTGGAGTTTGATCGTGGAGCCCATAGAACTAAGGGCACAAAGAAATAACACAAGGAAAGAGGTCCCAACCAAAATCTTGAAGGGCTCAACACCTAAGTGTTATGTCTCCGATCATAGCACCTAGTCGTATGGTTGTTACGAGATGAAGTACCTTAAGGTTTGTGTAATATTCCAAAATTTGCACACAAGAAAATTGGAATATTAGATTTTGATGCTTTCACTTAGGAGAGGAATAAATGGGAAAGGAGGCCCATGAACAGTAAAGATATGAATAAATTCCACCTTAGTAAGAAATGAGATCACCTTAGGAACTGGTTTTACACTTCCAAGTGTGAACAAGGGAAAAATAGATGAGGACATAGTCAAGTTTGACTAAGTCAACATGCATTCTTGAGGAGGAGGAAATCACCCAAGTAAACTAGCTCAATGTGAACAAGGATTAGCCTAGAAACATATATGAGAACCGGATTGAAGATCCCTTAGTTTGAAAAGAGCATTGCAGGTGGATTAGTCCCAGTTGACCAAGTCAACAACGCTGTTACAAAGAGGAGGGAAGAAAACTAGGGCAGCGCAGTTTTGAAGGAGGAATCTTCACTAGGAAGTCACCTCAACAATGTGTGGGGTCCGGGGTGAGGAAGATCACCAAAGATAAAAGTAGGGCATAGCATCAAATAGATCATTCAGTATTCAGTTATATTTGGTCTACTGACTATTTGCATGCTTCAACTATTTAGCCAGAGTTGCTGCACTGCTTAGTGCAAATAATTCCCATGCGGGAATTCCATCCTCTCTTTGGATTAGCTTGCTTAAGGGATCAAGAGGAAAGGATTTGAGCTTCCATTTCATCATTTGTCTTAAGGCCACTCAGCCAAAAACATCTACAGCGCAGTCATCTTCAGAAACTACGTCTTTTTTCTGCAGGGGCATTGTTGCTGGGTTAAACATTGTTGTTTTGTCCTAGTATTTGAGGAGGAGGTGTTTATTTCCCTCCGGGAGTTCTAATAAGAGGGCCTAGGGCCATTTTCTGTATTATTCAGCTTTTATATGTCATGTTAAGCCATGTTTAATGCATATTTTTAGTAGACTGCGTTATTTTCTACAGTCCTGCTTTTTGTACATGTATATTGCCGGTCGGGTGTCTTTTTCTTCGTGTAAAAGAGGTTAAACCTCCATTTCTCTATTATTTTATTAATAAAAGCTCCATACCAGTCTTATTTAATATTTTTTTTTAGAAACCCTCATGGGAATTATTCTCTCACAGTCTTCATAAATTCTGTTGTAGAGAAGTCATGGGATTGGGGTGTTTTTAAGCAGTATTGAGCCGGGGAGATCTGTTTAAGGTAGCTAGTTTCATTTGTTTCACGTCCAACTCTGTAAGTGGTTTGTATATTGTCTAAAATAATGGATACAAGTCCCAATATCCACTATTATTGTGCATTTTTCTGAATACAGTTGTTTTATTCCCTATATTGATGCATTTCCTCACCCGGGAATGAGAATATAGGCCATCTTGTTGCTGAAGTTATTTCATCTACTGGTATTATGTTATTTTACATCTAATGATTTGATATAAATTTCCATGCTCATGATTTTCTGAAGCTCCACATTGGTAATAACTCAGATTATTCCCAATAGTGTAGCTGTTCCCATTTTGGGATATTACAGTGGTATCGGAGCTGCCATCTTGGCTCAGTCTATGGATTTCAGATCCAATCATAAGATAAGAAGAAGAGGAGAAAAAAATGATGGAGAGGATGAGATTACTCTCATCCATTTTCAGATCTAAGCAAAGAGAAGAGAAATGCATTGAAACTCCAAGAGGGTTTTAAGGAGGAGAGAGCTGCAGTGCGACCTCTAGAAGGTTTCAAGAAGAAGAATAAGATGCGTGCACTTCCTTTTCTCATATAGGAAGTGGAGATCGAGGAGACCACTTAGAGCATGAGATCCTGAGTGGGTATTTGGAAGAGTACAAGTGCTGACCTAGGGTTTTAAAAAAGGCCCTAGATTTTCCTCAGTTTATTCAATTGAAAGAAGAAAGAAGACCTTGTAGCAAGGGGTAAATCAAAGGCAATAGATTACTATTGTCTACATCTGATGGGTCAACTACAGCTAGAGCTTGGGCAAGAAAGCTTGAGGCATTCTTCCTACTTCATCTAGTGGTAGAGAGGGAGGCAATAGAAGTTGCAGCGCTACACTTGGAGGGTGAAGCCAATGCTTGGTGGTTTAGTTACTTAAGCCATACAAGAGTGACTTATTTTTCTGAGTTCACTCAAGGACTGACTAGAACCTTTGATGGAGAAATATCATAGGAGAGGAGGCCCACACCACCATGGGAAGAGACATGTACCAACGTTGTCATAGCCTTGGGAGAGTAGCCCTCTACATCAACAGTTAGAGCAGCCATTACATTGGAGGAAGGAGCCTTTGCAACACTACAAGAAGTTCCCGCATCTCATCAAGGTATGGGAATATTTCCACTTTTACTTGTTGCAACAAGTCTTTCTAAAAGTTGTGGAAATATGTCTTCATATGGCCCAGGGTCAAACATTGTTGCTGAGGTAGAGCAGCAGGATTGCACTATGCTGTGCAAGCTTGAATGGTTCAAGGAACAAATGAACCATCATTCTCATGGACGCTTGTTGAGTTACACATAATCCTTGAGGTTGGAGTGTGAATGCTTGGAGGATGGAGTGAACTTTGCTCCAAAAAAA
Organism: Pinus albicaulis; assembly: GCA_034641835.2. NCBI lineage: Eukaryota > Viridiplantae > Streptophyta > Pinopsida > Pinales > Pinaceae > Pinus > Pinus albicaulis. The sequence goes on along the minus strand of CM076581.1, from coordinate 497,915,442 downwards.
TTCATCCAGAGTCAAATATTCATCAGGGAGTTGAGACATGAGATAGCCAAAACACCCTGGAGGAGGGTTATAGCACTGTCAAGAGGTAGCAGCAAGGAGGCTTTGCCTTCAGCCCCCTTGGATCCTTATGGGTTCAAGATGATCATCGGTGTGAGATATTTTCTATGAGATCTCCAAGGAGCTGCATTTCAGCATCCCATGGAATGCAAGGAGAAAAATCTGATATGGGAGGATGGTAATCTTTTTTGGAGGAGTACCAAGATGGAGAATGGTAGGAGGCATCCATCGGTGGATAAATGGATGTGGATAGAGAGCAAGAATCTGGAGAGCTACTTGAAAATCTATGATACTGGGCAGCAAGAGGAAAAAATGCGTTGGATACTCTTGAGAGAGTTTGGCCATCATGAGACATATCCTTTTTCCAAGGGTATGTGGATGGGAGGAACTTGGCAAGGTACTTGCATCATGGAGCAGCAAGGAGCGTGGATGAATTGTGATGACATGGTCATTATGTTTTCACCACATGGGTTGTATGATGGAGGTATCAAAAGACAACAAAGAATTTTGTTGCTTTGGAGGATTGAGAGAGAGCAAGGACAAAATTTCTCTCACATTTTACATGATGTTGTAGTAGGAGGATATGGAAACATCATGGGAGGAGCTTTTGACATTGAACATGTCAAGGAATGGACTTATGAGTTGGCAGGAGCCTATTTGCAAAGGCCAACAACGGTGTCACTTTGGAGCAGGAAATTGTTGATGGAATTTTCCTAGGATCACTTCACATTTGATGCACTTGATGGGTATGGAGGAGGTGAGACTAATAGAGTAGTGTATGGATTCATCTATTACTAGGGTATTTTCTTCTTGACTTGGGTACCCAAGCAAGAGGAGGAGGATCTTCATGTAGCATATGGTACATTCCTCTTCATAGGAGTATGTCATACCATTATGGGGGACTTATTTATGGATCCTATCATCATCTTGCTTTCATTACATGGTAAGAATTCTATTTTTGCATTTGTAGATTGTCCAACACAATATTTTCATTCTCTTACCATTCTTTTGTAGTGCATTGCTCCACAAAGGGGCAAGCTAATCTTTGGGCTCCATGGACCATTTTTGGCCAGCTATTATGATGGAGACAACCATCTATTGTATGATTTGGGGCAAGTGTTTGGTTACTCCTTGTATGCTCAGTTGATACATTCAACCATTTACTACTTGCTAGTATATGTGGTGACTTACACAACTAGCCATCTATCAAGAAACAACTTGAAATGCTATTGTCTGAAGCTGCAGTGGGGAAGACTGCGCTATGACCACTTGGGAGACTGTTGGTACCTTCCAACACCACATAAAACCTTCAGATTTCTTTCATTATGATGCTGATCATGATCCTTTTTGTTGATATTATTCCTGCTTTTATGAGGAGCATGATTGGTGGAGAAACACATGGGGTGGATGTGTTCTTGGGGGAGGAGCATCCCCACACTTTCTGCATTACATGTTCTAAGGGGAGCATGGGAAGAGACATGGCCTCTACAGCAAAACCTTTGTTTCTTAATGAGGAGGACCATGAGATGGATGGGATACCATATGGTGGTGATTTCTTATCCTTCATGTCTGAGTTGGTTTGGTCCAGCTTGATTCACAGTGCTGGGAGAGGGAGATTTGGAGGTCTAGCTTCCTTCTTGCCATTAGAGGGCAACAATATTGCAGCCCAAGATCAGAAAATTCTCTACACTCATCTTAAGTTGAGAGGAATATAGCGTGGGGTAGGCTATCTTGTCTACCATGTTCATATTTTCAGCCCACCTATTATGCATGAGCTCAAGGTGGAAGAGATCCTTCATGAGTTTCCATCCTGGAGGGTGACTCATTTTGTTTGGTTGATAGCTTTGGGAGGAGAGATTCAAATGGGGATGATGAATCCCAATCTATATCAGCCCTCATGCTTCAAGAGGACCTTCAAATAGCCCATTGTTTCCTCCATGGATGTTTCACTGTCACATAATGTTAGCTATTTGGGATGTTCCCCAATAGATGGCTTGCACACTTGGGAGGGGCAACTTGGAGATATATTGATGATGCAACACCTTGATCCTTGGAGGATTTCATCTTATGAGGCTGCTATAGGGGAGAAGAAGATGATATTTAGTCCTATCCTTACAGTTGCTTGAGGACAAGCAACATTTGGAAGGGGAGGATTGTAATATTCCAAAATTTGCACACAAGCAAATTGGAATATTAGATTTTGATGCTTTCACTTAGGAGAGGAATAAATGGGAAAGGAGGCCCATGAACAATAAATATATGAATAAATTCCACCTTAGTAAGAAAGGAGATCACCTTAGGAGCTGGTTTTACACTTCCAAGTGTGAAAAAGGGAAAAATAGATGAGGACATAGTCAAGTTTGACTAAGTCAACATGCATTCTTGAGGAGGAGGAAATCACCCAAGTAAACTAGCTCAATGTGAACAAGGATCAGCCTAGACACACATATGAGAACCAGATTGAAGATCCATTAGAGTGAAAAGAGGAATTGCAGGTGGATTAGTCCCAGTTGACCAAGTCAACAACGCTGCTACAAAGAGGAGGGAAGCCAACTAGGGCAGCGCAGTTTTGAAGGAGGAATCTTCACTAAGAGGTCACCTCAACAATGTGTGGGGCATGGGGTGAGGAGGCTCACCAAAGATAAAAATGAGGGAATAGCATCAAATATATCATTCAGTATTCAGCTATATTTGGTCTTCTGACTATTTTCATGCTTCGGCTGTTTAGCCGGAGTTGTTGCACTTCTTAGTGCAAAGAATTCCCGTGCGGGAATTCCATCCTCTCTTTGGATAAGCTTGCTTAAGGGATCAAGAGGGAAGGATCTGAGCTTCCATTTCATCATTTGGATTAATATCACACAGAAAAAAAAACATCTATAGCACATTCATCTTCAGAAACTGTGTCTTTTTCTGCAGGGGCATTGTTGCTGGGTTAAACATTGTTGTTTTGTCCTAGTATTTGAGGAGGAGGTGTTTATTTCCCTCCGGGAGTTCTAATAAGAGGGCCTAGGGAAATTTTCTGTATCATTCAGATTTTATATGTAATATTCATCCATTTTTAATGTAGAGTTGCAGTAGACTGCGTTATTTTCTGTAGTCCTACTTTTTGTACATGTATATTGTCGAAAACCCTTGCACGGTGTCTTTTTCTTTGTGTAAAAGATGTTAAACCTCCATTTCTCTGTTATTTTATTAAAAAATATCCATACCAGTATTATTTCATAATTTTCTTTAGAAACCATCATGGGAATTACGCTCTCACAGTCTTCAGAAATTCTGTTGTACAGAAGTCATGGGATCGAGGTGTTTTTAAGCAGTATTGAGCCGGGGAGATCTATTTAAGGTAGCTAGTTTCATTTGTTTCACCTCCAACTCTGCAAGTGGGTTGTATATTTTCTAAAATAAGGGATCCAAGTCCCAGTATCCACTAATATTGCGCAATTTTCTGAAGAAAGTTGTTTTGTGCCCTATATTGCTACATTTCCCCACCCGGGAAGGAGAATATAGGCCATCTTGTTGCTGAAGTTATTTCATCTGATGGTATGATGTTATTTTACATATAATGAGCTGCTCTACATTTCCATGCTCATGATTTGCTGAAGCTCCACATTGGTAATAACTCAGATTATTCCTAATAGTGTAGTTGTTCCCATTTTGGGATATTACAGTTTGGGTTGAGAACCCCAACAAAGCTAGAAGCATACAACAACAAGAAGCATAAAAATTTATAGTCATAATGCTGAAACTAGTAAAATGGGAAGAATTTTTAGTACTCGTAGGTCCTACATTTGAAGGTGATCCCGCAGGGTTCAAACCCTCTACTTCTCCTAGTGCTCCAAAACGTGCAACTCACTCAAGAAAAGCACATATACTAGTAATAATTGAAAGAATTTTCAAGATGTTAACGTTAAATCATATAAGCTTATAAGCATAAAAACATGAAATCATTCATAATAGGATCATAACATGTATAAAGCATTAAGATAATGAGCATCAAGAACAAGACATAGCTTATTTATTGATGAATGCAAAGATGTGTGGAGGAATACCACCCGATTTAGCCACGGCTCCAAGCGAAACCATCCTCAGGATCCGTCCAGCCCAAGCCTCAATAATATCCTTCCAAAATCATACACATGAATGTCATATAAGAGGAATGAACATATTTGTGAGGCAAAAAAGGGTTTCCATGTAATATTCCTAAATTAACTGCAGCTAATAGGAATATTAATTTTGCCTTGTTTATTTTGCATTTCATGATTGATGAATAAATTGTAAAGGAGGACATGTAAAAATCCTAAAAACCAAGAATAAATCAATGCCTATGTGAACATAGACATATCTGGGCTATGTAAATAAACTCCTGCAGGCGTTAATGGGTCTAAATCACAAGAGTGGGTCACCTTTGACCAAGTCAACAACGCAGCTTAGATGCATTGAACCTCCTTGAGGGACAACGCAGTTCTAGAAGGAGCCTCTAAATGTGAAAGGGGCTAAACTAATGAAGTGGTTTAGGATTTTCCAAGAATCTTATCTTATAAAAGGAGGAGGAGAGCAACAAGAGAGGGTTTCCGAAGATTATCATTTTCTGAAGGTATTGTATGCTCAGACATCCATTGTTGGGTCTTCCTGTTCAGGAATCCCACCTCCTTCCTTGAGCAGCTCTTGGAGGAGACTTGTGCTATCTTTTCCACATCAGGCTTTTAGGCCAAGCTCACCTTACACCTACAGCGCTGATCCTATTGAGGGTTGGCTTGTCCTTGTGAGTTGCAGCAGTGGAAGACACTAGATCTGCTCAAATCTAGCTTATACTAGTGGCTCTTCTCAGTGAGTGTGTATTTTAACCTACTAGAAGAGTTCATTAGCTGATTGAGCTTCATATCCGGACCTTGGAATCAGGCCAAATCATTCTCAAAGGCTACAACTCAGTTTCTCTCCCTGGACTGTGTTATCTGTAAAGGAGAAGTTACAGGGTGTTTTGTTTTCATTTTGGAGGAGAGATCTTCGGTGCTAAGAATCTTCCTTTCACTGTGGTGATCCATGGATTGACCATCCAATCCAGATTTGTTTCAGATCTGATCTGTTGTACCATTGTATTATTTAGAAATTTCTAAATCATTCTGCAGATTTGTAAACTTAGATCTCAAATCTACTCTTTGTGCTTCATGTTTTGCACAAAACCCCAAGGGGAATGTATAGATCAACATTTCTTGTACACAGATATGTATTAGATCTAAATTTTTGTGTACATATATTCTCTAGATCTAAAGATTAATAAACTTTTGCTTCAGCCCCTAAAAATAATGCTTTCATGGTTATGTAGTCTTTTCTCATGGTTGTAGCACCTCATTTCTGAGGATTTTTGCTGTATAATCTCATTCTTTCTCTTGTGTAATGCATGGGCTGTAAAGAACATCTAATTTTCTGTTACATATATGATTTATGTACCTTCATATCAGCCTCCTACTATGATTTAGTGGATCTACATTATTTCTGAAGCAGTCCTTTGCATATAGCTGCAGCCCCTCTCTTTGGGTGATTTTCAGCTAGACTATTTTGTGGGAGATCTGTTTAACCCACCTATTCTGATTTGTTTTTTCTCTCATTTTGGATTTAGATCTTAGATGAGCTTATATAAGGGATCCAGGAGTTGAAAACTCATTTCTATGCACATAATTCTCAGAATTGTGTTATTTCAGTAGGCTTGATGAGTTGTTCCAGATTTGGAATATTACATTCCACAATCTGGGAAGTGTAGGAGGCACAAGGATAAATCAAACTTGATTAGGGACTAAATGGATATAATATCAATACCTATCTCTCTCTCCTTTTAAGGCCTTCCCATGAGGTGTATTTATACCACCCCAAAATAGTTGTTTTAGTTGGGATACAATTAGGCCACATGATTATGTAGGTAGGCTTCCGGTGTAACCCGTAAACCCTACCCAGAAAATAGGGAATTTTATATTTTTTCATATTTCAAATTATATACGTGGCTTGGGTATAAATAGAGCCACATATGCACATACTTTTGAGAGGTAAGAGTCATGTATGGAATTCAAGATAATGTTTTTTAGGCAAAGGACCAAGTCTGAAGGGAAAGGGTTGCCCAAGGCCATAACTCGGAGCATCAAGTATACAGAGGTGGAAACTGATGTTATAATAGGTTCCCCCTAATATATGAGGTTAGAAGGGGTACATGATCGCATAATTTTATTAAGTGTATAAGAAGAATCATGCGAGGACTTGGGAGGAGTTCACCAGATTTCAGCCTACCAAAAACCAATGGAAGAGATTAGAAAGTAAGCTCATGTTTGAGGCGGGCATACCCATGCTCAGTGAAAGTAAATCATGTTTGCATATCAAGTATGGAGCGGATTCAAAAAGTACAAAAGAAACTGCTAAGTACATAGTGGATTACCTTATCACAGCCTCAAAAGTACATATCAAGGTCATGTCATAGTATCACATATAGAAGAACTGATTAATGATGCTGGGAAAGATGTCTGATCCTTGAAGTCACAAAACTGAATCTCCTAGTATCAATTCATAAAGACTGGAATAATGGTACTGCACACAACTCAGGTGCTAACATATAAGATGTTGTTGTGATGAACTACAACATATAAGGTGTGTGGTGTCACTGGTAGAAAACTGAAGGAGTTTTCAAATGAACCAAAGCATGTTGATGGAAACCTAAGGTCTTCACTGATCACCATGGTATATTTCTAAACTATGGGAATAAATGAGCTGAAGTCGACCATGTGAGAAATAATTTGATTACTGGTCTTTGATGTATACCATTAACAAACGCGAGAAAACTCACTGATAATTATGATGAGAGTCAAGGTACCCCAGTACAATCTAAAAAGTGCGAATAAATGAGTTGAAGTCGAAAAATTGAGAGAATATACCAATTAGGAGACATTGATGTATTATCATTGTCAATAGCGAAGGAGTCTGCCACTGATGACTGCAAACCATAAGGTACTGAAAAAGGACTCTAGATCTTGTTCCCAGAGAAATGAGTCAGATTTTATAGGAAACGATCCACTGGAAGGAAGGCATTAAGGCATCCCACATCAATCCAACACGAGTGTAACCCGCAACCCAATAATTTGGAAGGAAACAGATGAAGAAATATGAAGTAACCAACTCGAAGCACGTTTCCGACGTACACAAAATGTGGCTAGTGCACGACAGAAACCCTGTGAACCAACCAATAATGAAAGCTGACGCAGAGGCGAGGAATACACCAATATGATCAAATGGAAACCAAGGTAATTTACAAATCCCAATGTGTGATAATGAAAGATAACATTGAACACAAGGGAACCACTCAGTCAAAGTTCAGATGGAAACCAAGGTAATGTACAAATCCCAATGTGTGATAATGAGAGATAACATTGAACACAAGGGAACCACTCAGTCAGAGTCCCATGATGTTGATCGATGTCGAGCACAAGGTCACCTATCAATGATGGAAATAGGGCCAGGGTGCAGCTCTAGCCCTACTCTTAGAGTAGTTTTTCAAAGTCGATAATAGAAAAACCGCCAGCAAGAAGTCAATGGAGACCTTATTAACTAGCACGAGAAAAGGACCAAATAGATTATGTGATAGAACATACTCTGACAGACCGGGTATGGCCAACTAAAAAATGATTCAAGAGACACCACAGAAAGGCTGACTCCGGTTTACTTCCCTTGAACAAAAGCATGACTCAAATGTGACTATATGGTAGTACATAATAACTCTGTATAATTTTTTCATGTAGGAGGCATAATCAAAACCTCCTTATGATTGGAAGAGATAACCAACTGGGGGAGTACTAAATCAATAACAAGGTTATGGCTCTCCTAAGTCAAACTAAATCCCATCCCAATGGAGAAAATACTTTTTCTTTTTGCTTTGTTCAAGGGCGACACAATTGACTCTTAGATGCCATCAAACATGGAAGTAATGTCCCATTCTTGCTCTTTTTTAGATATATATTTTTTTTCTTTTTCATATTTAAATCCTAAAAAAGGAATAAAATAATGCCTATAGTGCAGTGGAAAGAACAAGTGTTGGGATATAGATGCACTAATTTCTGGGATTTGAACAATCCTATACTCAATGCAAGGTGGCGAAACGGGTAAATGACACTCAAAGAAATGTTCTCTCCATGGGAAAAGGTTGTCAAGTTGCAAATGCTAAGTGATTGCAAGGTTGAATTTTCATAAAGACATGGTCAAAAAGTGGCTTATACAGGATTCCAAGAGAAGTTCGCTTAAGGACAAAGGATACCAATAGTCAACATGCAATGTAGCAGAACAACTAAACAAGAGGGAGCCTCTAGGGTATAAATCCAGAAAGATATTGAAGAAGAAGGAGAATGAAGCTTCATCACAAAGGTCATGGCGGGCTAAAGAGGACTCCTGAGCCTACACAATTTTTGTAGCATGGGAAACATATGCTAGCGAGGATATAACTAGGAAGCCCATGTAAAGAATGGTTCTACCATCATGTCATCATTTTATAAGTCAGTGAGTGAAAATGGTTTTAATAATTATAACATAATGAGATCGACCCTATGGCAACTTATCGTAATATGGAGGCTAGTATGCATAATGCAATGGAAAAGTGGTTTTCCCTAACCTATATTCCAGTGCTAAAAACAAACTTGCCATGACAAGTCAGCGATCATGGAATCAAAGTGATAAAAAAATTTCTCAAAGTCTTCAATTTGTCCTGAAAAACAACCTATCCTAGCACTTGAAAGCCGAAAAGATCATAAAGTTTAATAAATTATAAAAATAGACACAAACTTTATAAAAGTGGGTTTTTGAAAATTTTGAAATTTCAATATAAATACACCTTTTTAACCTACAATTTTCATTTGTGCATTGGGAATTTGGAGAAAAAATTCAACAACCTCAATCCACCCAATTTCTCAGTCAGATCACTATGAATCTTCCAGATAATCCCCTCAATCATATTCTCAGTGAATTTCTTAATCATTTCAAGTAATTTCCAAGTGATTTGATGATAGGAATTCCATTATTATATTTAACCTCTTCGTATACATGGGTTGAGCATATTGAGGTCGCGTGTACACGCGACTGTATATGAAAGTAACCCGTGTATGTGCAGCACAATTTTTGGAAACATGGTTTTAATGAAATGAAAATATTGAATGATACAGGATGTCTATCAGCTGGAGAGAAAGGGAACATGGTGCAATTGACAATGAAGTGATGGAAGATCCATTGGCATTGGATGCCCTTCGAGGATGCGGCTTATTGAAATTCTTCAAAATGTCGAACATGAAAACAAATACAAGATTGCTTGAAATGCTTGTAAATTACTGGGATCCGGGAGAGGATGCCTTTATGATTGATCATATGTCCCTGTGGATCGAGGTAGAGGATATATGCTCCATCACTGGACTTTCCTTAAGAGGAGAGCCAATAAATTTGCATGGGAAGGCCCTAGGAGGTCTCAATGTGGATGACTACATTCATATCTACTATTCAGCAGATACCCAAAAGGTAGGGACACATATCCCGATCAGAAATTTAGAGGGACTACATATTAGAATTATCCTTTTCATAATTGTCGGAGTGTTGTCCTCTACAACTTTGTTCCTTACTCGGGAAACTGGTCCCATTATATCCGATCGAATACCTCTAACGGAAAAGTTTGTTTAAGGTGGGACCGTGGTTATCCCCCGATGTTGTTGCAGCGATTTTCGGGCATCAACATCGAAATTAGGAATCAACATATTTTCATCAAGCTTCACGTGTTATAATGGTTTTGGCGACAGATTGCCTAACCAAATTATATGATTGGTGGACAACTCTATTGACCAATCTGAAAAAGCAATTAACTTCTATTCGGAAGAACAAGACCAAGCACTTTGGATATGGTACAATCCTTTGCATTTTATTTTTTAAGAGATTACCAGGGCTTCTACCCAAGGTGATTTCAACTATCAGCAGCCTAAGATATCCACGCATAGCAAGGTGGGCTAACTTGATGAAAAGACTAGGGGGTGGCGATGTCCCTAGGAATACATTTGACGATGAGTTTTTCCTTTGGTGGGGAGAAAAATTCATCACCATTTAGGACTAACCCTATGCATGCATGGACTTCAGAGTAGACCCAGATATGCCGCTTCCACCCGGTGCTGCATGGGGAGCCATTGGTATGATTTTTTTTAAGATTTTGATATCATTTATTTTTTGGATTTTCAAAAATATGAAATGAAATTTTTTTGATAATACAAAATTCTTACAAAATTATTGATCATGACACAAATGTAGGACCAGTAACACCTGAGGGTCTGCCGAGGCATAGGCACCGCGGAAGAGGCGTGGAAAATGCCACAGCTGACACTAAGAGAGTACTTCATGCCATATAGAGGAACCTGGAGGGTTTAACCTACCAAGTTCCTATGGCTTTAGCGGAGGATCTTCCAGAGGCTATGCAGAGGCACGTGGTTGGTGTACCATGGAATTGGGTGCAACTTTTTTGACATGTGGAAACTGCGATAATATTTTTCTGGGATGCTCATCTAGGGCAAGGCCCTCAGACATATATTTAGGATGACTTGATATTTTTTATGATAGAAATGTTTGGGCATAAGCCCTAATTTTGTAGGACATTTTGTCCCAATTTTGTATAATATTTTGAACATATGACTCTTATCGATATACAAACATTTTCGTGATGTGACTCTCATATATACAAATGATGATTTTTTTATTTTTATTTTTAATGTGATGAATGAATTTTATGCCAATCTAATGCTTGATTAGCTAATGAATGAAATAATGTGTTTTTTGATCGTGGAAAATGGATAAATGTAATGAAATTAAATTATATCTATAATAAATGCACTCTCAAAAATTGGCGATATAAATAAGGATCCCTGACATTGAGACACCACCAGTTGTGAATCCAAGTATACTACTAACGAATCAACACAAAGATATATTGCTTCAGATAGTAGATTAAAAAAAACAATATATTCAGAAACATATCCAAAGCAGGACCAATACATATGCCCCTTGAGACTAACAACTGACCGGATGGATAGTAAATTACCCAAGCCTGGAAAGCCAAATTCTGGGTATGTCAACTAGCACCATCAGAAAATCCTAAATAGATAATATAATCCATAGATACCTACCAAGGCAGATCAAAACATTGATGTCCCAATGAAACTGATAGAAAGATATGCACAAAAATAAAATATGTACAAAATAAAAGTAAATGCTAGGCACAAGCCTAGGCATAATACTTTTCAAGATAGAGCCCATTTATGGGCTCTGCCAGCTCGTTTCCAATATCAACAAATTCATAAGCTCCCTTTTTCAAGGCTCTTTTGATGATCAAAGGATCGTACCACATGGATTTAAACATACCTGCCCCAAAGGCATCCTTGTCTTGATCATAGACCAAAACAAGGTCACATTCAGAGAAAAACCTAGGTCATACAGTCTTATCATACTGAAACTTCACCCTCTTCTTATGTGCTTCATTAATAGTGGTTTCATCTCGACGTTGCTCATCAAGACATTCCAAATAAATGAAGCATTCTTCAAGATTGGTAGTGTCTAGAAGAAGTTCCACAGCTAGCCTAAGAGAATGAATTTCACATTCCACAGGGAATATTGATTCCATCCCATAAACCTGGTGAAAAGGAGTGAAACCAGTTGCAGTTTTAACTGACATTCGGTATACCCAAAGTGCAGGATCAAAAATAATGTGCCAGTTGGATCAAGATTTATTGATCGTCCTTTGCAGGATAACCTTAAAGGATTTATTCACGGCTTCCACTTTCCCATTGGCCTAAAGATAATAAGGAGATGAATGCTCCTACCGGAAACCTAACTTGAGAGCCAACTCAACCGTCATGGAGTTCTGAAAATGACTGTCATGGTCAGTGACAATCTCTTTAGGAATACCAAAATGAGAAATGACTTGGTTGAACATAAATAGGGCTTCTGTTTCACCATCGTTCACAAAATTAGCATAGCCTCAGCCCACTTAGTGAAGTAGTCCACTGCTACAATGATATAATTATGAACCTTTTCCGAAGGCGGGTTACAAGTTGTAAAATTGATTCCACAATTGATTCCCCACCTTGTGAACAAATCGTCGATAATAACAGGAAAGAGAAAAGCTAGATGAGCATGCATCTTCTGAGTATAGACTTGAAAAGGATGAAATTTCTTGACGGATTCAACACAATACTTGAAAATTGAAGGCCAAAAATATCTAGCACGTAGAATTTTTTGGCTCTAGAAAGTCTTGATAAATGACCACCACAAGCTCCATTGCGGCAATCATTCAGAACAACCTCATCTTCTTCTAGGGTTAAGAAATGTCTAAGGATTGAATCAACCATGCGACGATATAAAGTTTCACCAATAATAACATATCTTTTAGCCAAGTGACACAATTTTCTTCGCGAAAAAGTGAGGGGAAAATTCAAAGTCTGAAGATATATAATAATATCCCCATACCAAGGATCTTGTGAATAAATAAGGAAAATATGCTTACGAGGGAATGATTCCTCATAAACTATTTCTTCTCCGTGAGGCAACTCCGAGATTAATTCTGAAAATAATAACGATCTATTGGATTTAGCAGACAAGAACTCAAGATTGAATTCTTGTAGAATAAAAATCCATCTATTATATTTTCCCTTAATCACTCATCTACTGAGAAAAAACTGAATGGATTGATAGTTGAAAAAACAAAAGTTTTGCAAAGCAGAATGTAATGTCTAAGTTGCTTGACAAAATGAAAAACTTCCAAAGCTAACTTCTCAGCTAGAGAATATCGTAATTCAGGACCTACCAAGCCTTGGATTGGATAATAAATCACATGCTCAAAGAGAGCATCGTCTTCCTAAAACAGAACGATATCTATGGTTGATTCTGCCGTAGAGAGATACAAGAGGAAATCCTTGCTACAATCAAGTGGAATCAGTAAAGGATCATAGGTTAATTCCTTTTTCAAAGCATTGAACGAGCACTAAGAAAATTCGTCCCAAAAAAATGGAACTCCTTTTTTCAACAATCTCATAAATACCTTTGTAATCTTGGCATAATTGATGATAAATCTCCTCAAGAAATTTTCTTTTCCTTAGAGACTCTGAAGATGATGAATGGTAGATTGGGGAAGAAACTGAAGTATTACTTGAACCTTGAAAGGATCTACATGAATCCCTTCAGTAGACACTATGAACCCCAATAACCGACCGGATGTGATTGCGAAAACACACTTATCCGGATTCAACTTGATTTTATAATAACGACATCTCTTGAAAATCAACCAAATATGATGGGGATGATCAATTCTCTTTCTAGAACAAGAAGTTAAGTCATCCAAATAAGTTCCGATCATATGCTTGATATCATGGAAAGCATAAGACATGGCCCGTTGGAAAGTCACCCTAGCACTTTTAAGACCAAAAGGAATCTTTTTATATGAAAAGGTACCCCAGGCCAAAATAAAAGTTGTGATATGTATATCTTCAGGATAGATAGTAATGTTATTATAACCTGAGAAACTGTCCATGAAGGAGAAAATCTCATTCCTCATACATTCATTGATAATCTAATCAATAAAAGGTGTGGAGAAATTATCCTTAGGACAAGGCTTGTTCAAATATCTGAAGTCTATGCACACATAGATTGTTCCTTGTTTCTTTTCAACCGGGACTAGATTTGAAACCCACTCAGTCAAAGGAATGGGGTATATAAAACTCGCCTTAAGAAACTTCTCAACTTCGGCTTTGATAGCTATTGCTTTCCTAGGGTTTACCGGTCGAAGCTTTTGTCATATAGGATTAGCGTTCTCATAATTCTTGATCTCATGCTGGAAAATTGATTGATAAATTATAGGAATTTCCTCATGATACCAAGAGAACACATCACAATATTCTTTGAAAATATCGGTATAGATTTGAATTTCTTCAGGGGAACACTTAGCTCCGATGAAAACATTCTCTATTACATTGTGATCCCTGGAAATGTTCACTGGGATTGTTTCTGAAATCAAAGACATATTACCTTCGGCGAAATATGTGTTGGAGAAAAATGATTTAAAATTGGGTGAACATGACCAGTTGACATAGGGATAGACAAACTTGACTCTACTTTAGGTAAGTTTGGGAGAAAATATGACCAATGATGTAAATCATCCCACGGTCTTTCCACACTCGTCATTGCTTCTAGGATTTCCTCCTCAAATGGTAAAATAGTATCAAGGCAATCCAAAGAATAAGTTGAGTTAAGATTCTGAGTCGGAGCCACATCTCCATCCAAATCTTCTGGTGAAAGAGGAACCAAATCAGAATCTGCAGTGTTAACAATAAATTGATAAGCAATTTCGGCTGCAGACATAGGATATGCCATTCCACCCACTTACCCTTCTTCTAATGTGATCGTAGAAGAGGTTAAGGGCCAAGGATGAAAAATAATGATTTCGAAAGAACTCTCTTCAAGAAGGAGCCTTGGATGATGAAATAGCATTGATATGAGAAATACGAGGTGGAAGATCAAACGTACCCATAAACGAGGAATACATACCGACTCCTAGATTCTCAATGGGCTACTTGGCCTTCACCAAGGGAATAGTAGAATCATAGGATGCATTGGAATCTATCCAAGAATAATCCATCTGATCAACAATAATGATTCTCCCTTCATGGGGAAAGCATAAGATGCTAAATAATGATGATACAATAGCATTCATCTCATAAACCAAATTTCTATTTCTAAAATTAGCATATGTAATATTCCCAAATTTTCACTTGATATTTGGAATATTAGAGTTCTTAATTTTCTTAATGAATTAAGTAAATAAAATGGTGGAGGGACCCATAATCCTCAATATGAATAAATATCCACTTTTTGTGTGTGAATGTGGATTAATTAAGCCTAGATCTACATAATGAGGTAGTTGAGAAACTACTAATGTGAATGGAATTGAAGATCATGTCTCATTAATGAGATAGATCATGGAGGTTGACATAGTCAACTAAGATCTTGAAGAGGTCAAACAGGAGATCATGGAGCATTCATGATGAGATGATGGAGGAAGTTGTGCAATTAATGCACACATGGTGGAGAGGGTGTACATTGCGCCTAGACATGATGGATGACTTGGATAGACAGCTCAGTCAAACATGGAGGATTTTGTCCACATGCACAGCGTAGTTTAGATGAGGGCGAAAAAATGGGAAGGCTCAAACACTATATAAAAAAGATTAAGGCAAGAAGAAGGGATGCTTGAGATTATTGATTTTGAGGATCTATTTAGATCTGGAATTGTCATGTGACATTCCATTGCTTTCTTGGGTTGTTTAGAAAATATTTCAAGTGTTATTTAGCATAGGGTGTCCCTGGTCAGGAATCCACCTCTTTCATTGAGTAGCTCTTGAAATAGTATTGTACTTCATTCTACATCAGGCATTGGTGCCACTTGTATTTTTCTACTTTCTGCAGAATATTCATATTCAGAAATTGTAGATTTATGAAGATCAGTTTGGAAGGTGGAGGTTGTCTTCAGTATTTCAGTTGGAGAACTGGTGTAGGATTATTCCTATCACCTTAGGCTTAATGCTCAACATTCCCAGAGCTTCATTTCACATCTGGTATCACACCAAAATTTATTGACCTCCTAGCAATGGTAATCCCTTCAGGAATTACGCTGTCCATATTGCAGATCCAAAGGAGGAAGGAAGTTGCTAGAATTTCAGCTAGTAATCCTGTGAGGGATCATCCCCTAACCTTGCAATTAGTGTTCCATTAGCCTAGAGTTTATTGCAACATATTTCAACAGACATAAAGCCTCTCTTTCCCTTACAACACAATTTTTATGAGCAGTTGTGTTCCAGTAGCTGTGATCATCATTGGAGGATTGAGAAGCTAGATCTAGAGCTTCTAGCTTGTAGATATGGAGGAAGGATCAACCCTTGAAGCTTAGATCTGATATTGTGACATATTTAAGCCATATATATGTCAGATCTAGCTTCAGATATGTAATCCTAGCATATCAAGGATCAAACCATAGGAGGGTGATTTTCCAAAGTTGTAGATCTAGAAAAACCTTTCTGGGTTATCTTGGGAATCCATCACATTGGCCAGATCTTGAATCTTGGTATCATCAGAGCTCTTGATCTCCCTAGATCTTCATTTTACTTTGCAGTATTTACATGTATATTAGCAACAACAGAGACAGGGAAGTATTGCTTCTATAATCTCACCAGTTACGTAGTGCTAGTTGCAGCACCATTGTAGGGTGATTCTAGGCCTTCTCTTGGGCTAGATATACTCATTTTCTGAACATTGTGTGACTGATTCATTTCCATATAATAAAATGGCTAAGCTTCTCTGTAAATTTTGATGGTGTCTTGAGATTTATTGTTTACTTAGTTGCAGTTCTTATATTTTGTTTCAGTATTACTGCATTCTCCCTTTTGGGATATTATAGTGGTATCAGAGCATGATCTTTGGCTCAGCTTGTGGACACTTCATCTTTTGCATCAAAAGAAGAAGCAGATAGATGAGATCTATCATGAAGGAGGATAATTTTTCCACTCCTCTCTTTAGATCCATGCAAGATCTCTCCAAGGAGGTCTATCATTTGAAGAAGGAAAGGCAAAGGGAGGATCCAAGAAGAAGATTTTAAGAGGAAGGTCCAAGCACTTCCTATCAGTATAAAAGAAGACCGGACAAAACATAGATCTCCTCATAGATCTACTATGCCCACTTTATCTGAAGAAGGTGAGAGGTATAGAAATGAAGAAAGAAGAGAACCTGAGACTCGTGAGACTCTCAGTTTGTATCTTGAAGAGTACAAGGAATAGTCTAGAGCATTCAAAGAGAGTCTAACTCTGCAATAATTCTTTGAACTCAAAGAAGAAAGAAGATCCTATAGCAGCCATAGAAGGAAGAGGCACAATAGATCCTATTTGCCTACATTTTATGGGTCTTCCTCAAGTAATGTTAAGGCTTGGAGGAAAGAGTTAGATGCATTTTTCAGGCTACATCTTGTGGCTGAAAAAGAGGCTGTCCAAATTGCAACACTTCATCTTTTAGGTGAAGCAAATGTTTGGTGGTTTAGTCATATGGAGCATGTAAAGGTGACTAAATATTTAGATTTATTACACAAATTGAGGAAGAAGTTTGATGTGAAGAATACATAGATGTGCCACAAAGAGACATTTCCTAAGGAAAAAAAGGAGGATGTCATTCTTGTCACTCTAGACAAGAAGTCACTACATTCACCACCAGCTGCAGAAGTACTTGCATCTAGAGAAGGGACACTTGCAACCTTGCAAGATAGTCTTGAGCTCTTGACATAGATTCCCATGCATGATTCAGGAGATGCATGAGGGAGAGGAGGAAGATTCCAGCGCTGATACATTGGTAGAATATCAACCATCTCTCTTACCAGCAGTTGGATACACCATTGTATCGGTTGGAGGAACTCTTGTGTTTTGTCAAAAGGTTCCCACATATCAGTTGATCCAAGGTATGCATACACATTCATCACCTATTGTTTCAGTAGATCTTATTGAAACTTATGGGGACATGCCATCAGGGCCAATGCATAACCAAGGGTTAGATCAAAATGTTGATTTTAAGCAACAACATATCACAGCGCAGAACACCCTTGATCTAATCAAGGAGGAGATGAAAAGCTATCCCAATTTGTCATGGATGGAAAAAATTCAACCTCTTTATTTGAAGTGTAGAGTTTTAGAAGAAGGGATGAGCATGATATTATGTACAATGATTGGTTATGAGATCAGTATTATACCTTGCTTTGAGATAGTATATGTATTACCCTGCAGATCTACAACACTGTCACTTAGTAGCAATGATAATAAAGAGGCCCCATTATTCTTGGAGCATTCTAAAGGCAGCTTCACTCAGGAAGAAATGGAGGTTAAGATGATGAATGGTAGACATCTTGATATGAGAAATATTTTCTCCTTTCTTGATGACACTTTCTCAATGAGCATCTCATAGCTCAAAGAGAGACTTCTACCTGCAGCAGATCCAAAACCTCATTAGTTTTGGAAGGCCATGGATGAGAAGAAGGTCTTATTAAGAGATCTCATTGGAGGTGCACCTCAACATTTCAAGGAGTACCAAGTTCTTCATCAGTTTGAGGATTTTGGTTTCTTACAATGGGAGGATACCAAGTTTTTGTAGAATGAGATCCATCATCCACATTGGGGTGAATGGCTGATAGTATGGAGCAAGGGGTTTCCAATCCACTTGCAGATCTATGACACAGGCCAACAAGAAGCATGGTTGTGCTGGTTGCTCTTGGGGGAGTATGGTTACTACCCAAAGGTTCATATTTTCTTGTCTCATGCCTTATGTATCAATGATAGAATGCATAAGAAAAATGCATGGTTACTTTGGTTGTTGAGAAGAGAGTTTGGACATCACATGTTATATCTTATGTCCTTGTATGTATTTCTGTTTGGGATGTATCTCATGTTCATGTATGTACTTGGGGTTGGGAGAAAGCATAACTCTCACATGATGTGGCATAAGGGAGCTTGTTTGTATTATGTTGATGAGACATTTCACATGTCCATTACTTTCTTGTTGCTCCATGACTTGCATCATGATAATTCAAGGAGGCAGTAAGAATCCTTGTTGCTATGGTTACTATTGGGAGAGTATGGGCTGAATTCTTCCCATACATTGCAGGACACTATTAGAGGATGGAAACAGGAGGCCTTACACCATTTGCTTCTGTTAGGAGATTATGGCCATTGTACATGGTATGATGATGATGTGATGGGGCATCAAGATGCCTTATTGAGGTGGCTTCTCTTGAGAGAATATGGCCACTACATTTGGTACAATGATGATATGGGATGGCGGCAAGAGGAATTGCTGCATTGGCTTTTTTTGAGAGAGTATGGCTCTCATATTCTCATTAATGATTTGGCATGGCAACAAGAAGCATTGTTGCGGTGGCTTCTTTTGAGAAAGTATGGCTCTCTTAATTGTTTTCATGATGATCTAGCATGGCAGCAAAAGGCTTTGCTGCGTTGGTTGTTATTAGGAGAATATGGTTTGACATTTTCTATGTTTTCCCATATGTATCTACTTCTTTTTTTTCACTACGATGATGTTATGTTTGATTCCTACATGGCCAACATGGCTAATGATGAGGGAATTGATATGTGTAATCTACTCTATGTATCATGGGTTGGAGAGATAGTTCATGAGTTGGGAATTTATACTTTGGCGATGAACCACTTTATCTTATGTATCTCATGTATAGAGGAGAACTTTAGTCATCATATGGTTGCCACTTGGAGATTCATTGATAAGGATGGGTATCTAACTTTTCGGTTGGAAGCCATTCTAGAAATTCTAGAGAGGTAGCTTTGGAGCTGGACATGCATCACACATTATGAAAAATGGGAAGGCCTTCCACATGATGATGTCATTTGGAGGGAGGATGTTTGTTGTAGCATCCACTTTTGCAGTTGCTTTAGGACAAGAAACATTTTGTCGGGGAGGACTGTAATATTCCCAAATTTTCACTTGATATTTGGAATATTAGAGTTCTTAATTTTCTTAATGAATTAAGTAAATAAAAGGGTGAAGGGACCCATAATCCTCAATATGAATAAATATCCACTTTTTGTATGTGAATGTGGATTAATTAAGCCCATATATACATAATGAGGTAGTTGAGAAACTACTAATGTGAATGGAATTGGAGATCATGTCTCATTAATGAGATAGATCATGGAGCTTGACACAGTCAACGAAGATCTTGAAAAGGTCAAACAAGAGATCATGGAGCATTTCTGATGAGATGATGGAGGAAGTTTTGCAATTAATGCAAACATGATGGAGAGAGTGTACTTTTCACCTAGACATGATGGATGACTTGGATAGACAACACAGTCAAACATGGAGGATTTTGTCCACATGCACAACGCAGTTTAGATGAGGGCCAAGGCATGGGAAGGCTCAAACACTATATAAAGAAGATGAAGGCAAGAATGAAGGGATGCTTGAGATTATTGATGTTGAGGATCTATTTAGATTTGGAATTGTCATGTGACATTCCATTTCTTTCTTGGGATATTTAGCAAAGATTGCAAGTGATTTTTAGCACAGGGTGTTCCTGGTCAGGAATCCCACGTCTTTCATTGAGTACCTGTAATATCCCAAAAGGTAAAATGCAGTAATACTTCACACAATATAAGAACTTACAGCAAGATAAACAATAAATCTAAGTACAAATCAGAATATGCAGAAAGAGCTGAGCTATTTTATGATATTGGAGATGATTCATTTACACAAGTACAGAATATAGGTAGATCTAGCCAAGAAAATGAGCTAGGATCACCCTAAAAACATGTGTGAAGCAGTTACAACGTAAATGTTGAGGCTCTGCAGCAAATACTGCATTGTCTCTTCAGAAAAATATAAACATATGTTTGTAGGATGAAAAGAGAAATGTAGATCTACTCAAAATTGGAGCTCTGATGATGCCAATATTTAAGATCTGGCCACTATCATGGATTCCCAAGATAACCCAGAAAAGATTTTCCAGATCTGCAACTTTGGAAAAATCACCTCCCCAGGGTTTGATGCTTGATCTGCTGGGAATACAGATATGAAGCTAGATCTAAAGAATAGATGGCTGAAATTTATGCTTAGATCAGATCTATGCTTGAAGGGTTGATCCCTTCCTCAGATCTATGAGCTAGAAGCTCTATATCTAGCTTCTCAATCCTCCAAAAGATGATTGCAGCTACTACAACACAACTGCCTCTGAAAACTATGCTGTGAGGGAAAGAGAGGCCTTTTGCCTACTAAAATATGCTGCAATCAACTCCAGGCTGATGCCAAGTCTGATGGCAATGTGGAGGGATGATCCTCCACTGGATTTCTAGCTGAAGTATTAGAAAATTCCTTCATCCTTTCATATCTGCAATATGGACAACGTTATTCTTGAGGAGAATACTACTGCTAGGAGGTCAATAAATTTTGTCCTGATGCCAGATCTGCAATATGGATCTGGGAGTGTTGATCTATAACCCTAAGTGATGGTAATAATCCCTCACCTTGAATGTTCTGCAGAAAGTAGAAAAAGGAAATGGAACTTAAAGACTGATGTATAATGAAGTAAAACCTCTTCCTTAGAGATCACTCAAAGAAAGAGGAGGGATTCCCACTCGAGAACACCCTGTGCTAAACAACACCTACAATCTCTGCTAAACAACCCAAGAATGCAGTGGAATGTCACTTGACAATTCCAGATCTAAAAGATCATACATCAAATAATCCAAGATGCCTTTCACCTTTGCCTTCATGTCCTTTATAATGATTGAGCCACCCCAAGCCTTTGCCCTAATCTCAACTGCGCTGTCTCATGTGGACAAGATCCTCCAAGTGGGACTGTGCTGTTTGACCAAATCAACCAAACAGTCTAGGTGCAATGTACACCTCCTCCATCATGTGTGCTTCATTTGCACATGATTCTCCATCACTTGATCATTAATGCTCAATGATACTTTTTTTGACATCTTCAAGATCTTAGTTGACTAAATCAACCCTCCATGATCTTCTCATTAAATGAGATAGGATCTCCAATCTCATTCACATTAGTAGTTTCTCAACTACCTCTTTTTGCAGATCTAGTCTAAATTAATCCAAATTCACACACACAAAGTGGATATTTATTCTTATTGAGGATTGTGGGTCCCTCCACCCTTTTATTTGCTTAATTCATTAAGAAAATCAAGGACTCTAATATTCCAAATATGATGTAAAAATTTGGGAATATTACAGTCCCCCTCGGAAAAATGTTGCTTTTCCTCAAGCAACTCCAAAAGTAGATGAAAATCCATCTATTCCCCTCCAAATGGCATCCACATAAGGAATGCTTCCTCCATTTTTTGCAATAGATCATGCATGTTTGTTTCCAAAGTTGTCTTTTTAAAGCATAAAGAATGACCTCCAATTGTTTGTTTAGATGTCCTCCTTCCATCATGAAGTACCAAGTGACAACCATATGATGTCCAACATCATCATCAATACCTGAGGTGGATACAATAAGGTGGTTCTCTTCACAAAGGAAAATATCCATCACACAATACACATCTTCATCCCATGTCTCATGAATTAGATCGAGCATTGAGATGCTCTCATACTTAGCCCTGTCGGCCTTGTTATATCCAAACTCCATCATTCCAAGGTTATGAAAAAGAAGAAGGGAATAAGTAAAATGAGTAGAAAAAGATGTCAAACCATATTCTCCTAACAATAACCACTAGAGTAAGGCCCTTTGCTGCCATCCTCCATCTCCTCCATGTAAGATGGACAAGCCAAACTCCCCCAAAAGTAATCCAAGCAACAAGAGACCTTGCTGCTTTCTCTCCTCCTCATGTGCATCATGAAACAAAATAATACTAATGGACATATGAGATGTCACATCAGTCCCATACAAAAAATCATCAATGCACATCATGAGATCATTATGCCAAGTTTTACACAATACAAAACACATAGACATAGGAGATTTCATGTGGTGGCCAAACTCCCTCAAGTGAAACCAAAATGAACATGCTTTCCCATGCTGCAATTTATCATTGAAAAACAAGGCATGATTCAGAAAATGATGAGCTATTGAGTGGTATCCATACTCACCCAAGAGCAGCCAGCGCAACCATGCCTCCTCCTTCATTTCATACATGTTTTTCAAGGCATGAATCAGAAAAATAGGTGCCTTTGGAGAGTGACAGAAATCCCAATGGCAACCAACGTAACTAAGCATGCTGGCCCATACAAATCCGAAAGTGGCTTTACAACCCCTTGCTTATCATCTTTACCCATTCACTCCCATGGGGATGATGAATGAGGTAATGCATAATCATGGCATCCTCCCTTTGTAAAATTCCATCCTTCCCAAACTGTTGAAGACTTTTTCATTTCATGAAATGTTGAAATGCATCTCTAATGAGATCTCTTAATGAGATTCTCTCTCCATCAAAGGCCCTCCAAAACCAAAGGAGTTTTGGATTTAATGCAAGTAGAAGTTTCCCTTTGAGCAGTGAGCGGCTCATTGAGAAAGGGTCATATAGAAGGGGGAAAAGGTTTCTCATTTCAAGATGTCTACCATTTATCATCTTTGCTTCCATTGCTTCATGAGTGAAGCTACCTCCAGAATGCTCCAAGAATGATGAAGCCCTTTCTTTGTCACAACTACTAAGTGACAACACTGTAGATCTGCAGGGTAATACATATACTATCTCAAAGTAAGGCACAATATTGATCTCATAATCAGTCGTTGTACATAGGATAATGCTAATCCCATTTTTTGAAACTCTACATCTCAACTCAAGGGGTTGAATGCAGCTCAACAATGATGAACAGGGATAGTTTACAGTCTCCTCTTTGATTAGATCAAGGGTCCTCTGTGATGTGATATGTCTCTGCTTCAAATCAACATTTTTTTCTAACCCTTGGTTATGGATTAGTCTTGAAACAATATGTGCTGAAATTTTATGCATACCTTGGATCAACTGATATGTGGTAACCTCTTGACAGAACACAAGAGTTCCTCCAACTGGGATAATAGTATCTCCAATTGTTGGTAATAGTGATGGCCTCTCTTCTTCAAGTGTACCAGCGCTGGTATCCTCCTCCTCTTTCTCATGCATCTCATGATCCATGCATGGGAATCCATAAGTCAAGAGCTCAAGACTACTTTGCAAAGATGCAAGTGTCTCTTCTCCAGATACAAGTACTTTTGTAGCAGGTGGTGAAAGTAGTGACCTCTTTTCCAGAGTGACAAGATCGACATTCTCCTTGGTTTCCTTGGGAGATGCCCATTTGTAGCACAACTCTGTCTTCTCCACATCAAAATTCTTTCTTAACTTGTGAAAGAAATCTAAATACTTGGTCACCTTTGCATGCTCTAGGTGCCCAAACCACCAATCCTCTGCTTCATCTAAGAGATGAAGTGCTGCAATTTGAAAAGCCTCCTCTTCAGCCACAAGATGTAGCTTGAAAAATGAATCTAACTCCTTCCTCCAAGCCTTGACATTGCTTGAGGAAGATCCATTAAATGTAGGCAAATGGAATCTATTATGCCTCTTCCTTCTATTGCTGCTATAGGATCCTCTTTCTTCTCTAATCTGGAAGAATGGTTGGAGAGTTAGCTTCTCCTTGAAAGCTCTAGATTGTGCTTTGTACTCTTCAAGATATATGATGAGAGTCTCATAAGTCTCAGGTTCATTCCTTTATTCACTTCTATACCTCTCACCTCCTCCAAAGAAAGTGGGCATAGTGGATCTATGAAGAGATCTAGGATTCTCCTACCTTCTTTGCTACTGATAGGAAGTACTTTCCTCATCACATATTCTTCTTGGATCTTCTCTCTGTTCCTCCTCCTTCATTTGATAGACCTCCTTGGAGAGATATTGCATGGATCTAAAGAAGGAGTGACAGATTTTTCATTCTCCATGATAGATCTCATCTATCTGTTCTTCTTTCAATGTAAAAAGATGAAGTGTCCACAAGCTGAGCCAAAGATCATGCTCCGATACCACTGTAATATCCCAAAAGGTAAAATGCAGTAATACTTCAC
The DNA here is from genome assembly GCA_034641835.2 of Pinus albicaulis. Taxonomy (NCBI): domain Eukaryota; kingdom Viridiplantae; phylum Streptophyta; class Pinopsida; order Pinales; family Pinaceae; genus Pinus; species Pinus albicaulis. Next base: position 497,890,739 of record CM076581.1, on the reverse strand, counting down.
ATAATATAAGAGCTTACAACAAGATAAACAATAAATCAATGTACAAATCAGAATATGCAGAAAGAGCTGAGACATTTTATTATATTGGAGATGATTCAGTTACACAAGTACAAAATATAGGTAGATCTAGCCAAGAAAATGAGTTAGGATCACCCTGAAAACATGTGTGAAGCAGGTACAATGTAACTGCTGAGGCTCTGCAGCAAATACTGCGATGTCTCTCCAGTAGAATATAAACATATTTTTGCAGGCTAAAAAGAGAAATGAATATCTACTCAAAACTGGAGCTCTGATGATTCCAAGATTCAAGATCTGGCCACTATGATGGATTCCCAAGATAACCCAAAAAGGATTTTCCAGCTCTGCAACCTTGGAAAAATCACCTCCCCAGGGTTTGATCCTTGATCTACTGGGAAATACAGATTTGAAGCTAAATATAAAGAATATATGGCTGAAATGTATGCTCAAATCAGATCTATGCTTGAAGGATTGATCCCTTCCTCAGATCTATGAGCTAGAAGCTCTAGATCTAGCTTCTCAATCCTCCAAAAGATGATTGCAGCTGCTGCAACACAACTACCTCTGAAAACTGTGCTATGAAGGAAAGAGAGGCCTTCTGCCTGATAAAATATGTTGCAATAAACTCCAGGATGATGCCAAGACTGATGGCAATGTGGAGGGATGATCCTCCACTAGATTGCTAGCTGAAGTACTAGCAACTTCCTTCCTCGTTTAAGATCTACAATATGGACATCGTTATTCTTGAGGAGAATAATGCTGCTAGGAGGTCAATAAATTTTGGCCTAATGCCAGATCTGCAATATGGCTCTGGGAGTGCTGATATATAAGCCCAAGTGATGATAATAATCCCTCACCTTGTTCTCCAGCTGAAGTATTGAAGACAACCTCCACCTTCCAAGCTGATCTTCAGAAATATACAGATTTCTGAATATGAATGTTCTGTAGAAAGTAGAAAAAGGAAATGGCACTTAAATCCTGATGTATAATGAAGTACAAACATCTTCCTTATAGATAACTCAAAGAAAGAGGAGGGATTCCCGCTCAGGAACACCTTGTGCTAAACAACACCTACAATCTTTGCTAAACAACCCATGAATGTAGTGGAATGTCACTTGACAATTCTAGATCTAAAAGATCATACATAAAATAATCCAAGATGCCTTTCACCTTTGCCTTCATCTCCTTTATAATGATTGAGCCACCCCAAGCCTTGGCCCTAATCTCAACTGCGTTGTCTCATGTGGACAAGATCTTCCAAGTGGGACAACGCTATTTGACCAAATCAACCAAATAGTCTAGGTGCAATGTACACCTCCTCCATCATGTGTGCTTCATTTGCACATGATTCTCCCCCACTTGATCATTAATGCTCAATGATCCTTTGTTTGACATATTCAAGATCTTAGTTGACTGGATCAATCCTCCATGATCTTCTCATTAAATGAGACAAGATCTCCAATATCATTCACATTAGTAGTTGCTCAACTACCTCTTTTTGCAGATCTAGTCTAAATTAATCCACATTCACACACACAAAGTGGATATTTATTCTTATTGAGGATTGTGGGTCCCTCCACCCTTTTATTTGCTTAATTCATTAAGAAAATCAAGGACTCTAATATTCCAAATATGATGTGAAAATTTGGGAATATTACAGTAGCTCTTGAAAGAGTATTTTACTTCATTCTACATCAGGCATTGGCGCCACTTATATTTTCCTACTTTCTACAAAATATTCATATTAAAAATTTGCAGATTTTTGAAGATCAATTTGGAAGGTGGAGGTTGTCTTTAGTATTTCAGCTAGAGAACTAGTGTAGGATTATTCCTATCACCTTGGGCTTAAATATTAGCATTCCCAAAGCTTCATTTCAGATCTGGTATCAGGCCAAAATTTATTGACATCCTAGCAGTAGTAATCCCTTCAGTAATTATGCTGTCCATATTGCAGATCCAAAGGAGGAAGGAAGTTGCTAGCATTTCAACTAGTAATCCTATGAGGGATCATCCCCTCACCTTGTCATCAGTGTTTCCATCAGCCTGGATTTTATTGCAGCATATTTTAGTAGGCATAAAGCCTCTCTTTCCCATACAGCACAGTTTTTATGAGAATTTGTGTTGTAGCAGCTGTAATCGTCATTGGGGGATTGAGAAGCTAGATCTAGAGCTTCTAGCTTGTAGATCTAGAGGAAGGATCAACACTTCAAGCTTAGATATGATCTTGTGACATATTTCAGCCATCTATATGTCAGATCTAGCTTCAGATCTTTAATCCCAGTAGATCAAGGATCAAACCCTAGGAGGGTGATTTTCCAAAGTTGTAGATCTGGAAAATCCTTTCTGGGTTATCTTGGGAATCCATCACATTGGCCAGATATTGAATATTGGTATCATCAGAGCTCTTGAGCTCCCTAGATCTACATTTTCCTTTGTAGTATTTACATGTATATCAACAGGAGCAAGGACAACACAGTATTGCTTCTCTAAGCTCACTAGTTACGCAGTGCTAGTTGCAACACCATTGTAGGGTGATTCTAGGCCTTCTCTTGGGCTAGATCTACTCATTTTCTGAACATTGTGCAATTGATTCATCTCCATATAATAAAATGGCTCAGCTTCTCTATAAATTCTTATGTTGTCTTGAGATTTATTTTTTACTTAGTTGCAGTTCTTATATTGTGTTTCAATATTACTGCATTCTCCCTTTTGGGATATTACAACATCGAATATTTCTACCTTGATATTGACCACCTTACCCCCAACACAGATGGGGAAAGCTAGAAAAATGCCATGTGGCCTATGAGAATTACCATCAAATGCAGTAAAGAGAGTAGGTGAAGGAATGGCTTGAGGAGATCCAATAGATTTCCAACATGGAATGGACATGACACATGTGGAAGCTCCTTCATCAACTACAGTTTGAAAAATATTGATATTTCGATATGTAGATTTAATTTGAAAAGACATATGATGAGGAAGTCTCTTCTTAATATTTGACTTGTCAAATGTAATCATAAGAGAGTCTTTTTGATCTACCACCCTGATCACGGTGAGAAGCGCACTCCTTTTTTCTAGGCACAACTGGAGTACCTATAACACATACATCGCACAAGGACTCTAAGCCAGATATTCTACAATGGAGTAATTCTGGGATGCCTTGGAATTAGGACTAATCATATAATGTTTAGCAGAGACCTTCAGTATCGGAGGCATAGGCTTAACTGTGGGTCTCTCAATATGGAGTGCTTGGAAACATCAGGAGCGACCTTAGCCTTAGAGGATTCTTATTCACCATAATCATGTGGCCTTGTTGCAACATCTACATGAGAACTCATCATGTATACATTTGATGGATTTTCCCCTTCTTTGTTCCCCCCTATGGGAGCTCTGGTATTCACATTCGCACCAGCAAGCATTTTCTACCCTTGGGGAAAAGGGTTAGTTAGGACATCTAGGGAGCTAGAAGAACCTTGTTGAGCCAACAAGCACTGAGCATCCTGAATCTTAGGGAAAATATGGGTGAGATGGTCTCGAGTGCACAATTTGCAAGGAAAATTAACTTTATTTTTCGACTCTTTCTTACCCTCCCCAGCATTATTGTTGGTTTTTTTTGCATTATCCTTCCCATCCTTATCCTTTTTCTTATTACATCCTTTCTTCTTCCCATCAAATTGTTGGTTTCCTTTGGGGTTAGAGTATGGACAACATTAATATTTAATGGTTGGGAAGAAATATACACTGAATGGGATGCCTAAATTGAAGAAGCATATTGTAAAACAACTGCTGCAATTGATTTAAGAGGTTAGCCGTATTGTTATCGTTTGACCTAACTAGCCCGTCGGCATGGGGGCCTAGCTTCAGTTTGGCTAAATATATCTTGGATCGAGGAGCATCTAGCAAAATATTATTAAGGATCCTAGACTGAGAATATACAAGTTCTTATTTTTGGGCTCTAAAGATATCCTGCTCCTCGGTAAATACCCCAAAAAGTGATACATCCTTCGAGATTTCTGGCAATAAATATTTTGAGAACCATTCCAGAAGTAATTCATTGGGAATATAGGCTTTAATGAGTCTATTCCTTCTTCTCCATTATTGAATATGGTCAGAAATGTAAGTTGCCTTATCATGTTGGAAGTTGGCCAATAGCTTAGTTACAACATCATACCGAACAGGAAACTGAAAATGATTCAAGAACATAGTATCCAATTCGCCAAATGAAGCAAAGGTATTCCTAGTAAGCTCTATGAATCATTTGGAAACATTTCCATTTAAGGTGTGTTGAAATAATATCAACCTAATTGAATTGTCAATATGGGAGTTAGATGAGAACCATAAATGGAAATTTATTACAAGGTCAGTTGGATCCTCTCCATTCTTCCCTTCGAATTTTGGAATGTCTGATGGAAGCTTGGTAGGAAACGGAGGCCAAGCCAAGCTATATCGAATTTGATCATTAGTAAATTTTGAAAGATCTGGAAAATTTAGGGTTTCCAAGAATGGTAAGTGCGGAGGACCTTGAGAATTACACCCACCATGAGAGGGATTCCCAACATTTTGAAAAGAATAACCTGGATTTGTTGAGGCACGAGGTTTCCATGGATTGTTCGTAGAATACATTGAACTATAAGGAAAACCTTATGGTCCAGATAAATTCAGAGTAGGAACTCCTCCTGCCGAAGGGTTACCATAACCAGGAATGTTTCCCCCATTCGAAGTATTAAAAGGAGATGAGATCCCTTAGTAAGGGTTTCACGCATTAATGAAGGGAGAAAAACCCTGAGAGGTTCATATGGAGGAGAAAGGAATGTTCTCCTGTTGACCAGACACAAACTGATTCCCAGTTCCTAAACCACCAAAATCAGGGTTCCAGCCTTGAAAATGATTAAAACCTTGACCTCCTTGAAAAGGATTAAAACCTTGACCTTGTACAGAGAAAGGAAATTAACCTAATGAAGGGTTAGAATGAGGGATATGACTGCTTCCTAAGGGAAAACCCTGCAAATATGTTGAACCACTAGCCATAGAAGACATAGGTGTGGAGACAACAGATGAAATAGTGAAAGGAACTCAGGGAATTTCACTAGAAGACATCCCAAACGAAAATGAACTAGTGTGGAAGCAAAAGCTTGGGTGCCCCCACTCGAATATGGAATGGAGGTAGAGCCAAATATTGCAGTACTAGGAGTGATAGTTGATACAGAAATTGTACTTCCTCCTTCTACAGAAAGAGGAGTATGAAAACTATAAGTACTCATAGTCGAAACTGTGTTCTCAGCAATGGTCATCGAGTGAAAATAAGGAGAAAAAATAGGGCTTGTCGGCATGTGATTCAGGGTCCCAACGTATAATATAATGCCCGAAAAATCAGGAGGAAGAGGTGAAGAAGGAGTGACAGGAGGTTCATAAATCTCTTCAAACTCAACTTCTTCCGATGGAAAAAGAACCCTAGAAAGGAGTGGAGTACTCCTCTATAAATCACGACTTACACTAGGATCACCCTGTGAAATTATAGCCCCAAGTGGAGGATCACTCTCCAATGCGTTCACTGCTACTGATTGAAAATCACCAATTTTAGGGTCCTATAATAATAAGATTCATAATTTTTAATTGGCTCTATAAAATTATTGTAATATTGTACATATCTTTTCTTTTTGCAAATGTTTTCCCATATTTAAAAGATGAAAAGAGGGTATGTCCTAAAAGAAAAATCAAAGGACCAAAATAAAAATATCAAAAAATGATATAAAATATAAACCCCACAAAAGAGATAAAAATAAGATCATGAAAGTGTTGCACATTCAAATACCACTACTTTAATTTAATTTATGCAAATAAAATTGTGTGCAGCTTGTCCAAAATGCCACAATTCATGATAATCATACAGTTTAATCTTGATTGTTCATGCTTTAAATTTCATGTTAATAGTTAGTGAATAAGATCTAGCTAAACCATTTAATCTTGGCATATTAGTAGTTAGGTAGAGAATAAAATGAGCTCATCAGTTTAATCTGAGCCATTGGAAGTTATAAGGTTAGAAGTAGCTAGTTTTTTTATTAAAATAAAATAAAGGGTCAACAAGATTAAATGCGCCCAATAAAGGAAATAAAAATGCTAGGATAAAAATGGGTAGGTAGATTACTTTTTGCAAGTCATGGAAAGAAATGTTGTTTCATTTCATATTACTAACATCTTTATAAACACTTTCCCCTTGTAAAATATCCCTTTCCCCTCATTTTAACCCTTCCCCTTTCACTAAATACCCCTTTCTCCTTAAAAATAATCATTTCCACTTCCTAAAACCCTTTCCCTAGCTTAAAACCTCCTTCCCATTCACTAACTCCCATTTTCAATTAAAAAATGAAAAAACCCACTTTGCATAGTTTTAAATGTTAAAATGTATTGGGCTCCACTTCAAAAAACCTTTTCCGATATCATTTTAAAACCCCTCCCGATATTATTCTTTTCTACCACCTATTTCATTAACCCCTGTATTACATTAATTCCACATCTAAATACATATTCCTCCGACCCCCTTATTATATTATAGCTTATAGTTTTAATATTTCCCCGTAATATATATTATATTAATCTCCCACTTAATATATTAACACCCCTATCCCCTTCATATATTAATCCCAAACCAACTTTATATTAATAAAACCTTCGCTATATTATTTAACCCTCCACCCATTAACTCTCAGTCCCACCTCTTGAACCCCACATAACTCATCCAACCGTCCAATCTCTTCCATTGAATCCAATAGCCCTAACCTCCTTTCATGCTCCCCAATAGCCCAATGTTTAAAACAAGGAAATGCAAAATGGGTGCTTTTTCCCATCCCTTCTTTTGCCACGCGGAAACACTTTGTTTCATCGCAATCCCATCCTTTAAACTTCCTAACCATATTTTGGGATGCGATAAACAATGAAACTACCTCTGCATCATTTTTACAAACCGCTTTTCCATCTGTGTTGTGTGAAAGCATTTGTCCACTGTGATAAACCATCATTCCACTCCGGCACTATGCGAAAAACCAACATTGTTTCAAAACCCTGCAATTGAGTTATTTCTGTGGATTTTCAAATGAAACCAAAGTCATTGTCAAACAGAACTATGAGCCCGCTATTTTGTCCATAACCTATCTCTATTAAATTGCGAAGGAGAGCCATTTCCAGCCAGAGATAAAACTCCACAAATCCAGACTCTTTCCACAAAATTCCCAATTCAAATGAAGCCATTGTTCGCTCCCTGCAAACTCGTATTTCATTAACAAATTGTTTCAATTTTTGCAGGTTCTAAAAATAAAAGATTGAGGAAACAATTCTTATACTAGTTAAAAACCTATTTCTTCCAGACTATCAAGATCGAATGGTTTTTCTCAGCAGAATATTCCATACAACAGCATAGCAGGAGGAATTTTACACAGTGATGAAGAGATAAAAACATTTACCTCAACAAAAGCATATTCATATTTTTACATAAAGTCAAACATGTCTTTTAGTAAAATCCAATTTTACTAAAGACATAAAAACAGGAAGGAAAATCAAGTTAAATAAAAAATACAATAGAAAGAGATAAATTTACACAGTAAATGATAAAATAGAGATGAAATCATTTTCACCAGCAACAGTGATTTACATCTAGTAAAATAGTAAATAGTAATAGATAAAAGTCAAAAAAAGATTTAAAAGAAACAAAAGGGCAATCAGATAAAGACAAAGGAAGAAGACATCGTGACAGATAAGCCAGCATGAGAAAAAAAAACTGATAACATCAATAAAATAAAATAGGGACAAATTTCAGTCATTTGAAAGGTGTCACTACCTTTTATCATCCATATATTTTATTTCCTAGAAAAAATCCTAATTAGTTAAACAGGATATTTTTTATTACATTCTGTATAAATACTTTAGCCATTTGAAGTATTAAGGTGTGTGGATTTCTGAACATTTCTATAGTTGTATTGATCTGAAACTTGACTGTAACATTTTCAAGTCAGCAGACTGGACTGACTTATAAAGGCATTGCATTACAGGATTCTTGTGTTGGGCCACTTCAGTGAAGTATCTTCAATTGTAGTTTTCTTAAGTATTCCATAAACTTGTATGTTTTCCAAATTTGAATGTGATAACAGGAATATTATTGCAGAAATTGTTTAAGTACATTATGTTCTAAACTGCCATTCATTTTGATGTTTTCTTATGATATATAGATTAGGGGATTCTTCTTTGCTTCTTAGTTTCGATTGGCCTCTTTCATTTCCTTCATTATCTGGTTTGAGGAATCCTTAATTGCTCCTTGATCCCGATCGAAACCACTTCACCATCCAGCCAAAAAGATCTAAATTTTCTCAACTACCTTGCCCTATGAACACTTCCTTTAGATCTTCATTTAGTCTTGTTTTCTTGACACTTTGACTCCATAGCCCAATGGTAAATAAACAGTCTTCTATCCATCTAAATTAGTAATTCCACCACCAAACCAAACCAAAATAAAAAAACCCAATCAATCTTATATAAATAGCCTAAAATCAACTAAAAACAACAAAGTTAAATCATAAAGAGAGAGCCCTCTCTGAGTATTAGGAAGGCTAGATCTTGATCTCAAAAGTAGGTTTGTGGTTACCTTCAGTGAGTTATTTCTTTAACGTTGAGAAATTACTGAGTGATAACATATTGGTGACCATACTGGGGAATATCATTCTATTCCTTAAAAAAATTATACAAGATCAGAGCTGATCTATGATGGTGGACAGTGATTAGACACACAAAGGTTAAAATCATCCACCTGGTGACTCCAACTCCAAATCAATTTCAAAAATCAAGACTCCATTGGAGGAATGAACATGAAAGAACAGTATGGAAAGATCAAGTTTTTAACTTGGATTACAATCCAAGACATCATGTCCTTTCTCATCAAGAATTTTTTTTCAATGTATATTGTATTTTAGAGAAGATCTTAGACTAATATTTGATTATTTTCGTTTGAAAATTGTAAATATAAAATCTCCTTATCCATTTGAGCAGCTTTCTTCTAAAACTTATGATGATTATTTTCCAATTGATAAGCCTCAAGTAATCAAGACTAATCTGACAATCCTTGTACATATTCCTGTACCTTGTAAAGTTCCTGATTGATATAAGCCCCTCATATTACCTCCTATAATCCATGATTTCCCTGATAACTATTTCAAATATCTCCCTAAGTTTGATGGAGAAAATGGTAACATCACCACCCAAAAACATATTCAAGGTTTTGAGAATTATTAGGACCTATTTGAGATTGATGAAGATGATGTTAGAATCAGAATTTTTTCTCTTTCTCTGGAAAATAAAGTAAAAAGTTGGTTCAAGAACCTGTTTTGGATAATGCAAGCATCTCAAATTTCTAGAGTCAACAAAGGAAATTGAGTATTTCCTTACCTTCACATCTGTTGACAAGTTTTTATTGGGTTTTCAAATTTAATTTATGATCACATACAAGCACATGCAAAAAAAAAAATCAATGTATATAATGCTTGAATGGTTTCATTGGTTTTTTCATTTTACCTAACCACCAGTTGGACAACTGATTAGAGTAAGTTGGTAGAATTTCAGTTTATTTCAGTTTTCAGTTTTCAGCAAGTGTTGAAATAATTCATTAAGATTTAAAAGCGAAGAAGTCTTGATGACCTAGTAGTTGGTTTGAAGGTTGCAGCAGTTCAGCATGTATCAGATTTTAATTTTCAAAAAAGATGATTTCAGTTCAAGATTTACAATCACAGAGATTATATAAAAGCATGTGCAGTCTTGGGATTGGCCCAATGGATCAGGCTACTAGTCAATGGTGTTCTTGATATCTCACAAGGAGATGCCATCCCCAAGTGAAGCCACTGTTAGGGTCGTATAATAATAGGATTCATAATTTTTAATTTGCTTTTTCAAAATCTTGTAATATTGTACAGACCTTTTCTTTCTGCAAATGTTTTCTCATATTTAAAATATGAAAAGAGGGTATGTCCTAAAAGAAAAATAAAAGGACCAAAAGAAAAAGATCAAAAAAGGATATAAAATATAAACCCCACAAAAGAGATAAAAATAAGATCATAAAAGTGTTGCACATTCAAATGCCACTACTTTAGTTTACTTTATGCAAATAAAATTGTGTGCAACTTGTCCAAAATGCCACAATTCATTATAATCATATAGTTTAATCTTGATTATTCATGCTTGAAATTTCAAGTTGATAGTTAGTGAATAAGATCTGGCCAAACATTTTAATCTTGGCAGATTAGTAGTTAGGTAGAGAATAAAATGAGTTTATCAGTTTAATATGAGCCATTGGAAGTTATAAGGTTAGACGTAGCTAGTTTTTTTATTAAACAAAAATAAAGGGTCAGCAAGCTTAAATGCACCCAATAAAGGAAATAAAAATGATAGGATAAAAATGGGTAGTACTTTTTGCAAGTCATGGAAAGCAATGTTGTTTCATTTCATATTACTAACATCCTTATAAACACTTTCCCCTTGTAAAATATCCCTTTCCCCTCATTTTAACCCTTTCCCTTTTACTAAATATCCCTTTCTCCTTAAAAATAATCATTTCCCCTTCCCAAAACCCTTTCCCTAGCTTAAAGACCCCTTCCCATTCACTAACTCCTATTTTCAATTAAACAATGCAAAAACCCACTTTGCATAGTTTTAAATGTTTAAAATGTATTGGGCTCCACTTCAAAAAACCTTTTCCAATATCATTTTAAAACCCCTCCCGATATTATTCTATTATACCACCAATTTCATTAACCCCCGTATTACATTAATTCCAAATCTAAATACATATTTCCTCGACCCCATTATTATATTATAGCCTATAGTTTTAATATTCCCCCGTAATATATATTATATTAATCTTCCACTTAATATTTTAACACCCCTATTCCCTTTATATATTAATCCCAACCCAACTTTACATTAATAAAACCTCTGCTATATTATTTAACCCTCTACCCATTAACTCCCGGTCCCACCTCTTGAACCCCACATAACTCATCCAACCATCCGATCTCTGCCATCGAATCCAACAACCCTCACATCCTTTCGTGCTCCCCAATAGCCTAATGTTTAAAACCACAAGGAGATGCAAAATGGGTGGTTTTTCCCCTCCCTTATTTTGCCACATGGAAAAACTTCGTTTCATCGCACTCCCATCCTTTAAACTGCCTAACCATCTTTTATGATGCGATAAAAAGTGAAACTACCTCTACATCATTTCGACAAACTGCTTTTCCATCTGTGCTGTGCGGAAGCATTTTTCCACTATGATAAACCATCATTCCACTTTGGCACTATGTGAAAAACCAAATTTTTTTCAAAACCCTGCAATTGAGTTATTTCTACGGATTTGCAAATGAAACCAAAGTCATTGTAAAAAATAACTATGAACCCATGATTTTGCCCATAACCTATCTCTGTTAAATTTTGAAGGAGATTCATCGCTAGCCAGAGATGAAACTCACCAAATCCGGGCTCTTTCCACAAAATTCCAAATTCAAATGATGCCATTGTCCGCTCCCTGCAAATCTGTATTTCATTAACAAATTTTTTATGTTTTTGTAGGTTTTTAAAATAGAAGATTAAGGAAACAATTTTTATACTATTTAAAAACATGTTTCTTCCAGAGTATTAAGATCGAATGGTTTTTCTCAGCAGAAGATTCCATACAGCAGCATAGCAGAATGAGGAAATTTACATAGTGATGAAGATATAAAAACATTTACCTCAAGGAAAACATACTCATATTTTTACATAAAGTCAAACAGGTCTTTTAGTAAAATCCAATTTTACTAAAGACATAAAAATAGGAAGGAAAATAAAGTTAAATCAGAAATACAACAGAAAGAGAGAAATTTACACAGTAAATGATAAAATAGAGTTGAAATCATTTTCACCAGCAACAGTGATTTACATCTGGTAAAACAGTAAACAGTAACAGATAAAGGTCAAAAAAAGAGTTAAAAGAAACAAAATGGAAATCAGATAAAGACAAAGGAAGAAGACAACGTGCGAGATACGCTAGCATGAGAAAAACAAATAGATAACATCAATCAAATAAAATAGGGACAACTTTCAGTCAGTTGAAAGGTGTCACTACCTTTTAGCATCCAAATATTTTATTTCCTAGAAAAAATCCTGATTAGTTAAACAAGATATTTTGTATTACATTCTATATGAATACCTCAGTCATTCGAAGTATTAAGGTGTGTGGATTTCTGAACATTTATATAGTTGTATTGATATGAAACCTGAGGTTTTATTGTAACATTTTCAAGTCAGTAGACTGGATAGAGTTATAAAGGCATTGCATTACAGGATTCATGTGTTGGGCCACTTCAGTGAAGTATCTTCAATTTTTCATGTTTTTTCCTTAAGTTTTCCATAAACTTGTATATTTTACAATTTAAATGTTATAATAGGAATATTAGTGCAGAAATTGTTTAAGTACACTCTGTTCTGAACTGTCATTCATTTTGATGTTGTCTTATGATGTCTAGATTAGGGAATTCTTTATTGCTCCTTAGTTTCAATTGACCTCTTTCATTTCCTTCATTATTTGGTTTGAGGAATTCTTAATTTCTCCTTGATCCCGATTGAAACCACTTCACCATCCAGCCTAAAATATCTAAATTTTCTCATCTACCTTGCCCTGTGAACACTTCCTTTAGATCTTGATTCAGTCATGTTCTCTTGACACTTTGACTCCATATCCCAATGGTAAATAGAAAGTATTCTATCCATCTAAATCAGTAATTCCACCACCAATCCAAACCAAAATAAAAAAACCCAATCAATTTTATATAACTAGCCTAAAATCAACTAAAAACAACAAAGTTAAATCATAAAGAGAGAGCCCTCTCTAAGTTTTAGGAAGGGTAGATCCTGATCTCAAAAGTAGGTTTGTGGTTACCTTGGTGAGTTTTTTTTTTAACCTTGAGAAATTACTGAGTGATAACAACCAACATAATTTCTCCTACGCCTTCTAGGAGAAGGCTCGTCACTCATAGGAGAGAGCCCATGAACCCTCATGGATTGATGAACTGATCAATCAAACACTTTTAATTGTTAAGAGAACTTATACAGACTCAAAGAATTATAAAGCTATGGTAGTCTAAGAGCAAAGAGCACTCTCTAAAACATCCCTAAAGATGCCTCCAATCAACCAACTCTCATGTATTTCTGATCTGGGTTATTGGGACCGGATACGAAAATACAAGAAAGAGAATATATAAGGACCTTACAAAAATATTCTGGGGTAATTACACCCCATGCCTACTAGTGATGGTAGAAAAATCAATTACGCTAATCTCGAGACAAAAGCCTTTACTGGTGCAGGTACCCGAGCTTCGCAAGGCACCCTCCAGAATTACTAATGAACGTGATGCAACATCTGCCTCAGGTACCACAGGTATTCCCACCTGCAGTCACCTATGTGATACCTAGGAATGGAAACTAAGGTCACCAATTCATATCATTAGCTAGGTGGAACAATCTTTCGTCAGGATCCAACAAGTAGGAGAGGGGGTATCTCTCTTCCTTGCTTTCACTCACCCTCATTCTTGACTCCCTTTTTAGGAGATATTTCCCGAACAACTTAATGACACTGGGTTTCACTCTTTTAATCAACTTCTAAGTTTAAATTAAGAGTGGCCTTGGAGAGTTAACTCTCCACACACCTATTCAAAGGCCTTAATGACCTAAACTAGTTGACGTATTTAATTAAAAATCAAAATGACTCCAGTTAATTTTAAATTTTATCGCTTGATTTAAAAGTCTTTTATTTAAGTTAGGGGTGAGATGGAGGTGAAACTTATGGTGTTATGGACGCAAGAAGAAATTGATAGAAACCTAGCTACATGAAAAATGCAACTTTTTCTTCGATGAAAAGAGACTTTTACAAAGGTAAATACTAACAAACTAATGAAAGAAATTTTCTTTTCTTTTCTTTTTCAAAATACACGCTCACACACTCAAAATCTACAACAAGACTAAAAATGCTTACAATACAACTATTCTAATGCAAACTACAAATGCTTAATGCAAGATTCTAGGATTACTCGAAAAAACAAGCAAATGTGTTTCCCAATAAAGAGGTAAAAATCATGACACAAATAAGGAAAAATTGAAACAAGAACTTTTACCAAAAAAGATGACAAAAACTTGATACAAAAAGGGGCAAATTCAAACAAGAACTTCTCCCAAACCAAGCAAATTTGACCAAATGAAAAACTTTGCACTTGCTCAAAAATGAAAAAAAAAACCTTCAAACAAAACCGAAAGAAAAAGAAGAGGAAAAAAAAGATGTTTTTATGTCTTTTTATTTTTAAGGATACAATAAATTCTATGAGAAAGAAAAAATCTACTCAAAATCTCAAGATCACCAGATTGAGAAAAAAAGGCATCAAATTACTTAAGCCATAAGCATCATTTGAATGACAAGACTTAATAAGCGAAAAGAGGTTACACACTCAAATAAATGACCTGATCAACATCATAGAACTTCAACAAACAAGAAAACTCCAAGAAAATCAAGAAAACCGTTCAAGATTGCTAGAAGTACCTTTCTAAAAAAACCAAGAAAAACCAAAAGATAAAGAGAGAAAAGAAAAGGTGAAGCATGAGAAAATCAACTCTAACTCATTGTTCCGAATACTCAGAAAAACCAAGAAATTCAACAATAAGCCCTAGTGCCAAACAGAAAACCGAAACTTAACAAAAAGGGAAAACCGTAGGTTAACCAGGTTTTTCACCAAGAAAGAGAGGAAATTTACAAATTGCAAAAATAAACATTTTCCAAGAAAATCAATGATTAAAAAAATCTATCAAAAGTAGGAAAAATGCTTTACTGGACTCAAAATATAAAAAATTCATTTAAAATCAGTAAACGCAGCTTGACAATGATCAACCTATGTGTATACAAAACTATGCACAAGGAAACACACGTATACACATGTTTCTTTGGACCAAAACACATGTATACACAACTGTGTAAACTAGAAAGCGTATATAAAAAAGGTAGCAAAGAAAAAATTAAAAATCCAAGCCTGATACAAAAGATCATAACCTTTTCCTAGATTGATAACGAACCAAAGAAGCTGGAAAAGTGATCAAACAAAAAAGAAAGCCTAGATCCAGAGAGAAACAACCAAAACTAGGAATTACACGAATGTAATCCCAAGTGGAGTCTCCAATTCTGTTATGAGATGAAGTACCCTAGGGTCTGGGTTGAGAACCCCAACAGAGCAAGAAGCATATAACAACAAGAAGCATACAAATTTACAGTCTTGATTCTCAAACTAGTAAAATGTGAAGAAGGGGTAGTACTTGTAGGTCCTATGTTTGAAGGCGATCCCGTGGATTTCAAACCCACTACTTCTCTTAGTGCTCCAAAACCCACAACTCACTCAAGAAAATCACATATACTAGTAATAAGTGAAATCATGTTCAAGATGTTACTGTTAGATCATATAATCTTATAAGCATAAAAAAAGTTAAATCATTCATAATAGGATAATAACATGTATAAATAATTAAGATCATGAACATCAAGAACGGGATAGAGCTTCTTTATTGATGAATTCAAAGATGTGTGGAGGAACACTACCTGATTTAGCCATGGCTCCAAGCGAAACCTTCCTCCGAATCCGTCCAACCCAAGCCTCAACAATATCCTTCCAAAAGCATACACATAGATGTCATATAAGAGGAATGAACATATTTGTGAGGCAAACAAGGGTTTTCACAATTTGGGAAGTATAGGAGGTATAGGGATAAATCAGACTTGATCAGGGACTAAATGGCTATAATATCAATACCTATCTCTCTCTCCTCTTAAGGCCTTCCCATGAGGTGTATTTATACCACCCCAAAATAGTTTTTTAAGTTGGGATACATTTATGCCATGGGCTTTTGTAGGTATGCTTCCGGTGTAACTCGTCAACCCCGCCCAGAAAATAGGGAATTTAATATTTTTTCATATTTCAAATTATATACGTGGGTTGGGTATAACTGGACCCACATGTGCATGCACTTTTGAGAGGGCAGAGTCGCGTATGGAATTCAAAATAATGTTTTTTAGGTAAAGGACCAAGTATGAAAGGAAAGGGATATTCAAGGCCGTAACTCAGAGCATGAAGTATACAGAGGTGGAAAATGATGTTATAACAATGGTGAAAATGCGATAAGGGGAAAAAGGGGCTAAAGGCCAGTCTCAGAATTTTCCAATTCCGTAACTCCTCTCTAATTACAATTTGAGAAAGTTATGATACAACGAGTTCCAATGTTTCTGGTAAAAACACCCATTCATATGGTGAAAAATAATAAGAGGCTAAACAGAAGGGGATAAAAGCCAGGATCAGAATCTCGTCATTTCATAACATATTCCTTCATAAAGTTACGAAATGAGAGGGCCTGAAATTGTAGCACATAGGTTTCTAGAGGATGAATTAGTCAGAAGCTAAGATTAAATGCGAGCAGAAGAGTTGGTCATTGGAATATATAGCAACTGTCAAGATCATTGATTCAAGGGCAAAGAGGATCACATTTTTTCAGAGAAGAGTGTTGGAACTAAGTTAAAGTAAGACACCTCTGATCTTTTGTGCACTCTTCATTAAATTAAATGAAGAATAGAGCCTCGAGAAATGGAGGTATGATCATAGTTCAAAGAATCCATCTTGAAGTACATTCTAAGTTATGTGGGAAATTTATTTTTGGTTGTGTGTTATATTATTTCCATGACTGGTTGCACATGTGTGAGGGTCACAATGGGGTGATATACCTCCCTGTTCATTGCGTCGGGAGTAGCAGGGGGGTCATAGAGGGGGCAATTTCCCCCCCTACCGGGGGGTTACACGGGGTCCAAGGAAATGTCACGGGAAATTTTTTTTGACCCTGTAATAGGTGGTAGGACGTACCTATGGTTTTTTGCATGGGGTTTTCACATGGTTTTAGGCATGTTGGTTTTCTTCCCATGGAATTTTTATATTTGGCTAAAGGAACTACGATTATGTTCTAATCTGGGGTTAATAGATTGGGGTCTATGAATACTTCTACATGTATATATATGTATTTTGACATTGAAAGGACTATAATGAAAAATCAATATGGTAGTCTCAATTTTTGGATCAAAGGGAAAGTCTCTTTGTATATTTGTTTTATGTTCTCGCCATTGCTTATTTTTCTATTTTAAGAATTTTTTTGCAAGTAACTTTTGTATAGGGTTAAACCAACATTAATTAGCATGGGGAACCTGGTTGTGGTGTGCATTTTTTACTGGAATTAATTCTCAGTATGGAGAAATATTCAGGAGCCCATTCCCAATGTTTATTGTAGGAGAATTGGTCAAGTCAGACAGTACAACAATATGTAAAGCCTTGTTGGAGTGTGCAGTTTGACTGAGGATTTATGTCTCGGCATGGGAACACTCATGTGCCCATCCTCATATTTAATGCAGTGGAAGAATTCAAGTAATGAGACACAACGACAGGATTGAGAATCCATGCAGGAGTACACTCAAGTAGTGTGTATGCCGATATGATGGCTGACATAGACAACATTGATCAAAATGCAATAATGAAACATAACCCATGATTACAGTAGAGAATTTTTAGGGAAGAAACATTGTGGCTAGTGAGATATGTGGAGAGCGATGTGTGTTTGTGTGTGCTAATGTATAAGAGGTAGAGTGAGCCTGTTTTGCAAAGAAGAGGCAGAGAGAGCTTATTCAGGGGGAAAAGGCTGAAAGTGCATGTGCAAAAGAAGAAGGCTAAGTGTTGAATGTATGTTGTTGAGGGTAGAGGGCTGAGAAAAGTATGATTTTGTGGTGTGGAAAGAGTGTTATGTGGGTTATTATGAGTGACTGTTGTTTAGAAGAACATTAGGTTGCTACAAAGTGAGCAGAGGACAAAAAATATTGTGTGGGCCAAGGGATGTGGAGAACATAGTTGATATTAGGTAGAGTGGATACCATGTATAGTGAAAATTAGTTTCCTTCTTGAGTGTGGGTCGGAGCCTGTATACAAGAAGTTGGTGCTGCATATATATTGGGTGTCTGAAGAAACATTGTGGGTTAGTGCCTCCTGCAAGTTGGTTCTTGCAATATATCCGTGAATTTGGTGCTTCTGGTAAGCTGACCATGTATCTACAAAAGGAGGGAGTTGGTGCTTCCTACTAGTGGGTGCTAGAAAACGATCAAAGGGAGTTGGTGCTTCCTGTGAGTGGTGGCTCACAAACAAATTGATGTAATAGAGTAGGTGCTCTTATTTTTACATCAACAACAACAACAACAACAAGCTTTGGTTGTTTTTTCCCGAAAGGGTTTCCATGTCAACCCTTTGTGTCTCATTTGTTTTTTTCTCATGATGTGTATGCTGGTATTTGTTGACATGGTTGTCGTGATGGTTTGTTAATGGTTTCTATCATATAATGGATGCCAAGTTTGAATGAAAAATAAATTGGCATAAAATTTAAAATTAGCCTTAATACTGATTCACCCCCCCTCTTAGTATTATCATTGTTTCCAACAATATTATATCGACCTAACATGTCCCTATCCTTTACAAAAGTGTTGTCCTCAATTCTTCAGTAGTTCTGGATGCCTCTGAATAAAACACTCATCCTCCCATGTGGATTCTTTAACAGGTAAGTTCTTACACTTAATGAGATAATTTGAAATTGATCTATTTTGAAGCTTTCAGATTCTTGTTTCTGTGATTAATTCCTTCCTCATAAATTTCCAACGATATATTTTGAACTGCGATATTTTCATCTATAACCTTCTTTAAGCAAGAAACATGGAAAACTAGGTGTACCCACGAAGATGCAAGAAACTACAATTTATATGCCATATTACCAATATTTTGCAACAACTTGTAAGGGAGATAGTACTTGGATGATAATTTATTATCCTTCTTAGCTTGCTTGAGGGACATTTGTTTCTACAGTTGTAGATGTAAAAATACCCAGTCGCCCACATAAAAAATTCTTCTTCTTATGATATTTGAAGTGTCTACTTATTGCAAACATTTCATTTTGTTCAAATCAATTTATCCTTAGAAGTTGATAAATTTTGTGCTAGCTTTCGAAGGATGAGATAGTGAAAAAAAGTGCGCGTACTTGGTAATTCTATAAACTACCACCATGATGACATTATTTCCTTTGGACTTGGGAAAAACTGTGATAAAATCCATGGAGACCCCCTCCCAATGTTTACTTGTAATGGTTAATGGTTGTAAAATACCTAGGGTATTAGTTATCTCAACTTTATTTTGTTGTCAAACCAAACATTCTACCACAAACTTATGAATATTAGATTTAAGGGCATCCCAAAAAAAATTCTTCTTCACCCTGTGGTAAGTTTTTAAAAATCTTGAGTGCCCTTCTATAGGATAGGTGTGCAATTCCAAAAGAACCTTTAGCTTGAGTTGGGATCTATTACATAGATATAACTGAACTTTGTACCACAATGAATCATTATTCCAATAAATGTATCTCAGATCCACTAGGATCTTAGTGCAACTTTCGAATGAGTATCCATACCCCTTAATCATTATTACATTCATCCCTTGCTTCATTTATCCAATTAGGTTGGATAATAAAAATATAATAAAGCAATTCCTCCACATCCTCATCCCTTCTTGAGAGAGCATCTGCAACAACATTTTGCTTCCATTTTTTGTATATGATTTCAAGGTCATAACCCAACATCTTTGTGACCCATTTTTGCTGCTTTTCTAAATATAATATTTGTTCCAAGAAGTATTTAATACTATCATGATATTTTTTGTACCTTGAAGTGTCTTCCCATTAGGTAAGGACACCATTTCTCCAATGCATGTAGTATTGCCAAAATTTCCTTCTCATAAATAAGTTTCTGTAAATACTTTCCCTTGATTGGAAAAATTTCAAAAGAAATGGGTATTCCTTCTTGCATTAAAACAACACCAATGCCATTTATTGAGGCATCAAATTCCATCATAAAGGTTTTTGTGAAGTCTGGTGTAGCTAAGACTAGAGCTCAACACATTTATTCTTTAAAATGTTTAAAGGCCTTAGTTTCTTCTGGAGTCCAACATAATGCATCTTTATTTAGTAATGTTGTTAGAGGTGTTGTTATTTTCCCATAATTCTTAACAAAATTAGGATAATACCCTGTCAACCTAATAAATCCTCGAATATACCTTAAGTTTGGGGGTATTTTCCATTCTGTGATGTCTTTAATTTTGTTAGTGTCTACCTTAACACCCTCATGATATAAAATATGAGCCAAATCTTCCAGTTCATGTACCCAAGAGAAGCATTTGGAGGGTTTTTCATATAATTTTTTCTCCTCTAATAGTTTGAGCACTGTGTCAACATGTTGAACAAGGTCTTTCCAAGACTTCTTGTTGGTTAGTATATCATCAAAAAATACTAACACAAATTTTCTAAGGAAGGTTTTGAAGTGGAATTATCAAACCTTGAAATGTGGAAGGTTCATTAGTAAGGCCAAAAAGCATGAAAAAAAATTCATAATGAACTTAATGATTTATAAATGTTGTTTTCAGAATGCCTTCTATCTTCATTCTAATTTGATGATATTCTAAATGAAAATCCAACTTGGTGAAGTAAATTGATCCATGTAGTTCATCCAACAATTCATTAATGACGGGAATGGAAAACTTGTCTTTAATAATGATCTTGTTTATCTCTCTATAATACATACACATACACCATGATCCATCCTTCTTGTGCAACAATACTACTGGAGAAGAGAAATAACCTTGACTAGGTTGAATTATACCTACCTCTAGCATTTCTGCAACCATACATTCAATTTCACTCTTATGGGCATAGGGATATCTTTAAGGTCTGATGTTTATAGTAACACTTCTTGGAATCAACTGAATAGCATGATCATGATCACAAATAAGTGGGAGACATTTGGGAGTCTAAAATACCTTGGAATGATTATCAAGGAATCTTTGGAGATTTGGGGAAATGGATGAATTCGATGTTTGAACATATAGTGAACATAATTTTGAAATTTCTCCTCGTTTTACTTCTTTAAAAACTTTTTCATGCCATTAGAGATGGTTATATTCCCAGGTTTCCCTACGATACCCCTCAATTCAATTTCCTTTCCTTATGAGAAAAAATTCAAGAAAAGTTCTTAAAAATTAAAAGCTATCATCCCAAAATATTGTACCCATTGGCCTCCTAATAAAACATCTGCTACACCCATTGGAATGAAAATAATGATACTACTCAATACATATTCCAAAATGGTGATATTTATATTATGGAAATACGTTGAGAAATTTATAGCTCCTCCATTTGCAACCATCACTTGAAACTTTGGTGTTGGATATATAAAGAAATTCAAATCCTTTGCTATCTTACAATGAATAAAATTATGAGTACTACCTGAATCAATCAACACTATTACCTTTTTCTTCTTAATATATCCTTTTATCTTGAAAGCTTGAAGAGTGGTAATTCTCGCCAATTCATTACAAGATATGGTCATATTCATTTCCTCTTTTTCAACCATTTGGGTTGGTTCTTGGTGTATATCTTCTTCTTTTGATTTTTCTTGTTCCTTTTCTTCATGTTCTTCACAATCTATGTTAAATAATTTCTTATCAACACACTTATGACCTTTAGTGTATTTTCTATCACAGCTGTAACAAATCCCTTTTTCTATTTTTTCCTCTAGTTTTTGTGGTGTCAACCTTATAGGTTGTGGGAGGCTAGGAGCGACAACACTTCCATATTTATAGTTGTTAGTGGTATACCTCCTTATTTCCGTAACATTTCTTTAAAATTTTCTTGCCACATTGAATGCATTCTACAATTACTTAGGTTCTGAAAGGTGAACCTCATGTTGGATGTTATCCTTTAAGGTACCTATGAATACATCAATCAAATTCTCCTCTAGAATATCTGTTACCTTGATATTCAATCTTTGGAAGTCCTCATTATGCTCTCCAACTGAACCCTTTTGTTTGATATTTATTAATTGGATAAATATGGTATTTCTCTTTGTATCCTCATAATGTGTTATCAATCCATCCATAAAATTTTCCAAGTGGCAAGTGATTTACAAGAACAAAGACTTTGATACACAATCTGATTGGATTCTAAATATAAAGATGCAATGTGTGTATTTTGTTTGTGTTTCACATTGTGTAGATCAAAGAACTAATCTATATGTAGTATCCATGTTACCGAATTTTTTCCATCAAATTTCCTCATTTTATATTTTGAATATGGTTGATTTTCATTCCAATGTTGGAGTCCCTAAAATTACGATTCACATTTCTTTTGTTTTCATCATGCATTTCATGGACTACCTTGTCACCATTAGCAAGCATTTCTTGTAGAAAATTTTTCAAACCTTCCATGTATGATTTCAAACCTTCCATGCCCCCTTCTTAACCATCCATGTCCCCTTTTATTTCATCTTTGGTTGCCCTCTGTGAAAGCGAAAATTGTTGCACTTGTTCTTGTAATTTTAATATATCATGTTGAATTTCTTTCTTTTCATGCGTCATAATAGAGCTTTCTGAGGGCTTAATGGGTATAGACGTTTTTTTTTTTAGAGGAATTTTGGAACCAATTAATGATATATTTTCTTCACTATTCCCTCTAAATCACTTCAAACTAGTTTTCCAAACAAAATTTATGCAAATTTAAAAATACACATCTTTTAGAGCTTGATTTTGAGATTTTTGATAAGGCTAAAATTGAAATTGTTGTATATCAATGATTTCAGACTCCCAAGGTCTGAAATTTTTCTCTCTAGTATCCCTATTTTTCTCATTTCAAACCACACCAGTTATACCGATATTGGATCCTTCAAGATAATCGTATATGCCAAATCTCCCATGATGTCCTGATTATGGACTAGTTTAATAGATATAATTCACGTGGGATTCCACATGACCCTATTTTAAACTTTGGCCGTAAATATTGTACTTAATTAGTTCGTACAATTTCAGTCACTTTTTACAAAATTCAAATCTGATGCTCGAAGATAAAGTTATGATGATTTTCCTTGGGACACTGGTTTGAGACTGAATTCGGGACCATACAAAAACCATAACTTCCTTGGACCATATGTCTAGAATATAATGAACCATGTTCTAAAATTGTAACCATATTTTAATCAATATTTTGAATACATGAGGTAACAATTTCACGATATAAATCTTCATAGAAAAAAGTTATAGCGAAAATTCCATGATGGCTCGTTTGAAGCAGCAAAACCATAGGATCAAGAGTTATGATACCAAATGTTATGCATCCATATCAACAATAACACATAAACATAAGAAAAGATAGATAAATGACTATATAATAAGCCACTTTGAGAAGGAGACCTCCCTTTACATCACATAAATAAACAATTCTTCAATGATTCAAATGGAAAGACCTCCTTCGTATATATAAGAGTCTAAGGGGTCAAAATATAATTAGGGCCTACATAACAATAATAATGTAAGGGCATAAGAATAATAGTAGTGGGCTTCTATGGGGCATAACAATAACAATATGGGGGCTACACTAACATTATAGGACCTAACAGTTGTACTCATTATTACTTTTAAGAAAAATGAAATAAAACTCAACTTGCTTTAAAAGATTTACACAAAAAAATTAGAAATGAAATGTAAAACTATTATTTTGAAATTTATCTTAGCCATGGAAAATATATTTAACTACAAGACTAATTTTGTTTCCTGATTAATTTAGATTAATCATCCATTTAGTACAAATTGGAGACATCATTTTATCCTAAGTGAAAGACAAAGAACAATTGAAAAAAAAGAGTCTAAACTTTAATCGTGTTTGCATCCATATACATACATGTAACAATTTCAATTACAAAGACACAGATCATGACCCGAAAGAGCACATTACATGTAAATCATTTTATATTTATGCAGATGACAATCGTAATAAAAATAACTTAATTTGAAATATAAGAAAACATCATTAATTAATAACAGATAGATGAAAAGACATTATTAACATCCACTCACTAAAACACAGACAAATGAATGATGTTGTTTAAATCTCAAGACCTCCTAAAACATAGTCAAGGAAATATTTGAAAACCTATTGACGGTGTTGGATACTGCCAACATACAGGGGTCTCCCCGATGTAAAGTCCCAATTAAACCTCACACCATTTGGAGAAGGAGCCAAATCCGAAGTATCGGCTCAACCACCATAAAAAAAGGGTTGCATGGTTTCAACGGATAACATAAGAGATCACATACATACAACTTGAACAAGAAAGTAAGTTGACATTGTGAAACACCAATTGAAATTTGTAAAAGGAGACCTTCACGAGCGGGATACTAGAGTGAGTCTCTAGAAGGAATTAATAGTACTAAACTATGAGAGGGACACGAAATGGATAACATAAGAGATCATATACATAGGCCTTGGACAAGAAAGTAAGTGGACATTGTGAAACACTGATTGCAATGTGTAAAAGGAGACCTTCATGAGAGGGAGACGAGAGTGAGTCTCTGGAAGGAAGTAATAGTACTAACCTAAGAGAGACACATGAAAGCATGAAAATATTCATTAGAAAAATAGTTCACATAACGATTATTAAAGAAAATACAATATGCATTCAACAATATGAGTACCAAAGACACCGAAATAGTTCAATTTCACTAGTATATATGAACACAACATATACCGTAAACATCCCAAGAATAATCCTAAAACATTTTTGATACATGCATGAAAATGTGTTGGATCATTGAATTTAAATTAGGTGAAATATCCAATTACATAGTTACAATGATGATGCACTAGTTCCAGTAGTGGAAAATTAAGTCACTTCTTACTTCTCCAAAAAATAGTTTTCTCTCCTATTCCAAGTAGAGAATCCAAGACTAGCTCTCCAAAGCTTTAAGCCTCAAAAAATCCATTTTCTTGAGTTATGAGGTTATTTTAATAACAAGAGGAATGACCCTTCATCTCCCCTTGACTCTTGGATTACCCTCATGATCACTCTTAGACTCCTTAATATGTCCTTTCGACTTCTAAACAACTCTTGAACTTTTTAATGACCTTTGGACTTCTCTATGCAACTTTTGGACATATATGACTATGTGAGTCTTCATGTTCCACATATGACTCTTAGACTTCCACACATTACATTTTGTCATTTTATTGTGAATACATCATTACATTCCACATGATGATGTGGCATGACACATGAACACACATTGATTTTTGTGATGACACTTTTACAAATTACAACTTGACAATGATGACATGGACTTCATTATGAAGTGGAAATGCCAATTTGTCTTCCTTGCTACTTCATCTTGGATTCTTGATGGTAGATATGATATATGCATAATATTCATGAAGGATCCACTTTTTCCTTCTCCTTCACCCTCTAAATGGTCTTTGATCAATATTGGAATCCTCCGAGTCATCATGCAATGTCTTCTTTTTGTCTCGGTCCATGATATGATTCATGTCCCCATGATAGCTCTTTTTTGTTATTATTCTCCGCAGGTGTTTCTTTATGCTTTCTCCTCTATATATCCTTTTAGAATTGCATTGAAATTATAGGAAGGTACTGCTTCCAATGAATTTTTTTTATGAAAAAGAGAAATCAGCCTTACAAAAATCTATTCTATCACTACCTAGCTCATGGAATTACCAACTCATGAAATGCAAGTGAGAAGGTTAAAAGAAGGAATATTGATTAGGAGGGTGTAGTAAAAATCATCAATGGCTTAGGAATGCTCCACTGTTCAATTTTATTGTGCCATGAACTCTGAAGAGGAGCACTCCTTGGTCTAGCGTAGTGGGGGAAGTTGAAGGGACAAGGTGAGAAGGCTTCATGCTTCAATACTCCACCATGCACCCTAAAGAAAATAGTGGAAGACTTGAAAGAAAAATTTGAATAGTGAAGGGTTGAGAGGAGGCCTCCTTATTAAACCTTACATATTGTGCCATTCTCTCAAAGAAAGGTTCATAAGCAAGGCTAGGTGCAGAGCGCATTGGGGAAGGGAGAAGGATGAAGTCTTAAGGCTTCATGACTACGCCATGCACCCTCAGGAAGAGAAATATTCTTGGAAAGCGTATTTTGACTGGTCAAAGGCTTATAGGAGGCCTCCTTCATACTTCCCTAGTACACCATTCAATCAGGGGAGTTGTTAAGGAGGCGTTTATGTTGCAAAGCACATTGGGGAAGGGGGAAGGGTGAAGGCTTCAGTATTCAAGATTGCACCATGTGCCCTAAGGGAGAGAATGCTTGAAATATGGCACAATTTTATTCATAAAGGGTTCAATTTTGATTTGGAATAAACTTTTCCTTTTAGTATAGAAAAATTTGACTCAACAATGGGTGCTTGATCATTTGGAATGCAATTTTCATTGAGGGAGGCCACAAGAAGGAAGCCACATTTCCTAGGAGGGTTTTCACTACATTGGGAGGACATGAAGGTATTTGAATGGAATTTTTCGAACCTAAAAATGGGTGGAAGATGTCCATGATGTTATCTAGGAGTGATATATGTGTAATGCAAGGTAAAGGTGACCAAAACTTAGTGTAGTGAGTCAGTATAAGTAAGAAGGATTAGGGGACTTCCCTTGGGAGGATCATAATGTGTAGTAAATTTGAGATGATTTTCAGGAGGACTTAGTGCACCAATATTGGGGATTATGATTTTATCATCGATGCCTATCGATAGGTTAATCTCCTCACTTGGTAGGAGGGCTAATTCCTTCACAAATTTCATTGGGTTGAAGGACCAAGAAGGGATAAAAAATGGCTAAGTTTGAGACCAACAAAGTAAAAGAGAGAAATATATCCAAAAACAACTCAAACATGGATAACACACATAAAACCATCAATAAAATCCATAAGGGTACAAAGGACACATGGATAATAATCACACCTTGAAACGATAACAAAGTGACACTTATTTCTATGACAGTTGAAATGACACATTAGAAACTTAAAACACAAGTTACGAAAAAAGTAACGACTATGATCAAAAGGTGAGCAAAGATGTAGGAATGTGTCTAGCGCAAATTATAATGATATGTAAGACCATCTCATGCAAAAAAAAATATGCTTGAAATAACTTTGGTGATGTGTGATGAGCTCCATCATTAGGTACATTTGGAGTGGTTAATGGTCACATTTTTTCCTTATTAAGTCTCTTTTTCTTGCATTTTAATTATATTGTGGTCTTATGATGCTAGTGTAGGTGGTTATTGAGGCTTAACATACTTTGAGTACCTAACATAAGATTAAATGCAGGAAAATCATGAAGATATGACATTTTTTTGGATATTTTTCCATAAAGACTTGGAGTAGACAACAAGGACAGATTCTAGGGGTTTTTCCACCCTCCTTAACTCCCAAAGGCAGCCAAGGGATCCTCGAGATTCCCTCTGACAACTCGAAATCAATGGTAACCAATCAAACTCAAGACCAAGTTCACTCAAGCCATACTGCACTAGGAGTCAACTGGACCCATCACCTATTTTCTAGGGAGCTGTTGGTAGCGGCCCTTTAGGTTAAATAAAGTTGAGCAAGAGCTCATTAGGATTCAGATTTTGGAGAAAGACATTAGGCTCTTTTCTCTTGTAATTAGTTTTTCAAGACTTTTATATTGATGTAATGAGAATATATTTTGAAATGAAATGAGTATTCAGATTTTTCCTTACTGATCTAGTTCTAGAGAGCTAGGCTTGTGGGTTAGGTCCCAATCCATGTGCCTCAGCCTCTCTTTTGTAATAATTCTTTCCTTTCATGCCATTTAGCTAGTTTTGCTTATGAATAGTTAGCTAGTTTGTTGGTATTTTAATTTATTGTTTTAGTTTGCTTCCATTTGTCTTTTGTTGTAGATTTATTCTACTTACATGTGTGGTAGAATAGGTGATAAAATCCATAAATTTGCGAGTCAAGCCTCCCCCTCTCACCTCTATCAATAGAGCTTGAGGAGGGTACACCTTCCCCACAGACCAAAAATTATTTTTTGTTTATTATTTCTTGGAATATATGAGATTAGTTGCTGTAATTCCATGAACATGTTCAGTATGTTGTGGTAGATCTCTGTTTCTAGATTAGGATAGATTTTCTTAACAAATTCAAGTCATATTTTCCATTGTCTTTATCATGAATTTGTTCATATTTATTGCATGAATAGGTAGTTTGATTGCAGGTACATGTAGCAAAGCCAAGGATAAGTTCACCAGCACCTCCAGCTTCATCTCTCATCTCCCTTAAGCCCTATGTTCATCAAAATGACCATCAACCCTATTTTCAGATTTTCCATCCCTACACCGTGAGAAAACCCTATGGGTGAAAGACATGCCTCCCAAGAGGCCTTGAGCTTGGCCAAGGGGTGGTCCACCCCAAAATCATCCTTATCCACCTTCACACCACCTTTCCTACCCTTTTTCCACCTCTTTTTGGCCTCGGTTTTCCTCGGTCTATTTCCTGTAGCAATTTAGGACTTGCTTGTAGCACTACAGGAAATTTGTAGCAGCACTTGGAATAGCACGTGTGGGCCCCTCTTTAAGCCCATAAACCACCATTGCCACCTTCTAAACATGAAAGAACCACTCATACACCTCCATCCTTGCCCCCATGTGTTAAAGCCTTCCATCAGCCACCTTAGCACTTTCTTCTCCTAGCTACAAAACAACACATTTTATGCATAGTTAGGTCATGAGTAGTTTCATGAATAAAATAATGATAGATAGAGCATAGGGTAAGTATAATATTTTTAGCTATTTGGCCTAGCTATTTGTGATTACATAAGTTTTCTTCATGCCATTTCAATTCAGAAATTTACTTCATGCAAGGTACCTAGGTTGCTTTTACAATTCTTATCATATTTTAATAAGTAGATTTATTTCATTACAGAATAGTTAGATGGGTTATCACTCCCCCGGATCTCAGAGGCTGAGAAGAGACCAGTAAATGTAACCACAAACCAATATTTTTCCAGGTAGCTAGCTCTACTAGACAAGATAGGGCTCTCTCCAATGGATCTTAGTCAAGATGACTGGATCAATGAGATATTAGGCTAGGTATAGTAGAACAAGGTTTTGGTTGATTGATTTTTTGAGGTGCTGGATGGCGAAAAGGTCAAGGAAGGAATTAGGTCAGGGAAAAAAAGGATCAAAATTTCAGGGATCTGATGGAGCAAGGTAGGCAAAAAAATCAACAAAAAAGGGTATCTGATGAGATGGTTTAGACTTATAGGGTTTTGAGAAATGAGCATAAAATCTATGAACTCTTTTAGAATAAGAAGAAAATGAAACAAACAGTAAATACCCCTCCAAAACAGAGCATAAACTTAATGATTTCTGTCTTTCTGAATTAGGAAACATTTACATTTAGAAATGGAATGAATATGAGCTACAATAAATTCACACATTTTCATAATAAGATAAGAAACAATGCTAAATAATTTACCACATGAATTACATCAATATAGCTGCAACTCTGTTTTTTATTATTAGCCAAAATTCTGATTACAAAAAGTGTTCCAACAATATCTAACCCTTGCTATGAGAAAAGAAGTGAATAATATAGACCAAAACTGATACTCCCCAGCTCAGGGGTCGAATCCATGACTTGTGGATCTGATCCACAAAGTGCTCAACTAGAAACCTAAAGACTAGGGAGGTCAACAATCTCACCCCTAACTTTGGCGAAACTGATTCATTTTAGCCAAAAATCCACTTTACCTAATGTACCTATCCTCTAGTAACTATTTAGGTCATAATTACATTTAAAATGATGAATTACATCAGTAAAAACTCAAATATTATATCACCAACTAATAAAAATTAAATATCAGAGAATCTGGCAAAAGTGCAACGCCTGAAGGAAAAGCGCAACGCCTGAAGTAGAAACACAGTGCCAACTTCAATGCCACTTTTGGAGGCCTTCTTGAAGTCCAAATTGAGCTCATGATATCTCATTGGAAATATTCTCATGTATAGTTTCCAAATCTGCCATTAGTTTCATAAAAGTATGAATTTAAGGCCCTCAAAAGTCAAATCTCCCAAGACTAGTCAAAACGGAGTGCCAACCTAAAAAATGAGGTAGAAAGGTGATTTTTTAGGTGTTTTTGGCCATTTCTCCCTGCCATAATGTCCTATTTTGGTGTTCCAATAGTAAAAATTTGATGTATAAGGCCCTATTCCTCCAATGGTCGTGGCCATTTGTCATTTTAAGGCTCACAAAATAAGTGCAACGCCCTAGGTGTTGCGCTTTTAACAAGCGGACTATGCTAAAAACTAGTCAAAATTTGTCAAAATGCCCAAAATTTAAAAAACTCACCCAAAAACCTTTAAAATTGGTGGATAGAGTGCTGATGATGTGCCTCAAGCAATTAGCAAGGCATCAACAAGGATATAAATTTTATCTTCCTCATTTTTCTTGATTAGGGTTTTCTTGTGTTTTTCCTCCAATTACTTGAGTTTGATGTTGCAAATCTTGTTTCTAGTGATGTACCTGTTGGACATGTTTATGAGAATCTCATTATCTTTGTTTGCCTTGTGGAGGAGCTTCTCAAGGTGGAGGTTTACCCTATCTAGCCATACCTCTCTATCATCTTCAACCGCCACTACAATCCTTTCTTCAAAAGTAAGTTGCTCTGCCTCATGTTTTTGGTACTGTAGAGCTCTCTTAAGTCCTCTTGTTTTTGGTCTTATATTGTTGGTTTGAGTTTTATCATGGTCATAATCATCAAGTGCCATAATTTCCTTACCCTTTCTTTCTTGTCTTTTTTCTTTGAGTAGCTCTAGCTCCATGAGTATTTTCTTGTCTTTCAGCTGCTTGTTCTCATGTTCAAGGAATGATATCAAAAATTGAGATCTTCCCATGTTATCCTAAAATTATTTGATCATGGAATCCTTCTATTTGATGATCATCTTTGATCATCAAAATCCATTATCCCAAAGTTTTTTTCTTCCTCATGAATATCTTCCTCTTCATGGACAATTGTCTCTTCTTGCTGCTCATCCTGGTGTACCTATCTTGTTGATGAAGAAGGCAAGGCCCCTTCCACAATCTATGGAGAAAACACTTGCCTAGGTCCTCTCTGATAGGTTTTGACCTCTTTGACCGTAGCCTTGCTAGATGAACCTATTTTTTTTTAGATACTAAAACTGGTGGTGGAATTGGTCTAGCAATCTGAGGTGGTGGAGTATTGAAGACATCATTCTCAATAAAGGTTTCCCAGGAAATATTTAACTAATTGAGATGATGTAGGACAATTATTTAGATTAGAGAGTGATGAAAGAGGTTGTTCATATGATGTTCATACTCTATGTCCTGCATTATCTATGACATTTTATCAATACTCTTGTACAAATAGTGAGGGATGTTGAGCAATTTCACCCTTGTGAAATGCATGAGTAGTCTAGTGTGATAGGAATATAGTCTAGAGAATCTTCCCTCACAGGTGAAATACTTCATGATGATCTTCATCATGGGAGAAAATATGTCAACCAGGTGGGTGAAATGAAATATTTAATTTTTATCATTTTTGTACCTTGGCTTGAGAAATGGTTCATAATGTTGATCATCTATATCTTTGGCCTTAAACCACTTCTCACCCACATTAGGTATCCCTGTGGCTACAACAATAGTATCTGTGGAGATGATGAAGGTTACTCCTACAATGGTCACTTGATTTTCTCTGAGGTTTGAGATAAAAACTCTGGTCAAAGCAGGGTGATGTTGTGCTCTTTGGACCATTTCACATAAGTCAAAAAAACCCATATGTTTGAAGAAATTGACTTTCATGGGTGAGACTAGAAGTTCTCTGGTGTTGGATGGTTCAATCCTCAAAATCCTGCCTCCTTTGCGTTGTCTCCTTTCCTCTTCTATGTTCATATCCTATTCTCTAATATGTCTTTCCTCCTACATAATATTTTTTTTGTATTGAAACCCTATGGAAGGGGAAGGAAAAGGGGTAGGATAGTAGGTCTAGGGAGTTGGGATTATTGTAGGAAAAGTTAGGTAATTGGGGAATGGAATTAGGGAGCTTAGGGAAGTGGTAGGGGATAGAAAAACTTAGGGAAACGGGGTAGGGAATTTGATTACACGGATATGGTATGGCTGCCTACGAAAATTCATCCTAGGATTAGGGTTTTAGAAAATGGCACTTGGGGATAAGGGATATTAGGGTAATGTAGGTATCAGGGGAGTGATTTTAGAGTATGGTAAAGGGAAATAGGGTATAAGGGAAACCACTTTAGCTTGCAATGGTAAAAACTAGGGTTTCTTAGCTCAAAACATGAAATAGTAAATGAGGAGGGTTTACACCATGAATTCAAATTATAAACTAAAGGGAGGATAAAAATAAGTGTAACCTAATTGCATTGGATTGAAGAAAGTCTTGTTTGATGGCTGGAGAAGTTGCAATGAAGTTTTGGAGCTGTGGAAGAAAACTGCCAAAAGCGCAGTGCCTTGAGGATAAGCTAGTGCCTCCCTGGTAAAAGCCCAACGCCTTAAGGGAAATTGTAGTGCCCTGTCTGTCAAAAGTGAAGTGCCTTAAGGGAAAGCGCAGGGCCTGCAAAAAAAATTGATTTTCTTGCTCAAAATTTGATTTTTTACTTGGTAGTTAGAGACCTCAATGCATGAGGATGAAAATGAGTGTCTTTTTTTATCTTTGATGGCCCTTTATACTTGGTGAATCTTCACAATTTGGCTTTGGGACCCACATTTCCTTTGAAATTATACTTTAGACATTGCACTTTACCTTTTGAACTTGATTGTTTGGATTTGATCTTTTTTGATGGATTTGGAACATTGTAGCTTTTTAGAACATTGACTTTTTGGCTGGTTGGAACCTTGAGTATGCAGCTTCTTGGAACCATGAGAAATTATTACATCTTAGGAAAAATAAAATTACATATCAAATAGAAATTGAATTTACAAATCAAACTTTCATAATGAAATGTTTTTATTTCCACTCTCTTACTTGCTGGTCTTTTATGCATGCATATGGTGATTTTATGGACCTTGAAAACCCTAAGACCTAATGAAGACTCTGATTGAATTAACTTCATGATGAAAGGAGTTATATGATGATAAGAACTCATGATTGATGTACACTCGGAAAAGTGATGAAATGGACCAAAAAGTAGTGAAAATTTATGAAAAGAGTAAAGCTTGACCTAAATCTGCACCAAGTGACCAAATTTTTGCATGATGACCTAATGGAATGACAAAAATTTTAGAATGGGACCCTTAACATGACATGAAAGAGTTTATTTGATCACTGGTGGAAGGATGAAAATATTGACACTAACAAGATGTACTTGGTTACTATGGTATAATTCTATACTTACTAATAGTGCCATGTCTTTGAATCATCTGTAGCCCTAGGCCTACTTCTAGAAGTGTGACAAACTTCACCTATAAACCCTAGAAGTAACACTCTTTCGTAGAGATCAGAAGAGGATGACATGAGTAGAATGCATCTATTGTTTACATAAAATTGTCCCTCAAATTTTTTACGAACCCCAGGTTGATAAAGTAAAGTAGGGCAGCCTCTAAGAGTTGCAGCATTCTTAGTGCAATACCATGGATCACCGCGTTTTGCTGCCGCTGCGGAGGAGTTGTCTAGTATATACTTTGTTCTTGTTCTAGAATTCTTTTATTCTTTCTTTTTTCATGTTTTTTTAGAAATATTTAAAAAAATACCAAAAAAATATGATTTTCATGCCTCGTAGGAATACGGATACTCAAGGAAAGTTTTTACCTAAAACCCCCACATCACCACATAGTCACCCTTCACTCTTCTTCAGTGGCTATGATATTGAACACACCATAGGTGAGCCTTCTGAAAATTTTGAAGAACCTATTGGGGAAGAATAAGATCTTGTTTCAATTGAGGGACCTCCTTCACCTATCTTAACCATGGCTGACACTGAAACCAAGGAAGCCTTTCCCATTAGAGAGGCAGATGGGGAAACTAAGATAAAAAACATCAGCCCCTCAACTCTTCCACACTTTCATGTAATTACCTTAGAAGACCTTGACACATTCATGTTTGAATTTTTATTTTGTCTGTAGGACCTATGACTATGCCTCAAATGATCAGAAATTGAATCGATTCCCATCCACCTTGTGCTGGTTCATGGGTATACCTGGGAACAACATCACTACCCTGGCACAGATTAAATAAGCCTTCAACAGAAAATATAGAGACTACTGTAGGTCCAAGGAAACTAAGGATGATATTTTTATGATGAATCTAGGGCCTGAGTAATTCCTACAAGACTATGAAGAGAGGTTTCAGTTAAAATATAAGAGAGCCAACTGCACTCTTGATCCTGGATCACTTAAACTGGTACTTATCCGAGGGATCAGAGAGGAGGTGATAGAAACCTTAAATATTTTATCAGGATGAGATATCTACCAACTTCCTTATGAAACAATCAAAACTATCTTCCAGAACCATTCTAAGGCAGTTAGGAAGAAAGGCAGAGCTGGACAAAACATCCAATACCCCTTCCTCTTCCACCTCCATCAAACATGAGATTGGAAACATGCTGGAGGACTTAAGAGTGACATGTTTCACACCTTTGCTTTTCAAATGGACACAATGCAGGTCAAAAGGAAGCAAGAGGAAGAAAAAAGAGCCTTAGCTATATTTTTCTCTAGATGTACCAGAAAGCACCCGAGAAATGAATGTACACTAAGTGTCATAGAGGTTTTCTTAGTCTATGAGGAGAATCATGTCACAGAAAAGTGTCCCTCCTTACCTGGACTTAAATTTGTATATCAAGGTGGGGAAGTGAGGCCAGAGCAACTTTGTTTCATCAACCAGAGAAGGCCTCCAGGCCCTAGGTCATATCAACAGGGTATGCAAGGTGAACCTTACTCTTACTATGACAATAATCAGAGTGCCCCCATGCAACCTTGGTACACCCCCACTCCTCCACCCTGGCCTAAACCTCTTAATTTTCCTTAAAACCCTCCATATCACCCTCAGCCTGTGAACCAACCATTTCAACAGTATGTTCCACAACAACCTCAGTGGAGCAATCCATCCCAAGGGTGGAGGCCTCAGCACAATCAACTGCCTACTCTAATTCCTCCACCCCAACCTCAACCTTAGCTTACACATGTTACTCCACCCAAACTGTCTCAAATGACTGCACACCCAAATCTGAACCTGAACAACAGACAGGCACAACAGGTTTACAGTGGAGAAACATATTATCTAGCTTATGCTGTGTAGATACAAGAGATTAATCTTAATTCAGGGAGAGTAATCTTAGAAAACCACCCTCCATCTCCACCTTTGGAGGTTGAGGAGGAAATGGAATAAGGTAACACTCAGATCCACTTACCTGCTTTTCATGAGCGCTTGATCCATCCTAGCCAACACACCCCAGAGGAGACTGAACTTCTGGGAGAATTGAAAAATTTGTGTGTAAAGATACCATTTCTTTGAGCCATTAAGGATGTCCCTATTTACAATAGGCTCATAAAGGAAAATTGCTTCAAGAAACTTGAGAGAAAGAAGAAATATACCCCCACCATCAATGTGGTAAGACAACTGTTTGACTTAATGTTGGGAAGGGTGATCTTTCCAAAGTACCCGGACCCTGGAAGTCTAGTTGTAGATGTGCACATAGATGGTATCATAGTCCCTAATAGTCTGATTTATCTAGGGGCTGCCATCAATGTCATGACCAAGGAATCTATGTTGAAACTTAATCTCCAAGGGACTTTGAGGAAACCCATAATAGTTCTGCAACTTGTAGATCAGTCCACAGTAACTCCAGAAGGAATTTTTGAGGATGTTATGGTTACAATTGACTTTTGGGAGTATCCTGCAGGTTTCCTAGTTCTACAACTGAAAACAAATTTCAATGGATACCCTCTCATCTTAGGGAGACCTTGGTTAGCCATTGCAGATGCTTATATTAGCTGTCGGGGTGGAAACACGACTATTAAAAATGGGCCCTTGTCTAAAAAACTGGTATTGTATCCTCCAGCCCAATATTCCATTGATCATGATCTACCTATATGGTTGGAGGATGAAGAAGATTAGGTACATAAAACTACCCCTATGTCTTCCATAGATGTTGTTCTTAGAGGAGGGCAGCTTGATGAAGACCAACTCATCGACCATGTCATTCAAAACCAGTCCCCCACTAACAATCCTCTTGAAAACCTAGTCAAAGAGTCGGAAAGCCAACCTTGGATCAAAGTGCACTTAGACGATCCAACCTCTGAAACTACCAAGGATGTTGAGTTTGGCCCATCCAAATCCCTGAAAATCAACTCAAACCTCTCGGATGAAGAAGAAAAGCAACTATTCCAGTTTTTAAAAGAAAACCTAGATGCGTCTGCTTGGGATTACAAGGACATGAAATGGGTGCATCCTTCAGTATGAAGACATCATATTTACATGAAAGAAGGATGAAAGCCTGTGCGACAAACCCAAATAAGGATGAACCCAGATCTGAAGGACATAGTCAAGGAAGAGTTACATAAACTGTTGGATGCAGGTTTCATTTATCCTATATCATATAGTGAGTGGGTATCTTCTCTTGTCTTAGTCTCGAAGAGGAATGGAAAACGGAGAATTTTTTTGATTATCAGGAAATTAACAAAGTCACCAAGAAGGACCATTTCCATTTTCCCTTTATAGATCAAGTCCTGGATGGCCTTGCAGGGAAGAAGTTATTTTCCTTCTTAAATGGGTTCAGTGGGTACAATCAGATTCAAATCAGCCCTGAAGACTAGGATAAGACAATTTTCACCTACCCTTGGGGTACCTTCGCTTACAAATTCCTACCATTTGGGTTGTGCAATTCCCTAACTACCTTCCAAAGAGTTGTCCTGAACATTTTATCTGAGCTAGTCCATGACTCTGTTGAAATATACATGGATTATTTCACACCATATGGGGATGACTTCCAGGAAGCTCTCTCCAATTTAGGTAAAGTACTAAGAAGGTGCATTGAGATGCATCTCTCCCTGAGCCCAGAAAAGTTTGAATTCCTGAAGAGAGAAGGAGTAGTATTAGGAAACTCAATCTCCCAAGAAGGAATACAGGTGGACCCGAGAAAAATCACTATTATCAAAAGGGTACCTACTCCTCAAAATCAGAGAGATATCGGGAGTTGTATTAGGGTTAGATGGTTATTATAAAAGATTCATCAGATATTTCAGCAAGATGGCTTCACCAATATTTGGTTTATTGGCCAAAGATTATGATTTTATTTGGTATGGTCCTTGTCAAGAGGCTTTTGAGCTCAGAAAGGGAAAGTTGACTACTGCCCCAATTCCTCGAGGTCCAAATTGGACTCTGCCTTTCCACATCCACACAGATGCATCTGACAAAGCTATGTGTTGAACCCTTAGTTAAACTGAGAGTGGGGGGGTGAATCAGTTTAACACATTCATGAATTTTTAAAACTTTTCATTAAGCTCATTTACAACATAATTTCATGATCAACTTTATATGTGAAAAATCTTAATATGTGAGAAGAAAGTATAAAGATAATGTGACAACAGACTTATTATGAGAGCAGCAAGTATTCAACAGACTGAATAAACCATATCAACACATAAACATCACACACAGAGACAACAGATATAAGTGGAAACCCATAAAGGGAGAAAACCACATATTATTATTGTTGTGATGCAAAGGCAAGCTCCAAATCCCTCTCACCATTGATTTTTTGTAGGCACCAACCTACAGGAGGCTCCTACCTCGATTCTGCAAGCTACAACTTGCAAGGAAGCTCCAACTCCCATCAATTTTCTGCAGGCACCAACCTTGGATATCAGCTATGTTCTATACCTTCTTTACTGTTGTCCTGTAGTCTTCATATCTGTCTTATATCATCTCTGACTCTTCACAACATCTCCACCTTCTTCTTATTTTCTCTGCTTCAATTCTGCATTCTCTGGCCTCACTATGCATATCAATTGGATATTATTTGTAGAGTTCACCTCATGACTGTTTGTATTCCACTTGGAATTTGGAGTGAACAGCCATGACTCTTTGGCTTCTGCCTTCTCATTCCTTTCTCCAACTCATTTAGAAAAAAAAATATAACAATATGTACAAATTTCAATATTACAGTGGGGTTTTTGTTCTCCTCCGGAGACTTGCCAATGCATCACAAACAATATAAAATAATTAAAACATTTGCATTTTCAGTTACAATAATAATTTCAGTTCAATCCATTCAACTTTTGGCTCTTTGTGAGTTTGTCTTTTCTGCTGTTGTAGTGTAACTGTTCTGCATATTCTCTTGTGTTTTCATGTCTGTAAAATGCCCTGTGTCTTTATTAGTTTCTGCATGCTCTCCACTTCAATTGTGTTTCTGCTGTATATATACCTATTTCACAAGTTTCGCTCCTCGATAACTCTCAAATTCTCATTGTATAAATAACCGCCTCTTCATTCAATTGTCATGGACTGATAATTAAAAAAAATGTGTGCGGAAGCTTTTCTTCTTACATCTGCTGGTTATCAAAATCATTTAACCCCGTTACATTCTTTGATCTGGGAGATTTTTTTCTTATTGCAGAAGTTCTTTTATAAATCAGTTCACTATTCACTGTGAGTTCTAGAGCCATACAATCAATTATATTAGCGGAGGCTTTTTCTCTTTTTATCCTCACACCTATGGTTAAAACCTTAGTCAAAACCCAACTCATAATATGTCAAATCAATATTCGAATATTCCGACCAAAACATTATATAAGTCACGGCATATACTTGGTTTTAAAATTTAAACCCAGACTTTAAATCTTCTATGCGGAAGCTTTAATTTCTTTTCTGCATTAAGCCTATAATTAAAACCATATTAGGACCATTGCATGCATATTCGAATTAATATTTGAATAAATCATATAAACCCAGAGTAATAATAGATTATGCAAGCGAACCTTTACTTTTCCTTCTATGGTCAAAACCATATGATAAAACCCATAGCGTATCTCAATGATCTTTACCTTGAATACATGATTATGCAGCCATATGTATATGTATTGGGCCCCACAGACTATTCACCGCGTATTAAACATTCGCCAAGGACTTTGTCATAACCCATTATAATTTCACCTTTCCTCATGCAATAATATCCAAGCACATTACTTTACTAACCCACATCTTGCATTCCTTTACGTGGGGTCCGCCTCCATTTGGGCCAATAAACATGACATGTATTATGGCCCAACTCAAAGGTTAAATACCTTACCATAGGCTTCAATCAAAAACATTCACCAGCATTTGCATTAAACGAAATCTTCGGGCCGCAGTCACTTATATATATATATATATATATATATTGACCATTCAACAGTGACTTACCATTGTTAATAACCAAACATAACGTGAAAGATCAACTGGGCCCCAGTGCCTTACCTCAACTAATCGCCGAATGGATCGAATGGTCCATAAATTGTTTCTCTCCATACCTCGATCGAACGAACACAATTGAATATCGCGTTACACACTTGCACGAGGGTTAGTATTCAAAATTTGCGCGATGGATTGGGCCCCAGCGCTTAAATCCCCTTCTCATCCTACGGTTGTAGGCTTATCACATTCACAATCAATATCTGACGACATATGATGAATATCGCGTTGGTTTTTGTTTCGAGCTTTAATGCTCCAAACTAACGTGATGTAAGTGTTTTACCAATACCAGCCTTCTCCATGTGTCAGCTAGCGACATATATCGCATTCAAAAAGTGAAATCCACTTACCGCCCCTTTGATCATGCGAACCCACTAGTTTTTGAACACTGGTTTTACTGTTCACCTTCACGGTTCCTCTTAATGCTTGGTCAAGGTTCCGCTTTCTTTTCTTTCGTATATTTCAATTGAATTCCGCCTTTTTTATTTGTTAACCTTTGCTATTTGTTAACCTTTGTATATTTCATCACTGTTCCACTGACTTATGGTTCCGTTACCTTTCTTCATGGTTCCGTCTCGCTCTTGGTTCCACCTCTGCCATTGACTTCGCACTTTTTATATGTTCACCCCTATTTCAACATGATTTCATCCTTATTTTTGGTATATTTTGGGCATTTTTGCCTATAATATTATTGAAACCTTCACATGATTTAACGCCACCACACACGAATATTCATCCAAATATATAACCCTGGGCTTTAATAAAAAAAAAACGCCAATATATAATCTTGTTTGAGTTCATTTAAACCATATTTCAGCTCCAAACCAGAGTTCCATTTCTCAGGGTTCCATTTCTCTGTATTCGATTACTGTGCATGACAGTGCACAGGTAGTGCATGTCAGTGCAGGACAAAAGTAACAGATCTCTGCTACCATTTCTCTATTTCTTTGTATGCTCTGTTTCTCTATATTCTGCAGACTGGGCTGCTTCTTTTTGCCGCCCTACTTCTTCAAATGGCCCTGCTTTGCATCTACTCGACCCTCTGCATCCTCCTTTTGATTTTCTTCATTTAATGTTCTCCTTGTCAACATTTCCAACTGACTTCTGGTTCTTTGACATCTTTTTTCCTTTTTGCTGTCTCTCTGCTTCTATGTTGTCTCCTTTTCCATCTCCTTTGCTTCTATGTTGTTCTCTTTGTCTCTCTTTTTGTTGCCCCTACTACTCTGCTATTTTGCCTCTCTCTTTGCCATCAAGGACAACATTTCCAACAGTCTCCCCCTTTGGCATTGATGGCAACACATCCGCCAATAATCCAATGCTTCCTCCAAGTCTTCCTCTGCCTATTTTTGCTTGCTTTCCTCCCCCTTTGACATCAATGGCAAAGGGTTGCACAATACCTAGTGAAGTTTTCTAAATATTGTCCATTTTAATCTGATCTTGAGGACCTGTTTCATGCCCTGCTTACTTGCTCTGGCTCTTTTGTGACTCTCTTTGTTGATTGATCTCCCCCTGGAATGATGTTTTCTTTTCTGTTCTCCCCCTGGAATGATGCTTTCTCTTCATGTCAGAGAGTAGCATTTGCAGACACTACCCCTAGTTTGTCTCTTAAATATTCGAATGGTTATCTAGCAAGAGGTTTTGTGAATATATTTGTTGTTTGATCTTTTGTTGGCACATATTCCAACTTCACTACCTTCTGTGCTACTTGTTCTCTGAGGAAATGGTACTTGATTGGGATGTGTTTGGTTTTTGAATGAAGTACAGGATTTTTTGATATACTTATTGCACTCGTATTATCACATTTTATAGAGATAGGTTCATCAATGCTTACCTTCATGTCTTGGAGGGTTTTTTTCATCCACATGACTTGTGTGCAACATCCTACTACTGCTATGTATTCTGCTTCTGCTATAGATAGAGAGATAGATGTTTGTTTTTTGCTTAGCCATGCCACCAGAGTTTTTCCCAAATAGAATGCACCTCCACTTGTGCTTTTCCTGTCATCCACACAGCTGGCCTAATCTACATCTGTATATGCTGTCAAAGTGAAGCTATTGCTTTTTGGATACCATAGCCCATATTATGCATTTCCTTGTAGATATCTGAATATTCTTTTGACTGCTAGGAAGTGATTTTGTTTTGGTGTTGCTTGATATCTCGCCACAAGTCCTACTGCCAACATAATGTCTGGTCCAGAAGTTGTCAGGTATAATAAACTTCCTATCATGGATCTGTAATTTCTTTGATCTATATCTGCAGATCCATCATCAACACATAGCTTGCATCTAGTGATCATGGGAGTTGACATAGGTTTGTATTCTTCCATTTTGAACTTTTTCAACATTTCTCTTAAGTATTTTTCTTGTGAGATGAATGTACTTGTGTTCTTTTGATGAATTTGAAGTCCTAAGTAGAAGGTGAGCTCTCCAATCATAGACATCTCAAACTCTTATTTCATCTCTTCATCAAATCCTTTTGCTAACTCATATTTACTGCTTCCAAACATGATGTCATCTACATACACTACTACATTCAGGAGTTCATTTTCATTGGCCTTTATGTACAAATTGTTGTCTACTCCTCATCTCTTAAAGCCTTGCTTTTGCAAGTACTTGTCCAGTCTTGAATACCATGCACGAGGAGCTTGTTTCAGCCCATATAGGTTTTCTTTAATCTGCACACATAGTTTTCTTTATCTGTTAATGAGAATCCTTCAGGTTGTTCCATGTAGACTTCTTCTTCTAGATCTCCATTCAGGAAGGCAGATTTCACATCCATTTGATATACCTTGAAGTCATGGTAGCATGCAAAGGCAAAAAAAAATCTAATAGCTTCCATTCTGGCTACAGGGGAAAATGTTTCATCATAATCAAGACCTTCAATTTGTGAATATCCCTTGCATACAAGTCTGGCTTTATTTCTGATTACCTGTC
Organism: Pinus albicaulis; assembly: GCA_034641835.2. Classification (NCBI taxonomy): domain Eukaryota; kingdom Viridiplantae; phylum Streptophyta; class Pinopsida; order Pinales; family Pinaceae; genus Pinus; species Pinus albicaulis. The sequence goes on along the minus strand of CM076581.1, from coordinate 497,848,351 downwards.
CTTGTTCATTCATATTATTCTTGAATACCCACTTTGAGCCTATGACATTTTTCTTAGTGGGTATTGGAACTAATTCCCAGGTATTGTTCTTCTCAATTTGGTCTAATTCTTCATTCATAGCATTCACCCAATATTTTTCCTTACTCGCTTCTTCAAACTTCTTTGGCTCTATTTGTGATAACATAGCTAGGTATACCTCTTCTGTTTGTTTAGTTAGCTGTCTTCTTGTCTGGACTCCTACACTCTTGTCCCCAATGATTTGATCTTCTGGATGGTTCTCTTGAGTGTATCTTCTGTTCTCTTTCTTATTTCATCATCATCTTGGTTCTCTTCTTCATGATCTTCTAGAGGATTGCTGCAACCTGTAATTCTTGTCTTGTTTGGTAGTTCTTCATCAAATCTTGCATCAATGATTTCCACAATTTTGCGAAGTGTTTTTTTGTAGCACCTGTAACCTTTACTCTTGGATGCATGTCCTAAAAATATTCCTTCATCTTCTCTTGCATCAAACTTTCCCAGATTTTCATCATTATTTTTTATGAAACACTTGCTTCCAAAGACTCTAAAGTGCTTGATTGATGTTGGTTTACCATGCCATAGTTCATAAGGAGTCTTGTCACTGTTTGGTCTTAAATGAGCTTTGTTTAGAATATGCACAACTGTGTGTACTGCTTCTTCCCAAAAGGTTTGGGGAATGTTATTTTCTTACATCATAGCTCTCAGCCACTCCATTATGTTGAGGTGTACCTACAATTGTAAACTGTTGTTTTATCCCATGATCATTGCATAGGTCTGCAAAATCATAGTCTGTGAATTCACCTCCTCTGTCTAATATGATGCACTTTAGCTTGCATCCTATTTGATTTTCTACCAATGCCTTGAATATCTTGAATTTCTCAAGTGCTTCCGATTTATATTTGAGAAATGCAACCCATGTCATTCTGGAGAAATCATCTATTATCAGCATGAAATAGGATTCTCCACTTGGTGTTTTAGTTCTTGAAGGTCCACACAGGTCCATGTGTACAAGCTAAAGTGGCCTAATTGTGTATAGCTCATCTTTGGTCTTAAAGGATGTGCGGGTCTGTTTGCCCAATTTGGCAAGATTTACATATGGTATTTGAAGGCTTCTTTATTGCTGGCATATCTCTGACTTCTTTCTTCTTGCTCAGATTTATGATATGGTCGAAGTTAAGATGTCCCAATCTTCTATGCCATAACCATGACTCCTCAAGTTTTCTGAGGTGGCATGCTCCATTATCTTCTTTCACTATGTAGACATTACTCTCTGTTTGACAACTTTGATCAGAGTCTTCCCTGTGGTGCTTGATCTGACTTCACAGTCTTGTGCTCTAAAAATAACTTCACAGCCTTTATCACACATTTGACTGACACTCAATAGATTTTCTTTCAGCCCATCCACAAATAGTACATATTGGGCCTTTCCTCTGCCATTATCCAGACCAACTGAGCCTTTTCCTTTGATTTTCCCTGCTTTATCATTTCCAAAAGTAACATTTCTAGATTTCTTATCATCAAAGGTTATAAATTTTATTCTATCTCCAGTCATATGCTTTGAGCATCCACTGTCTAAATACCATTGGCTTTTCAGATCTTGAGCTATTAGAGCCAGGTCACATTTATTTACCTTCTTTTTCCACTGCAAGCATCCTTTTGTTTGGTACCTTTTCTGAGATGATGGACCATATTCTCTGAGAGGACATTTTGAAGACATATGTCCACTTTTATTGCATACACAACATTTGATCATATATTTAGTAGAATTATGAGTCCGAGTAGACTCTCCATGATTCATAAACCTCCTTGAGGTTTTGAACATCAGTCTTTGTCCATATCTTCTGCATTCTATGATTTTATGGCCAAATTCCTTACAGTAAAAACAGTATCCATAAAAAAAATTTGCATACCTGATGAAAGGTTGTCTTCTCCATTTGTTTGCTTGAGATAATATTTTCACTGTTTGCATCCTTTGCTGGTTTGAATTAATTCTCCTTGCATGACAGTAAGCAACAATATGTCCCAGCATGTGGTAGGCATAACTGGTGGCATTTTTCATAGGAGGGAAGAATCTCCTTTGATGGCTTCCAAATTTGACATACTCAGGAGTATATGAGCCTTTTTCTGTTGACTGTTTATTTATTTCATTCTTTGTCATTAGAGGTTCCTTCTGGTTTCTGTCTACTTCATTGTAGGTTTCTTCTTCTGGAGGAGTCATCTGAGCTGCTTTATCATCCTTATCTGCTTTTACAAAAATGATATTTTTGTTTTTATTTTCTTTGCCTTTACTTGATTCTCCTTCATAGCCTATCCCAGTTTTTATCAGAGGAGATCTTTGAGCATCTAGAATTTCATTCAAGTTACCAGAGCTTGTCATTTGAGAAGAATTTATTGACACTTTCCTTTGGGCGTTTTCTAATTTCTTCCTCAAGCATACTACTTCTTCTTCCAATTTCTCTTGTTCCTGAATTTTATCCTTAATTTTCTTAAGTAAAATGTCTTCTACCTTCTTGGCTTCTTCAAGCTCTACTTTCAACTGAATGAGGACTTCTGAATTTTGTTCTTCTCTTACATATTTGAGGAGAATGTCTTTCTATTTTCTGCACTTTAGTTTGAGTCTGTCAATTTCCTCCAGGGCACTTCTTAGCTCCCCCTCAAGATCAAATTCAGCTTCTTCCTCATCTTCTAGAAGGAGTCCTTCAAGCTCCTCTATGGCCATCAATATAAATTCAGAGGTTCCTTCTTCACTTGAGGGTTCATCTGAGTCTTCAGATGCACTGCTATCTTGTTGAGCATAGAAATATTTTCTATTGAATTTATTTCCATTATGCCAGTTCTTTGATATAGTTTTCTCTGATTCTTGAATCTGATTCCTTGTTTTCTTATGAGGACACTTAGCAACATAGTGTCCAACTCTTCCACAGTTAAAGCATTTAAATGGAAGTTTACCTTTACATTTACCTGATCCTCTATCTAATCTCCTGACAAATTTGGCCTCTTCTTCATCAGAGCAAGAGCATATATCTTCCTTTTCTTCTTTCTTCTTCTCTGTGTTAAAGGCTGCCTCCCTCACATTTGACTTCCTCTGTGGTAGTCTCATCTCATAGGCTGTTAGATTTCCAAGTAACTGGTTCATGGTCAAGGTTTCCCAATCAGCTGTTTCTTCTATGGTAGAAACCTTGGGGTTAAATCTGGATGGAAGAGATCTCAGAATATTTTGAACAATTACAACTTCTTTTATGGTTTCTCCTAGAGCTTTCATGTTATTCACAATTTTTGCAACCCTTAAAAAGAAGCTGGCAATGTCTTCATCATCATTCATTTTTATATTTTCAAACTGGGCTCTATAGACTTGAAGTTTGGTTGTCTTCACCTTTTTGTCTCCCTCATGGATGTTTTCTAGTGTATCCCACATTTCTTTGGCAGTCTTGCTGTGCATTACTTTGATAAATTCTGCCTCACACAGTCCATTTAAGATTGCATTCATGGCCTTTGCATTAGCTACAAAGTCTTGTTTAGCTTATTTCTTTGAGTCAATTGCCTTTGGGGCATATCCAAATTCCACAACAGCCCAAACTTATATTCCTAGAGACATTATGTATGCTCTCATTCTGATTTTCCAGAAGGCATAATTAGCAAGTGTTGAGGCCTCGAAAATCGTTTAGAAAATGAAATGTTGTTGTGAATAAAATGACAAGGATTAAACATCACACCTCATATTATTTGTTTTCACAAGTTATCTACAACTTGAGATTTTTAGCATATAACTTAGTTGACGGTCCATTTAAGATTGCATTCATGGCCTTTGCATTAGCTACAAAGTCTTGTTTAGCTTCTTTCTCTGAGTCGGTTGCCTTTGGGGCATATCCAAATGCCACAACAGCCCAAAATTCTATTCCTAGAGACATTATGTATGCTCTCATTCTGATTTTCCAGAAGGCATAATTAGCACCGGTGAAAAAAGGGCTTTATTGGTTGAGTTTCCTTCTTGACTAGCCCTCCCGGGGACCTAGGATCTCCTTTCAGTTGTTAAACTGATACAAAAGGAACCCGCTATGATACCAATTGTCGAACCCTTAATTAACCTGAGAGGGGGGGGGGGGTGAATCAGTTTAACTCATTCATGAGCTTTTAAAACTTTTCATCAAGCTTATTTACAATTTAATTTCATAATCAACTTTATATGTGAACATTCTTAATATGTGAGCAGCAAGTATTAAGATAATGTGACACCAAACTTATTATGAGAGTAGCAAGTATTAAGAATATTGGATAGAACATATCAACACATAGGCATCACACACAAAGACAACAGATGTAAGTGGAAACCCATAAAGGGAGAAAACCACATCTTATTATTGTTGTGATGCAAAGGCAAGCTCCAACTCCCTCTCACCACTGATTTTCTATAGGCACCAACCCACAGGAGGCTCCAACCTCAATTCTGCAAGCTACAACTTGCAAGGAAGCTCCAACTCCCATCAATTTTCTGCAGGCACCAACCTACAGGAGGCTCCAACCTCAGTCAGCTACAAATGACATCTATCAAGCTACAACTTGACAGGGAAGCTCCAACTTCCTCATTTTATCAAAAGAAAACATTTTCTGATTTACCTTGGATATCAACTCTGTTCTGTACCTTCTTCTGTGCTGTCCTCTAGTCTTCAAATCTGTCTTATAGCATCTCTTTCTGCTCCTCCTTCTTCTTATCTTCTCTGCCTCAATTCTTCATACTGTGCCTTCTCTAACCTCTTTCTGCATATCAATGTGATATCCTTTATACAGTTTACCTCATAACTGTTCGTATTCCACAGGGAATTTAAAGTGAATAGCCCTGACTCTTTGCCTTCTGCCTTCTCACTTCTTTATCCAGCTCATTCAGAAAACTACAACAATTTGTACAACTTTCAGTTTTACAGTGGAGTTTTGTTTCCTACAGAGACTTTATAGTGCATCACAAACAATATAAACCAATTAAAACATTTACATTTAGTTACAATGTGAATTCCAACTCAATCCATTCAGCCTTTTGGATCACTGCATGTTGTCTTTTCTGTAGCTGTCTCTGTCTTTTTCCTCTCTGTATGCTTTTCTGTTCACTACTGTTGCATAACTCCTGCATATATTTAACTGCGCCTTTTATATAATGCAAATCAACTCTCGGAGTAATAATAAAAGACCTTTTAACATATAAAATTCCCTTTCGGGCCCACCAGATGAACTTTTCTTATGCTCCGATGCGATGAGCCTTCTCCAGAGTTTTTCGATTGCGATTGATCGCAATCGAAAAGTTCATTAACTTGTTCCGCTGTGTTGGCTTGTTCTGATGCAATTGCTTCCTTTGCGGTGGTTCCGATGCTATGATCGCAATCATAACTTTCAATGGTATTGTGCCACTGCTCCTTTTATTCCAATGCGATGGATTACTATTCACTGATAAGAGTAAATATATATCTCTTGTTTCATATATATATATATATATATATATATATATATATATATATATATATATATATATATACTTGCTGCTTACTTTCGTTTTACTCTTCAATTTTGGTTATTTGATTTCCTCCGAAGCGATTAGAAAAGGCCCCACCATGTAATCAAACTATTCATATCCACCGTCCATCATTCAGCAAATCCGAAAGCTATCATCCAATCGCTCAATCGCAATCGGAACTTTCAATCTGTTCGTCACTCTTTCACCTCTGATGCAATGAATTACTTCGATGCACTTTAAACCGGAACTCAAACACATATGAGTCACCATTTATAACATATCGGGTCCGCTTCTTTATCACAATCGCAATCGCAACCTTTATTAACATGTTCCGTTGTTATGTTTTTCTCCGATGCAATGGTTCACTGTTCACAGATATATGTATATATGTGTATTGTTTCATATATATACTTTTCCACTTCAGATTTTATATATCCTTCAGCTTGGGTTAAGATTCTCGGAATAAACATGCATTGAACTCTTCCTTTTTACATGGGGGCCCACACTCCACATATACTCCGCCTCTTTTATATTTCCATTCGTAAGGTCTGCATTCAAATATTATAAGCTCTTCTACCTTGTTTTAATCCATAACTCAGACTCAAACCCCACCAGATAACATATATAGATATATATATCCTCCGTCAACATTATATCAAGTCTTTGACTCAGACTTAAACCCATCACTAATACATATATCCATATAACCTTTTGGAACCCATAGTTTATTTAATGCTTCTGCTCACAATCGTAGACTAAGCCATGCAACATATTAACATTTGGCTATCAAACAACCATTGCATCACATACAATTTCCTATCCTTCTCTTGGGCCCACTTCTCTATTCACCTCTCGTTAATCCGCAACATAGTCAGGGTCCACAATTTATATATGTATATATATATCAACCATTCAAGATTTTCTCTAATGGTTAATAACTAACCATTAACGCAACAATTCAACTGGGCCCACCGCAACTTATATCCACATATACAATGTTTTATACGCGCACCCTTTGTGGTATTTCATATTCATACTGCTATATTGACATATATTACCTCCTCCGTCATGCATTATAGCAAAAACCTTTGGAATTACCCAAGTGATAACATATATAATCGTTTTCGGGCCCACAATCCACACTGTATTAATACTACAGTTTAT